>CM044446.1:82843012-82907178 GCA_024363595.1 Xenopus borealis | reverse complement strand
CCCCCCCCGCATATCTTTTTTCCTGCTTACATCCACAACCATGGACAGGGAAGGAGTTCAGGGGCAGCTGCAATAGAGGGACTGGTTCAGCGAGCACCAGGGCCCACTGAGCTTTTTCCATTGTCCCACCAGTCCAGTCCAAACCTGATTACATCCTTTTTTTCCCTATTTTTTCACAAGCATTTCTGAACCTTTTATTTCTGTCTTTCCACTCCTATATAATTTTGTTTTTTGCCAAGTAACCATATTCTTATTTCTCTCTTGAACTGTCATGCCCTTTCCTTTGCACTTAAAACACCAAGTAGCCTCTCATCACATTCTTAAGTACAAGTGCAGTCCCCACCCTGTTCACTATTATTGAACTAACCGTGACAGTTGGGGTACCTAGGAAATATCTGGACTTTTTGGGCTTAAAAAGCTTCCCCACCCTTGATGATTAGTGGAACACTTCTCTTGTCTATATTCATTCTTTAGAGAATTTTTCTAACTCCCATAACTCTATTGTAGCATGCCTGACTTAAAGGGAATTCACTTCAGGTAAATTTAGAATTTTGGCTTTTGTATGTAAGTTTAGATTGTAAGCTGTCAAGCTTTAATGTGTTCCTGTTCCTTTCGTTGGCCTTTAGTGCCCAGAACATTGCAGAATTAACACAAAAACAGGTTGGGTGGAATTTCTCATCCAATATATTCAGTTACTCTTGTGACAAGGGTTCATGTCAATACGTTTGCACTACAAATATTAATTTAGTTTTTGTCTTCAGATCATTGATTAATTCCTTCTTGCACTTAATATGTAACTAACAAAGTTAATTTGTAGTCAATCCTGTGCCTGTTGCTCTTTGCACATTGTTTACATGATGAACTGCGTGTGTAATTATTTATTATCTTTGTGTGAAAATCCCAGTTAACATCATATCAGAACATTTCAAGGGTGACCATGTAAAGTTTATGATATTATAAATACTTTTGGGTTGTGCTATATTAAGGTAAAAGCTGTGCGATAGATAAAGATAAAAATATTTTCTGTTAAGTATTCAAAGAATGTAACCCTTATCCTTTTCTGTCTTGTACAGTGTATGTGACTGAACGACTAGTCACACTTGCACCTTTCATTGGCAATGACTGTATCCGACAGTTTTGTCTCATTACAGTCTAATACGCACTTACACTGCACACACCTCTGTGCTAGGGTGGAACAATGGTGAAAGACCCAAAATTTTTATTTGTGGCCATGAATGATACTCAGTTTCCATAAATGAGTGCAAAACAATCATTTTAGCCATTTAAAAGATTTTGCTGTAATGCCTAGAGTCGTTCAGCTGTATCTCTGAAGCTCAGAAAAAAAATAATTATTATTATATTGTTTTCTGTGTTATTGAAATGTATGGTAATGTATTTGCATTTGCTTACGTAGTGGTGAAAAGTCATTCACTTTGTACTTGTGTAGAAGGGTAGTATGGACCTTCAGCAGTGCCATTTGAGCTATGATGCAAGTTGAGAATGTTGGCTTACCACCCGTAGCAAATACCTTGCCCTGATACATTTAGGAGCCACATTTCTGAGTTTTAAAGTGAAAATCTGTTCACTACTAAAGCAACCCCACCCAAACCAATACAATGCAAGTGAGGAAAGTGCAGTGGGTGGTGGTTCAGGTGGCAGCAGACCTGGGATATCCCTGATTTGACCAGCTGACTTTCAGGCCAATCAAGCCTCTGCATAGTGATCCCAACAGTAATATCCTCAGGCAGTTTAATCAGCAGGGCAAGCCCTCCAAGGGGCAAATTCATTATTGCACGAATCGTCTTACACTAGCGCTAATTCGCCAGCGTGATATCAATTCGTAACTTCAGAAATTCACTAACGCTAGCGAAGTAGATAGACTTGCACAACTTCGAACCCTTACGCCAGGCGAAGTTGCGCACTGACGAAGGATCGGAAATTCGGAAATTCACTAAGATGAACATTACACTTACATTAGACGTTACTTTGCCTGGTCAGACCAGGCGAAGTTCAATACAATAGATAGGAGGTTGAAAAAAAAAATGGAAAATTTTTTCTAAGTCCCAAAAATACTCCGGCGTATTTTAGCATAGGAGGGTGATAGTCTGAAAAAGATAGATATTTTTTTTTGGGGGGGGGGGAGATTACCCTCCTTCCCACCTACATTTCCTAACACATAACACAACTATACAGGGGGCACATGTAGGGCAATAGGACAAATTTATTTAATTTATTAAAGGTTTCCTGGGCTTGTGTAGTGGAATGTAGTGGCTGTAACATATACTTCTATTATAACTTAAAGTTCCCGCCATATGCAAATTAGACTTCACTAGCGTAACAGCGCTCTGCCTAGCGAAGTAACACTAGCGCAACTATGCTACCGTTCACCGACCTGAGCATAAATTCGTACTTTAGTGAATTTGCGTAGCGCTGGTGAAAATTCGCTTGGTAAAGTGCGGCGAACACTAGTGAAGCTAACTCTAGCGAATTTTCGGATCTTAATGAATTTTCCCCCAAGACTCTAGCAGGATGGATGATCAGCCTGGGACTGAAATACAAACATTCTGATTCTTACTGCTCAGTTGAAGCAACTGCCTTGATAAATAAAAGTACTTCTGACTGTGGGGTGGAAAATTTGTTGGGAAGGGACTTTGAGCAAAATACTGATCTTCACCTGTACCCATCAAGAGCTTCCAATGGGTCTGTAACTTTTGGAGAACTACTGTATCTTAGAATATAAGTCAGAAAGTAAATTTTCAGTTACTGTAGTAACAATAACCACCAATGAGGAGGTTCTCAGGTTTGCCAGAAAGTAGGTAACCAGCATATGCAGCAATGTAATTCAATCCTTCCATTGAAGATATTGCCAAAGAATGGGTTTCACCTGCAAATTAGAACAAAGTAGAGGTAGCTCCCGCACACCTGTCTGTGTAGATAAATCAGGTACACTTGGTGCTCAGTGATAGAGGTAATCGGCAACCTCAAATCCAGTACTAGGAAAAGGCACACTGGCACACAAGATGTGAATGCAGGTGAACACCTTGCAAAGTTTTATTACCGGAAGTTGCACTTCCGGTAATAAAACTTTGCAAGGTGTTCACCTGCATTCACATCTTGTGTGCCAGTGTGCCTTTTCCTTTCACCTGCAAATGTAATTTTTTTTGGTAGTTCTTTTATATCCCCGAACTTTGCAGGTCTCTACTAAAAGCTATGTTACATATTAAGCCGTTTCAGGAGCAAGATCATTAGTATGTGCCATTGGATATTCCCATATTGAAAAACTGCCATTCTAAATACTAAAGACCATTCCTCTGCGTGGATCCGACATGACATGAGTGTCGGATGAACGCTGCGACATCATCCGACAATACTATTACTTACCTGGTTTTCCGTTGCATCTGACTTGACACGTGTTTTTGACGCAGAACATCAGATCAGTCACAATTGTGTAGAAATCACCTGTGGAGTTCAAACTGTAGTGGGAACATTGACCACCACCTACCTGGGACAATAGGGAACACATCCCATCCGGGTATCCAGATTACAGGTACCAGGAAATGAGATTTCCCAAGCCAGTAGGGGATTTAACTCTATAGGTCCCTACAGCCCAAGTAACTCAGAACATATATGGACAGTTAAGTTGAACATTATCAATTATTAATGATTAATATTTGTATTTTTCCAGTTCGCCGCCCTGGAAAACCAGACAGGAGACTCCTCCTAATTTTCAGTAGTTCAGTTTTCAAAACAGTGCAGAAAATAGACACTTTTCAAAGACCACAACTAAATTGGAGTTGGTTCCTCACCAACTGGCAAGGTTCAAGGAACTTTTTGCTAGGTGGGACAAGGGAGAGTCACAGGGAACACCTTCACTTGCAGCAACAAGGTTTAATTCCTGGTGTTCAAATAAGGAGGACACAAAGGAAGGGGCAGAAGTTATTCCAGTACCGGATACAGCAAAAGGCAGTACATACATATGGTTTGAGGGTCCTCTCAGGGCGCATTTGAAGTTGTAGGTTTGAGAGAAGATTTGGAAGAGGGAGAATATTGGTATATTTACTATTTTACAGCTTGAATATTTTAACATTGAGAAGTGGGAGAGGGGTATAGGCTAATACCTAGGACATCTGGGAATTGGCTTCAAGCTTTTTCCATTATGGCCCTAATTGGAGAAAAACCACCCCGAGTGCTGCTCTGGTTTATTTTGTTATTTAGATTCCATATGGGAGGCATATAGGACATATGGGGGAAACGCCCACCTGAAATATGATAAACAGTTTAGGCAGAGGATGGTCAGCCAACAGCAGCAGTTTCAGGGACAGGTCAAAATCCTTTTCTGGCAGGCGCCGCCGGACAGTGTGCCACCAGTACAGCAGGGTCCTCTAAAAAAGGTGTCTGCTGGCAATATATATATATATATAATGACAGCCAGCGCAAGTGGGAGGCATCTTTCAGATTTAGGCATGAATGTTTCACTGTGCTTTAGGGCACACGGGTAGATTCGGGGAGATTTTGTCGCCTGGCAACTTAACGTCTCTACTTCGGGGCTACAATCTCCCGAACTGCCTGCCCCCTGCTAAAATGAAAAATCGCCTGCGGCAATACACCTTGATTTCCAAAGTCATCCAAAGTTTCCTCGTAAGGCAACTTTGAGTGACTTCGGGAATTGAAGCACTGCACTGCCATTGCACTGGAGTTTTCTCATTGTAGGAGGTGGAAGGCATGAACAAGCAGGCACTGAATAAGGCACTGATGGCTTTATCTTTTTTATTTAAGTTGCGGGGGTGGAAGGTTGTGACCAAGAATTTCATTATTAGACAGGCTGTTAGAGGTTTTAGAAGAATTTTGGTTTACAGGAGGGCTATAACATTTGGACAGTTAGAGGATTTGTTTAAAGGGGTTGTTCACCTTTGAGTTAACTTTTAGTATAATGTAGTGAGTGATATTCTGAGACAATTTGCAATTGGTTTTCATTTTTTATTGCTTGTGGTTTTGGAGTTATTGAGATTTTTATTCAGCAGCTCTTCAATTTGCATTTTATTCAGTCTGGTAACTAGGGCCCAAATTCCCCTAGCAACCATGCATTGATTTGAATAAGAGACTGGAATATGAATAGGAGATGGACTGAATAGAATGATAAGTAATAAAAAGTGGCAATAACAATACATTTGTAGCTTTACAGAGCATTTGTTTTTAGATGGTGTCAGTGACTCCCATTTGAAAGCTGCAAAGAAACAGAAGAAAATTGCAAATAATTAAAAAAACTATGAAAAATAAATAATGAAGACCAATTGAAAAGTTCTTTAGAATTGGCCCTTCTACAATATACTAAAAGTTAACTTGAAGGTGAACCACCCCTTTAAGAAACTGGGGTCAGTTTGCAGTTCTAATTATGAAGTTCATTTGTTCAAGTTGGCCTTTTCACTGGGCTTTTTTGGGCTTTCCTCATAGGTGAGTCAAAATATGAAGCTTGTGGGTGCGTTGCCAAAGGAAGTTGCAGGCTTTAATGGCCATTACCTTCACGTTCGGATCTTCAGTTCTAAAACTGAAAAAATTGGTAAGGGACTTTTGGTGTCAGAAACAGCCAGCTCACCACCCATCCCCATCTGATGAGCACATGCGCAACAGTGGTGCTTGTCTGCACGCATGTGATGCACCAGTGCTCTTGCATGCGAGGCGACGGCGCTCGCGCGCACATGAAATGCAACGGAATTCGCACGAATATGAAAGGATGGGACTTTCTAGTCCCAGGTCCAGTAGGAGTAGGCAGAAGAGGTAGCTGCTAGCACCCCCAGTCGTTGCACCCTAGGCAGCTGTCTGTTCTGCCTACCCCTAGTTCCGGCCTTGGTCGGTGTAACTGTACCAAGTGGAAGGCTGCATTGTTTTTATACATTTATAGCGGTACATAGATGACAGAGGTCCTCACTGCTGGACGGTTCAGTATTATCAAAATTCCAGTTTGTGGCAGTTTTAAGGTAAAGTCTAAGGGGGCTGGGACTTCCAGAGAAGGATTTTAGCTCATTTTAGTGGTGGGAGCTAAAAAGGATGATGTCTATTGGTATGGCAAAGGAGGTATGAGGTGGGTGCAGATTTGCCTTCAGTTGGAGAGCATGTTTTATTTATGGGGTCCACTGGGGATACTATTTTTTGCATTTGGGGGTCAATGTGTAGGTAAGATCACCAGGGATATTTTGCTGCTGCTGGGTAAAACCCTAACACTCTGCTAGTTTGGTCCCAGATGATCCCTAGGATTAATTGTAGGGGGATAAGTTCTCATGAGGCTATGGAAAGGATCAGGGTCAAGATCAACGCTGCCACGTCAAAGTTCATACGACGGCAAAAAGGCATAGGGGTGAGGCATAGATTATTGCAGCAGGATAAGACATACTATGGTGCAGATGGGGTACAACTCAATGAAATTGGTACAGATATATTTAATTTTGGTTTAAGGGAAGGAGTTGAAATTGCCCTCCAAGTGTGGAAGAGTATGTAGACTTGAGGGGGTCAAGTCCACATACTGTATCGGCTCCTGTCAATTGAATCAGTGCTTCGGAATGCAATAGTTTGATATGGTGGCATGGTGTCTGGTACCTGCTTGCTAAAAGTACTCTCTAAGAGCAAAGGGCTTTGGGAGGTGGTGCAATTATTTATGTAGGGTTGGGAATGGAAACCCTGGAGGAGGTCGAGCGGCTGGTGGCTGGTACGGTTACATGAACACCTACTTGGGACCATAGTGATTACTCGTTAATAAGTGTTAACGTTACTGAACAATGTTTGCTATTATGTTGTAAGATTTTGGAGTTATAGAAATCTGTGTCAAAACATTTTCTGTCAGAACTAAATGTGAATGACTTTTATTTCTACGACTTAGTTTAAAATGGACGTAAATTCAGTTATTTGTCCCTGGTCATGGAATTATAGTTCAGTTTGTTTATTATTCAATGCAGAATGATAGAAATAGTCATTCTAAGCAATTTTCCTTAGAACTTTAATGGGGTTTGGTTTACTGAAAAGGATCAGGAATGATTTTAATCCAACTATAGCACGAGTAAACTAACTCCCTGAGTGTGCTCATAGTCTGTACAATACCATATTAATACGTTAGCTTAGGTATTCACTTATACTAACAACAATTCAAAAAATATGAAAACAGGACATTGTTAGAGTTTTGTAGTTCTTCTACAGGTATTCTATCCTTTACCGGGAAACCAGTTATCCAGAAAGCTCCAAATTATGGGAAGCAGGTTCCCATAGACTCCATTTTCATTAAATAATCCTCATTTTTAAAAATGATTTCCTTTATCTCTGAGGTAATAAAACTGTACTAATCCTAACTAAGAAATAATTAATCAAGTAAACGTACGAAGGGTAGGAAGGGGCACACGAGCCGCAGTCTCAGCTTCAGAAATAATTCATCCTTGTTGCAGGTAAAACAAACTTATTGGGTTTCAATTAATTTTTAAATGATTTTTCTAGTAGACATAAGAAAATGATGATCCAAAATGCCAAAAGATCCTTTATCCAGGAAACCCCTGGACATGCATTGTGAATAAAGAGGAAATTGCATTGTGAATAAAGAGGAAATTGGAGAATGGAATAACAGGAAATTATAACATGATTGTATGTATCCCTTTAAAATATGTAAGGCGATTCTCATTTTTATGTCACAACCATTTTGATACTCTTTTAGACTTGATATTTCCAGAAAATTATCATTAAAGGCATGAGATCTGTTATTCTCAACCATTATCCAGAAGGTTCCAAATTACAGAAAGGTCATCTCACATAGGCTCCATTTTATCCAAATAATTCAGATTTTAAAAAATGTTAAAATTGTTGTTTTTTTTTTAAGTTTATATGATTTTCTATAGATTTATGGTACGAAGATCCAAATTACGGAAAGTTCCCTTAACCGGAAAACCCCAGGTCCCGAGCATTCTGAATAACAGATCCCATACCTGTATTATTGTTTTTACATTTCTTTATATTAGAAATATTAATGTTTGTGTTACTGCTGTTAGAAGATAATGGATTAGCCTATTTGTGTAGATCTATCTTGCTTCGCCAAAAAATGTGCAAAACAGGTGGTTTGAACTGTAAAATGGAATCTTGCAGCAGCATTTTGGATGGATTATATAGAAGAGGTATACAGAAGAGGGCAGGCCCATTTATCGATAATATAATATATAATATTCATTTTATTTTTTTAAACCAAAAAAAATAAAAAAACTTAAAATCTCACCAAACTTGAATCTGCACCCGTTTATTACAAACCCGGGAACTCAGCTCTTGTAAAATGTAGAAATATAAAAAAAACCTTGGGTCAGACTTACTAATGGTTGAATTCAAGGGTTAAAAAAAACCTCGAATTCGACCATGGGTATAGTGAGGGAATAAAAATCCTTCAAATTCGAAGGATTTTTACCGCAATTCGATTGGTCGAACGATCGATCGATCGAATAGATTAGAATTATTCGAATCATTCAATTCGATCGAATTTTCAAAATTCATTGGTCGAATTTGTCTTCAAAAACATTTGAAAATTTGAATTAGAAACTTTTTGAAAATTCGATCGAACTTCGAATCCTTCACATCAATTTAGTAAATCTGCCCCCTTGTGTCAGAATCCCATTCTATCCATCATTTCAGTGAGTTCATTTTCTAATCTGACCACATGACCAAAGATCCCATATTTTATGAGTATCCTTTACTGATACAACGTCAACATGGTGCAAAGCCTTTTACAATGTGTGTTCATCATCCACATCAGACACTGCCCTGGTGGATGGGGAAATGTAGGTGAAGGTGCAACATTTGTTGTGGGTCTGTCTGATCACCCACAATAATGACTAAGCCGGAAACATTTAATGGCTCAGTGTTTAACAGCATATATATATATTTTTTTTATTGTTTGCATCTAGTCAAATGTTTTGCCTTTTATTACATATGTGGGGAAAGTTCCTTACTACGCACATTGTTGGTACGTGTGTTGGTGTGGGAGGAAACAGGTGTGCCCAGAGGAACAGAAGGAGAATGAACAGATTCCTTGCAGATAATGCGTTGGTATTTGTGAAATTAAATGGAGTACCCCAGTACGGCAGAACAGAAACTGTCTCTCCCTGCTGTCCAGAATATAAAACATGGCATCATTTTGAAGCGATAGGGGGGATTAACTAAAGGGCGAGGTGACAAATTTGACAGAGTGACGCCATTTTGTTACTTTTTTGTAACGAGTGCCGGTGCCTCTTCTCTAGCGAAAGAGATGCTTACTAGCGTTGCTTCGCACTCTAACGCCATGTTAATTTTCACTCTATAGAATGGACGTAACTTCGCAAATTCACTTAAGATGTGGATTTTACTGAACGATGCCTCTATTGCCAGACTTGCCTTTGTCAGCTCTGACCTGGCAAAGCGCATTGGAGTGCATAGAACATCCTCAGTCTTCAGTTACTTACATCATCATTTCTGAGCTGAGCAAAAGTCCAAAAAACACTGGCGTCTTTTCAATTTTTTCAGGGTGTTCGGCTGCAAAATGCATAAAACATTTTTTCCAGGCACCCGTCTGAGTGAATTTTCACCTGGCAAAGTGTTGCGATGGCTGCAAAGCCATTGATGGCGAAATTGCACTTTTTAGTTAATTTGCCCCAGGATGTGTGTGTTGCGTCTATCTAGACTGCTAGTATATAGTTGAATAGATGGACTTTTTGTTTTACATTAATCTCTGCCAGAGGGTTATTTTGGGACTCACAAGTGTCAAATTATGCAAACATTGAACTTATTGAGGCCATTCATTTACTTGCACCCAAACATACTCCTGCACTCATAGGGGGAAATTCATCAAAGAGTGAAGTTCCGCCACTAGAGGGAAATTCCACAGCACTCAGTTCATTTCTATGGGATTTTGAAAGGCCTATTTAATGGGTGAAGTGAAATTTCACCTCTAGTGGCGGAACTTCACACTTCACTTCACTCTTTGAGGAATCTACCCCTTATAGTTGTGCTAATCACTTCTTGGTCTGCCCTCCTTCTTATGATGATTATGGGGCAGTGCCTGGAAGCTCTGGAGTCACCACCATTCTGGCAATAGTTCCAGGATTCTCACAACAGGCTGCTTTATTATAGTGGTCCGAGACTTGTGCCGAATAAATGACATGCTTGTGGAACTTTAATGGCTTTTCTCTGAACATGGTGGTAATGACTTGCATTTGTTTTAACCAATCAGGAGCAAATGAGGCAGACCCAACTACTCATGTGGTCATAATTACCCTGGAATTTACCCTGCATTCTATTTAAGAAAACAAGGTGAGTAGCATCTCAAACGTTGCACCTTGCCCACCGTGTCTTGTAAATAAATGCCATAATTCTTGTTACTCCCATAATAAAAATGTCTTTGTTCATCTGGCAGTTTGAGTGCCTAATTTCAGAAATTTTTTTAGTAGTTTATATGTGCAGAGTTCCCTTTTGTAGTCTGAAGATGAAAGTCTAACCTTAATGTAAAGGCCCTTTTATGCAGTTAAACCCTCATATTGGAGACTACATTCTATGTTGGAGTCAACGGGGTTGTGGCTAATGGCAGTACATGTTGAACATTTTTGGAGCACTTAATCTGAGTACCGAAACCCTTGTAAATTCCTGTTATTTCTATAAATCATTTTGGATTTGGCTTTGACACAAGAGAATAGAGGGGATTTTAGGGTGTCCTGTGTATTTACATTTTGCAGTGTTAATAATCCCTACAGTAAACTGCAATCCCTTCATTTATTTCATTTTATACTTTGACCCCCTGGTCCGGATGACTTTGTTATATTCTTTGTATTTCAGCTACACCAGTCTGTGTAAGAAACCCAGACAGACTGTTGTACAGAGTTTGGATCTAAAGTATATAATGACTTTTGCATTTGTATTGCAACTGCGTTGTATGGGGCTAAGCTGATAAGGTTCTGCAGTTTGGAACAAATACAATCAATGTGTATTCGAGCACATCCAAGCAATAAAAAGACATCCAAGTTATGCCAAAAACAAACACGTAAAAGTACAAAGCCTGGGGACATGGGGTACAACTTTGCCAGCAACTCTTTCTAAACAACTTTATATTTTTTATTTTTCTTGATCTTTTTGAATATGTTCATGTGATTAAGTGCTAGAAAGCATTGGTGTACAGGTTTGGAATCCATTCTCCAGAAACATGTTTTCCAGAAAGCTCATTATTACAGGAAGAACACCTACCACAGACTTCATTTAATCAAAATAATTCAACAAAACAAATATCTTTTGATCAGTAATAATAAAACAGTAGCTTGTACTTGATCCATCCTAAGAGAAAATGAATCCTTATTGGGTGAAATTCTGTTGAGTTTGTTTAAATTATTTTTTGGCACACTTAAGGTATGGAGATCTAGATTACAGAAAGACCCTTTATCTGAAATATACTAGGTCTCAAGCATTGTGGATTATAGGTCCTTACCTGTATTGTAATCTGGGAGGGGCTAAGCCCCACAATTCTATACCATTGGAACTAGCATTGTATTTATCCTACCATTTGTTCTTGGAGGTATTCTGGAAGCATGATATATAAAATTGGTAGTATTTGAGGATTCTGATGTAATATACATGGCATTGTCCCTTGCAGACTAGGAAGGAATCTAAAAGAAACTGGTTTAAATTTGCCTCACCTAACAGTCAATTCCATGTTACAAGTATGACCCTGATCTAATCATGAAGACTGAATTGAAACTTACACAAATGGAAACATTAAATAAAGTTATTTAAAAAGCCTGAAAAACAGCAAAACAGTCTCCCTGGTGGAACAGTGTTATTTGACTATGTCTGTATGCCATACGCTGCTCATATTAATAGCACTGTACCTTTAAGCTCAAACTGTCACATTACCCAGTGGTATGATTAGTGCATACAGTATTGTCATGCTATTCAAATGGATATCCTGTTCCACTTGCAACTCCTTGTACAATCAGTTGTTATAGTGGGTTGGTAAACTCTGTAATCTCTTTTTTATTTTATTGTTTTAGCACATCAAAATATTGTTTGTTTTACAGAGGAAATATATAAATACTTGAACCCCAGACAGAACTGCAGGCCAGTCCTGCATCTGGCTGCACTCTGTATGTGGGCTAACCACCCTCCACTCCTATTGCCCCCTTACTTGCCAATCATTCAGATGCTGCACTATGCACCAAGACCTGGATCTTTTAATCTGGTGTGAGGTGCAGAATTCAGTGTGATTTGCAAATTAAAGGCCAGGTAGACGGTGGGAGGGTTGGAGTGCCAACTTGCTTCCCCCAACTCACCATTTATGAATGCAGAGCTGCCAAATACACAGGCCTGGATTTGATGTAGAGGCCACCTAGGCCCGGACCTAGGGCGGCAGGTTATTAGGGGGCGGCAGGTTATTAGGGGGCGGCATGCTGCCCAACCACACCCACATTGGTTCATAAATTTAAATTTCCCTTTGTGCCAATTCCCATTGCTCCATCCCGATTATGGAAATGTGAGCAAATAAAAGGGAAGGGACAGAGGTGACAAACGACAGCGGGCCTAGTGGCGCCCACTATGTAAATCCGGCCCTGCAAATACAGTGTTGCATTTATTGTGAGGATTGCAGATCACTGCTCACTGTTTTTTTTAGGGTATACAGGGGTGATCCTGGCTCCTCCACTGCATGAGGCAGCTTGGTGTTGCTGCCGCCCCCCCCCCCCCTCTCCCAGGTGTACCCACCTTTTCAGTCTGGAATGGGTCCACGAGGGCAGCAGAGAGGGCCAGGACAGTAGCGCAGGGAGCATAATAATAATAAAACCAGGAAATCTTCTCTTAAAGTACCAGGAGCCCCTGGTATCTAGTGGAGTTCTGCAGCCTGAGGCAAGTTTCTCCACTCATCTCATTGGTGGAACGCCCCTGAGGGCTGAGAAAGAATTTAATTATTTTGCTTTTTATTCAGCAGCTCTTCAGTTTGGAATTTCAAAAGCCATCTGGTTACTGGGTCCAGATTATGAGAAACTGGGAGACAGATAAGCAGGACTGGACTGAGAATTAAAATAGGCCCTGGCATTTCAGGTACACAAGAGGCCCATCAGCCCACATAGAGGCCCAAACAGCCCCCACCAGCCCACTAAACACTGACTTTATATGGGACCTTATAGCAGCCCATCTGGCATTTGCCCTAACCCACAAATGGCCAGTCCGGGCGTGCAGATAAGACTGGGTCTATTTTTTATATTTATCAGGGGACCATTTACAAAATTTTGGTGTAAAATTTGTGAAACCATGATGTAAAACAAGGAAAGTGCTCACTGAAATGCATTATAACTTGGTGGGACCACAAAGGATATGTAAAATGCAGACAATTATAAAATCAGGGTATGAAAAATTGAGGTTGTACTGTAAAAAGATCAGAAACAAAAACAGCAGCCTCTCCGAGCAAAGCTGGAAAGATTAAGAGGAAAATGATTCAAAAACTATAACAGAAAATGAAGGCCAGATGAAAAGTTGCCAAGAATCACACATGATATATTATTAATGAGATGTGAGGGTCTTAGGCTAATCTTTCCACAGTCCCCCCCCCCCCACTTCTAGACTATTCCCATTCCCAAAAGTCTAGAAATATACAATTAATGAGGGTCACTGGTGCACCTGGAGACACAAAGAGCCCATGATATAGCTTTTTTCAATTTGTATTTTCTTTTATATTTATTTGTATCTGTGCTGCTGGGCCTGGGTCCAGTTGGGAGGAGTGCACAGTCACCTGCTGGGAGAAGTTTGCTTAGGTCTAGATTTTCGCTTTGGAAAGCTTTACAGAATTCGCTACAACTATGCGCATTCCTCAAAATGAGAGAATTCATCTCGCCAAATAAACTTCCCAGCGAATCTTCATTAAAATACTTACACTTATGTCAATTTAAATATGGCAAGTACATACAGGTCACATGTAAGTCTTTATGTGGCATGAACTTTAAATTTAAATAACATATAAACATACATAAAGTGTAAATAACATATATTTAACGGTTACACTTTTAGTTAATGGTTATGATTTTTTTGGAATACAGGATATGATTTCTATGGCATAGTAATGCTGAGGATGTAGCTTCAGCTTAACACCAGGAAACGTATTTGAAAGTTTCCAACTTGCGGATTGATGATCGTTCGCTGAAGTTCAATCACGAAACAAGGCAAAAGTTCTCTAGCGCTGAGCTTTTTCGCTAGCAAATTGTATTCTTCACCTATGAATTGGCAAATTCACTGTGAATTGTCATTTCGGTGAATTTTTACCAAACAAACTCAATTCGCTCTTTAGTAATTGTGCCCCTAAGAGAGAGACTGGAAGAAGATTATGCAGCCAGACAATACAAGGCACGTGTGGTGTGAGCCTGAGACCTCTGAGGTGCTCCACAGGACCCAGGCCCAACAGTGCAGATAGAAATATTTTTTTATAGAAATGAAAATAAGAATTATATTTGAAAAATGGACATCTAATCACCTAATTAAATGAAAGTATATTTCCCATACACAGAATGCTGAAGAAGAACATCAGTGACGATGGAGAGTTAATGGCTGCACACCGAAGATGGTATTTGCAAAAGATTTGTATTTACAAAGAAATCACAAAAACAAGTACATTTGGTCATGTATAGAAAATTAGACAATACAAAATGTGCACTTTGAGTATACATACCACCCTAATTCAGTCAGAAAATGGACAATAAGATAAAGGTAGCGGATACCTTTGCCACAGAATGAGAAAACCCCAAAGTTTTAGCTATAAACCTTTCTCAAGGAGAATTCTGGCAGGCTCTTTTGTGATATTTAGTCTTTTGTTCTGCCTTGTATCGGGGGAGCTTTCGGGCTTTTAGCACCTGTAATAACTAAAAAAAAGTTTTTTTGGTACACTAGAGTGCCCTCCATTGATCAATATTGTAATACACAAGATAAGACATGTATGTTCATTGGAAATAAAGGGTGTTATCCTTTGTTATGACATACATACAATAAATACAGACATACTGTATATGTACCGGAGAATATACATGTGCTTTGTGCAACTGTCAGAGTGTACAAATGTAGAGGGCAACATCATATCATGTTATAAAATGTAGTGTTATTGGTGTAGACGGAGGAGCAGTTCAGTAGATGTTGCACTGGCTTTATATAGTAATATTTCTTTCATTTCATCAGAGCTAAGTGAACCTTACGGTTATTAACTTCATAAACTCTACAAGTGAGTTCCTTGTGATATTGTGTTTCCTAATATCCTACTGTTTACTGTATTTGGCATGGCAAGAACCTAATGCTGTTTACCTTGGCTGTCCACAAACTTGCTCAGTGTCCCACCGCCTTTATTAGTCTTTCATTTTGATGAAATTCTGTCTGGAATTCAGAAATACTTTAATCTTTACAGGGTGTTGTGGTTCTTTATTCCTTCTTAGAGTAAACAACATGAAAGAGGGAACCATCAGATATTCTGGCACCAAGAATACATGCCTGCTAACATTCTGTCTGATTTATTAGCATCATCTTCAACTGCAGCTGGATTTAGTTCATCAGCAAAAGAGATTCAAGAGCTTCCCAGCTCCCTCTGGTGGACCATAAGGATCAGTACCAGCTTTTTGACAACCTGATGTTCAAATGAAATTCAGTCACTTTAGAAAAATCAGTATAAATAAAAAAAACGCAAATTTTTTTGCTAGGCAAAGCACAAATAGTTAAAGTGTCCAGCTAATGATATGAGCAAGGGTTACACTGTGACTTGCACAACAGGGCAGGGCCTTCACCAAGTGGAAGCTTTCCCTTTAAGAGGTAGTATAACTACAATACACAGGCACTGTACATAAAAATAGATTAAGTGGATGCCAGGAGGTTCTTATGGTGAAAACAGAACTGGTGTTTATTATGTCCAAGGAGGAGTATTAGCATAATACATCAGGGGAGTAGATAGATGAGGCAGATACAGCAAAATGAAGCCTGTTGCTCCCATAAGGTGTAGTAATCAAGTGTACATCAGTTCCCGAGGCAATACACCTTTAAGTGGTCCAGATCCCATCCAGTGGAGTGGCTAGGGAGACGAAGCTAAGCCTAACATCTTACCCGCTGTCTTCCCTTCACTAAAGGCATAAGTGGAAGCCATGTGGGAAGCTACTCCCTGCTACTTGATTCTTGATGGAGCATACAGCTGCTCTTGCTATATAATCTCACTTTCCTAGAGAGTCTATAAAAAGATCTATTCCTGTGATAGCTAACCTCATTCACGGGGTTTCCTGGTCCCTGACTCAATCACTAAAGGTACAGGTCACTTTAGGGCAAAGGCTGTACTTGGTGATCCCAGACTCAATGGAAACACCTAGCAGCAAGGACACCAGGAGCCACTCCCTGTCCAACATGAAACACTAATGGTGTAAATAATTAAATGGCAACAAAGGCTTTTGCCTAGTACCTAAGGATTAAAGAAGGGTAAGGATTTAACTCTATAGGAGCCATAGTGACCCTGTAGGTCCCTATATATTTATATATATATATATATATATATATATATATAATAGTTTTGCAGGTACGTCTTGCACACTCTAGATGAGCAAAAAATATATTTATTCACCTACCATTTATGTCCATAACAAATAGTAATCGATGTGACTTAAATACACTCTAACAATTGAACAATCATGCCAAATTTGTGTCAGATGCAGACTAATTAATATCCAAATAAAGTTTTGTTCAATTCTCTGCAAGCCTTTTGAACAATATAGCGAGACTGTGAAGATGTTATGAACTATGGAACCTAATCTTTTTTGCCCAGGTGGGGGTACCCTTTAACTCCATGTTAAAATAAACACATTGTGGGTGAAGGTCGGCCACAGCTTTATTTATACTACGCAATTCATGCCATTTCAAAACACATTACTGTAATTGCGTGCAGTGGGCGTGTGGTGTCCCTTTTATACAAAGAAATACTGGCAAAGGATCAATACCGTCATGCTGTGACAAGTAGACTTAATGATCGACATACATTCAGATAAATGCTCACACGCGGACCTAACTTTTTTTTTTGTACAACATAACATCGATGTCAACTTAGAATTCTTAACTGGGTGGGCAGGTGGGAGATTGAGTCTGTAGCTGCTATGGGCGCCAAGAGGAAGACTGAAGGGGGAGGTGCCACTTTTATGAGGCTATTCGTGTGCGCATGCACATGTTTCTTTCGCCTGCACAAAGACGCCAGGCACGTCCACGCTGGGCAAATGCTGTGCCTGTATCTGAAGGGGAGTTCCACTTCCCAGTCAGTAGCGATTTCGCTCAGCGCTGTCTAAGTAGCCATCACTAGTGAAAATTCGCCAGAAATTCGCCAGAAATCCAGTCCGAAGGGAGATCTCCAATCCAGAACTGTATTTAGGTCCAATGCTGCCCTAGGCATGGACCTAAATACGCCCCTACGTGTTGCGTGGGACGTCATCACACCAGAAGTGATGTCACATGCTGCACGGAACTGACATCACTTCCACAAGCAGCCTGCCCCTCACCCCCTCTAGCTCTTTCATCAGATTTCCTAAGGAAATCCGTGAAAGTAGCGGGGCGAATAGTTTTTTTTTTAATTTAAAAATACATCTACCGAGGGCCGCCCCCCAAAACCTACCATCCTCAGGTGCCTTATAATACATACGGTGCTGCTCCAATTTGCTAACAGGCATAGAGGACAATTCGCTAGTGAAAGAGTACATCACTAACTAATGTTTTGTGCCCTTTTGCAAGGTGAATTTTAGCTGAAGTGAACAATCATTATTCCGTAAATTCACTAAATTGCGAATTTTCCATTACCTCTTTCACCACAGTTTCCTTTGCCAGCTTAGACCTGGTGAACAGATAAGATGGATCTACACCCTCTTCAATCTTATGTCTGTGACATCATATCCTGTACACTGAAAAGTTATAAAAAATATTTTAAACTCTGGTGGATTTTTTCACATTTTAAAGTGGGATTGTGTTTAAAAGTTGTAAGTGTTAAACATTTTTGTTTTTTTGTAACCATTTTTTAACCATTTGAGAGTCAGGCATGACACATTTGCTTTAGGGTGGGCTCATGTCTAGGGCACCTGGGCTAGAGTCCTGCGCGGGTCAATTTTTTGGGACCCGAACCCGACCCGTACCCGCAACCCGGACCCGCGACCCGCATTCTTACCCGCTTGGACCCGCGACCCGAACCGTACCTGCGACCCGCGACCCGCTGACCATCAAGAATCAGGAAGTGCTGTCATCATAAACAGGAAGTGACATAATCGGAAGTAGCCAGGATCAGAAAAAAAAGGAGTAAAACAGGAAGTGCTGTCATTGTAAACCGGATGTGACATCATCAGTAGTAGAAATGCTCAGAAAAAGGAGTAAAGATCCCTATAGCGAGGATCCGCGACCCGACCCTCAACCCGCCAACCTGCAGAACCACCGGCCCGCTTCTATACCCGCACCCAGAAATTCTACGAAAAACCCGCAGGGTACCAGCGGGATTTTGCGGGTAACCCACGGGTACACGACCCGCTGCAGGACTCTGAAATGGGCCCCCTCTCAGGCGCTTACCTCTATAAATCACATGCTGGAGTGTTGATGTCATGTGTGATGTATAATCTCCCCCTAGATAACCGCCTGCCATAACCATTTTTGTGGCTCTGATGGGCCCCAAGGGGGTGGGGGCCCTGGTGCAATTGCATCCCCTGCACCCCTGGTAGTTACGCCACTGGACAACAGAGGATCTCTTTTGTCTTTAATTTGCTTCCTACATAAATAATAAGTGGCCACTTCAAGCAATTTCACCATCACCTCTAATAAAGACATTTATACGACCTATATGTACCTGCCATATTCAAACTGATCTAAGTATACATGTACTAATGAAGTTTCGATAGTTCGAAAGTTCGCTATGAAATACTCTCACTGATGAATTTACAGTAGCAAAACGTCGACGGTATTTGGCTGAAGAGACACAACTTCGCATTTAAGTGAAGTAGAGTAGTGATAATGAATTTGCACCTGGCGAAGTGGCGCAAAGTGTGGGAAGCTTTCCCAGGCAAACTTTCGCCCTTTAGTGAATTTGCCCCAAAAGATTTTAAAGTGTAAATTTTACCTTCTACCACTGTATCCATGGCATGGAGATCCAAAATGACAATTTAATGTAGAATTCAAACAAGGAGACAGATGGATTGTTGTATTTTATCTGTTATGTGTAGGGAGAGTATATAAGCAGTGATAACACAAGGAAACAACCTAAAACATTGTAAAAAGGTTGTAAATTGTAGGCATAATACTTGTGTTTGTTTAGAGAACAGCTTGGCGTACCTTTCCCTGAGCCTACGTGCACACTGTCTGTCTGTATCACTGCAATGCTAGAACAATTCTTGTGCAAGACTATGTATAAAACAGTAGTCATGGCATTACTCAACTGAAAAATCACTGATCTGCATAGATAATGCCGCTATTGCACAGTCCATAAGATATTATGTGACCCAGAGATAGGATTATTGGTTCATTGGCACTATGTAATTTCTCACAGGAACATCCATTATATCAAGTCGATATAGGATTTCATGTTCATAGCCACTAGTGTCCTTCCAATTGGCTGCTGGCTTTGTTACCTGATGCTAATGGTTCTGCAATTCAAAGTCTTCTCCTTATTCAAATTGCCATGAGGTATGTATGTACAATTCACCACTCCTATATCTCTCAGTTAAGTGTGCAGATTTAATTTGTTCCGCTCCACTTGATGAAAACATGATGAAAGTTAAATTCAGCAAGTGTAAGAACAAAAACAAGGATCATCAGTCTTCAACCACCTACTGTAATAGGTTTTCGGAATTGCACTGTAGGGAATTCAAAAACAAAATGTGTGAGATAATGGATATACAATTTATAATCATTGATTTTTCCAAAATCACTATTGCTAAGTTAAAGGCAACTATTATATGTCCGTGCATCCCATTCTTATGTTCATTAATAATTTTATGAGAGGGCTGTATACAAACATGGAGCAGTCAAGTCTGTAACTATGTATTCGTTTTTGATATAATATTTTGGGAAGAAATCTGAAATATTGCATTATTATTACATGGTCCTGGTTTCATTGGATTAATGCTTTATATACACCAGGGGGCAGATTTACTATTGGTCGAATTCAAGGGTGAATTTACCCTCAAATTCGACCAATCGAATTGTTGTAGAATTTGAAACCTTCAAATTTGAATATCGATCAATTTTAACAATTTGATCAAATTTTTTTTATTCGATCTAAAAATGCTACAAAAACCCTATGGGAGCTTCCCATAGGGTTTAATAGCAATTCGATTTAATCTGGTGAACTAAGCAGTCGAATAAAAAATAAAGGGCAAGTAATTCGTCTGACGAATATTCGAATAGAATTTTATTCGAATCATTCGATTCAATCGAATTTTCAAAATCTGATGGTCGAAGTGGTCTTCAAAAATATTCGAAAATTCTAATCTTTTTGAAAATCCAATCGAATTTCGAATCATTCATGTGCATTTAGTAAATCTGCCCCCAGGTCCTATGGTGCTCTGATTGATCTCAGCACATAAGCAGCGTCTTGTTTTATAGTTTTAAACTTGCCTACAATGTCATAGTGGATATTGAATGGGTCACATAGTTCCAACATGGGCTTCCAGTGACTGTCTCTCTGCTTTGGATTTTCTAAGGCAATGAAACTCACGAAACTCTTTGAAAACTCATCCTTTTGGTTGACTTTACATTCCTCCTTAGAACATTCTTGATTAGATTAGTAAACGATCTGCTGCAGAATTATGCATCCTTCTGGAGAAACTTGACTCTGTAAGTTGAAACCAGTTTCTCTAAATGATGTCAGGTGAGCATCACCATGGTGTAATTATTAAGGAGCTCCGCTTGCTCAGCAAGCTCAGCTTCTTCAGATATGGAGACGTGGACCACATGAGGTGCAAGTTCATTTGCAGACAAAGAAAAGTATCACTGAAGACAATTATGTTCCCGGGAGATGGAGTGAAGAATCCAGTGCTAGACACTTCCATGAAATTGGACATTTTAAATATAAACACTAGTCCATGAATCTTGCTGCAAGTTCATTTGCAGTCAGTTTGAAAAGAAAAATTTGAAAAGTTTGAACATTTTTGTTTAAAAGAAAAATGATCCTCTTCCAGATGGAACAGCTCACTTTTGCCACTTCAATGTAAATAAAGTTATGGCTGTGTACCACATATAGCTGCCTTGCAATAGAAGGTCTTATCCTGCGTGAGTAGTGAGTAGCATGGTTATAAATATTGTGCGAGCTTAGGTAGCTGGAAACAGTTTTCTGGGAGTGAATAGCCCACTGCACAATTACAACTCACGAGAGTATAGTTTCTTTTGGCAGTTTATTTCTCACTTGCAGCAAACAAAATAAACAGGACAAAATAAAAACCTTTCCACTTAAAGGGCAAGGAAAGGCAAAGAAATAAAATCCCATGTTTACTTTCTTTAATTAAAAAGAAATCAATCTCCAATATACTTTAATTAAAAAATGTGTACCGTTTTTATAAGAAAACTGACTGTATGCAGTGAAATTCTCCCTTCTGCTGTGGATGGGAATTTGCAAACAGTCCCTAACTTCTGGCAGGGAAACAATCATACTTATGAACAGCAGGGGGAGCCCCTGCCTTACTTACCAGCCATGCAGAACTCAAGCAGCTTTGTTTTTTTATCTTTTATGATGATGCCTAAGAAGCCCAGACCACACTGAGCATGTGTATGTAGTCTAGTCTTGCAAAGATGTATAAGAAAGTTACAAGATGACAGCCCCCTCTGGCCAACTTTGAAAGCATAAATCATTTGTTTGATTAGGCTTGTGGTGCAGTAAGTTCATGTTTATGTTTAGTATACAAAATACAGCATTTCTAGCCTTATTCTATTTTAGACTTTCCTTGCCCTTTAATGGGCTTCTAACTAACAAAGGTCAGTTTCCTAACTAACCAGAAGGAGGCCTACTGCCTGTCTTCCCAAAACATAAAACCTTAAGGCAAATACAAAATTCCAAAACTTGCGTCTTTTGCCTCAGACTGGAGCTCATCCATACTCTGAGAGAGACTAACCTCTCTAGCAGCTAGCAGCAGATTTAGCCTACTAATTATTACCCAGGTGAGATTTTCTAGGTGAATAACCCACTCTGGACTGCTGTACATCTGGGCATAAGATCCTAGGGAAAATTTATCTCCCTTCACTCTGTGCTCCAGTCACCGGTTCACAATATGTATAACCACTATATCTTGTCACTGGGCCTTGGCACTGGTGTATTGACAAATAAGGGTCTGAAAATAGTGGACAATAAACTGAACTTGAGACTTTCAGGGTACACCTTAAGGAGAATTCAACCCTGTAAAGAAAATCATACCCCCCCCCACGTAGACTTATTCCCTCCTCTCTTTAGCCTAATTGCCCCCCCCCAGGGAAATGCCCCATACTTTAGACTTACCCCTCGTCGCATATTCAGCCAGCAGAGCTCCATGCAGCCATCTTCAACCGCTTCAGTAAGCTGACTGGGAGTTCGTAAATTTCTGTCCATTTCGGCACATGCGCAAAATGCTCCAACAGTGCATGCGCCAATACGCCGGTCTCCCAGTTAGCTTACCAAAGCGGTTGAAGATGGCTGCATGGAATTCTGCTGTGTGAACCTGCACAAAGTATGGGAGTATTTGCAGGGTTGAATTCTCCTTTAAGGTGGCCTGTGTTTGTGTGTTGTGGAGTCTTGTTCAACAGTTCCAAGGATACCTGTTTGCCGCAACCGACTTGTTGTGTCTTAACCCACTGTCTCTGACTATATGACTATATGATGAGCTTGGGGTGTCATTATTCAACCTTTTCTTATATCCAGCTCTTTTTGTTGAACAGTGTGCTAGAGAAGCTAATTGATCTCGCATTATTAAGTGGTGGTTATTGATGTGCCTTTACTCAGTATTCTCAGTGTGCACTAGATCCTACCCAAACCCTGAAATTTCGCTGCTTCCAGGATTCATCCTGCAGCCCCTAGCTGGTGTTGAACTACACCTATCAATATCGGAGAATAATAGAAGTTCAAAGGGGTTTACAGGGGAAACTGAAGCTACTCCATGTATGGTCTTTGCACAGTAGATACCTAGCTTCCCAGTTTCCCCTTTGTTTTCACTGTAGCTTTGTTTCAGATTTTACTGCTGCTTTTCATGAGAATCTCTAAACAAGATTCAGAAAGACAGACCACAGATGAAGTACAATATTTCCTTATTGCTGTTTCATAGTCAGGATTGTTAGACATGAGTTGAAGGACCAGTGGGTCACTTTCTAGTAAGGGTGGCCCTAACGGGAGCATAACCTCCAACCAGCATAGCTCTCTGGGTGACAGAGACATGCAACAACTTCTCAATAAATACTGTATATTGTGAGTTGGCCTCACAGGGTATGTGCTGTGAATCAGCAGTAAACACGATGTTGTTCTTCTGAGACCCACTTCAGAGCCACAGATTTTTACTATTAAATGGTACTGACCTTGCGCTTACCCAAAATATAACATGCAGAATTTCTAGCCTGCTTACTTGTTAAGCTTTAGTTCTTCAGAAGAGGCATATAGAGATATTCCAAAGTCACAGAACCCTTCACTTTGCCAATATGAATAATCCCATGAACAGAATGAATTGCTAGTCAGAGATCTACCATATTCACAAGAGCCCTTTTTCAATAAACACTGTGTCAGCTATTGAAGCCAGATTCCCTTAAAAATTAAACTTTTGTTTATGAAACAGGTCCCTACAGCCCTCATCATGGGCGCATACGAAGGCTGTGCAAGTGAGGCTAAGGGAACATTTAAGTCAAATTAGAAATCCACGAGCAACTGAGAAGAGCAAAATTACACTTTTCTCAGTGTTGCAGGAGTGATACCTCATACTTCTCAGTCCAAGGAATAGAAAGAGTATGATTTGGAGTGGGGGAGGGGGAAATATACATTTGTTGGTTCAAGAATAACATTTTAAATGGTAGAGTAAATATTTGCCCTTGGCATCTGAGAGGTACCTAAGGAAGGTACATATTGAATTGTGGGATTGAGTTGACAACACAGATATCAAATTAAGGCTACCACATTAAAATCCAATGATTGCCCTTTTCACATTGTGTCACCTTTATAGTGACTGTGTTCTAATGCAATTTTGTCTATAATACAACTACACAGTATTTTTAAAGGAGAATTCAACCCCCTAGGTGCAAAAATCCCTCCCCTGAGTAGACCCCCCCTCCCTTCTCCGCCCAGCCTCCCCCCTCTCCCGGGCAAATGCTCCTAAATTATTACTTACCCTTCCTTCTAAGTCTAACTCTCCAGCAGAGTTCACGACAGCCATCTTCTCTCGAGTGGTCTTCTTCCTGGAGTCATCAGCGTCTCCTGCCGCATGCGCAGTAGGAGGAATTTGCTACTGCACATACGTCACAAAGTTTCTGAAACTTCATGACTTTCTGCACACCCGCAGTAGATCCGAACTGGCAAATGTCTCCTACTGCGCCAGAAGACACAGATGACTCCAGGAAGAAGACCGCTCGGGAGAAGATGGCTGCCATGAACTCCGCTGGACAGGACCTGGAAAGAGGGGTAAGTAGCAAGTTAGGAGCATTTCCCCGGGGGGGGGGGGGGGGGGGGGGAGGTACGCAGGGGAGGGGGGAAGGATTTTTGCGTTTTTTTGGTTGAATTCTCCTCTAAGCTTTTAGAGCAGCTGTCCACTTAAAATGCCTCTGTAAACAAACTGCTTATTATAACACTTTGTTTTCCTCACACGGAAAGCTCGGGCAACTTCGAAAGCTGAAGTGATCTGAGTACCGTCCGCCGGTGATTTACATTCTAGCCGGTGGTAAGGCATTTAGGGGAGATTAGTTGCCTGAAGAAGAGGCGATTTGTGGCTGGGCTACTAATCTCCCCCAGTAGCCACGTCTACCACCAGCCTAAAACAGTACTGTACCTTGTAATTGATCCAGACTAAGATGTAATTAATCAGGTCCCATACCTGTATTTAAACCATAGCTTTACTCTTGTAAAATAGACATTTATTTATAGATCAGATTTTGCAAATTTTCTTATAACTGCAGTCAGTGGATTTTTTTCCTTCCAAACACTGTAGGCAAAAAAATTATAATAATAAAACAAAATAAATAATAATTTTCTTTAAACATGATGACAAACCACAGGATTGTCTCTGTGTCCAAATGACCCACAGCAGGATGATATAAAACATTTTTAATTAAGCATCAAAGCACAGCAAGTACAAATCACATAGGATCGAGGAGGTTATTCATGGGAAACACCTTTTCACACAACTGACCACAAACACTTTATTGGTTTTGCTTATTGAGTATTAAAAGACACAGTTCCAGGAGGGAAAAAATCACATAACCATGTTGCCATCAGATTTTACACAGGCAGTTACATGGATTAGAACTGGAATATGTGAAAAGATTTTTTTCTCCCGTTTGACACCCATTTCTGGCCCATTGGAATCCTTTCCCTTTGTCACATTAGGCATTTTACATTTTGTTCTCTATTCTTACAACACTTTCTGTCTTGTTGCATTAAAAGGCTATGAATAGAGAAAAACTAGGCCAAGCTGTAAGAGATTATGGAAAGATTGATCACCCAGCGTTCAGCATCCAGCAGTAAAATTACCATGGTGCACATACTCATAGCTGCTGAATCGAGTTATTGAAATTGTCTTGCTAAAGTAAATTTTGCTATTGATAGGCCTAGATGAATATGTAAACATTATTAACTCCTTACAGCTCAAACAGCAGCAATGACATATGCTAAAGGTTTTCTATAACTTCCAGTGCACCAATCACTGCTCTTTGAATCATATATTGAAGGATGTGGTCATTCCCCAGTAGTGCGGTGCCTCAGTCAGACCTGCCCCCCCAAAGAATGTTTGGGCCCTAACCCTAAACTGTAATCGGCTCCCCACATTCACACTTAGCTGTCCCACCACTCCTACTGATGCCAATGTACTAAATGCCAGGATGGTGGTACCAATGGAATTGTCAATGTCTTATATATTTCATATATAGAATGATTGCATAAATCAACCAACAAACTATATAATGTATGTGAGGCCCTTTAAAATTATCAGTTTGTTTGTCATCTGATGTGACTGCACCAAAATTAAATGGCTAAAATTTAAACCATGCTGACAACCCACACCAGTTTGGTGGCATGGACCCACTCTAATATTTCAGATACAAGTTGGATCATGCATCAATCCAGCAGATCAGTTTGTTTAGCTTATTCTTAAGTTTTGCTACCTATACTCAAATACCCCACACTAAGGGCCAGTTTTACATCTCCAGTGTGTTCCAACACTGTCAATTATTTACCCAATTTCTTGTTGGAAACAATTGATTTAGAATATTTATACTCCAGTGTGTTCCAAAATCCCCTGAACAAACACTGTCAATTATTTACCCAATTTCTTGTTGGAAACAATTGATTTAGAATATTTATACTCCAGTGTGTCCCAAAATCCACTGAACAAACACTGTCAATTATTTAGCCAATTTCTTGTTGGGAACAACTGATTTAGAATATTTATATTCCAGTGTGTCCCAAAATCCCCTGAACAAACACTGTCAATTATTTAGCCAATTTCTTGTTGGGAACAATTGATTTAGAATATTTATATTCCAGTGTGTCCCAAAATCCCCTGAACAAACACTGTCAATTATTTAGCCAATTTCTTGTTGGAAACAATTGATTTAGAATATGTATGCTTGATCATTATTAATATAAAACTACACTGCACTTCAGAAACGACTAAGTTCCTTAACCAAAACTTTCTTTTTTCCAGTGCAACCAACCCTCATCCTCAACCCTCCCACTGGCAAATGTAGGAATCCACTACACTTTAAATACAGGTGATTAAAGAAAAGCTAAGCCAAACTGTAAGAGATTATGGAAAGATTGATCACAGAGTTTAGCATCAGCTAACATGGTAACAGCCAATGATGAACACTCCCTACTGCTACTCCCTACTGTTAATAGCTCATCGTGTGAGTAAAAGTTGATGAAGGCTTGCTTTGAGGTGGGAAGTATAAAAAATGTTGTTGGAAATCTTAATTTCTTGGGAGCAGCTGAAGTCAGGGGGGAGCAACTGCCCTCACTTGTCCCCTTCTGCAGACTCCCATGACTTTTACTTTTGGTTTAACATAAATTTGTGTTTGATATTCAAATCATGGCTGAAGCAAACACAAACAAGACCAGAAGCATACAGAATAAAGATGGCTGTTTTTGGTAAAATGCAAATGGTTTTGCCAAATCTCTTTAATGAACATTCCTGTCCTGTAGTCACATTTCTTTTTCTCTGTTGCTTTAAAAGATGTGTTAATATTATAAAGGAGCAAGATTTCCAAGAGTGGTCCATCCACATGGCTGGCTGCCCAGGAAATAAATACGCCCCATTCTGGTTAATTTTTACACACATAAAAAAGGGAATTTCTAGCACCAACAGGATTTTGAGGAGTTTCCATCTGATTTACTGCTATCGCCTTCAAGTTCAGCTACATTCAGTTCATCAGCAGAAGACATTTGCAAACCCTGCAGCTCCCTCTTGTGGGCCGTCAGGACTAGCTCTGTCAGACGAGTGAAAGACTATGGAAAGTATAAAAAAAAAAAAAAAATTACATATAATATATAATTACATATAATGAAGAAAACCAATGATTTCAATAGAATAAACATTTGCATGAAAAGTTGACAAATTCTGAAACAAACCTGCTCTCTCTAGTGGCTCATTTATAGTATTGCAATACTAAATTAAAGGGGTGGTTCACCTTCAAGTTAACTTTTAGTATATTGTAGAAGGGCCAATTCTAAGAAACTTTTCAATTGGTCTTCATTATTTATTTTTCATAGTTTTTTAACGATTTGCAATTTTCTTCAGTTTCTTTGCAGCTTTCAAATGGGGGTCACTGACACCATCTAAAAACAAATGCTCTGTAAGGCTACAAATGTATTGTTATTGCCACTTTTTATTACTTATCATTCTATTCAGTCCCTCTCCTATTCATATTCCAGTCTCTTATACAAATCAATGCAGGGTTGCTAGGGTAATTTGTACCCTAGTAACCAAATTGCTGACACTGCAAACTAGAGAGCTGCTGAATAAAAAGCTAAATAACTATAAAACCACAAACAATAAAAAATGAAAACCAATTGCAAATTGTCTCGGAATATGACTCTCTACATTATACTAAAAGTTAACTCAAAGGTGAACAACCCCTTTAAATACTCAGAAAGCATCTTTCTTTAAAGGTGAATATTTACACATTAGCATGTTTGTATATATAATAAATGACAACTTTTTTTTACAGGTAATCAAGGAACCTACTAGGAAAGAAGCTCTTTGGATCTGGTAATCTAATAATGCTCATAATACTAATAAGAACTCATCTCTGTGGGTGAGCATTTAGGGAATAGTGATCACAACATGGTCTCTTTGAGATTATGTTAAATTCATCTCCAATTAAGACACATATTTTTGGACTGCAGCATTTGGATATATAGGGTCATCTCTGCCATATATTAAATAGGAAAGACATTTCACAGGGTTATACCCAAAAGCAAAATGGAATGTCTTTATTCTACATGTCAGTATATTCCCCTAGTAAGCAAGGAAAGATGTTGCAAAGCTAACACGTAATGGTTTGCTAGAAGTGTTAGCATTGATGTTGTTGGGAAAAACATGCATTTAAAGGAGAATTAAACTTTAAAAAACCCTCCGCTCCCCCACAGCTTACAAGGTACCCTGGGCAAATGCCCCTAACTTTTTACTCACTCCCCGGGGCAGATTCAGACATCGGAGTTCATGGCAGCCATCTTCTTCTTCTATGTGCTCTTCAGCGATTCCAGTGAGTTTCAGCAAATGCACAGTTGTCAGGAGTCAGGAAATTGTTACAACTGCGCATGCACGAAACACCATTCAAAACACGTTTTACTGAAGAGAAGAAGATGGCTGCCGTGAGCTCCGACACCTGAATATGCCGTGAGGGGTAAGTAAACCATTAGGGGCATTTGCCTGGGGTAGCAAGTAGGCTGGGTGGGCCCGGGGAGGGGGGGTCTATGGGGGGTGGGGTTTTTTAAAGTATGGGTTTAGTTCTCCTTTAAGATATGCAAGTTAGCTGCAACATTTATAACAATATTATTTGGTACAGAGAGGCTAATAAAACATGCAGGTTAAAATTGAGAGTGAAAGCAAGTAGTGAAACAAATCCAAAATTATTTTCTAAATATGTAAATAGTAAAAAAGTTAAAGGGCAAGGAAAGTCTAAAATAGAATAAGGCCCGAAATGCTGTATTTTGCATATTAAACATAAACATGAACTTACTGCTTAATCAAACTAATTATTTATGCTTTCAAAGTTGGCCACAGGGGGCTGTCATCTTGTAACTTTGTTATACATCTTTGCAAGACTAGACTACATACACATGCTCAGTGTGATCTGGGCTTCTTAGGGATCGTCATAAATGATAAAAAAACAAAGCTGCTTGAGTTCTGCATGGCTGGTAAGTAAGGCAGGGGCTCCCCCTGCTGTTCATAAGTATGATTGTTTCCCTGCCAGAAGTTAGGGACCGAGAATTTCACTGCATACAGTCAGGTTTCTTATAAAAACGGTACAAATTTTTTAAATTAAAGTATATATGGGATTTTGTTTGATTAGGCTTGTGGTGCAGTAAGTTCATGTTTATATTTAGTATAGAAAATACAGCATTTCTAGCCTTATTCTATTTTACACTTTCCTTGCCCTTTAAAGAGGAACTGTCACCCTAAGGAATAATTCCAAATGCTATTTTACGATGTTAGTCAAGCAAAATAAACTTCACTTACACTATAAAAATAATTTTTTTTAGTCTTAGAATTCAAAATCACAGCAAACAGGCAGCTGAGTTTTGTTGACACTGATATTAAGACAAGCTTTGTATCATGCAAAACTTTGTTTATGTGCCTGAATGGGGAACCTGACACCCCTGCCCATGCACTGGCTACACAATTAAATGGTTACGAGGCACGGGGAATGTGGGGAGTGCAGTGAAATCTAGGTGGGACAGAATGGAAAGTGAAAGTAATTGTCTGCCCTGCCTCTATGTCTAAAGCTGGCCATAGACGCAAAGATTTTTGAAAGATCCAATGGTTATCTTGAGACCACGATTGTCTCAAAACGATCGTTTAATGTCAGATTTGTCCATCAACTAAAAAGACCATTTCAGGCGATATTGCCAGCAAAACTGAAGGATCGCAGCCTGCTTTGCCCTGCAACATAGGTAGATTGCATGGGGACCGATAAAGATTTTCTAACCTGGCCGATCAATCTTCAGACCAATGTCGGACGAAAAATCGTAAGATGACCGATCGTTTGTATCCCACTAACCGCACGATAATTTGACAGATTGGTCGGACTTCACCAAAATCGGTCGTTCGGGAGCGAAAGATCGTTGCGTCTATGGGGAGCTTAAGGCATAGAGGAGGAACAACCAAGATATGATTGACAGCTAAGTCTTTATCGTTTATAACAGGTATGGATGTTTTAATAATAAAATAAATTTGGGTTTAATGTTTTATTTGAAAAGGACTTTTATTATACAGCTTTTTATGTCTGGGTCACAGATCCCCTTTAACTTCCAAGTACCCCATGAATCATCATGTCAGCACACATCTACTATTCTAGTGCAATAACTGGCTCTATAGAAGAACATATATTCTATGGAGAAGACTATGTTAATGGATTATACAATAGGATCTACTGCACCAGTCCTGTACTGGGTCTGCCAGAGGAAAGACAGGCTCTCATACCTGTACCTCGAAAACCTCTCAAACATGTAGGTGTGGGCCCTTTAGCAGAAACCCAGGATAGTGCGTTTTGAGTACTGGAGTTATATATCTAACCTTACCAACCTAAGTATCTACATTTGTGGGAATGTAGGTATAGAGCAAATATTGAAATCTTGTCAAAAAAGAAATATTTTGAACAAACAATATGGGAAAAATTGCAGTTGAGTTCTATTTACCTCTTTTATATTGTAATTAGTGCAGGCGCTTGTCTCAAAGAAGTCCATCCCATACTCCTCTGCGAGCTGAAGGAAGAAAATAAATAAATCATTAACATCCAAGAACAGTAATGCTACAAGGCTTATGATGAAGCAGAGTAGATTTGCTTTCCATATTTCACAAATAATCGTATCCTAAATCATACAATGGGGGTTTTTAATTATTTATATTAGATTATAGAGTTTAGGGTCTGATCAACATTCTATTTAAGAACTTGATCAAACGCAATCCATGTCTATTTCTGATGAGGTGCAACCAAGAAGCCAGGCCATCCCAGAGCTTTAAATGTGCATTGCATCTAATGTGGGAAATATAGTCTATAATACCAGAGAAAAGGAAGCAAATGGTCACCCTGAAATGTTATGTCAATTTATGGCGGTTTTCTGGCATGTAAACATTGAAGCTTTCCTCCACATAATATTCATTAAGAGGCTGAGATTGCTTTATACATGTAATTTGTGTTCTAAATGAGGCTGATGAAAAGGTCATACTGACAGACAACAAAACAGCACCAACAGACTTTATTCCTTGTGTCTTCACTGCGTAACAGACATTACAAGCTGGCTCCCTACAGAATGACAATGCTAAATTTTAAACATGACGCACTGTTATTATTCCCCCAGCCCAACACTCTCTTCCTCTGCACTTGTACAGCTACAGCTGCTAAACTACAGTGGCCAGGTTTAGTACACGGCTGCTGTTCCTACAAGCTCACATAACAGCACATGTATTTTTATACCCATAAGTCCCACTAGAGGGAGCCACAGAATCAATGGAGGGGAAGGAATAAGTTAAAAAAAAAATCAAAGCATACGCAAAGCATTACTTTTTTTACATAAAAATAATTTTTTTTTATAGTTACAGCATATAACTAAATAAAGCACAAAGTCAAATATATTTTATATTTGGGATTGTTTGTCCTTTAACAATCCCTTTATCCGAAAGCTCCAAATTACGGAAAGGGCATCTCTCATAGACTCCATTTTATCCAAATAATTAAAATTTTTAAAAAGTATTTCCTTTTTCTCTGTAATAACAAAACAGTAGCTTGTACTTGATCCCAACTGAGATACAAGTAATCCTTACTGGAAGCAAAACAGCCTATTGGGTTTATTTAATGTTTTCTAGTAGACATTATGGAAAGATCTGTTATCCAGAAAACTCCGGGGCCCAAGCATTCTGGATAACATGTCCCATATCCGTACCTCGAAAACCTTGAAAAAGTTTTTTCTAGTGAAAAAAAATCTGAAAACCCGATAAAAGTTCGAATTTAAGCGAGTGGTCCAATAGGATCAGTTCAGTTATTCATAGCACCTCGACAACATTTATTTGACAAAGTTTTGCCTTAGAGGTTTTGCATGTTTTTTTTTTCAGAAATATGGAAAAAAGTATAGTAATACAGGTATGGCATTCGTTATCCAGAAACCCATTATCCAGAAAGCTCTGAATTATGGAATGTCTGTCTCCCATAGGGGCAGATTCACTAAAGCGCGAAGTGTCTAACGATAGCGCAAATTCGCCAGCGTGACGTAAAATTGTAACTTTGCAAATTCACTAACACCGTCTCTGGCGAATTTACGCTAGCGAATTAGATAGACTTGCGCAACTTCGCACCCTTATGCCAGGCGAAGTTGCGCACTGGCGAAGGATCTTATTACACAAATTCAAACTTTTTGCTGTTCGTTAACACTTACGCTAGACGTTACTTCGACAGGTCAGACCTGGCAAAGTGCAATACAATAGATAGGAGGTTGAAAAAAAAAATAAAAAATTTTTCTAAGTCCCAAAAAACGCTGTGGCGTGTTTTACCATTGTGGGTGATAGTCTGAAAAACATTGTTTTTTTTGGGGGGGGTTACCCTCCTCCCCCCCTACATTTCCTGACATATGGCAACACTACTATATAAGGGGCACATGTAGGGCAATAGGACAACTTTATTATTTTTGATTAAAGGTTTACTGGGCTTGTGTAGTGGCTGTAACATATACTTCTATTTTATTTTGTAATTCGCACCGTATGCAAATTAGGCTTCGCTAGCGTAATTGCGCTATGCCTAGCGAAGTAACACTAGCGTAAATACATTACCGTTCGCCGACCAGAGCGTAAATTCGCACTTTAGTGAATTTGCGTAGCTCACGAAGCCTGCGCTAGGGATTTTTCGGATCTTAGTGAATGTCCCACATAGACTCTATTTTAGCCAAATAATCTAAATTTAGAAAAATGATTTGCCTTTTCTCTATAATAAACAGTACATTCTACTTCATCCAAATTAAGATATTATTAATCCTTATTGGATGTAAAACCATTCTATTGGGTTTATTGAACATTTACATGATTTTCAAGTATGAAGATCCAAATTACAGAAAGATATGTCATCTGGTAAACCCCAGGTCCCGAGTTCCTGGATAATAGGTCCCATACCTGTACCACAAATTTTTGTAGACAAAAAAAAAATCACAATTCAATTGTTAGGCAATTGGTCCCTTAGTATTTTTCAAGATTTGAGAGAAAAACACAAACACAAATATACTCGAGAATATATATTTTTTTTTTTTGAAACCTCGAATAGCTTGGATTTAGTAAAAAATAAAACCACTAAAAGTAATAGAAGACTTAAACAGAAGTTAAAGGGGGTTGTCTCTGACAGCTTTATTAGTATATTTTCCCAGTTCATTAACATTATTTTAGCCTAATTGAAAATGAATGGAACAATATGATTCTCATATTTTTTTCCTAAATAATCTAGCACTTAAGAAAAGCTGCACGAGTTTTGTTGCAGGTTTTTTTGGCGCTTAATTTTTTTACCTCAAAAATCACTTTGTCCCTGAATGTACGAAAAGTAATTTACCGCCTATATTACCCCTACATTCTAAAAACATTCTTTTTCAGTGTGTTTTACCTAGGGATGCATTGAATCCACTATTATGGATTCGGCCGAACCCCCAATCCATTGCGAAAGATTTGGCCAAATACCGAACGGAATCCGAATCCTCATTTGCATATGCAAATGAGTAAGAGGAATGGTTCGTGCACGGATAAAAAAAATTTTACTTCCTTGTTTTGTGATGAAAAGTCACAATATTAAGGATTCGGATTCGGTTAGGCCAGGCACATGGATTCAGCCGAATCCCACTGAAAATGGCCGAATCCTGGCCCAATACCGAACCGAATGCATCCCTAGTTTTACCACTGCCCCTTTAAACGGTGGTTCAAGCCTGCTGACATTATGGATATCGGCCTTAATTTCATTTTACACAATGAAAGCTAAAAGCTGCTTATCAAAAGTCAAATACTTATCTGTGTGTACATACATTTCCTCCTTTAGTTCATGGTCCGATCAATATGCTGTTCAATGTTTGAACATTGCCTGTAAAATAAAATAAAGGGTTAATATATATATATCTACATACGCAGAAGAGTTTTCTTAGTGTTCAGAATGACAGACTCTCTGTACAGTGTTATTCAATGGAATAAAATTCTGATTCATGTGTACTGTCAGAAGCCTTGGCAAATAGCAACTGGTAACGATCAACAGATTTGCATGCATTCATATAAAAACTAAATTCCATGTTCAGGAACATTTTTTAAAAACCTATATCATTTATATATGTGTTTAATGTCAAGATGGCACTAATCTGCAGCATTTTGCTCCGTCATTATATTGCAACGTTTAAAATAAAAGGTCTATGGGGATAAGATAGTGTTTGTCAATGAAAAAATAAACAAAAAAAATGGAGAGACGACCATGTCAGTAATCAAAATGAATTTTGCTTAAGTAATGGCCACCCAAAAGCATTGTAATTTTTTTTTTTTTAGCTCTGCAACAGATCATTTTATACAATTATCCCAAAGGATGATAACGTCCTTTGGGATAATGAGCCAGGTATCACATGTGGATGGTTAACAGAGATCCAGTAGACCAGTCCAATAGGAAAACATGTTGGACGTGCAGTTCTGGACTGACAGGCGGCCCCATAATACATATTATGGAACTGACTATTTTGTTTTTTTGGGGGTTTTTTTGTGATCACCATTTAGTGCAAACATAACAGGATGATTTGCAGAATCCATGCTCATACAGTATATATTTTTATATGTGAATGTTGCCAGCTTGCCTATATGAGGCCAATTTATCGAGAAACACATCTTGACTAAAAACAAAATAAAGTTTTTCCCTCAGAACAAGATTTTTAGATCTTTAACACTTTTTTTGTTGTTTTTTTCTTCCATCTGCTCCTTATGCGATGATTAAAGCTCAGGAGCCCAAACCTGCTGAGATCCAGTCAATCTAAAGGACACATATAAGCTTTCTATGAATGGAAAGCATTCTATCAATCTAATAACTTGAGAACCTCAACAGGTTTCAAGAGCTGATTTGCTACCAGAGGCTACAGGAACTTTGTTTAGTGAAAGAAAAATGTTCTGAAGAGTTTTCAGATTCAAGCTACTAATAAGAACTACTCCATGTTACCTTGTGATTTTTTAGCATGTGATCTGAATTGAGACAACACAAGAAAGGTCTCAGATTGGTTTCTACCAATCCAATCAGCACCAGACATTATCCAATCAGTGCCAAACACTATCCAGTCAGTGCCAAACACTATCCAATCAGCACCAAACAATATCCAAATAGCATGAAATTAGCCACAACAGATCAATCTGGGTGTCACCAATCCAGACTACAGTGTTGTGCATTGAAGGGGACATGTCCGTTTTAATCCTTCAAATTGCATTTTCTGCATGTGCCATTGCCACAGAATGTACTCAGAGAATTCACATCCATTGATTCAGTGACTCTTCCTTGATAAAAAATATCCTGCATACCAATAGTCTTAATGACAAGTCTCAAAGATGCTGTCTATGGAAGAGAAGGGCCTTTGAACCCATTGCAGACCAGGAGCCCTTAGCAAGAATTGGCCACACAACGGAGCTATCAAAGTCACAGTTGCGTAAAAATATTTATTTTAATCAAAATGCTATACCTCCAGTTACATATTATTACAGAGCATTACTTTACATTATAGATATTTAGGAAAGTAAATGATGTAGGAATCTAAAGGATTTATGTGATAACTATTCCTGTTACTCTCTCTACCACATTGTATTTTCTATTTGTTCTTTTACTCAATATTTAGCCTCAGCAATCTCACTTCAATCAATACACCAGTAATGCACAATAATTGTACAGGTTCCAAAATCCAGAGCAAGAAGTAATACATCAATAATTCACTAATCTTACTTCCCATTAATAAAGCCTCTGTGTACAGCAATATGAGAAGTAAATTCAGCATTTACAATCCAAGAAGGGGTGCTATTCTGTGCCTACACTGGTTTCAGTGCTCAAACTACACTATATATGGACACACATCTATATGCTTGATATCTAATTACCTGGAAACCAGTGTGGATACAGAAAAGCCAACACGCAGGCTGATCTAACATAAATACCAAAATGTGTGATCAAGCTGGTGCAACCACACTAGTTTACCCAAAAGAAACATTCACATGGCGGGGGGGGGGCATATGTATATAGATCAAATAATTGTGGAAGACAATGACTGCATTGTAAGAAAAAAAATAGCTAGTGTGGGTTCCACCTTTACTTTAATGTTTTTCCCTGGCCATCAAAAAGAAGAAGGCAGTTTACAACACATGCCTACAAAATATCATCAAATTTACAAATAAAAAGAGAAACAATGTATTATTTGGTGCAAATCTGTTATCAGTTGCCAGTCATATTTTGGTGACTTCTGAGTCTGAAGCCTTTGAGACAAGTTTAGCCCTTTTGGATATTACCCAAGAGGCCCCTATAATGTTTGCTTTTGAGAATGTATTCACTGAACACCAAGATACATCATCGAATGCATATGTAGGTAGATATATATTTCCCTTTAATTTATATTTTAGATTTCAGACAATGCTAACATTTGCACATAATTCCAGGACAATCAACATTTTAGACATTCTAAAATCGTAACACTTTATTCATAACATCAACATTCACCTGGTTTCATTTCATTTTACATATAAAGGCAGAATTACCCAGCGGAATGATATTGAAGGTCATACACATACAGCAAAGCATTATTATGAAATGGAGAATAACTGTCCATATTGTCAACTCAACCAAAATGAAATATGATCACTTAGTAATGTTCTAATCTTATAGGGTCTGCATCTGGCATCAAAAACATAAAAACCATACAGTTTTGAGTACACTGTAAGTATACATCATCTAGGACCATAGGATAAATCTAGGAGACATTTAGATAAATAATGGTTTAGTCTTTTTTAATGCAATTCATATTCTGGATGATCTACTTTTTTTTTTTAACAATGAAGCTGAATTGCTTATAAGAGCTATAAAAGCAGGGGGGGGGTCTTAAAAGTGGTTACACACAATGATTAAGACAAATAATCTGATTATGTGCTAATTTGATAGATACACTGAAATGGTGAGTACAGGTACAAGTCTGGTCTTCCACCAGCCATTTGGCCAAATCAGATGCGAGGGCCAGCATATCCCTTTGAAATAAGATCAATTACAGGAGCCTATATATTTACAAAAATAAATAATTTTTAACTAAAATAGTAAAACGTTTTTGTTTTTAGGAACAGACACAGACATTTGCCAGTTTGTTGATAATTACCCAAACTGGCTGACTTTCTAAAGATCTAAAGATGTGTCAGTCATTGAGATTCATGACTTTTATTCAATCAGAGAATCGCTGAGCCTGCCCCAACCATTAACTGCACAGAGCCAAATTCTAATTTTGTTTAGTCTTCTTTAATCCAAATTTAACCTTGGATGTGTAACTTTTTATTTATTTATATATTTTTAAATGATGGGGTCATCGAATTTGAAAGGGTGGTTGGTAATTCCTGTCTTGACGCTGACCTTATCAGAGTTCCGAATACCCACTATAATGAGAATTCAATTTACTGGTACTAATGACCTTAAAGGCTATTCACTGTGGGTCACTAAATAATGTATGTGCCTCTAATGGTTGCCTCTAATGGTTAAACCTTAATACAATTTAAGGGGCAGATTTACTAAATTCGTGCGAAGGATTCGAATTGAAAAAATTTGAATTTGAATTTTTTCTTGGGCTACTTCGACCATCGAATTTGCAAAATTCGACTAACGAATAGCCAAAAATTAGAAAATTCTAATTCGATAATCGAAGTACTGGCCCTTTAAAAAAATTTGATATAACAATTCGGCAGCTTAAACCTATTGAATTGCTATATATAACCCTATGGGAAGCTCCCATAGTTGTTTCGCAAGTTTTTTGGATCGAATATTAAAAATTCGATTGAATGGTTAAAATAGTTCAATTCGAACGATTTTATTGATCGATCGCATTTTTAATATTTGATCAATCGATAAACTGAATTGCGTTAAAACCCTTCGAAATCGAGGGGTTTTAATTCAATAAAAATTCAATGGTCAAATTTGAGGGTTAATTAAACCTCAAATTCCACCCTTAGTAAATCTTCCTCTAAGTGTATATCTTTCTAAAAAGCTATTCATGAGAAAATCTTCAGGTTTATTAACCTAAGCTTTGTGTTGCTGTGGTCACAGACAGAATAAGGCTGCAGTCACAAATATCTCTGGTTCCCATAGAAAGCAGTGAGGCACAATATAAAGACATATATGCAGAGACTTTATAAGGTTGTGCGTAGGGCAAGCACTCAGCCATCTTGGAAAAACAAAACACTTGAAGCAGTTTATCCTGGAGAGTAAAGAATTAGAGGATAGTCTATGCTCTGAAGGAAATTCAAGGATTGTTGCCATAGAAACTGCATCCACTTGTGGAAGGCTTGTTTAAAGGAGAATTCAACCCAAATGTTAAAAAACACTACCCCCCATCCCCACCAAGGACCCCTCCCTCCTCCCCCCAGCCTAAGTGTTACCCCAGGAAAATGCCTCCAACTTTTACTTACCCCCTCGGTGCAGATTCACCCATCGGAGTTCACGGGCACTGCCACTTCACTAATCTTCGGAATGAGAGCAGTGTATTGCGCATGCACAGTTGGAGCGATCTTCTGTCTTGCGACAACTGCACATGCGTTCTGAAAATGACCGAATGGCGCCTGTGATCTCCGATGGTTGAATCTGCACCAAGGGATGAGTAAAACTTTAGGGGCATTTGCCCAGGGGAACACTGGGGGGGAGGGAGGGGGGGGTCTTCGTGGGGATGGGAGTAGGGGTTTTTTAATGTTAGGGTTGAATTCTCCTTTAAGGATATATCTAAAACATTCCTTCTAGATAACTTACTTAATAGTTAACTATTTCTCTGCTCTGCTAGCATACCTCAATAGATGGAGGTTGTTACTTATACATCCCCAATAAAGATAAAGCTTTTGGTTAAAATTGAAAAAATGTTTGTGGACAAGCTGCCTTTTTAGGGTTATAAATCAAGTGGGAAATAAAATACTTTCAGTCCGTAATATCTCAGTTAGGTAAATCCATAAGAAATATAACATTTGAATTTACACTGGTCCGGCAGTTTCGGGTTTTTAATTTTCTATTGCGGATTATGCAACCCAGAAGGTTTAGGTTTACTTCACTTTAAGAACATTTATATGGAAAAATGAAAACATTCTGTATTCTTTTTACAGGATTAGTGGTCATGTAATTTATTTGATTACTACCACGTTCATTTCTTAATCACTCCAATAGAGATAGAGGTAGAACATACATAGTTATCACTAATGGTAAAATTAATTTAGGCATGTTAAAGAATCTGGTATAACTATAAAATATAGGAAAAATAGAAGGACAGTAAAAGTTCATTTAAGTTGGGCAAGGTTGTTCAATTTCCCAGCAGTATACACCCATGAATGAGATTTTGGATCTTCATTGCATCAAAGGAGAAACAGGGCCGGATTTACCTAGCAGACACCCCTAGGCCTGCTGTCGCCCCTGTCCCCTCCCTTTAATTTGCTCAAATGTTCATCATCAGAACAGAGCAATGGGAATAGACACACACAATTTAAATTTCTGAACCAATGTGGATTTGGTTTGGCAGCATGCCGCCCCCTAAAATCCTGCCGCCCGAGGCCTGGGCCTAGGTGGCCTCTCCACAAATCCAGGCCTGAGGAGAAATGTTGATTGAGTGTTTCTCAAATGTAATTATATCAATGAAATAAATGTAATCAAGCTCTCCCCCTAACAGACCCATCAACCCATTTTGAGCTACCAATGGAAGGCCAGCTTCTCAACTGGGTCCCCATTTCCTCATCACTGTATTATCGCAAGAGGACTTTCATTTTAACAATGCACATAAATAAAGTAGCAATAGTAGGAGGCAGATTCTGGGATACCAACAAACAATTTCATACCTTCATCCCCTGGTTTTTTCCAACCTGTCGTTTCTCTTCTTCATCAGCTTTGTTTCCAATTAAAATTTTCTGAACGCCATCTGGTGCATACTATAAAACAAAAAAAAAAGGGAAAGATTACCCAATAGTGAGGCCCCATAGTGAAGAAATGACCATAGAGATTCATAAGAATTATCTTCCTGGATTCTGGATAAAGCCCAAGACATGATTAAACTTTACAAACAGTCACTGTCAATATGAGCACAAATACACACTTTTACATTTATAAAAGGGACAGTGACTAAAATGGAAATCTAGTCCTTGAATATTTGTTTCATTGCACATTGCAGAATACCCATGTGTGTTGCTTCATTTACTACAACCACTAGACTTGTCCGTGGCAGGGGCATATAGGAGATTGACATACATAAAATTCCTTTTATAGGGTCACCATTCATGGAATATCATGTAGAAGACGTAAGGCAAAAAGTTGCTTATACATTTTAGTAGAACATTAACAGGCACATAACTCATCCTTTTTTCCTTATTGGATTAAATTAAGTATTTGGAGTTACTGTATGGACAGAGGAATAAAAAATGGGTAAAGGAGATAAGCGGATTACATTTATTTGAATTCAAGAATATGAACAATTTTATCACACCTCTCCACCTTCCACAACACTCACAGTACCATCCATCCTGCAAATTGTCTTTAATTGCCCTTATTATACAGTACTTTTAAATGAGTGAAGACACTTCTATCTATTTACCTTTCCTCGTTCAATTAATATTTTCATTAAACTATTCATCCTTGATGTTTTATTGTTACCATTTTCTCATACTGATCATATAAAATTCAAATATGAACTTGTCATGTAATTTTTCCCAGCGCCAATTTTCTCTAGATTTAGCTTTTCCCATTACTATCCTCTTATGCAGTGATCCCCAACTAGTAGCTTGTGAGCAATATGTTGCTCTCCAACCCCTTGGATGTTGCTTTCATTGGCCTCATAGCAGGTGCTTATTTTTGACTTTCAGGCTTGGAACTAAGTATAGTACCAAGCAGAGACTCCTGTAGGCTGCCAGTCCCAAAGGGGCTACCAAATAGCAAATCACAGCCCTTATTTGGCAACCCCAGGGACTTTTTCATGCTTGTGTTGCTGCCCAACTCTTTTTACATTTGAATGTGGCTCACGGGTAAAAAAAGGTTGTGGACCCCTGCTCTAATGCACAAAAATGTCCTTACATGTTCTGCCTTTGTGTCAATACAAAGAAAATCACAGAAAACATATAGCTGTTAGTGATAAGCTTATGTTAGGAGATGGCTGTATAACGCAAACTGTGCAAAACGTCTAGACATTCTGGAAATAATAATTTGGGCATGATTCACCTACTCTGGAGTCAACTTCGCACTAACCAAAAAGAGATTCTATAAGAATCTCTCTGGGAAAGAACAAGACAATTCACAGGATCTATTTTAAATTCACTAAAAGGTTTATTAAAGGTATGTCAGTCTCCTCTAAGACTATCTTCAAAGTTTTATGTGTGTAGCCTGTATGTTGCCCAAATCCCAAATAAAATATTGGAAGTGTCTCAAAATAACAGTTTATACCTCACAATGAATGCAAAACATTAACACCAAGCTTGAAAAGACTCTCTGGATGACACATTGAGATAGATTTACTAAGGGTCGAATTCGAGGGATAATTAACCCTCGAATTGGACCATCGAATTTGTATCAAATTAACGCAATTCGATTTATCGTTTGAACTGAAGGATTCGACCGTTTTCGACCGTTTTCAGAACAAGCACGTTCATATGATACAAATATATTAAAACAAATTAAACACCCAGTGGCCTGGAAACTTTGGGGCCACTCCAGTAGCCATATATATTGTTAAGTTGCCTACATTTATGACAACAATAAAGAAAGCCTCCAGCAGGAGAGACAAAAAAGGAAGAAGTAAAAAAGCCTATACAAAGAATGTTTGGTGACAAAATTAACATTCTTTGCTATGCTCATAAAGCATGCTATGTTCATTAAGAATGTATGTCTTTATGGTCCCAGGCATCTCTGTATTTGTCTCCTTCCTGCTTTATGATACACATATAGAATGCTTGGGACCTGGGGCTTTCCAGATAACAGATCTTTCCATAATTTCGATCTCCATGCCTTAGGTCTACTAGAAAATCATGTAAACATTAAATAACCCCAATAGGCTGGTTTTATCTCCAATAAGGATTAATTATATATCTTAGTTTGGATAAAGTACAAGGTACTATTTTATTATCACAGAGAAAAGATAATTTTTTTTTTTTTAAACTGGATTATATGGATAAAATGGAGTCTATGGAAGAGGGCCTTTCCGTAATTCGGCACTTTCTGGATAATGGGTTTCCAGATCATGTATCCCATGCCTGTATATATATATATATATATATATATTATACAAACACACTTACAAAATTTTTTACTTACCTCATCTACATCACTTGCCCATTTCATTATATGCTGGTAGGAACGTTCACTTGTTATATCATAGACTAGGAATATACCCTTCAAAGCAAAGAGCAACTGATCATTAATAGGAATTTGATCAAAAGGTTATATAGACATAGACAACAGTCACAAATTTACACAAATTTACAAATGTTGTTTGTAGAAAGCTTGATGTTTTTGGCACAAGGATGAAATTATTTTAATCTTCTGCACACCGCTTACTTGTGTTCATAGGGTGAATTCAATCCCAGGCCACTCCCAAGCCAACTGTAATAACTATATGTATTAGTTAAGAAGCACACTGCCATATTTCGGCTCTTGCCTTTAAAGCATTTATTGCAGCGGTACAAGCTTTCAGGGAACAACCCCTTCCTCAGATGCAATGAGGAACCTGAGAAATGGGTTGTTCCCTGAAAGCTTTTGGCATGGTAGATGAACAAAGAAAGCAAACCATTGCTACAAACGTGTGCTTACCTGTGCTCTTCTATAGTACTGTTTGGTAATTGTCTGGTATCTCTCTTGACCAGCTGTGTCCCTGCAAAAAATAGAATGTTAGACAACTGCAAGATCTAGCAATAAAGTAATCAAGTGTAACTATTGATATAACATCACCCACTGATGTTCAAGCAAGCAACATGGTTATAATTACAAGAGCTATTTCAAGTCTAACCAAGATGTTTTTTGATCACAATGTGATGATTCAGAAAGTGTAATACTACGTTGTTTGCCTTTGCACAAGAACTGGATGAGTCGGATTGATACTTTTTTCATCTCATCCCAGTGCGATGTCTAGGCAGGAAATTAGATCTTTGTGCCATCTAAATGCATTTTCTACACACAATGGTATTTTACAACGAGGCCTCAACAGATTGAAACTGTAGAAAAAACATTTGGGTTAAATGATGAGCAGATTGGTTGAGCAGCACGCAGAACACTAAAATAACACATTAATCAGTCACTCACCCATAAAAAAGAAATTTTGTGCAAATATGCAGTGAGCAGGAAATGCAATGTTTCAGAATAAGCACATAAGGAAGTATTATAGATTGGATGGTTTCATGTCTCACAAGGAAACTTGCCTCACGAGGAAACTTCGGGTGACTTTGGAAAACTTAGCACTCTGAGTGCCATTCTGTCGGCGATTTACTTTCTAGTCAGTGAGAAGGCAGGGGAAGGCAGTTTGGGGAGATTAGTTGCCTGAAGAAGAGGAGATTTCTCCCTGGGCGACTAATCTCCCCGAATCTGAGCATGTGTCTCTGCCCTAAGGATGACATTTTGCATTGGTTTATCTAACTTTCGTATTGCAACAGCTTAAGGATTGAAGAGATATGAGGCCTCTGCTTCAACTGCCCTTTAAAAGGACACTATACTCTTAAATTCTCCTAGCAGAACTATGCTAGGTACAGGGGTATAACTTCTGTGTGCCAGCATTAACCTAGACTAGGGGTCCCCAACCTTTTTTACTCATGAGCCACATATATATGTAAAAAGAGTTTGAGAGGAACACATGTATGTAAAATGTTCCTGTGGGTGCCATGCAAAGGATATGATTGGCTATTTGGTAGCCCTGTTGGGACTGGCATCCTACAGGAGGTTCTATTTGGTCATAAAACTAGTTTTTATGTAACAAAAACTTGCCTCCAAGCAAGGAATTAAAAAAAAATACTTTGAGGCCTCTGGGAGCAACATCCACGGGGTTCATGTTGTTCACAAGTCACTGGTTGGGACCACTGAGCTAGACTATATCGCTGTACAGGCAATAAGGGAATCCAGTAAATTGTACCTTGTATTTACAGTTTTGTTTGGCTGTCAAGCCCCAATTATGTCATATCATGCCTCCTTGGTCATCGGGCTATATTCCAATCCTTACTGGCTTCTAGTAATAGTATTGTAACCACTACAATACAATTTGGCCATGTTGGTTTGCCATTGCCAAACTACTGGAAGTTAGCCCAGATGGACCACTGCAGAACTCACAACCCATGCAGAACTTGTTTCAAATACAGTACAGGAATTTACACAAGAGGATGCATTTAGATACTTTAGACAAGCTATGCTGAAGCATGCTGAACTATATACCCCTCAAGTCTTTTTAGATCCACCAACCAAAAAGCAGTATGCTCCAGGAGTGCTGTCAACTCTTTCAAATGCAAAAGACAAACTAAAGATTTTCCTCATGCAAGTTCATATTTGACAGATTCACCAAGCTTTAGTCAAAACTGTCCCCTTATTTATAGAACACAAACATCCCATATTGGGCAGATCAAATTGATTGGCAGAGGAATTGGTAGAGAACGGGGGGATTTATCTGTGTACATGAACAAAATACAACATGGAATTATGTGTGGGGAACCCTTTCAATAAACAGTGGAAAGTTGTAGTATAGATCACATAGCTTAGAGTTGCTAAACGATATGAATATGTAAAATGCCACTGTTGGTTCATTCCCAGGGGCTACAACCACCTTGCTATAGAAGCGCATTCTGTGGCTAATCACTGCTACTCTAACAATGATTTTTCAACAAACAGTGCAGGGCCTTATTTTTCCTTCTTGTAGGACATCACCTCCAGAAGAAAACATTTTATAACATATAAGCATGTTGTTTTTTTTTTTATCCAGTTTAATGGACTGCCCTTTCCATTGCCCTAGACTAAATTAGAGCATTTTCCAGGTTTTGTAACCTTTCTTTGTAGAATAAAAGATATAATTACCAGATTTGTATTCGTACTTTGATCCCATCAGCCTCTATAGTCTTCATTTTGAAATCAACTCCTGAAATTAGAATTAAAATTTGACTTTGGTATTGGAATTGTACATATTATGCAAAATAATTAAGATTTCCTTTTTCTCTTTAATAATGAAACAGTACCTTGCATTTTTCCCAACCAAGATATAGTTAAAGGGCTTGTTCACCTCTGAGATAACTTTTAGTATGATGTAGAGAGTCATATTCTGAGACAATCTGCAATTTGTTTTAATTTTTTATTATTGAAGGGTTTAGAATTATTTAGCTTTATATTCAGCAGCTTTTTGATATCTGGTAACTAGGGTCCAATGTACCCTAGCAACCATGCATTGATTTGAATTAGAGACTGGAATATGAATAGGAGAGGGCCTGAACAGAAGGATCAGTAATAAAGATTTACAATAACAATACATTTGTAGCCTTGTCACAGACACCCATTTGAAAGCTGCAGAAGGAAAAGCAAATAACTATAAAACTATAAAAAAAAGAAATAATGAAAACCAATCGAAAGTTGCTAAGAATTGCCCATTCTTTAACATAATAAAAAGTAAACCACCCCTCTAATTATTATTGGAGATTAACTATTAAACACCCTGCACCTAAACCATTTTGAAATTTAAAAAACCCAATATTAAATCAAAAGGCCTATTTTAGCATTACAGAGAATAATAATAATAATTAGGGATGCACCGAATCCACTATTTTGGATTCGGCTGAACCCCCGAATCCTTCCCGAAAGATTTGGCCGAATACCGAACCGAATCCGAACCCTAATTTGCATATGCAAATTATGGGTGGGAAGGGGAAAACATTTTTTACTTCCTTGTTTTGTGCCAAAAAGTCACGTGATTTAGCTCCCTGGCCCTAATTTGCATATGCAAATTAGGATTCGGATTCGGTTCGGCCAGGCAAAAGGATTCGGCCGAATCCGTATCCTGCTGATAAAGGCCGAATCCTGGCCGAATCCCGAAACGAATCCTGGATTCGGTGCATCCCTAATAATAATAATAATAATAATAATAAATTCATTAATAAAAATATTTAGAATACAGTGCTATGGGAAATGGCTTTGCATATTTTTGGAACCTTCTACATAAATATACACTGGTATACTACACCCCTTCTGTCTGACATTGATTATTACTATTTTACTAAAAGACAAAGCAAAACAGTGAGTAGCAGAAATCTATTATCTCCAAGAAAGGGCATGAGATAGGATGTTAATGGACTGCTCAGCTCTCCCATGAGTACAGATAAAAGCATGAGTGCACACACAGAGGAATTTTACAAAGGTCAACAATGCTGTAATGTATGCCACATTTAAACACTGCAAGCACTACAAAGTCGTAGATTTCCAGCTACACAGTGAATATTGATTTCTAACTCACAAAAATAGAATAGTCCTCAATATCCATTGAGGGCAAATGCTTTATGGAGAATATATTAATTATCTAAACAATACATTATACTCTAATATCATGGGCTGCAGATTTCCAGGCCCGGATTTGTGGAAAGGCCACCAAGGCCCGGGCCTAGGGCGGCAGGATCTTAGGGGGCGGCATGCTGCCCAACCTCACCCACATTTGTTTGGAAACACTGGGGATGAGTAGGAGATATGATAGTTTTTTTAATTTGCCGTGCACCAATCCCCATTGCTCCAGTCCCGATGACAGAAAGGGAGGGGACGGGGCCAAGAACACCAGTGGGCCTAGGGGCGCCCACTATATAAATCCGGCCCTGCAGATATCTTTGGATGCTCCCATGACATAAGCCATGCAATTTCCCAAAGTGGAACAAACTTACCATTTAAAAGGGTTGTTCACCTTCCAAACTGTTTTATTTAGTTGAGTTGTTTTCAGATTGTTCACCAGAAATAAAGACTTTTTGTAATTGCTTTCCAATTTTTCTTCTTCTTCGTTTTTCCAAAATTGAAGTTTAGAATTGAAAGTTCCTATCTCTGGTGTTTCAATCGGGCAGCTCAGTGATCCAGGAGCATTGAACCATTACAATTTGCTACATTTAGTTGATTAATTAGTTGAATATTATCTGTGGAATATGAGCAACTATTGTATCAATTCTAACAGCTGGTTTTAATGAAACGCAGGGATTCTGCTCAACAGGGACAAGATAAAAAATGTATCAATTTAGAACAGTTAAAGAGTCAGCGACCACTTCCCTCCCTCCCCAAGCTGCTTTAGAAGCTGGAAAATGAAACTTTACACCAGATATAGGAAGTAATTGTAAAAAGTCCTGTTTGAAGGTGAACAACCCCTTAAGGGCAGAGAGACACGCGAAGATTTGGGGTGATTTAGTCACCCGGCAACAAATCACCTCTTCTTGGGCAACTACCTTCCCCGAAAAGCCTTTTCGCTAGCTAGAAGCTAAATCACTGGCGAGATGGCACTCGGAGCACTACATTTTCCAAAATCGCCTGGAAGTTTCCTCGTGGGGCAAGGCATTGTGGGAAGAAGAGGCAATTTATCCCATGTATAGCATCGTGTGCCACTACACTAAAACAAAACATAATTAATGTGCCCCAGCATTCTGGATAATAGGTCCCATAACTGTACTTGTGTCAATATGCGCTCCTTGCACTTCTGTATAGTTGGCCTAAATGCCACTCAGTACTTTCTGATTTCTGTTCCAAACGGAGTGCCGCTTCTCCGAATGAACCAGGGGACCCCTAGAGCAACTGTCACCTCTTGACCAGGAAGTAGCTCCAGGATCATTCAGCACCTTGGCTGTTCAGTTGTACCAAAATTATATGGGCCACACACAGGCCCGGACTGGCAATCTGTGGGTTAGGGCAAATGCCAGATGGGCTGCCATAGAAAGTCAGTATTTAGTGGGCTGGTGGGGACTGTTTGGGCCTCTAATCGGGCTGATTGGGCCTCTGTGTACCTGAAATGCCAGGGCCTATTTTGATTCTCAGTCCAGTCCTGGCCACACAACACTCACATGCAGAACTCTGGAAATTACACAACTGCATCTGATTTCCAGCAAAGCACTTGCAGTTGCATTCACTTTAAAATTAAATTCAGAAGCAATTGTGGTAGGCACAGGGTCGGACTGGGCCGGCAGGGCACTGGGAAAAAACCCAGTGGTCCCCAGGTAGCCCCAGTGGGCCACGGGGCCCCCCAGTCTGACCCTGGGTAGGCATATTGTGGAGGATAAAAACACCGCGATTACAATCAAAATTGCACTTGCAGACATAGATGTGCCCTCTGGTGTCAGCACTCCTTTGCATGACTACAACAATTTTAGCCAAATCAGTAACACTTCCCTTATACTTTCTTCCTTGCTTCCAGTGCTCCCAGAATCTATGTAACTATAAAGAAAGCCATCAACATCAAATATACAAAAATACAAGTCAGGAAGAAACTGTGAAAATATGTATAAAATCTGAAATCATCACATAAAGGCCATGGCATGTACTGTACTTTGCAATTTATTTTCTCAGTTTTCCTCTTTTTCTTGGGAGAATAATTGATGTGAGCTGCCCATTATACTCTAAAATCATGGGGCTGCAGATGTCTTTGTATGCCCCCATGACATAAGCCATGCTATTTCCACTATTACTTCAACTGATGTATTGTATTTCCTAGCACTTCATTGATTTTTCCTAGAAGAAAATAAGACAATAGTCTTTGTATCCTTATGTGCATTAGACGTATCAAGTGTATAGGCTTGCAGGATTTGAAAATGAGTTTCCATTGCAGTGACATAACTCAAAGTTAATGGATGCCAAAGCAATATCATTTATTTCCTTTGCAAACATATACTGAACCCCACAGGGTCTGCTACCTTTGTTCTTACACCCCTCTTCAATCTTGGGGCAGCCAACTGAAGGAGAAAGCAGCAAGGTTCAATGACAACTTTTATGAGGACAGAGAAAAAAATATTTTACTAGACAGCAGGCTTCTAGATCTGGGTTTGCAAGCAAAGTCATTAGTAATAAAACAGTTGAAGGTGTAAAATAAATATTTTGCCTCTTCAATGATCTGGTTTCCATGCTTTATTCCCTTCCATTGCAACATGCTAGCTGGCTGCTAGCTATGACCATTGCAGTACGGCTTTATGAGGCTGCTTTACATGTGAACATAAACCACTTCTATGCCAGGGGTGTAAACTACAGAGGAAGCAGAACCTGCTGTTGCGGTGGAGGGGGGGGGGAGGCAGGACTGTAGGGGCCCCAGTAAGGCCCTAATTAATGAGCAGATTCCAATATTATCAGTTTCAATCTTGGTTGAATAGGTAAACTTAACAATATTTTGGGGCCCTAAAGTATCATCTAGTTATGCCACTGTCCTATGATTCTTAGAGAAATCCACTGACAAAGAATAACTACAGTTAAAATGATGATGGCAATATGCCTTTCAGTTGGATTAGGCCAAGAGATTTCCATTTGTTTGGTCTGTCAATTCAGTAGAGGTGAGGCACAGCTGATAATTACAAGATGGCAGCAATTCAACAAATGTGACAGCTAATAGAGACCCTACTGTTTGCCCAATTTCTAAGGTTTTATTGGGGCTTATAGTATACATTTTGTGAAGCAAAGATTTTTGCCAAAATATACAGTATAATATATATCAGTATAATATTCTTTTCATATCATCGCAAGAATCATCATTGTTTTAACATTATAGGCATGTAAATACTAATTCCACAATGCTTAAAGGAGACCTAAATCCATACTTTAAACTCCTACCCCCCATAGACCCCGCTCCCCCACCCAGCCTACTTGCTACCCCGGGCTAATGCCCCTAACTTTTTACTCACCCCTCGCAGCAGATTCAGGGATCTGAGTTCACGTTTGCCATCTTCTTCTCTTCGGTAATCTTTGTGTATTCAACAGCGTTTCTGTACATGTGCAGTTGGAGTAATTTCCCGGATCTGGACGACTGCGCATGTGCCAAAACTCATGGGAAACGCCGAAGAGCCAAAAGAAGACATGTAGATTACCTAAGAAGATGGCTGCAGTGAACTCTGACACCTGGGGTGAGTTAAAAGTTAGGGGCATCTGCCCGTGTAGCAAATAGGCTGGGGGGGGAGGTGGGTCTACGGGGGGGGGTAAAAAGTAGGGTTTTTTGTTGTTTTTTTTAAAAGGAAGGTTGAATTCTGCTTTAACGGGGTTGTTCACATTTAGTATGATATAGAGAGTGGCACAATTTGTAATTGGCTTTCATTTCTTATTATTTCTGGGTTTTTTTTTTTTTTTAGTTATTTACCTTTTTATTCAACAGCTCTCCAGTTTTCATCAGTCTAGTTGCTAGAGTCCAAATTACCACAGCAACCATACACTGGTTTGAATAAGAGACTGAATATGAATAGGGTTTCTGGCAGTTGCACAACCACACACTGTCACAGAATTTTGTTGCCGGCATTTACCCTGGCACTTACACGGTCACAAATGGGGTTACTAGTATTTTAGAAGGTCTATTAAAGTTAGAAGCAAAGCAGAATGAAGCTATACCAAGAAAACGCAAATCATTTCTGCCAGGCAGACAACATATCCAATGAATTTAAATCTAAATAGTAAAAAGCAATTCTAGAAACTGAGCCCCGGAAGGGACCTACATAAGAGGAAAATTTTGAAGGTTTAGGGAAAGAAAATTTACCTTTTCTGACCAACTGATCTGACATACAAGGAAGGTAAACATGACTTTGTATAGGGAGAGAAAATTTACCTTTTCTGACCAATTGATCTGACATACAAGGAAGGTAAACATGACTTTGTATATGATTATATCTCGCTTAGCTGAACATGCCAAGTGTATTTGCAATGAAATAAAAAAATCCAACAATTTGGCGGCATTTCCCCTTTAGTTATCTTGCTTCTTATTTTCCTTACTTAGTAAAAAAATATTTCTTGGTATAAAATATTTTCTTGGTATTTCTTGAGCTCAACAGAACAAACACAATCATTTACTAAAGTGTCTCTTATCTGCTGTAAAACAGCCATGCCACTTCTGGGAATAATGCCATCACTATGGCAGCTGCCAATGCCTGCTATCTCTGGCAAAACAGTAGTTTAGCAACTTTTTCTAGATAAATTATGCGGTTCTGGAGGGGAACCGGGTGGCTGTATAATGGTAATTTTTATATTAGAGAGAATGAGCTCTGTATAAACAAGCTCCTCCTTTTCCCTGGCAGCAGTCTGATTCAAGCTTTCAGATAAGGATGAGATTATTATACAGAGGGCATATCTGTGGAATGGTAATGTAACTACCTTTTCCTCCTCCTACAGATGCACACTAGAACCATAAGAAGTTGGAAAGTGAAAATAAAAAACACACAGCTTTTTACACTCTTTTTTCCGCAAATTCCATTTTTACACAGCATAATAAAAAGGTGCCTTTGTCTTTTCCCTCTTTTGTACAAAAAATAACGAAAAAATAACCCATAGATTTTACTTCATTGACACAACAAAGAGAACAAATTTTTCTTCATTTCATTTTGTTGAAAAAGAGGGCAGTGGTTCGTATTTAAGTTGTAAATATGTTATAGAATGCCTAATTCCAAGCTACTTTTCAATTGGCCTTTATGATTTCTTTTTATTTCATAGGCCTCATCTGACTAAACGCACCTGCGTGAAACGTGCTGAGGATGCGTGAAACGTGTTGAGGATATGTGGATAGAGGCACTGCTGCTGGGAGGATTTTGTGGAAGTGCTGGTATTGTGCAGACACTGCAGTTGATCTGCTGCAAGATTGCTTTGTTTTTTTATACTTTTTTAATTATTTGCCTCCTTCCTCTGACTCTTTCCAGCTTTCAGATGGGGGTCAAATGGGAACAAATGTTTTTTAAGGCTACACATTTATTATTATTTTTACTATGAATCTTTCAGAAACTTTCTTCTTCATATTCCATTCTCTTATTTAGTCCCTGGCAACCAGATTGTGGAAATTACAATTTGGAGAGCTGCTGAATAAAAAGCTAAATAACTCAAAAGCCACAAATAGTAACAAATGAAAACCAATTGCAAATTGTCTTAGAATATCATTCTCTGCATCATACTAAAGGTGCACAACACATTTAATGGATTGTAATTTTTTACTAGAAGATCTATACTGAATTTTTTAAATCTTTTATCAGCCCAATCAGGGCTGGGCCAAGGGGTAGGCAGAGTAGACACGTGTCTAGGGCGCAAAGCTGGGGGGTGCCAGGCATGTACCTTCTCTTCTGCCTACCCCCTAGTCCGGTCCCTGCTTGCTGTTCAAGTTGGTGTGTGTGTAGCAAATTGCGCATGGGAGCGTCATTTCTGCACATGGGAGCGTCACTTCCACACTCATCCTTTTTCACGCATGCATCTTTTTTGGCCACACACACCTATCTGGCACGCTGACGCCAGGTTGCCTAAGGAGTCTGGCTGGTCTGGCCCAAATTAACTATTTAAGACCCAGTTGGATGTGCGATTAAAGGTAACTTCTATGGAATTTGCCTTCCAAGCCTAAATTTTGTTGTTGTTAAAATGCATTTCCCATACATAAGCCACTACTGAAACACTACAACCCTACACCACTACAGCTAGGGTTGCCACCTTTCAGGGCAGTGAAGTCCAGACAGGGGTGGCGGGTCAGTGATGTCGCCAGGCGGAGCAGAGAAGTCGCAGGCTGAGCTGATGACATCACCGAGTGGGGCTATGATGTGGCAATTGGCAAATAGTTACATCAATCTAGGAGAATCCTGCCCAGTTTTCCTAATTTGGAAAACCAGGCAGCCCTTCTGAAAATCGGGCAGCACATGCAGGGAGGCTACTAGGCAGGGTGACTGTTACCTTGTGCTTTTTATCGATTTAGTTGGCTTCTTCCTTGTATTGTACCCCGCCAACTGGAACCATAAAGTAGTAGTAGCAAGGTATAGCCTATCAGGCAGGTATACTGCTCAAAATTGATTTTATTTGCACAACATTTCAAGTCTTACGACCCTTCGACAGAGTCATAAGACTCAAAACATGTTGTGCAATAATATCACTTTTGAACAGTATACCTGCCAGATAGGCTATTTCTTGCTACTACTAATTTATGCTTTATTGTAAGTGATTGTAAGCAACAACAAAAGAACATATATCTTTTAAAACATTATAAATATGCCCCCCCCCCCCGATTAAAATCTTAACATTAATATGAAACTTTATTTACACCAACAAAGAGTTTATTAGTACCATTGTGTGTGGTTGGGGAATAAGGATAAACACATTTCATGACTACCATTAGTGCAACTAACACCAGGGAACAGAAAGGGAGTACTGGGAAAAAAAAGCAACCAATCTCCCATAGAGCCGATTTCCTTTGATTTAGAAGTCTAAAATATCAATGTGTTTCATGAAACTAAAAAGAGAAATAAGAAATGAAAAAGAAATTAAATTAGCCATCAGAAATGGAAAAACAGAATGGGCGAGTAAAGAAATGTGCGAGGACGAAAACGCACAAACAGAGAAATCATAATCAGTTGACACTGGGAAATTTCTCGCACTTCTACTATACAGCTGTTGCAGCACACTTCCAATACATTTCTATTCTGCTTTCCTACTTCCTATGGAGGCTGGAGTGCTTAATTTGGGGTAAAATGGGGGGGGGGGAAATAACTGACATTTCTCTAAACCAGTGATCCCTAACCAGTGGCTCCCGAGCAACATGTTGCTCCCCAACCCCTTGGATGTTGCTCCCAGTGGCCTCAAAGCAGGTGCTTATTTTTCTATTCCAGACTTGAAGGCAAGTTTTGGTTGTATTAAAACCAGTTATACTGCCAAACAGAGACTCAATGTCGGTTGATAACCCACATAGGGGCTACCAAATGGCCAATCACAGCACTTGCACCCCAAGAACATTTTCATGCTGTTATTCCCCAACTTTGTTTACTTTTGAATGTTGCTTCTGGGTTCAAAAGGTTGGGGATCCCTGCTCTAAACATTCCTAATTCTATCAAATTAACTGAAATGCTATTCAAAAAGTACCGGGCACATTTTACAATTTCTATGAAATTTTTACCAACATTTCCAAACAAAACTGCTAAAATGTGAATTTCAGCTGAAGCATTACAAATCGCCTCCTCAGATATAAACTTGTTGCAATATGTCCTGTTACAGATTTTTTTTTAATGTAAATGGTTGATTTTGTCCTTTGCCAACATAGGACCCTACTTATCTGATTATTGGAGCAGGGTCAAAAGGATAGGTCCTAATTCGTCCAATAGCTTATTGGAGAACTCAAATGAGCAAGCTTTTCCATGTATGGCAGATAGTTAGCCTTTTCTTAGCACGTGGTAAGAAACTGTTGTGGGCTTTTTGGCTCCTTTCAGTCCTTCTCACCCTAACCAGGTTTGGTTCTCCTTTTTGCTACTCTCCAAGTCCTACCCTCAGAAGCCATGTTCCAATATCTTGCACTGATGAGATCTAACAAGATTGAAACAGGTTGTCTGCAAGGTTGGATATATGGCTCTGAACTATTAGGCTGTATCTGTGCTATAAACCCATGATGCCTTATGGGAGAATTAAAACTCTAATTTTTGGTATCTAGGCAGTGCTATGTGCATGGCATGAGACAAGTTAATACCTTCTGATTTCAGAAGGCTTTATTTTGCATGTAATTGCTTGTGAAGGGCTTTTTTTGGCTCCTTTCAGTCCTTCTCACCCTAACCAAGTTCGGTTTTCCTTTTTGTGTCAATAAAACACTCATTCCCTTCAAAGGTTATTAAGGTCAGCAAGGACAAAACTAGAGCTAAACCCTATGAACACACCCATTCAAGTTCAAGTACAATGGCTCCTCACTAGGCATTGAATAATTATTTTTAAGTCTTTTATACAATCATTACTAAGCCATTATCCTGTCCTATGAGATAAGTTTGATGCATGAACATAGACAATAACAGGGACCAGTACCGCCACTCAGAACTGACAAAGAGGATGCCAAGCCAAATACCTGGCTGCTCGCATGCAACTAACAGAGCAATGAGGTCAGATTTCCTTAACTGTGCATGATAATGAGGAATTTTAATGCATAGTTGCAAAATGTCTTTCTATCTGTCTGGAACAGAACAGAACAGAAATTAACACTTAAGCCTGGCCCAGGGGCCAAATGATCACCTCATCCCCATTTGGAGGGTGACCAAAATACATGAAGATCTGCTTCTTTGCCATTATCACTAGATGCTCTGTTCCCTTCAAAGGGTCTCTTCCTTGTACCATGCATGCATAGTTTTCCACTGATTAATCTCTTCAATTGGCAACAAAACATCCCTTGTTTTCTCTCCACCGGCTAACATTCAAATCACTGCATACTTGGTGCATGAAAACAACAAGCTATGAAAAGTGTGTTTTGTATGTTTTAGGGATGCACTGAATCCACTTTGTGGGATTCAGCCGAATCCTTCGTGAAAGATTTGGCCAAACCAAATCATAATTTGCATATGCAATTTAGGGGCGGGAAAATTTTTTCTTTACTTTCTTGTTTTGTGACAAAAAGTCATGTGATTTCCCAAGGAAAAGGATTCGGCTGAATCCTGCTGAAAAAGACAGAATCCTTGGCAAGTCCCGAACTGAATCCCGGATTCGGTGCATCCCTAGTATGTTCCCCAGCAACTATTCCCATGTTAACCAGTGGAGAAGAAACAAGGGTTGGTGTGCTGCCCACCATAACTGAGATTAATCATGAACGATAAGACGTCCCCCTGTGCCACAGCCATACAAAACAACTGTAAGTTATAGGGATGAACCGAATCCACTATTTTGGATTCAGCGGAAGCCGCAAATCCTTTGCAAAAGATTCGGCCGAACTGAATCTGAATCCTAATTTACATATGCAAATTAGGCGTGTGAAGGGGAAAACATTTTTTACTTCCTTGTTTTGTAACAAAAAGTCATGTGATTTCCCTCCCCGACCCTAATTTGCATATGCAAATTAGGATTCGGTTCAGCCCGAATCCTGCTGAAAAAGGCTGAATCCTGGCTGAATCCCGAATTCAGTGCATCCCTAGTAAGTTATTATAGTTACTGTATCATTCTTTATAGAGGGCCAATATTCCACAATAGTGATCCCCAACCAGTGGCTCTCAAGCAACATGTTGCTCTCCAACCCCTTGTATATTGCTCCCAGTAGCCTCAAAGCAGGTGCTTATTTTTGGATTCCTGGTTTATAGGCAAGTTTTGGTTGCATAAAAACTAGGTGTACTGCCAAATAGAATCTCCTGTAGGCTACCAGTCCACATAGGGGCTACCAATAGTCAATAACAGCCCATAATTGGCACCCCCATGAACAATTGGCATTTTGGTGTTGCTCTCCAACTTTATATTTGAATGTGGCTTATGAGTAAAAAAGGTTGTGGATCCCTGGATTACAAAGGTGAAACTTGTATCAGTCCCTGCCACAGAAGAGCTTACAATCACAAATACTATGGTTAGTTTTACAATCACAAATACTATGGTTAGTTTTTATCAAAATGTATCCTATAGCAAGCAAAAGGCCCCCACTGCTCAACTACAAGTACAGTTGCCACCTCACCTCTTACGGTAGAACTACACGGCAGACTTACCTGCATTTCCGACGGATCCGACGCCGGGCGTTAAGTCGGATCCAACAGGAAACAAGGTAGGTAATATAAAGTCGGAAACTGTCACAATGGTGATCAGATGCGACACGACTGTCGGATGCAGACTCAGCGTTTGCATCCGACAGTGGTGTCGTGTCAGATCAACCAGGCCCGGATTGGCCATTTGTGGGTTAGGGCAAATGCCAGAGGGGCTGCTATAAGGTCCCATAGAAAGTCAGTATTTAGTGGGCTGGTGGGGCTGTTTGGGCCTCTATGTGGGCTGATGGGCCTCTTGTGTACCTGAAATGCCAGGGCCTATTTTAATTCTCAGTCCAGTCCTGAGATCAACGTAGCAACAGCTTCCAACTTTATATTACTTACCTTGTTTCCCGGATCTCAGTCTGCCGTGTAGTTGGCAACTTGTTTCCATGGCTGCACATACATCAGTTCAGTCTGCAGAATGCATATCAATTACTTGCTAATTATCCATGCAGAATTTGGATTCAATATGGGGCAACCTTAACTGCAGGAGAGTGATTAAAGCAAAATTTGGATGGGTTTCTATGGGTTACTAAACTGGAGAAGGAATTACACATGTTTTGTTAATGCTGACTTTATCTTAATAGCCTTGTGCTTGGCAGAACCAGCCCATTTTATAGGAGGAGAGGGAAAATGCCAGCAAAGGGTAAGTATGACCTCATTTTCCGTTATCCACTTCCTCCTAGTGATACATTGACTTGCACATTTCTCTTACTCCCCCCTTTGTGTTCCTCGTTCACAGGCTAAAATGTAATAGTCAATGGGTTCCCAGAGTAAACACCAGCACTCCCATCACTTGTTTATTTTAAGCTAAATGTGCACCACTTGAGCTCATTCATTAACACTACAATTAGATATGCTAATATACTCCTTCCTTTGCACTCAGCCTGGAGATGCCAATCCAAAGTTGAAAAGACAGAGGGATAAAGTTCAGCACCAAGTACAGTGACACATGCAGATTTAAATGAAACCAACACAAAAAAAAATATTCTGTGCAATATATGAAACAGGAAAAAATAAAACACAACCAAATGAAACCTCAGAGCAGTGGAATTGGCAGCACTGCAATGGCATACACCAGTCACACCGCCTCTATACAGGCTGCAGCAGGTTGGTCTGGTGTGTATATACCTATATATATATGTATAAATATATATATGTGTGTGTATATACACACACACACACACACACACACACACCAAGGTATTGTTAATAGACAATGGCATGCAGCTCAGCCAGGGGTATCAGATCAGAGAGCAGCTATAGAGGAGCCGGCACAGTCTTATGATGATTATTGTATGCAGGAATGAGTATGTCAGGCAGTTGCAGCAGCCTCTTTCAGACATGCTAGTAGGGTGCAACAAGGTGTACTCACATTCTCTGGCATTTAAATGGCCAGGTTAGGATAGGAAAAGCTAAATAGACTGATGTTTTACCCAGGGGGCAGGGGATGTTTACACAGAGGTCGCAGCAGCATGTGAGCGTACACTGCCGAGTCACAGCGACAAATGTCTGTTCCTTACCGATTGTGGAGATGTGGGAAGGGTGGAATTCATTGTCGGTAAATCTGCACAGCAAACAGGTCTTGCCAACTCCAGAGTCGCCGATGAGGAGCAGCCGAAACAGCACATCATATTGTTTAGCCATTGTTAGTACCTGGCTGGGAAAAAGGATCCACAGGAGAGAGAGCAGGCAGCACAGGAGAGAGAGCAGGCAGCACAGGAGAGAGAGCAGGCAGCACAGGAGAGAGAGCAGGCAGCACAGGAGAGAGAGCAGGCAGCACAGGAGAGAGAGCAGGCAGCACAGGAGAGAGAGCAGGCAGCACAGGAGAGAGAACAGGCAGCACAGGAGCAGTGGGAGGTGTCAGTCGGGAAGCACCATGGCTGCTCTCCACTTATGCACACAATCTTCTGCTGTGTCTGTCTTATCAGTCCCTGGGCCACACACAGCCTGTGAGAAAAGCCCAAGTGGGGCAGCGGTTCTGTGACAATGAGTTGAGGAGGAGACACTCTAGCTCCACCTTATGCAGCAGACTGGTCCAGCAGTTCCTCCACCTCAGCCAAGGTACCAGCAGCAGGAGGAGGAGGAGGAGGAGGAGGAGGAGAAATAGGGGATGGCTGTCTGTGCAACAGGGACAAACACAGCTGTAATGAGGCTCTTCTTATAAAGCCAAAATTCTCTGAGTACCATTACATCATACAGTTCCCTTTCTCATGAACTCAAACAACAGGTAATACTGGTTACCCCTGTGCCAAGAACATCCTGGAAACTGTTATAGTGGCAGATGGGAGCTTTCAGTAACAGAAAAGAAAGTTCATTTATCAGTTATGACACAACACAACCATGTTAAATATTGGGTATTGGAAAATTTGTTATACTCCGGTATTGATTAAGTTAAAATATGTTTCATTTGTGCACTCGTGATCTGCCATTCACATATCTTTCACACATCTATTCCCATACACCAGTGTTCCTTAAATGGGAATTCAACCCCTCTGGCGCTAAGCCCCCCCCATCCTCCTGTAGGCCCCCCTCCCTCCTCCACCTGGGCAACTGGCCCTAAGTCACTACTTACCCCTCTGTGCAGGTCCCCTCCAGCCAGGTTCATGGGCACCATCTTCTCCAGCAACGTCTTCTTCCTGGATCCGTCGGCGTAGGAAAAAAAGGTAAATATATAGGAAGGCCGGTATTTTTTTCAAGAAAAGGTGGCAACCCTATTGGAGGCGCATGCGCAGCAGGATGTATTTGCCGGTTGGTACTACTGTGCATGCGCCCAAAGTTCACGAAGTTCAATCAGCCACCAAGCGGTGCCCATCCACACCCACATTGGTTCAGAAATACTGGGTATGAGCAGGAGATAGAATAGTTTTTTTAAATTTCCCATACGCCAATCCCCATTGCTCCGGTCCTGATGATGAAAATTTGTGAATAAAGGGCAGAGTATGGGGACAGCGAACGGCAGTGGGCCTAGGGGCGCCCGTTATGTAAATCCAGCCCTGGGTGTGCGTGCAAGGGCAGATGAGTATGGCACTAGGACTGAGCAGCCTCAGGGCGCCTTTCAGTTGGCTTGCTTTTGAGTGGGAAGCTGCACTGCCACTTTTTCTTTCAGCATGATATTTAAAGGAACAGTAAAACGAAAAACAATGAAAGCATTTTAAAGGAATGGCAATATAAGGTTATTTTACCCTGCACTGGGAAAACTGGTGTGTTTGCTTCAAAAACACTACTATAGTTAATATAAACAAGCTGCTGCTTAGCTGTGGGGGCAGCCATTCAATCACAGGACTCACAATTAGGGTTGCCACGTGGCCGGTATTTTTGATCGTTTATCCCAATGTTATCAATAGGGAAAAAAGATAAATATATATAGGAAGGCCGGTATTTTTTTCAAGAAAAGGTGGCAACCCTATTTACAATAAATAACACAAGTTCTGAAGAATCCTATTGCAGAGCTTATCTGTTATCTGCTGTGCACCCTGTGCCTTTTCTCATTTTTTCTGCTTTGAATGGCTACATAGCTTGTTTATATAAACTAAAGCAAACAGATCAGTAGTGCCAGTGCAGATCATCACACCATTATAGTTTCATTACTTCAAAACACTTTCATTTTTTGGGTGTTATTGTTTCTTTAAGTACAAGATACGTCTATTTTAAACTTTTTACAGGCATCATGTGAATTCGAGTAGCTGTAGAATACAGCGCCCCCATGCGTTCCTGAGTTTTTACACCAGGCAAAAAAAAAAAAGATAAATGACAGGAGGGCGTGGCCATGAAGGAGTTTGACGTTCTTCACGCCCTTCGGTCCTGCCAGGCATCCGTACGTTTAAGGTTTATCCAGGAAGGGTGGGTGTGCAAACATGGCGGTTCCCATGGAGTTGCTGAGATGTGTGCGTGATATCCATACGGCCGAGCACTTACACGATGACTCCGTGCCTACTGAGACTTCTGCTGAGCAGGTTCGGTGCAGGGTTATTTAGCCTTCAGTCTAGTAAAGTACGAGCAATTAGCCGGTACTGCTGCGGCTGCCGGCAGTGCCAGGGATTTTCTTGCTGTCCAAGTGCGCTAGAGCATGCTGGGTATTGTAGTTTTAGTGGTTGTCTGTGAAAGCAAGATTTCTACCGCTTTGGGCGTACAAGTCTGCTCCCGCTGGCAGGGAAAGTGTAGGGCTGGTTAGGGTGGGTCCCGCTGTGGGTGGGATGGCGATGGTGGTGATAAGGCAATTCCATTTACTAGGTGCTTCATTGTCAATACCAGCCAATTATATCTTTTCTTTAGCTTTCTTTCAGATGGTAGTCTGATAATTCATTGCCTGACTGGTTACTATAGACAACTGCATTGTGTATTTAGTGCCTGGTGATGCGCCCAGTGTCAGACTGGGATGCCAATGGCCCACCAAAAAACTTTAGACCATGGACCCACTTTCCAAACTATTATTCCTCCTCTCCTCACTCAAACTCTTTTTTTCTCCTAGTCTTTTATATCTATTTACTATACTCTATTCTTCCATTATTAAAGGGCACTAATCATAACTAAAATAATTTACTAAGTAAATACACAATGTGAAAGTTCAAGAAATCCGATTTTTAGAATTGTTTATATAATGTATAAATCATCAGCTCACTGTACCTTCTGCAAAATCTCCCCTATATCCACTGCAGTTCTAGTTGAGGCAGGCATCTTGGATTTCACTGACTCCTCCTACCTATATCTTCACAGCCAACTGTAGCTCTGAAATCTCACACATGCTCAGTTGAAATTTCTTGCTTGCCTAAAAAAGCCTGGCCCATTGTGGCCTCCCCACAAATCTGGGCCTGAGGATCTAGCCAAATATTTGCAATGAGTCTCCTTGTTCTCCCATTATGATCCGATTGTTGCAAATATTAAATCATCCTGACCAAATCAGTTTGCCAATTTGGTATTCTGGACCTTTAACACGTGGGTCTATTATAGAAAATACAGTGTGGAACAAGTAGCACACCCTGCTGATAAATATCCCTGTATAGCAGCATAAAAGTAAAAAAAAAAATTTCTTTCATAATAGTGCCATTGTTGTGCTAGGGAGGAGGTGGTGTTGCCGGCCTGGGGAATTGTTGTTATTTTGCTGGTTTGGAAATCTGAATGAAAACATTTATATTATTCCAGCTGTTCTAGCCACTGACTTTCTCAGATTCTCTGCAAATGTTCATTCTTCAACATTTTCTAAATGTATTTATTGTTAAAGTGAGTATTGTCAAAAATAAGTTTGGCTTTTCCCTTGCACAAGACTCCCACTAAGTGCATGTGCCCTGCTCTGGCCTGTGCTATGGGGTTCTTGATGTGTGTGCCTAGTGCCTTCATTTGCCAAGTAATATTTGATTTGCAGGTGCTGGCCAGTCTTTAAAGGGCAAGTCAACCCTGAAAATAAAAAACAATAGTAAGCAACTCCACTATATATTTAAGTTTTTTTAAAGTTATTTGAGAAAACGTTTGCAATTAAAAACAGCATTTGCTTAACTCTTGCTTGTTACTTTTTAAACAATGTTGCAAAAGTCTTGGTTGTCTTTCCCCAGTAAAATCAGGTCTGTTAAAGGGCATGTTCCCTTAAATGTAATTCAGATTCTTTCACTTCACGGCGCCACTGGCTCTTTAAATAATACTTAGCACAGGTCTTAGTTGCTCTTTAAATTTCTGTTTTAATTCCTTGATTATATGTAAGCCGTGACTACTTTTTTTTCCCTCTTTCACCCAGAAAAAAGTGGAGAATAATGTCCGTGCTCTGTTTGATGCCTTCAAGAAAAACCAAGGAAAGATTCAGTGAGTGGTTTGTTAATGCAGATTTTCTCCTAATTTTGAATAGCGGTGCTGTGTGGTATAAATTGCCTATGTAGCCTATTAGGCTCTGAGAACATTTGAGTGCAACATATTTTTCAGCTTAGTGCTGAGGAATAAGAATAAGGTGAAGGTTGTACTGCAATAAACTAGTTCAGTGGTCCTCAAACTTGGCCCTCCAGCTGTTAAGGAACTACAAGTCCCACAATGCATTTGCCTGACTGTGGCTGTCAGACTCCATCATTGCATTGTGGGACTTGTAGTTCCTTAACAGCTGGAGGGCCAATTTTGAGGACCACTGAACTAGGACATGCTTAACTCCCCAGGACTAGGTGGGGATTGCACATTGTCCACTACTGGCGATGCCTACATTTGCAGTTTGTGGGGGAAATGCGATAAAAAGCAATAAGGCGTCTGTAGAGATCAGGATTTTAGCTTTAAGCCATAAGTGGTTATCAAAGAATAACGATTCTAGAACAACACTAATACGGAATTGCTGTGTTGTAGAAGAAGCTCAAGGTTAAAGGCCATTTTGTTATAAGGGTTGTAGAATGTGTACACAAAAATGTTGTCTCGTCACAAGTAATGATAGTACAAGGCCAAGAAAGGAACATATAGTTTTAGAAACCACAGTACCGATACCATTCAGGAGACTGAGTCTGTCCCTAAGATGGAATAGTGACACAGGTATGCTAAAACAAGAGTGATGATTGGATGCCTCTGGATCAGCCCCATGGAAGAAGATTAAATTGTTACTTGTTGTATTGCTTATTGTTCCCTCCACGTCCTCACAAGCTTTCAGGACGTATGAGCTATTATTTAATACTCTCTATTGTAATACTCTCTATTAATGTATACCTCAAATAAAGCTGTCTGGTTAATATTCTGAGTGAATCTGAATGGATCAAGTCAGGCCCAGGGGGAACTTCAGGGCCAGGCTCAATATTTTATTTAAATCCAAGAGAGACTTACTCAATGTGGCGAGAATCTTGTATCCCTAGTGAAGAAGCATATGGGTAGATGAGCGACAATATATAAGAATATTTATTATATTTGATAATATACTTGATGTGTGTGTGTGTGTGTGTGTGTATATATATATATATATATATA
>CM044446.1:82827993-82840251 GCA_024363595.1 Xenopus borealis | reverse complement strand
TAAAACTTGCCTCTAAGCCAGTAATTCAAAAATAAGCACCTGCTTTGAGGCCACTGGGAATAACATGTTGCTCGCGAGCTACTAGTTGGGGATCACTGGGCTAGAGCATGCAGTGTGAGCTCATCTCCGCTTCTATCCTAAAACTTGTCCACATTGGAGAATGAAAGCTTAAAGGGGAATTCAACGCCTCCGGCACTAAACTCCTCACCCCCCCAGCCTACCTCTCCCCCTGGGCAAATGTTCAGTCAGGTTCACGGGCACCATCTTCTCCAGCAACTTCTTCTTCCTGGATCCACCGGCACTTGGCGGTGAATGTGCAGTAGGACGCATTTGCTGGTTGGTACTACTGCGCATGTGCCCAAAGTTCACCGATTGAACTTTGGGTGCATGCACAGTAGTACCAAGTGCCGGTGGATCCAGGAAGAAGACGTTGTTGGAGAAGATGGCGCCTGTGAACCTGGCTGGAGGGGACCTGCATGGAGGGGTAAGTAGCAACTTTTGGCAGTTGCCCAAGGGGAGAGGAAGGCCAGGAGGAGGGGTTTAGCGCCAGAGGGGTTTAATTCCCCTTTAAACTTTAGGATTGACCACCATGACAAATCTGGGCAGGTTGACCGGTCTGTATGCTGGACAAGACAAATACTCTGAATGGAAACTGCCATATCTGTACTAGTAGGGTTAACAGTTGTTACAAGAAGATGAATAGAAGTAGTACAGTGTGCAAACAATGTTTCTCTCTCTTACTAAACCTATACAGATGTATGGAAATGAGAGCTATACCATCTGCTTGATATTTTAGGCTTGTTTTGGAGAGAGAGCCACACACCCATTACTTAAGGAAGGGCCTTCGGAACCTGTCAGACTCCTATGAGGTAACTTTGCAATGGCAAAATATGAAAACTTTGCAACGGCATCAAATGAGTTTGCTCCTAAAGCTTAAATAGACAGCATACTGCCTGGTGCAACTTGAATTTGTTGAATGGGACTTGTGCTGAACATTCCTTTTTTTTCCCAATTATTTCAATCACAATAGCTAAACAGGACAAACGGGGAAATGGATGCTCCTCCATCTTTGGTTCTTGCGAGGAATATGATGAAATTACTAGGGCATTGATGATCTGCCTGAATAATGGGTTCTTGCTAACAAAACAGTCACAACAAAGTGGGAAAGGTTGGGAGTATACACTAATCTAATTGCCTACCTCGCAAGGGCTGAACATGGAGTAACTTCCGTTTTCCTGTCTGTCCTGTTTAAAGGGGTGGTTCACCTTCAAGTTAACTTTTAGTATATTGTAGAAGGGCCAATTCTAAGAAATTTTTCAATTGGTCTTCATTATTTATTTTTCATAGTTTTTTTAATTATTTGCAATTTTCTTCTATTTCTTTGCAGCTTTCAAATGGGAGTCACTGACACCATCTAAAAACAAATGCTCTGTAAGGCTACAAATGTATTGTTATTGCTACTTTTTATTACTTATCATTCTATTCAGTCCATCTCCTATTCATATTCCAGTCTCTTATTCAAATCAATGCAGGGTTGCTAGGGTAATTTGTACCCTAGAAACCAAATTGCTGACACTGCAAACTAGAGAGCTGCTGGATAAAAAGCTAAATATTAATAAAACCACAAACAATAGAAAATGGAAACCAATTGCAAATTGTCTCAGAATATCCCTCTCTACATTATACTAAAAGTTAACTCAAAGGTGAACAACCCCTTTAACTCAAGAAATAACAAAACTGTTGATTTTTCAACATTGAACCAGCAGCCCTATAACAGTAATGATCCAGGGCTTGAAATCAAATTTCCCACAGCAACACTCCATCTTGGAACTTGCGTGAATATCTTTTGAGTGTCCGTGACACTTCGTATGTGCTCTGAGGAGCTGTTGAGAAGCCAAATTTAGGGTTTGTCACAAATCATCAACTAAAAAATTAGGGTAGTCTTGTCATATAAGCTAATGCTACAGGGTGGATAATTAAATTGTTATGCAAAATTCACTAGATTCTGAGCTTCCATATAATGATAATCTGAATTCATTACTAGTTAGCTTTATATTCCTTCTTATTTTTTTAAATGTGTATATTTTTATGAAACCTTAGTGGTCTGGCCCAGGTCATGAGCGTTTACATAGTTAAGTTGGCTTGAAAAAAGGCCATCTAGTTTAACCCTTTCCAAGTGAAACCCAGTGCACATAATCTAAAAGTTGTTTTCTATGTGTACTGTATATTGTGAGTGGGTCCCTAAGCTCAGTAAGTGACAGCAGCACAGAGGATGTGAATCAGGGAATCGGCAGAAAAGAAGATGGGGAGCTACTGGGGCATCTACTGGGGAGACACAGATCTTTACTGCTAAAGGGCCGTGGTTGCCTTGGGCTGATCTAGAACTTCACAACATAATGTACATCATTTCTATCCTACTTTGTTCAACTTAATTAGTACTTTTTACTGTTCCTTTAATTCCTTGTATAGTTCCCTTTTTTGGATGTATAATAGCTGGCTTTCCCTACACCAGCATCCTACGGCTGTTAAGGTGATCTGTATTGTGGTTCCTATAATTTTAACCAAAAGGAACAGTAACACAAAAAATGAAGGTTTTTTTTAAAAGAATGGCAATACAGGTTATCCAGAATGCTTAGGACCTGGGGGTTCCTGGATAACCAACCTTTCCATAATTTGGATCTTCATACCTTAAGTCCACTAGAAAATCATTTAAACATTAAATAAACCCAATAGGCTGGTTTTGCTTCCAATAAGGATTAATTATATCTTAGTTTGGATCAAGTACAAGCTACTTTTTTTTATTATTACAGAGAAAAAGGAAATCCGTTTTCAAAATTTGGATTATTTGGATAAATTAGAGTTTATGGGAGAGGGGCATTCTGTAATTCAGAGCTTTCTGCATAGCGGGTTTCTGGATAACTGATCCCATACCTGTATAATTTAGCGTTGCCCTGTACTAATAAAACTGGTGTGTTTGCTTCAGAAACTCTACATAGTTTATATAAACAAGCTGGTGTGTAGTGATGGGGACAGCCTTTTAAACCTGGAAAAGGAGAAAAGACACAGGATACACAGCAGATAACAGATAAGCTCTGTAGTATACAATGGGATCATTCAGAACTTATCTGTTATCTACTGTGTATCATGTGCTTGAATGGCTGCCACCATAGTTACACAGGAGTTTATATAAGACAACAAGTTTTTCCAGTGCAGGGCAACATTACATTATACCGTCCTTCCTTTAAAGTGTTTTTATTGTTTGGTGATACTGTTCCATTAACATAAAATAAATCATTGTGTTTCATCTACTATTTGCATCCTGGATTCTTATACCTTGAAGTTCTAACCGCAAATAATGGCATACAGCCATCCTGGGTGCACTTAAATTTAAAAAAAACCCCTACCTCCCATCCCCACCAAGACCCAACATCCCTCCCAGCCTCTAGCATTTTACTTACCCCTCAGTGCAGATTCAGCCATCGGACTTCATAGGTGCATGTGCCTATGTGCCACTCTCGTTCCAAAGGTGGCTGAATCTGCACCAAGGGGTAAGTAAAATGTTAGCCGCATTTGCCGGGGTAATACTTAGGCTGGGGGGGGGGTAGGTTATTTTTTAATGTAGGGTTGAATTCTCTTTTAATATCCTGGGACAAAAGGATAGTGAAAAGCAGATAACCTGATGTATTTACCTACACATGTAACTGTTTATTGCAGAATAAAATATGGATATTTAGGCAGAGAAAGTTGGAGGGATATTGGTGCTTAAATGGAATGTTTCTCTCATCTGTGAATATTTTTTTAAGTGTCTGGATTCCAGTCGCCCCTGGATATGTTATTGGATAGTACATAGTATGGCGCTGCTAGATGAGCCGATTCCAGAGTCTTTGGCATCTGAGTAAGTACTTTATTTTCTCTTCCCCACATTCAGAATTGTATTTTATGAAAATGGTCAGATCCCATAATTTTTCAACGATGGGCTCTGAGCATGTAGATGACGGTTTAATGGTTTTATAAAGGGAACAAATCATATAAAAAAGTTACCCCAACCAAATGTGTGGGCTGATAGAGCCTGCATTCCAGTTGGGGGTACTAGTACTTTTTTTTTAAATGTCCCGTGAGCGCCGGCAAGCTCGCACCGGGATGGAGCTCCCAATGTGAGCCGCCATGACAGTAGCTGCGCATGCGCATTAAGAAAAGCAGTCATTGTTGGTGCCGCTTTTCTTAATGCGCATGTCACGCGAGCGCAAAAAAAATTTACTAGTACTCCGAACCGGAATGCCGGCTCTATCAGCCCGCACATTTGGTTGGGGGTAACTTTTTTTAATAGGATTTGTGCCCTTTAACACCATTATTCCCCTTAACTTCATATAATTCATAATCAGTGGGTTACAAAGCTAGTCCCCTATGAACTGCATCTATAAAGGTTTTGGTAGGAAACCCTGACAAAATTCACCATTTTTGTACCTGCTGTAGTGTTTGCCAATTCCTAACACGGTGTCAGGATCCCAATGGTGGATTCTGTGGAGGTCCTGGACAACAGTCCCACCTTGCACCCACATTTGCAGCCGTTAATGCACTGTGCACCATTGGAACAGAAGAGGCCTTTGACGTCATTAACAGGTAAGTCCTGCACAAGTAGATGAAGGTCATTGATTTTTCTCTCTTGCCCTAAAACATATTCCCCCATATGCAATAAAAGGCACTAAGTTTGCCCAGGAGCAGTAACCTATAGCAACCAATAGGATCTTTGCTTTTAAACAGGTGACCAGTAATTTCTACCTTCTGATTGGTTGCTATGGGTTACTGCTCCTGGGCAAACTTGTGCCTTTTACTACATAACCCTTTTATTTCCTAGGCTGTAGTGTTGCATGATTCTTAATATATGCTTAGTATATTATCTGGAAAGGAATAGCAATACAATCTAAAGAGTTTAAAGCACTACAAATTGAAAAATCACTGTGGTACAATTGTGACATTAGGGGATTTAGTTTCATAGCAAGTTTAAGTTGCCTTTAAAGAGATACTGTCATGGAAAAACATGTTAGTGCTAAAAGTGCTGCTCCAACAGCCTTCTGCATGGAAATCCGTTTCTCAAAAGAGCAAACAGATTTTTTTGAAATCTGACATGGGTCTAGACACGTACATTTCCCAGGTGCCCCCCGTTATGTGACTTGTGCTCTGATAAAACTTCAGTCACTCATTCCTGCAGCACTGCAATTTGGAGTGGTATCACCCCTCCCTTTCCCCCCCAGAAGTCCGTCGGTAGAACAAGGGGAAGGTAACCAGATAACAGCACCCTGGTAGATATAAGAACAGCACTCTATAGTAAACATCCATGTCCCAGTGCGACTCCTGTCAGAAAGCCGTTCCATCCTGAAGTGCTGGCTCTCTCTGAAAGCACATGACCCAGGATGACTGCCTACACAACAACATTACAACAAAAAATTACATTAGTGGGATTAGGAATTAAATTTGATGGTGTAGAGTGAATTATTTGCACTGTAATTTAGGAATAAAAACTACACCATAAAAATCATGACTGAATCCCTTTAAAGGAGAAGTCGTGTATTAAAGCAATATGGTGCTTGTGTGAACTTTAACCAACCTCATTCTGGCAATTCTCAGATCATTAGAATAAGTTTATTTTTCTGTACCAATGAAAAACATTGACTTAAGCCATTATTCTCACTTGATAGCACTATATAATGAAGGGATTGGTCCATGTGCATTGCTTGTGCCATGATTACCATTTGCCAAATTCTTCATCTGTATCTGTTAATTGTATGTATGTGAGGTGCATGACTTATGACTTGACAGATGTTCAGTTTATGGTTCTGTATTTGGCAGAGAAAAGCTGTTGGCGTTCTTGTTGTCACTGAAACAACCAGATGGCTCTTTCACTATGCACATCGGCGGGGAAGTTGATGTCAGGTCTGGTACTTCTGCTTATTTGTAACACTAAGGAGCTATGCAGAATGTCAATAATCTTTATCCTTATTTTACAGTTAAAGATGCAAGTGTTGGGGTTATTCCTAATATACAGTGGTGCTTGAAAGTTTGTGAACCCTTTAACATTTTCTATAATTTTAGAAGAATAGGTACAAACAATTCCAGCAAATGATGCTCTTACTTTGGCGCATCAACAGACCTCTTCGAAACATCTTAAAATGACCTTTGATGGATCTTTGAGGTCATCCTCCTACAGGTGGCCATACACAGAGATCTCGATTATGCCAAAGGAGCGGATCTTTCCCCTGATAAGCCCATATCAGGCTGATCCCAGCCCAACGATTGGATTATATATCATTTTTACCCCGGCCTGAATAACATCTATCAGACTCTATGCCTATTGGCCCCACATGGGCCAATAAGCTGCCAACTTGGTCTGTCTGCAACTTTTTATCGGCCAGTGTCTTGCCAGCTTTACTCCATTGACAGAATTTTGCCTGATTACAGTCTGTGTCCATTTTTGAGTGGAAACTGAAATAATCAGTCAGCCATTCAAGTTGTTGGTAACATTGGGCAAATGTGGCTATTTGAAAGCCTAGTATTGTCAAGTAAACAGCAGCTTTCAAAACACCAGCTTACTGTGTAATCTGAACAGAAAATTCTATGTGCCATTCTATGTGTCATCTAAATCAAAATGGCTTGAGTCATGTTTGAATACACACTTTTATAAACAAACCATACTTTGTATAGTTGGACTGCTTTCAATTATACATTGTGTTTGGAAGATGTAGGTCTTGTGGAAATTTTTATGGTCTATGCCCATACAGTTTCTTGCATATACGACATTGCTTGGGGAGTCTGATATTACTGGTTTGCTAACAACAAATGTCTGTCCTATTATAGAAGTGCCTACTGTGCTGCCTCCGTCGCATCACTCACCAACATCATGACCTCTGAGCTGTTTGACGGCACTGCTGAATGGATTGCAAGGTAGGAAAGCTGTGTTCTACATTTCTACACTGATTAAGGCATGTGTCTTGTTATATGTATAAAATGTAAAGGCAAAATGTATTGTGAAAAAGAATAAGCTCCTTTAAATTTCGTTTGTGACGATGTAACCCCAGGGAGCAACATGGGGAATTTTGCGCTTGGTGCAGTGTCTAGTTGAGTGCAACACCTCTACTTGTTGTTTACTTAGGTGTCAAAACTGGGAAGGTGGCATTGGTGGGGTCCCAGGCATGGAAGCACATGGTGGATATACATTTTGTGGACTGGCTGCATTAGTTATTTTACAAAGGGTTCACCTGCTGGATCTGAGAAGCTTACTGGTAAGAATATGGCTATGCCACTGATTATAAGTCAGCTGTACTAACATTCATGTTTACATCCACCAACACCAAAAAAAAGTCTGTGCTTTAGAAATGAAATGGGGAGAATAGTAGCGGGTAAACATATAGGGGCAAAGTCACTATCCTCTGTATAATGCTAGCGATGCCTTCACCGCACTTCGCCAAGGCACCGCTAATTCACTAAAATCCGAAGTCGTGCTCAGGGAGATAAACGGTAGCGAAGTTGCGCATTCGTTATTTCGTCAAGCAAAGTTACGCTAGTGATGCCTAATTTGCATACGGTGAGAAGTAGCCACAAATACATTACACTACACAAGCCTGGGATACCTTGGACCAATAAAGTATAATTATTTTGCCCTACACATGTGCCCGCTCTTTAGTTTAGTAAGACACCAGCGTTTTTTTGGGGGGAAAAAAATTGCAACTTTTTTTTACTGAAACTCCCATCTACTCTATTGCACTTTGCTTGGTCTGAGGTGGCGAAGTCCAGTCTGGTGCAAGAGGTAACGTTCAGTAAAATCTGCAAGTTAGACAAAGGGAGGTAAGTACGCTAATTCACTGAGTGCAACTTTGCACCCTAACGCCTGGCTAGAGTCTGTCTACTTCTCTAGCGAAGTTACTCCAGGGAGCATTAGTAAATCAGCGAAGTGGCAAAATGACGTCACGCTGGCGAATTTGTGCTAGCGTTTGCGCTTTAGTGAATTTCACCCATAGGCAATGGGGTGTGGATCTGTTCTTTGAGCAAAAAAATAAAGAAAAAAAAGAGAATGACAATTAGTTATAAAGTCTGTTACCTGTGGGTTGCCAAATGTTTTTTGCAATATGTGGAGAATTCAAATCAGAAAGAGACCAACTACTAGTAAAGCAGTAGCCCAAGTATTTATAAAGTTAAAAAGCCTTTATTAGGACGTACATAAGCCTAAATACATTACATGTTTATGTATGTCCTAATAAAGTTTTAAATACTTTACTAGTAGTAGGTCTCTTCTTATTTTTGAATTTGTCCAAGAACAGTAGCGGGGCTGCAGCTCAGTAGTAATACAGACAGGTACTACTGGTACAGTTGAAGAATCATATTGTAGCATTATGTAGTTAATAGCACAGCAATTTCATTTTTATTTCACTCCATTATTGTCAAGCCAAAAAATATATGTTGTGGCCATTTGTTTTTTTTTTTCCAAACTGGAGCTATAGGAAATTTTCAAAGTAGCCATTACTTATATAAATTAATATATTAAATACATTTATAAATTCATGTTTCATTGATGCTACAGATCCTATAATAAGGCTTTAAGCTATAGGAAGAAAAGTGTGCTGATTATGGAGGCATTTGTTCCTTATTATTGCTATTGTGTTTCCTTTGCTAGCGATGGGTTACATGCAGACAAATGAGGTTTGAAGGAGGATTCCAGGGTCGCTGTAATAAGCTGGTGGATGGGTGCTACTCATTTTGGCAAGGTGGATTGTTGCCTCTTCTTCACAGAACTCTCCATGCTGAAGGTAATCATCATTATTTATTCAGGTCATTTGACACTGGTTAGGGTCAACAGAAGTCGCTCTATAAAACCGCTTTCCACACACACCGTTTTCTTTCATTCATTTGGCGCAAAAGTGTTTGTTTTATATAAAGTGCCAGTGTTCAAATAGGTTAGAGTTGTAAAAGTAGTCTTATTTACCTATATTACGTACTTCTTAAAGGGATCCTGTCATGGAAAAAACTTTTTTTTTTCAGAATGTATCAGTTAATAGTGCTGTTCCAGAAGAATTCTGCGCTGAAATCCATTTCTCAAAAGAGCAAACAGATTTTTTTATATTTCATTTTGAAATATGACATGGGACTAGACATATTGTCAATTTCCCAGCTGCCCCTGGTCATGTCACTTGTGCTCTGATAAACTTCAATCACTCTTTACTGATGTACTGCAAGTTGGAGTCAAATCACTCCCTCCCTTCCCCCCCCCCCAGCAGCCTAACAACAGAACAATGGGAAGGTAACCAGATAACAGCTCCCTAACACAAGATAACAGCTGCCTGGTAGATCTAAGAACAGCAATCAATAGTAATACCCATGTCCCACGTACTATTCAGTTACATTGAGAAGGAAAAACAACAGCCTGCCAGAAAGCAGTTCCCTCCTAAAGTGCTGGCACAAGCCACATGACATGGGGCAGCTGGGAAATTGACAATATGTCTAGCCCCATGCCAGATTTCAAAACTGAATATAAAAAAATCGGTTTGCTCTTTTCAGAAATGGATTTCAGTGCAGAAGTCTACTGGAGCAGCACTATTAACTGATGCGTTTAACAAAAAAAAACATGTTTTCCCATGACAGTTTCCCTTTAAGTCCAAGGTTTTGTTGAATTCTGCATAAAGCAGCATTATAGCCCCTTGTTCAACATTGCAATGATTAGGGCTTGTGCCAAACAAACCTTTTGCCTGTTTTAATTACAGAAAAATTGGTAGTTTTGGGGACTCTTTGCGCTTACCATGGAAATTGGAAACTACTCTTTGTTTTGGCCCTTGAGGTAGATAATTAGATTAGAATTAATTCCTTCTAAGGGCAAGGCCAGACGAGAAGATTCAGGTAGATTTGTCTCCAGTCGACTAATCTCCCCTAAGGAGGCAACTTGGAGCGATTTCGGAAAATGCAGCGCCGTATGTAAATAGGCGCAGGCGATTCTTCATTAATCCGCTGGAAGGCAGGGGGAAGCGGTTCGGGGAGATTAGTCGCCCCAAAGAAGAGGCGATTAGTCGCCGGCCGACCATTCTCCCCGAATCTTCCCGTCTGGCCTAACCGTTAGGGCAGAAACACACAAGGAGATTCAGGGAGATTTTGTCGCTTGTCGTCAAATCGCCTCTTCTTCTGGCGACTAATTTCGCTGAACTGCCTTCTGGCTGGGTAGAATCTAAATTGCCGGCGGTATGTCAGCTCTGGGAGATTAGTCGCCCGAAGAGGAGGCGATTTGTCGCCAGGCAACTAATCTCCCCGAATCCACATGTCTCTGCCCTAACAAAACAAAAAATGGTGAAGTGAGGGGGGCTGTAAACCGTTAATCTTCTAGTCATGTTTGTTTCCATGTGCTTTTAGGCCATACCAGTGCACAGAACTTTCTGCAGGTGTAAAGTGTAGCTGCATCCATAAGATTGATAACCATGTTAATTATGGTTCATGCCATGACTGGCTGTAGCACTGATAGGAAACCATGTAATAAAGGCTCAATGTTCACACTTTTTATTAAACTGTATAGACAAATCCATTGTTTGCTCTCAATCACAGGATTCGTAAACCTGTAGCAAACTTGCATAACCCTGCTTTGTTTTTAGTTTTGCTTTATATCATTCATTGGACCCATTTTGCTTAATAGCCTGTGTCCCCAAGACACTGAAGAGAGAGACTTCGTAATTAATATCGGAAAATGTCCCTTTTGAAAACTTTTATCCTTCCTGCCAGTTGCCATACATTAAGGTCTTGCCTGTTTTGTAGACATTAATATTTTGCGGATTCCTGCAGCTTGGGCTCAGACTGCAAAGTGATTTAGTAAAGGCATGTGACTTCAAACAGAAACCGCATGTGACAATTTATTGTCCACAGATGATGTGATTTTATTTTTCTTTTTACAGTTAAAGATGCAAATTAGGGTTTTGCAGTCGGTTTGATGATGAGACGAACCTTTGGAGGAGATTAATTGCCCCAGTCCAATTATGGATTTAGTTTATACCAAATAAAATCCTTCTGAAGTGGAGCAAAGCATTGTGCATTGATCACAACACTCCGTTGGCTTCAAGGGGGATACACCACTATTGATTCCCATTTTATCCAGCTGACACTTTTTCATGGCCTCAGTGTAGTTTTGGTTTAAAAGGGGATTGCCAGCTGATTGTCGGCTCTAACAGCCTCCGTTTCCTCATTAGGTGACTCTGCAATCAGCCTAGCCAACTGGATGTTTGACCAGCAAGCACTGCAAGAATATATATTACTGTGCTGCCAGTGCCCCAGTGGTGGTTTGCTTGATAAACCTGGCAAGTAAGTTCTACTTTGTATTCCTAAAATCCTACTTTAGTTGCCTGTGTCTATTCACTTATTGCTTGACTTTGTTTTCTTTTAGATCTAGAGACTTTTACCATACTTGCTACTGTCTGAGTGGCTTATCCATAGCACAACATTTTGGCAGTGGTGACCTTTTACATGAAGTCCTAGTCGGAGTACCAGAAAACCGCTTGGTAAGAGCAACCCTTTCTGCCATAATGATCTGCAGTACTCTGTGACGCATTCAAATGGTTTGTACCTCCTTCTTAAGGTGGCAATACATGGGCCGATAAAAGCTGCTGACAGACTGAGTCTGCAGTTTATCGGCCTGTGAGTGGGGCCCTCCAAAGGGCTTCCCCGATAGATATCTGGCTGAAAGCCAGATGCCGATTTGGCAGGATTAAAAATCCAGTCGGATCACGGCCGCATCTGTGCGTTGATGCGGTCCCGCGATCCAACCGCCCATATGCTCGTCATTCCGATAGTGAAGAAAAACTTGATTATTTCAGAAATGATACAGAATTTTTAATTGATTATGTTTAGAAAGTTTCTTATTTCAGTGTACCAAAGCTTATATTAAATTAAAATTTTCACGATGGTTCCCCTTTAAGGCAAAATAACTGTACTATGTCCGCTTCTTTAGGACATCTGCTTCATCCTATGGTATTTATTGAGAAGGGCTTATGGTACCTGTTTTAGTTTTGTCTCTTTCATACCTTGGTTAATAGTGTGTACCTTTAAAGCGGAGTTACCAGGGCAATTTAGCTCTGTAGGTAGATGATTAAACTGTTATGGCTTACTGATCGGATGACAAGGGAAGTGGGGCTGGTGCTTTTAGGCTAGCCAGTCAACCTTTTAAAAAATATTGGTGGTGGAGGGGGCGTGGTCTGATGGCGTGCTGAGAGGACGCACTAACTGATCTCTCCCGGGCAA
>CM044446.1:82701503-82819628 GCA_024363595.1 Xenopus borealis | reverse complement strand
ACTGTCTGACAATTCCTATCCACAGCACTAAATGAAGGGAGAATTTCACTACATACAGTTGGGTTTCTTATAAAAACCGTACACATTTTTTTTATTAAAGTATATTGGAGATAGATTTCTTTTTCACTAAAGAAAGTAAAAATCGGATTTTATTTCTTTGCTTTTCCTTGCCCTTTAAGGACCCCTAAGAATTACCCCAGTCACAGTGAAACAGATACACATCTTTCACTTTGCCAAGTGTATACACAGTGAAGGTTTGCTGCCTATTTTCCTGGAAGAAAATATACTTATTGGGGTAAATTTATCAAAGAGTGAAGTTCCACCACTAGAGTGAAATTCTGTGGCTCTCAGTTAATTTCTATGGGATTTCGAAAGTGAAAGTTCACCCATAGAAATGAATTGAGAGCTGAGGAAATTCACTCTAGTGGCTGAAATTCACTCTTTGATAAATATAATCCTTAGACTTATGGTTGGGGCCCTCAGATTGACTTCTGTTCAACGCAACATTCCAAAATGATTGCAAGGCCAGTTTTAGGCAGAAAGCAAAAGTGTAATTTGCCCTAGAAAAGGGGACACCTTGGCAAAAAAAGTGCATCTACAAATTAAACTATGCATTGATCTCAGGGATACATGTCAGAGATGCCCAAGCTATGGTACCCCAGCTTCACTTGAGCAGACAGTTCTAAATAAGTGATGTTGTTCAAGTTGGGGTGAAAACCTCTTATTGACCCAGCCCCTATTTTTCAAATATAAAGTGTGACTGGCCCAGAAAATATATTTTCTTCTGGTATCATCCTGCCATGGGCACCTCAGAGAACATATTTTCTCCAGCAACCACCATTCCCTGGTTGTTGACAAACCAGCTTTTGAGAGAAAAATATGAGGCTGGAAGCTGCTGATATTAAACCAGCACAACTGTCACATGCTCTGGATTTCTGCAATGAACTTTAGACACACTGTAACTTACAGGCTTTGGATTTGTTTATTACTTGTCTATTACACCACAGAAAGTTTTACTTTTATTTGTACAGTGAGACTAAAATGCAGACTTTGACAATGACTTTTGTCCAGCGCCTCACTGTTCCACTGGGATCCCAGGAAAATTCCCGGCGGGCCCACGTGTAAGTGGGCCCTTCTGGTTCAAACCATTTAGCCTATTTTTTATGGGAATAAAAAAGCTAAACAGATGGAAGGACACAGTTTAGTATGTAAAGAAAAGAGATTAGGAGAAAAAACAGCTTGTGTGAGAGGAGAGGGGCTCGTGGTCTAAGGTTTTCTGGTGACTTCCCAGCTGACACAGTTGCAAGAGACAGGAATGATATGAAAGATGGGTACATTTGTCTTATTTAGCGGAGAAGAATGAGGAATAACAAAAACATACAATGCTGCCCCCTAGCTTACTGTTCAGATAACTGCTCTGTCACTGGCAATCATTCCTTTCCTCTAGTGTGGGGGATATTCTGGTATGAATCATTAAAGTACAATTTTTTCATATTTGTCACCGAAAACTGCAACTTTTTTTTGATTTGATGTCTGATACCTTAGACTTTTTTGTATTTGATGCCTGAAAACCACAAAATCTTCAGAATATTGAACGACACCCAGCGCAGATCAGAATTTCATGGATGGGACATCGGAGTTGGAGAACTTTTTTATTCAGACTTTTAACACCATCAGGGTTTAATAAGAAGTCACAAAAAATTCTGAGGTTTTTTTTTTACTAGGAAATTTTCCCCTTTAAAGAGGTTGTTCACCTTCAAACAACTAGTTGTTTTCAGATAGATCACCAGAAATAACTTTTTCCAATTACTGTCTATTTTCTATTTGTAACAGTTTTTCTAATATTGAAGTGTAAAGTGTCATTTTCACCTTGTAAAGCAGCTCTTGGAGGGGGGATTGCCGACCCCCCCAACTATTCTAAACTGATACATTTAAAGGGGTTGTTCACCTTTGAGTTAACTTTTAGTATAATGTAGAGAGAGATATTCCGAGACAATTTGCAATTGGTTTTTATTGTTTGTGGTTTTATAGTTATTTAGCTTTTTATTCAGCAGCTCTCTAGTTTGCAGTGTCAGCAGTTTGGTTTCTATGGTACAAATTACCCTAACAACCCTGCATTGATGTGAATAAGAGACTGGAATATGAATAGGAGATGGACTGAATAGAATGATAAGTAATAAAAAGTGGCAATAATAATACATTTGTAGCCTTACAGAGCATTTGTTTTTAGATGGTGTCAGTGCAAAGAAACAGAAGTGAATTACAAATCATTAAAAAAAACTATGAAAAATAAATAATGAAGACCAATTGAAAAGTTTCTTAAAATTGGCCCATATATATATATATATATATATATATATATATATATATATATATATACACACACTAAAAGTTAACTTGAAGGTGAACCACCCCTTTAATGGATATCTTTGTCCCTGCTGAGCAGCTGTTAGAATTGATACAATAGTTTCTAATACTCCAGAGATGTTGCTGTGAAATGTATCAATTAAATGTTGCAAAATTGTATTAGTTTAGACTAGAGTCTGCATCTGAATTACTGAGCTGCCAGACTCAAACAACAGAGACACCAACATTCAACTTTAGATTTTGGAAAAACAGTAAAAGATAAATAATGGAAAGTAATTGAAAAAAAAAGTCTTTATTAATGGGGAACAATTTTAAAACAACTGAACAGAAAAAAAGAGTTTGGAAGGTGAACAACTCCTTTAAGACTGGGTGCAGACAGGGAGAGTCAGGGAGATTCTGTCACCTGGTGATTAATCGATGCGACAATCTACCAGAACTGCCTTCTCCCTGTCCGCCGCCTGTTTAAATTAAAAAGTGCCAGTGCTTGGATTGGGTAGTCAACAGTCAGGGCCTTGACCTTGTGACCATATGACCTTGCCATAAGGAATGTGTTATTTAAATCTTTGTTATTCTGTACAATTATGATTTTTGCACTAATAAATTTTTGTTTCTAGTGGATAACCAATGAAGAGTATAGACAGAGATAGGGGAATGTCACCCCAAACCTACTGACCTGCACAACACTACTCTCATGTCACCCTCTACTAGTCATCATTTAGAAACCATTTGCAACACTGTATGAGGGGTCTTACTGTTTTAGGTCTTCAAAGTTAATAGGATTACTGGAGATGTCAGTATAAGGAAGCAAGAAATAAAACTTTGAATAAGCCCTTTACAAAAAATGTTCTTTAATAGACCCTGCATTCTAGAAATACTGAAGAGCAGGCCATATTGCGGGGAGTTTTCAGTTTGTTACACTATATAAACTGTATATCAAGTCTATTGACTTGGAAATGTTGTTTCCATGTACATAACTCCAGACCATATGATAAGAATCTGACAAAGTCTATTATGATATTACCTACATCTCTTCAAACCTGATCATGTATCTACACCAGTGGTTCTCAACCCGGGGGTGTGACCCCTTTGGGGGTCGAACAACCCTTTCACAGGGGTCGTCTAAGTAAGTAAGTAAGGGGTGTCCAAACTACAAAACCATTTTCTGGACAGGGTGGGTTAAAGAATATTGTTGCGGCTGCCGTTTGTTATTAAGGGAATGCGCAGTAGCTGACAATTCCAGGAGCGCACAGTGCAATCATTGCTTCATGGGGGCCAATTTACCAAGGGCAGCAGGTCTTGAAATGGAGCCTGTCACTGTAGGGGAAAAATTCTGGAATATATTAGGAATTTGCTGCAGGAAAATTAAAAATGGATCGTGGGCAGAAGTTTGGACACCCCTGACTGGTGAGGCAATATGTACTTCCCTCAAGTGAGTAGCCCGGCTGTTTGTGTATTTTACCGCATAACAGCAGCAAAATTACAGTTATGAAGTAGCAATGAAAATAATTTTCTGATTTGGGGGTCACCACGACATGAGGAACTGGGTAGCGGCATTAGGAAGGTTGAGAAGCACTGATCTACACGTTTCATTTCCCTCACAACGCTATTTCCCATACAGTTTAGTGCATCTTCATTCGTACTGTACTATACAGTTCTTCAACTCAAGTGAAACCTCTAGTTCCTCCCAATGCCACCAAAATGGCACACATTAAAGAAAATACAAAATGTAAGTTTTGCATTTTAATAAGTGTTCTCTGCACAAAGTGTATATGATATATTTCCTTAAAGAATATTTTGAGACAAGAAGAAAGTTTAGAAGAGGACACTTTGAGAGTTAGAAGAAAGTTTAGTTAATATTTGAGGGGAACTTTTCCATTAATAAAATTCTTTTAAAGGAAAACTATACCTAATTAAATGGCATATTAAAGAATCTTACCAAACGGGTATATATTTTTAAGTGAAAATTGCCCTTTTACATACCTCATCTTGAACCCCAATTGAGTGATGGTCTGTGTGCTGCCTCAGAAGTCATCTGACCAGAATTACTGCAGCTCTAATTGTAACAGGAAGTGTGGAACAAAAGATAGAGCTCGGTATGTTAATTGGCTCATGTGACCTAACATGTATGGCTTGTTTGTGTGCACCGTGAATCCTATAAATTTTCTATTTATGATTACCCAATGGCACATACTACTAAAAAAGTATATTATTATAAAAATGGTTTATTTACATGAAGCAAGCGATTACATATGAGCTGTTTTATGCAATATATATATCCTTTAATCTCTTGTGCAATTTTAAGCAGGCTCACTGATTGGAGGTGTGTTTTTATTTTTATTGCCCAATCAAATATGTTCTGAATTCTCCCATAGTTGTACTAAAGGCCAGTATCTATCTTATCTGTAATTATAGGTATGAGAATTGAAGGAGGGCCATCTCTCACAGAGTACATCTTAATCAAATATGTTTAATTTTTAGACAATTTCCTTTCTTTCTGTAACAATAAAAGAGTACCTTGAACTAGAGGGCGACTGCTAGCATAATTAGATATTGGTGTGAATGTGTTTAGGAGACTTAAGCTACAATGATGCAAATTATAGAAAAAAAAAAACCTAGTCTGGAAAAACCCCAGGTCTAAGTAGGATAGATTCTACTGAAAACAAAAAAATATTGAAAAGAATAAATGAGTTTCAAAAACACCAATACAAATAAATAAATATATGTTTATGGTCATGGCAGTTTGAAATAGGAAATAATTGCAAAAGACTGAGCAATAGTATCTGTAATATCTTGTTTGAAGTAAACACATTTTGCAATTTTAATTTTTGTATTATATTTTTGTAGTATATTTTGAGCCATATCAAGAAACATAAACATCTGAAAAAGTGTACTTCTACTTTTTCTAGAAGACTATCAATGTTATGCATCATGAAACAAACTGCCATAAAAGCGAGTAATTCTGTTACAACACTATGCAGAGGTTTAATACTTAAATGGTTTGAGTAGCCCTGGTTTTTATGTGAAACGATTGCAGAAATAGTATTAAACGAAATAAAGGTCTGTCGGTGAACAGTACGGTAGGTTTAGAAAAGTGGAGCCATCTGTCGTGGGTCATCAGGAAGAACGCTGACAGAGTCCTCAGCTCTTCCGCACAGCATGCACAGCATGGTATATTCCTAAAATAAACATGTTAAAAAAAAAGTGATTATAATAAAATCAAAAAGTACACAGGCCTCATCAATTAACAGATGTGTGGCGGTGCAACCGTTTAAATGAAGTGTGATTACTTTTCATTAGAAGGCTGCATTATATTAAATCATGATACCACACAAGACTTCATGTGAAGTGCCTGAGCAGACTGGGGACCATAAAATGACTTTGAAGGGCCAGATCCGACCAACAAGACTCCATTTGGACTGCCCTTCTGTAACTCAAAGCAAACAATAAAAAAAAAAAACTGGACTGAATGAATTCATATAAGTACCTAGAAATGCTGTACATTGAGTCTAGAGATTTTATACCAGCCAAAGGCAACATCAGCCCTTGAAACTCAAAAATATTGCTCTATAGTCATGCTTAGAAAATATTAGGGATGCACCGAATCCAGGATTCGGTTCGGGATTCGGCCAGGATTCGGCCTTTATCAGCAGGATTCGGATTCGGCCGAATCCTTCTGCCTCGCGAACCGAATCCTAATTTGCATATGCAAATTAGGGCCAGGGAGCTAAATTACGGGACTTTTTGGCACAAAACAAGGAAGTAAAAAATGTTTTCCCCTTCCCACCCATAATTTGCATATGCAAATTAGGGTCCGATTCGGTATTCGGCCAAATCTTTCGGGAAGAATTCGGGGGTTCGGACGAATCCAAAATAGTGGATTCGGTGCATCCCTAGAAAATATATTTATTATATCATATAAAAATACACATCAATAAATCCCACATGGAGCCAAACGCATTTGATGCTTACCCAACACTTAAACAGGGGCAATCCCAAAAAGCAGAGCACATATTGCATATGCATTTTCAAATAGACCCTCCCATCATTTAAAACCAATCGTAGTTGAGCAGGGCCATTATCGCAAAAACATCAAAGTATTCCAGACCAACCCACTCAACTCCACCTATCCGGTTTTGCAAAATCCACGTTCAGGGCTAAAGCTAAAAAAATATAAAAACACATTTAATAACCACAATGCATAATAAATACAAATTATTTTCATGTATATTATACAAAGAAAGCCATATCAAATGTAAAATTCATACCTAATGGCAACTGTGTCTATAAATAAAAAAGCCAATATACTTTCAAGTCCTTTCAAGTTTTTCACAGTACTTGATATTACAGAAATATTTTTCAGTGCACGTGATTGAACAGGTGAAAATAGGTAAAAGAGAAGGGGATATTCAAACCATATTATGTAAAGGAGAAGTGTACTGGATTTTTTTTATTTACAGACACGGTTGCCATTAGGTATGAATTTTACATTTAATATGACTTGCTTTGTATAATTTACATGAAAGCAATTTGTATTTATTACTCATTGTGGTTATTTACTGTGTTTTTGAATAGTTTTAGCTTTACCCCTGAACATGGAATTTGCAAAACTGGATAGGTGGAGTGATTCTATAGTTTAGAGGGTTGGTCTGGAATACCTTGAGGTGTTTAGGCAATAATGGCCCTGCACAACTATGATTGGTTGTAATCGATGGGAGGGTCTATTTGAAAAATCGCCGCTATATAAATACATGTTAATAATAATAATAATAATAATAAAATGCATATATTTATACATGGAGAGGTGTTCTGCTTTTGGGGATTGCCAATGATTAAGTGCTGGTAAGCATGAAACCCATGTGGGGTTATTGATGTGTACTTTAACATGATATAATAAATATATTTCTTAAACAGCATGAGTATAAATATTTTTGAGTTTAATGTATTACCTCTTTTTGGTCACTAGAAGTCTCTATCATGCTTTATTTTGTAATACATATTTAAACACAGATTCTGTAGCCAATATATTTCTAATGATTAACAGCAGCCCTTTAGCGTGGAAGATGTGTGCCCCATTAACTCCCCACTTCTTTTTTGCCGATTCACTGCATATGTTCTGGGCCATAGTCAGTTACCTGAGCTTAAGGACTGACTCACAATATACTGTATACATTGAATATAAAAGTCCCAGTACATGGATGGTTAGCATTAATTCAGATTCTCAATACATGGCAATTCAGAATCCAGTGCAATTAGCATGAAATGTAATAATCAGCCCTGTAGCACAAACTTCTATCACAGGTGGGCCTCATTTCTCCTATACTGAGATTATCAGCAGCTGTACTCAAGCCCGGTGTAATAAAATAAAATAGATTTATAAACATTCACAAAGACGCTTACGAACATTAGTGACCGTGTTTTTAAGTAATTAAAAAGTTTCGTTGAAATGTGTCCTTGCTTACTTAGTTAATTGCACTTTAGTAGTATTAGTAAAACAACAGAATGATGAACATTTTCCTTACCTGGTAATCATCAACCACACTAAAGGTATATTCGTGTTTTGCAATCACATGGTGACAGTTTTTGCACATATCTAAAATATAAAAAAATAAATCAGGATTATATTCTTACAATCACATAGTACAGTCTCACTGAACTGGCTGGATCCATAATGATAAACTATTATTTATAGAATGAGACATAAGTTGTAAATTGCACCAGTGCTGCTACTTGCAACAATGCACATTGAGCAGAATATATCAAGTTAGGAAATGAAATCAAAGATTTGGAAAACTGCATTGGTGAAATGTTGAACCTATGCTAATAAATTATCCCCATAACATCCTTTTTTTCAGAACCCATCTGTTAATAGTGCTGCTTCAGAAGAATTCTGCACTGAAATTCATTTCTCCAAAGAGCAAACAGATTTTTTTATATTCAGCTTTGAAATCTGACATGGGGCTAGACATTTTGTCAATTTTCCAGCTGCCCCTGGTCATGTGACTTGTGCCAGCACTTTAGGAGGGAACTGCTTTCTGGCAGGCTGTTGTTTTTCCTTCTCAATGTAACTGAATGGAAGCAGTGGGACCTGGGTTTTTACTATTGAGTGCTGTTCTTAGATCTACCAGGCAGCTGTTATCTTGTGTAAAGGCCCTCATACACGGGCCTATAAAAGCTGCCGACAGACCGAGTCAGCATCTTATTGGCCCATATGTAGGTTTGCCACCTTTTCTGTAGGAAAATACCGGCCTTCCTATATATTTATCTTTTTCCCCTATTAATAACATTGGGATCAACCATCAAAAATACCGGCCAGGCCGGTAAAATACCAGCTGGGTGGCAACCCTACCTATATGTGGGGCCATCCGACGGGCTTCCCCAATCGATATCTAGATGAAAGTCGGCCAGATCTCGATCAGGCAGGTTAAAAAAACCCTGTTCGATCACAGCCGCATCTGTGCATGTATGTGGTTCTGAGATCCGACCGCCCGTTTCAGATGTATTATTATCAGATCGTTGGGCCCTAGGGCCCATGACTAGATCAGCCCGATATGCCCACCTCAATGTGGGCATATCGGGTAGAGATCCGCTCGTTTGACATCACCAAACGAGCATCTGCATCTATGGCCACCATTAGGAAGCTGATATCTGGTTACCTTCCCATTGTTCTGTTGTTAGGCTGCTGGGGGGGGGGTGATATGACTCCAACTTGCAGTACAGCAGTAAAGTGTGATTGAAGTTTATCAGAGCACAGGTCACATGACTTGGAGCAGCTGGGAAATTGATGTTATGTCTAGCCTTATGTCAGATTTCAAAATAAAATATAAAAAAATCTGTTTGCTCTTTTGAGAAATGGATTTCAGAGTAGAATTCTGTTGGCGCAGCACTATTAACGTATGCCTTTTGAAAAAAAACAATTTTTTTCCCATGACAGTATCCCTTTAAAGTTTAATTCAATTCTGGGTACTAGGCACTGGTTTGTTAAAGTTGTATGTTCCTTTCCAGTTCAAAAACATATTCATAGGCAAATCAGACTGCAAGCTCCACTAAGACAAGGCATAAAAAGAATGATTAAACAATCTATCGCGCTGCATATTGCTTCATCACTATATAAAGTTTACCAACAATAATTCTTAAAATGAACCTATACGGTTTATTTTTTTCATTGTTTAAAAAATATTTTTGCAGTTCTCTACATATCTAATGATTAATGTAACTAACAATAATCCTCAAAATGTACCCAATACTGGATGATACAAGATTGGGACCCTGTATTGATCCGTCTTTACAACTAGACACATAAAAGATTAAGTACTGAAATCTCCAGTGTTAACAAATAGCACCTTAATTTAAAATACATATATATATATTTACAATTCTATACATAACTCAATGATCCTCAGGTTGTGGTTTTCTTGGTGTTGTTGCATTACAACTTTAAACTTTTTTTTTCATGAAAACTGCTTCAGGATCTTAAATTCCAATAATCTGTATAACTACTATGTGAACCCTGCATTATACAGGTATGGGATCTGTTATCTGGAAAAGTTCAGAATTATGGGAAGGCCATCTCACATAGACTCCATTATAATCAAATAATCCAAATTTTTTAAAACAATTTCCTCTTTCTCTGTAATAATAAAACAGTACCTTGTACGTGATCCAAACTAAGATATAATTAATCCTTATTGGAAGCAAAACCAACCTATTGGCTTTATTTAAGGTTTACATGATTTTCTAGTATACTTAATGTGCGAAGATCTAAATTACGGAAAGACCCATTATCCGGAAAGCCCCATGTCCCGAGCATTTTGGATAATAGGTCCCATACCTGTAATTATATTTATAAAGCGGTCAAAAACTTGTTGGTGTAGTATTATATAACATGAATATTGGCACCAATACAACAAGGGGCAAGCATAGCAATACTCACAGTGTATTTACCATGTACTTTATATTAATAGTGTTTTTAGAAGATTACATAGTCCAAAACAGAAAGAAAAAATGCTTACGGTCATAAGTGATAATCTCTTCCCCATCCTCTTCCTCTGCGGTTTTATTCACTATGAGAACAAAGTCTCTCTTATTGCACTGAACGCAGCTCACATAGTTTAACAAGAATGAACCTGTCTCCAAGCATGTGCTGCCCTAAAAAAAAAAAAAAATTACACAAATTTTCAACGGATAAATAGGACCTGGTGACTGAAATTGCAATTGCTAATGTTTGCAAATAGGTTTGGCGCCAACCCAACATTTCTAAAAAAACATTTGCTTTTACTTTTTCACTAGAGCAAAACGCCACATGAAAAAATCCCTTTATCAATGATCCAAAGTACCATTTGGGCCACATTTGAAAAGGATGGAGAAGACCCATTAAGAGAGTAACTTAACTAGAAAATATTTCTAAGCGGCAGATTTACTAAGGGTTGAATTTCAAATTTTGTATCAAGGGCAGTTTTGATCAAAAATGGATCGAATAGGCCAACAGACCCGGACTTGAGGAGAGGCCACCTAGATCCGGGCCTAGAGCAGCAGGATTTTAGGGGCCAGCATGCTGCCCAACCACACCCACTTCTGTTAAAAAATTTTAATTTCCTGTGTGCCAATTCCCAATGCTCCATGTCAATGATGAAAATTTGAGCAAATAAAAGGGAGGGGACAGGGGCGACAAACATCAGAGGGCCTAGGGGGTGTCTGTTATGTAAATCCGGCCTTGTAGGCCAATTCAATAGGAAAATATTAAAAACCTGTTAAAAAAAGGGGATTATGGCACCATTGGCTCCTACTTGTATAATTTCTGTAAAGCAGAGTGTAAACAGGTGATATATAGATCAGGGGTGTCCAACCTGTGGCCCGAGGGCCACATGTGGCCCAGGATGGATATGAATGCAGCCCAGCTTGAAATGCTAGGTTTCCAAGGAAACTTTATATTGCAAAAGATATAGGAGTAGGCTGGAGGGGGTACTCTGCCCATTGCCCAGTTAGTAGTAAAAATAATACGTCTATTTAATATTAGGTGTCCCATATTCCAGTTAGGGTTGCCACCTTTTCTTGAAAAAAATACCGGCCTTCCTATATATTTATCTTTTTTCCCTATTAAAGGGGTGGTTCACCTTCAAATTAACTTTTAGTATGTTGTAGAAGGGCCAATTCTAAGAAACTTTTCATTTGGTCTTCATTATTTATTTTTCATAGTTTTTTAATGATTTGCAATTTTCTTCTGTTTCTTTGCAGCTTTCAAATGGGGGTCACTGACACCATCTAAAAACAAATGCTCTGTAAGGCTACAAATATATTGTTATTGCCACTTTTTATTACTTATCATTCTATTCAGTCCATCTCCTATTCATATTCCAGTCTCTTATTCAAATCAATGCAGGGTTGCTGGGGTAATTTGTACCCTAGAAACCAAATTGCTGACACTGCAAACTAGAGAGCTGCTGAATAAAAAGCTAAATAACTCAAAAACCACAAATAATAAAAAATTAAAACCAATTGCAAATTATCTCAGAATGTCACTCTCTACATTATACTAAAAGTTAACTCAAAGGTGAACCACCCCTTTAATAACATTGGGATCAGCCATCAAAAATACCGGCCAGGCTGGTAAAATACCGGCCAGGTGGCAAACCTAATTCCAGTGTATACCTCCATCTGGGTATCAAACTGGTATTGTAGTTCTTTTCTGTGCATTTTCTTCATGTTTACAAATCAAAAGTGTTTGTGTATTTCATGTGCGGCCGCAGACATTTTTTCTTTTTCCAATGTGGCCCAGGGAAGCCAAAAGGATGGACACCCCTGATATAGATAATAATAATGGCAGTGTTGGACTGGCCCACAGGGGTACCAGGAAAACTCCCGGTGGGCCCAGGTTTCAGTGGACCCTCTTGCTTCTAACAATTTGGCCTATTTCATGTTCATTCCCTATTTCTTTATGTGGAAAAATAGGCTTAATAATGGAAGAATAGAGTATAGTAAGTAGATGTAAAAGACTAGGAGAATAAAGGGGTTAAGTGAGGAGAGAAGGAATAATAGTTTGGAAAAGTGGGCCCCTAGTCGAGGTTTTCTGGGCATCCCAGTCTGACACTGTATAATGACACCAGATGTGATCTGCAGTAGTGATGGGCGAATTTATGCAGTGCGTCTCGTTTTGGACGCTGGCGTTTTGCGAATTTTACGGTGAAGCAAAACGCCCCCGATTCGCCAATCACTAGTCCACACTCCACAGTGAAGACATGAACTGCATAAAACCCTTCTACGTGCCAAATTTGTTTATACTGGGCATTTGACCACAATAGTGTACACTGAACCGATTACATATTAATTATGTATATTTTGAGCGTCACACCGCTTTGTCACGGTGAAGTGAAGCAACTTTAGAGTCCTATTGGGCTGCACACCCTGTGATGTCATCGACAGCGACACCAGAGAGTGGATTCTCGCGCTGTAAATAAACATTTAATCAGCCCGGGAGGAAATACAAAAGTCCTGCGACACTCACTCGGTCCGGATACTCCTCCTGGACGCAGCCTCTGCACATGTCGCGTTCCTTGCAACAGATACCGGGGAACAGTCTATCAAATCCCCGCTCTCGGGGAAAGCACAATCGGGGGTTAGGCAATACGTCCTTTTCCGGAAAATGAAACCTCGCGATATCAGGAAGTTGCTTCGGCTTGCAGGGACTGCACTGTGGGTTAGGTTTAAGTAAACTTTTTTTTTTCTATTTATGAAGATAATCTACATACCTTCCAACTGTCCCTTTTTTGGAGGGACAATCCCTCTTTTGACAGCTCAACCTGCAGTCCCTCATTTGTACTGGAAAGTCCCTCTTTTCTCTGCACTGAATAGCCAGAAAAAGAAACAAAGTTTCTAACTTAATTGGCTTTTGGCAGACAGCTAACAGGTGCAACTAAGGTACTTTGTAACACTTTTAAGATAAGAAAATAATTGATTATAACAGGAGAAATATTTTCAAACTTTCATAATCTGCCAAATTTTGTAAAATGAACATGGTAATTAGGGGGTGTGGCAACAAAAATGGGTGTGGTCAAAAATTAGCTGCGCTACTTGCAAAAAAATTTTTGTCCCTCTTTTTTTACTTCCAAAATGTTGGGAGGTATGTAAACAGCCCCCCAGATAAATGTACCTTTGTCCCTGCTGTCAGTCTGCCCTGGTTCCTTTGTTATCAGCAGTTTCTTTCCACTTTGTCCTTGTGCAGAGTGAAGCCCCGCCCCTTAGCTTGCTGAGCTGACTATTCGGAGAGATCATTTGCGTGCCGTGAGCCTGTGACATAGCAGAGATAAAGGAAGAGCCAGTGTGTGCATGAGCAGCTTCTTTTTTTCTCATGTGTACTCCATGCTCATTCTGGTTCATTCCAGAGATCATAGCAGCGCTACGCAGGTTTGTCAGGTTTTGGGCTACTAATTTAAAGCTGAGCTGGGTTTTGAAACTACAAACTAGCCAAGGTACGGATCTGGGCTACTGTTTTGGGCCTTTGGCTGGTTTTTACTTTGGAAACCAACCAAAAATTTTCTTGCCCTAATGTGCCAAGCCTGCGTCTCCCAGTGCATGTTGGGTAATGTAGTTTTTGTTTAACAATTTGCGGACTGCCAAGTTTCACGTAAGACTACAATATCCAGCATACAATTGGACTGACTTGTGTAGAAGTCAGGAGTTACCAGATTTTGGGCTCTGTTCCCCAGTCTCCCATCCCTCTTAAGCATTTTCACACTTCTCAACTTTCCTCAATTTCAGACAATTTTGGGGCAAAAATTTCATGTCTCCCAACTGTCCTGTTTCTGAGTGGGGACAACAGCCCGCACCTCTGGTTGGGGGTAAATTTTTTTAGCGATAGGTGCCCTTTAATTGGCTTTTAGCAGAGAGCCCAGAACAGCCACAGCATCAGATAAGAGATCACCTGACCAGAAATATTTCAACTCTAACTGTAACAGGAAGAAGTGTGGAAGCAAAAGACACAACTCTGTCTGTTAATTGGCTCATGTGACCTAACTTTATAGTTTGTTTGGTATGTTTGTGTGCACCGTTGAATCCTAGGATCCCAGGAGGCTGTCCTTATTTTTTAAAATGGATATTTTCTGTTTATGATTACCCAATGGCACATACTACTAAAAAAGTATATTATTATAAAAATGGTTAATTTACATGAAGCAAGGTTTTACATATGAGTTGTTTTATGCAATATCTTTTTATAGAGACCTAATTTGTCCGGGGGGTATTATTTTCCTTTAATTTAACTATCACTAACTCCCTCCCCATCTAGGGTTGCCATCCGGCCGGTATTTTACCGGCCTAGCCGGTAAAACACCAGCCAAGGCCGGGGCCGGTATTATAAATTTACCGGCAATGTAGCTGCCGGTAAATTTGTAATACCCCTTAAAAAAGGCCCATGCCTTGCCTTAAATCCCCTGAAAACTTACCTTTCTTGCGTCTTCTGCCGATCGATCGCAGTGACTCCGCCCCTTTTTGCACCACGCCTCTTTTACGTTGCGTCCTGCCCCTTTACACCGCGTCCCGCCCCTTTTTGCCCCACCCCTGCCAGCCGGAAAAAGGTGGCAACCCTATCCCCATCCCTGCTAATCCCCAAACACGTACCTACCGTGACTTGAAAGCTCTGGATGTGTTGCATCTCTCTTCTTCCTATTACTCTCTTCACTCTAATATCTCCGCTATCTATTGTCCTAATGTGGCTTCCTCTGTCTACTATAGCACACTCACCACTGCCCTTAATGAGCTTGCTCCTGTAATAACTAAACGTGCTAGACCCAAACCACTTCAACCTTGCTCCAAAGACACTCACGTGTAGTGACGGGCGCAAATTCGTGGCGAATTCCTGCGAAACACCAGCAAAAATTCACCTGCCGAAAAATTCGCTGGCGTAAAAAAAACCCAGACACATGTCGAGAACGTGACACAACTCATTTTGCAAATTTTTCGGCGAAACGGGATAGATTCGCCCATCACTACTCACGTGGACTTGAGCATCGCTGCTGTAAATCCTGCTCAGAATCAGACTTTTGGAGCTACAAATCTGCCCTGTGTTCCTATAACACCAGCCTTTCCCAAGCCAAATAGACATACTTTACTTCATTCGTTAACTCCCTTTCGAAAAAAACGACACAACTTTTCTCCACCTTTAACACTCTCCTTTCCCCTTCTCCACCCCCTCCATGCACGTCTTTGCTCAAGACATTGCTGAGCACTTCAAAAACAAAATTGACACTATCAGAAGGGACATTACATGACTCAACCCCCCTAGGCTTTTACCACCCTCCAGTAACTTAACTAGAGGGGGCTGGTGCATGACATGCAGCTGGGCCCCACCCCCCTCCGTACGCAATTATCTTTAAGGAAATTGGCGAAGCACCAGGAAATCGGCGGTGCGCGAGCTGCCGGGGGGCCCTGAGGGGGTGCAGGCCCTGGTGCAATTGCACCCTCTGCTCCCCCGAAAGTTCTGCCACTGCCTCCCTCCACACTCCCCAGTCTCTCCTGTGCTCCTTCACTCCTGTTACTGATGAGGAAGTCTCAAAACTTTTGGCCTCTTGCCTTGCCTGCTGTCAGTGAGCTGCAGACTTGGGTTGGAAAGGCTGGAGCTTGGGTGTCTGTATCTTCTTTCTTTCTTCACATCTTTCTGTATGGTCCACATGTAGGGTTGCCACCTGGAAATACCGGCCTTGCTATATTCTTGCCATTTTTTCCTATTAATATTAGCATCAATTCAAGCATAATTTTTACTGGTCAGGCCAGTAAAATACCAGCAAGGTGGCAACCCTATTCACACAGCACAGAAGTTTTAGTCTGGTAGAGCTGCACAAGGATTGAATGGGTGGCTTCCCCTCCAGCCTATCCAGTTCCTCATGTGGCTTTACTGGGACTTACATTTCTGTACAGAAAGCTGTTTAAGAGAAAGGAACACCAGGCCTATTTACCCAATACTGCAGATCCATACAACAGCAAGCGTTTCTCCCTTAAGACCCAAAAACCCACCTGACCAACTACCTTGACCAATTAGGCTGGTGAATTAGGGTCTGCAAATAACAAATATTCTTCAGTTTAGTGCACCATCACACCAACACCAAGTGGCAGATTTACTATTGGTTGAATTTCCAATTTAAAAAAATTTGAACTTCGACCATCAAATTTTGTACACTATGAGAGTGAGACATTTTACACTGAACCCTGTGACAGCGCTGTTTAGGCCATAATCTTTTCTAATTGTAATTTGGGTGTGTTTTTAATTGTTTTCAGGGGCGGAGGTTAACTGTAATTCAAATGCAAATTACAGTAGGTGGCAAAACCTGGTTTCTCAGGAAGAATCTTTTTGAATTGACATGTCTGAAATCTATTCTATCTGCAGGCAGAATTTAAATAAAAATGAAATGTAGTGATATTTGTAGGTATGTTTTTTTATTTCCTCCATCAGTATTGGATGCTCGTAGGGAAGTGACATTCGGGCAGATTCAGGGAGATTTTACAGTGCAGCTTGAAATTAAATCACTAGCGATATGGCAGTCAGTCGCGGTGCTTCCTTGTGAGGTGGTACAGCCCAGGAAGGCTAAATCTGCCCGTGTGTCACTACTCTTATTTTACACCACCTCCGAGCTGGTGTAACCTATTAAAGGTAATGGGACTGAGGCATTTGAGACATTGTTGTCATTTATATTTTATTTAATATACTGCAGAAATATTAACCATAATTTTAAACCCTTATAAATTAAAGTCAATGGGACAAGATATTCTTCGTCTAGGGTCAGACACAATTTGAGAATCCTCTGTTCAGCTGCTGCTCTGTTCTCAGTTGTGCCTGCTCCTGGAAACATTGCCTGCACATGGGTGCAGACAGATGCAGTGGATTTTGGCTCTGAAACTTGAGATTTCCCATTTCATGCTATGTCTGCTTGCTCCCAAATCAAGGAAAAGCATTAGAGTGGCAGTGGAGGGGTGGATTCTTGGCCTGTGTTTCTCTGCAGTCCAATACCCGACTGGTCTGGCCCTAGCCTTAAGGTAAAAGCAGTGCAACTTTATGTTTATAAAGTTATATTTAATTAATGACTATGTAACTGTTACAGATTAGCAATGAAGCGGTTCAATAGAGCAATGTCAATTTTGATGCAATAATGATGCAAGCAATCAATAGTCTCCTTTATATGACACTAGACTAGACTATTGCTCATATCACATGTTGCCTTTATAGATGGATACAAATTAGCTATATTTTGTCCCACAGGGAAAACTACACAAGAAATGTTATTATTTGCCCCCACAGAAAGCGATGTAACATATTTTGGCAGTTGCAGTAGAGCTGGTGGAACAAAGGTTATATTGTTTCTAACAGCAACACTACAATCAAATCATACTGAACCGGATTTTCTACTCACTCATGGTCTGTTATAAATTGGTTAGGTGTTTGCAACACTGTATTTGAAAGAGCTGATAAACCGACAACAAGACTGACCGTTTTGTGCTAGTTGATAAACATGTTCATCAAGTTCATCAGAATCTGATATGAAAAGTCTCATGCTAAAACCAGTTTCAATACTACCTTAACCGACATTTGCTGCTCTGCTCTCAAGTTACCTCTGCACGCAGAAACATTGCCTCCATGCAGGTGCAGTGGATTTTGGTGCTGAAATTAGTTTTTGCATTTCATGCTATGTCTGCCTGCACCCATTTGGGTGGCAGCAGAGGAGCAGATTCTCAGCCTGTGTTTATCTGCAGGCTGAGATGTGACTGGTCTGGCCCTAGCCTTAAAGGAGAACTAAACCCCCCAGGTGCTAACTCCCACCCCCCATAGACCTACCTCCCTCCGGGCTACCTCCCCCCGTTCTATTGCCCCTAGCGCCTGTGGGGTTTAGTTCTCCTTTAAGGTGGCCATATCTGACCTGCCACTAACCTTTCAGATCAAATAAAGCAGTAAAAGAACAGATCAGCTGATGTTCAGCCCCTGACAGCAATTGTACCAAAGTTTCTGTCCGGCAAAGCTGGTGACAATCTTCCACTGAAAATCTTCAGATCGGCAATACACGCAGAGATATGATTGGCAGCCATCAGAAATTGTCTAACCTGTCTGATCTACTGAACGACTGATGAGCATGGCACAACAAATGTCGGGACACTCCACACATGGTCCGAAAATCATACAAATTGAGGATTCGTACAGATTTCTGCGTCGATGGCCAGCTAAGGAAAAAATAGTGCAACTTTACTTTTTTGTTATTTTTAATAAATGACTATATAACTGTTACAGATAACCGTTACAGACAATAGTCTTCAAGGAAAGACCAGAAACCTAGTTCATAGTATTACTAAATGACAATAAATCATTGTCATGGTATGAGCATTTGAAGTGTGCTGAATGTATTGTGCAGATATACTGTATAGATACTGAACATGCACTTGTAAAGAAGCAAGGGGCAAAGTATTCAATAGTTATGCATGGGGGATATTGAGAACTTAGAATGGATAGTGGAAGATATGGAAAAATACTCCGAGAACACTCTCAAAAAGGTTACGGATAGAAGGTGGGATGGGGTAAAGGTCAAATAAAGTAGTTAAACGTTTACTTTACTTTTTGCCAGGTTACTGATTAACAGTGTGTGTGCCATATATTTACAGCTGGTGGGATGTATGGGTCTGGCAGGGCTGAAACTATTGGTAGGCAGAAAAGGCAGCAGCATAGGGCGCAATGATTGGGAGATGCTGGGCAGGTACCCTTAAAAAGCCTTCTGCCTATCTCTAATCTGGGACTTCTTCCTGCAACTCGCTCTCCTTAACTCTGCTCTCTCCCCTGGTGATGTTACAAGATGTCTGCACACACGTTTGCATGGGCAAGAGCGTGCACAGGGAGGCCAGGGGGCTGGTCAGCTTGGCCTGCCCCTGGTAACTCCATTTATAATAGAATGAAACATGCAGCATATTAAAGCTGGTCATACACAAGCAGATTCGATCTAAAGGACCAAAATCAGCAACTTTATCTGCCTGTGTATGGTGCCTTCCAACAGGCCTCAGATGTCAGTTGGGCAGGTTTCATTTTTTCCCCTTCGATCGAGGACAGCTTCAACTTGCTGTTGTGGTCCTCATCCTGTCGGCACCTATTCCCATTGCTGTAATCTGATTGTTTGGCCCTAGATCTGAAGGATCAGATTAGCTTGATATTATCCTTACTTTGGTGGGTATAACAGCTGTTCTTGTTTAACGTCCAGCATCCTTGTCTTGGTTCAGGAGCAAACACACTCTACATAAGAAAAAATTGGTACACAGTAGGGGGGCGGGGGTGCCCTGGACAGCAGTTCAGGTGGGCCCTTGGCCCCCCAGTCCGACCCTGGCTTTATCAGCCCACGTAAGGCCTACTTTAGTTATCCTACCATTATGTATTTGGACAGGTGAAGGGAACTGGAGCACCTGGAGAAAACCCACATAAATAGAAAGTGAATTAAAAATAATAATGTAATTTAAGGAGGTGTAACATAGTAATTATAATTCCTGGACTACAATGCATAATCTGCCATCTGCTAAATACAAGTTCCTTTCAAAAAGTAGATTTTAATAGAGTAGGTAATGCTAAAAGTAATTAAGCTTTATCAGAAAGGCCTATGTAAATACAATACACCAGTAAACCCTCAAAGTAATGCTGCTCTGAGTCCTTTTATTGGGTACGCATGGACTTATGTATCAGACTCCCTGTTTCCATCTTAAACCTCCAGGACTTAGTCTTGAGCATGCTCAGTTTGCTCCTCTCTCCCTCTCCCCATCTTTTTTTCCTCCTCTCCTCCCTGATGTAATCTGAGCCCAGAGCTATGAGCAGGGAGAGTATCAGGCAGGAAGTGGTCAGGCCAAGCTAATATGGCAGCTGCTATTCTAAACAAAAACTAGAGAGTTTCTAGAGCCGTTTACTCAGGTGTGGTAAAGCATTCTACAGATTAAATATAGCGTTCTAGCTTGTACTATTGTGGTTATTCTGTTATTATCTATTGGCAATAAACTGCATGGTAGCTTTCCTTCTAAGGTGAACTTTCCTTTAAAATGTCACCCAAGAATTGAAACTTTTATCCTATATTTGCCAGATGCTCTATTTTAATTGGAAAAAAAAGTACCATGGGAAGGTTACTACAATGTCTTGGCCTATTTTTCTTGGAAATTACTGAGCTGCTACATAGTTACAGGGAAATGGAAACTGGAAGACCCAATCATCTTAAATGCTCTTAAATTATTATATCTGTCAAACTGGCAAGAAAACACATGAAACGGAGTTGGCAGCCCTCCTGTAACTCACAATAGTGACATGCTTCCTAAATGGAAAAATGAGGCCCTATGATAATAAGGTACTAACTCCATTCCTCTCTACAGAAGTTATTATTTGTTAAATCCACAAAAGGCTATTGTAGCACATATGGTGTTTATTTGAGTTTGTACAGGGCATAATACAGCAATGTCCAGACACAGTCCTGCAATAATACTCATGTATCCTTCTAACAGCTTTTTCAAAGAATACAGTCATCAAGAACAAGGCTTACATCTGAATACTGATAATCCGCTGATCCTGTAACCCAGAGAAAGAAATGATTGCCTTAACAATTGCTAAAATAAATGTTCCATTAGTATGAAAAAAATGTTCTGTTACAATTATAAGATAGCTGCTTAATTCATTCATTCATTCATTCAAGGAATACTGTCATGGGAAAACATGTTTTTTTTCAAAACACATAAGTTAATAGTGCTGCTCCAACAGACTTCTGCACTGAGATCCATTTCTCAAAAGAGATTTTTAAATCTGACATGGGGCTAGACATATTGTCAATTTCCCAGCTGCCCTGGTCATGTGACACTTTAGGAGGGAACTGCTTTCTGGCAAGCAGTTGGATTTCAATGCAGAATTGTGCTGGAGCAAAACTATTAACTGATGCATTTTGAAAAAAGAAAATCCCATGACAGTATCCTTTTAACTGATGCGTTTAGAAAAAAACATGTTTTCCCATGACTGTATCGTTTAGAAAAAAACATGTTTTCCCATGACAGTATCCCTTTCAGTTAACTGTCAGGATGTCATGAAGGCTAATTCTAATTAACTTCAATTGGTCTTAATTTTTTCTTTGCTATAGTTTTTGAATGATTTGCCTTCTTCTGACTTACCAGCTTTCAAATGGGGGTCACTGACTGAAAAACGAAAGCTCTATAAGGCTACAAATGTATAGTTATTGCTACATTGTATTACTTATCTTTTTATTCAGGCCTCTCCTATTCAATTAAATAGCTACAATAATGACCTAGAAACATTATATGTGTTATGATTCCCATTATAACACAAAGGGAATTTTGCACAGACACACTACTGAAAACCTTTTGCATATGGAATGTTTTTTACGCATTCATACATGCAAAAACATGACTCAAGATGCTATTTGGTGAGCTTAAGAAGTCTCTGGATGTCAGGTTCTATACTGAGGGATGGGACATTTTTGCTGTATCTCTTGAATGGTTCTCCTTCAGGGCCAACAAGAAACTTCTCAAAGTTCCAGGAAATGTCAGACCGATGTACTGGATTCCATACAATGTATCTGGGGTCACTAATAAGGGCTGCAGGCTCATTGTCGGGGGCTGGCAGTTTGTCCTTTAAGTAAGCAAATACAGGGTGAGTGTCTTTTCCATTAACATTACATTTCTGGAACAGGGTAAATCCTGGTTCAAAGCCTTTACCGGGTCGGACATATTTCAAGGAATTGAGAATCTCTTCATTTTTACAGTTTTCCTATGGATAAATTAAAATGAATATGTTATAGTTTATTAAAATATTAGCAATTTAATGGTATGACTTTAAAAATTTAAAAACCTATTCAAATTTACACAGAATAAAACTTTGTTTAATATTTCTATGTATTTATTGGGGATAGTATAATAACAATGGCCACACATTGGCTTTTACATATATTGTATTTAGAGCAAACTGGAATGGTTTATTAGTGAATAAGCAGTTTATGGATGCAAATCCCAGCTATCTTCACACCTACATAACTCAATTCACATGAATACATATATATTTTTTTATGTTCAAATAATGCCCTTTATAGCATGTTTTGCTATATTGTGCTAATCTTTTCTCTACCCCATTTAGGACTAGCTGATGTAGGCTGGCATTGGTTGTTATATTTCCACCTATAAAACAGGTATGATCTCCATTATCTGGAAACCCGTTATCCAGAAAGCTCTGAATTAGGGAAAGGCCATCTCCCATAGACCCCATTTTAAACAAATAATCTAAATTTTTAAAAATGATTTCCTTTTTCTCTGTAATAACAAAACAGTACCTTGTACTTATTCAAAACTAAGATATAATGAAGAAACAGTCCATTGGGTATATTTAATGTTTATATAATTTTCTAACAGACAAAGGAGAATTCAACCCCCCCTTGAGTTATCTTCTGCCCCCCTCCCTGCCTCCCCCCTGCAAAGTCTAACCCTGAATCCTTCTCCTTTCTCACCTAGTGACCGGAAAATCAGAGTGAGAGCAGCGGAGCACACAGACGCCATCTTCAGAATCTTCGTATTTTTTGTGAATGGAATCTGCATTTTGGTGCATGCGCAGTTGTCCGAATCCAGAAATTTGCCAGAACTGTGCATACATCGAGTCGATTCACGACAATTGGGAAGATTACGAAGATAGCGAAGATGGTGGCTGTGTGCTCCACTGTGTTCACTCTGCTTTTCCGTTAGGGGAGAAGGATACAGGGGTAAGACTTTGCAGGGGGACGAACGGAGGGGGGCAGATGAGGAATTGTTCAGTATAAAAATAAAAACTGGGTAAATAGATAGGCTGTGCAAAATAAAATGTTTCTCATATAGTTAGTTATCCAAAAATGTAATGTATAAAGGCTGGAGTGACTGTATGTCTCACATAATAGCCAGAATCCAACTTCCTGCTTTACAGCTCTCTTTGTTTCCCACTGACTGGTTACCCTGGCGACCAGGTAGAAACCAATCAGTGACTTGAGGGGGGCTACACAGGCCATAACTGTTGCTTTTGAATCTGAGCTGAATGCTGAGGATCAATTGAAAAATCACTGAACAGTTATGTCCCATGTGGCCCCCCTTCAAGTAGCTGACTAACTCAAAGTTAAGGAACTGAAAAGCAGGAAGTTGGATTCCGGCTATTATATTAGACATACAGTCACTCCAGCCTTTATACATTACATTTTTGGATAACTTACTATATTAGAAACATTTTTATTTTGCACAGCCTGTCTATTTATCCAGTTTTTATTTTTCCACTGAACTGTTCCTTTAACTTCAAGGAGAGGTTGAATTCTCCTTTAAAGAGATACTGACACCTGAAAAAGTCAGAATGTCAGAGAGTCAGGCTTAGGAACTTCAACTAATAATTATATACAAAAACAAACCTCTCTGCAAAAAATGATCAACATGACCTATAGGTAACATTTAGGGGCAGATTTATCAAGAAGCGAATTGTCGAGGGCTTTTAGAAGTAGGCAGTCGAATAAAAATTAAGGGCAAGTTCTTCGACCGGCGAATAGTCAAGCGATCGAATATATATTTATTCGATCTATTCGATGCGACCGAATATTTCATATTCGATGGTCGAAAATACTTAATTTGCATATTTGAATATTCACACAATCAAAAATAGATTATTTGAGCGAATTTCGAGTCCTTCATCCAAGCTTAGTAAATTTGCCCCTTAATGTACATTCATATGTTAAAAAGTCATTTTTTAGTATCAGTATGACTTTAAGGTATGAAGATCCAGATTATGGAAATATTTGTTATCTGGAGAGCACCAGGTCCGAACATAGTTAATTAGCAAACAAATAGGGAAATTCACTACTACACAATTCAACTATGACTGCCTCTTGTCCCACTTGTCCTCTATTTCTACCAGTTATTACAGAGGAAATTTCCAAATAATAAATACAAAAAGAAGGAAGACGTCAGAGCACAATAGAAACAGGAAACGGAATAAGAGCTGTCTGGAAGATCTGGTGTGGCCCCTTATGGTCTGCTGTTTTCTCAACGGCTCCAAAGACTTCTTAAATTAAAATAAACATTTTAATATAATCCAGCCACAGGGCATGCGTTATTGCCGTATGACAATTCCCCCTTACTACATGTAAAATATAGCACTGTTATTAGCAAATTATATAATAGATTCCACCTCAAAGGTCTTACTCAAAGACCAGTTAAAGACCAAATTCTTTCTATTTCTATCTTTAATGATAGCATCACTTACCTGATATCCAAACTGATTGCATGGGAAACCCAGCACCACAAGCCGCCGAGGATACTTAGTCTGCAGCTCATTAAGCTGGGTATAATCCCTGACTGTGGTGTCTCAAAGTGAAGCCACATTTTCTATCAAAACCACCCTTCCCCTAAACACATTGAAATCTACTTTCTCCCCATCTAGGTTTGTAGCATGTAGGTCATAGAAAGACTTTGCTATGTAAGCCATTGTTTTCTCCATTCACATACGAGTGATCTGCTGGCAGAACCGGTGATTTAAGACCTTTTATTTGGTGATCATGTGACTGTCCTTCAATGATGTTTATCTGCCAGGTATACTTTACTGAAAAGAGATATGGGCACGTAACTGATACTTCCCTTTGTTCACTTGTAAAGCGCAGCAATTGTATCAGCTCAGCCTGCGGCTGCCCTTCATAAAAGATGCAAACAGCGAGCCAGTTGGTATACATTACTTTTTTTTTTTTACAGTACAGTGATATCTATATGATTTTAAAGTGATATTTGAACTGGAGCTGTGCCACTTTACTAATGCTGTAGTGCTATTTGTTTAAATCAAGTGAACTAGATTATGAATACATAAACAATAAAACTTTGTTTTAGCGGGCAGTTAAATAAGAGACATTATTTCATATAGGACAGGCTTGTAATACTAGTAAAGATCCAGGCCCAGCAAAATTGCAGCGGATATTCTTCCCTAGCTAATTTTCAAATTCTAATTGTGCCTGCTTGTATCTAGTTACAGCTACATCCAATCGGTAGATCTTTAAAGTAAATAAGACTGGTGTTGTCAGTGCCCCAGTGTAAATGTATAATAATCTTATCAGCAGTTGTGGGACCCCCTTATTTATTGCATCGCAAAATTTGTTTTGTTGTTTTATACAAAATTTTCTTGAAACAAAGAGAGAAATCAGTCTAACCCACCCTATAGAATTGACCAGCTGCCATTTGTTTTTTCAGCAGCTTGGTGCAAGTATGGGATCTGTTATCTGGAAACCCTTTATCCAGATGGATATGGCTGTCTCCCATAGACAGAATGGCTGTCTCCCATAGACTCCACTTTATCTTAATAATTCAGATTCTTAAAAATCATTTTCTTTTTCTCTGTAATAATAAAACAGTACATTGTGCTTGATACAAACTATGATATTATTGATTCCTATTAGAAGTAAACCCAGCCTACTAGGTTCATTCAATGATTAAATGATTTTCAAGAAGGTTAAAGGTATTAAGATCCAAATTACAAAAAGATCCATTACTGGGAAAACCCCAGGTCCCAAGCATTCTGAATAACAGGTTGCCTACTTGTATAAGAATCTGACAATAATCCATATAATGTGCAAATGCCTGTATTACTGGGAAATTACTGAATGTGTTGAGGCAGTTCTGGGTGAATGACTGCTATGTAGCAGCATCAAAAACTGGATTGACTTTTTAAAGGTTTTCGAGATTATGTAGTTTATTTGGGATCTCCTTCTGCTTAATGTTTTCCCATATTTTTTCCATTGTCCCACATTTTCCTTAAATTTATAAAGGGAAGATAACATAAAAGCTATATTTACATATGTTGTATATAAGCTCCTTCAAAGAGGTTTAACTCCTGCCACCCCATCAGTAACACTAGCACTGCTCTCATCTGCCTTCATGACAACAGGAGTAGCAGGGCAGGAGTGACTAGAGCTGTTTTTTTGTGTTCTTCCCAAGAGCCTAATTTCCTGGAGATGACACTTGTTTACTTTGTAAACACACAATTTTCATTGGTACAGCTGCCCAGACTTCTAGGTGTGCCGTGTAGACAATTTTCAGCGGATGCAGTTTTCTGTTTGGAATTTTAACTGCTCTCTGGTTGCAAGGGCTTAATTACCATACCAACCAGGAGGTGCTTTGGAGTCAAAATGGAGAATGAATAGCAGATGGCCTGACTAACAATGTAAGCAATCTGTTTTTGAGGTCAATTGACCCAGTGTGGAACAGGGGTGTTTAGGGCCTATCCAGGGTCATCACTCCATGACCCACCACTTTAGCAGTGTAGACCCTCACTCTCATTGCAAAACCCACTACCATGTACCATTTGTGGCCACCATGAACTAATCCCTCACCCCCAGACCCAGAAATGCAGATGGACAACAACTTGTTGCATCGGGTGGTTCTGTGCAGCACAATGAATAATGAAACTGTAGAAAACAATGGGCTGCATAAACTTGTGCTCCTTTGCAATGAAATGCATAGCAGTGAAACACATATCAAAGCCACTGCAGAAGAACACAGGAAAAAACAGTTGTGTCTAAGAGCCCAATAAATATATATTGTGGCTCTTAAAGCACTTTAAAGAGAATACAAATGTTACTGTTGTTCATGTTTTTATAGTATTATTCATGTATTCATGTTGCTTTAAACATATAAATACATGTGTAAATGCTGTTTATGTTCATGTAAATAAGATATTTGCAAAGGCATCTTAAGGGTAGGGACAGACAGGGAGATTCTGTCGCCTGGCGTTTTAGCAGGCGACAATCTCCTCGAATTTCCTTCTCCCTGTCTGTCCCTACCCTTAAAGGTGGAGATAACTGGGAGGCAAGATAGTCTGTTTTCAACAATTGGGTGCCAGATAATCTCAGAATGGATTAGGGAGGACAAAGGAGAGTGACTGAGATTTGGCTATTGAAGGACCTTTGAGTGCAATTTACTGTAATTACCACTTAGTCAAGGACAGATGGTAAACTAAAGAAAGGCAAAACACTTTATATGTGCTGGGGGTGGTGTTTAGTTATATATATATGATTGTAAACTCCAGGGGGCAGGGACATTCTTCCTTCCTTACCAATGTGTAAGAATAATAATAATAATAATACTGTGTCTCAAACCACATGGCACTTAATATAATTATTCTTAAGAGGGCTTCATTTGCAATGAAGGCACCCGGAGGTTGGTGTCCTCCGTCACCCCTTCCTCCCAAAGGATCGTACACATGGGCATCCTTTCTTCTAACCGGAGCACTAGCGCATACTGGCTACTAAGCAGTCTGCTATTTGGGTTTGAACATCATTGGTTAGTGAGGGGGTGTCCAAGATACATTCAATAAGAATAGTGAGAATATACATTACAGTAGTGATGTGTGGGTTGACCAGAAATCTGAGGTGACCCACAAATTTGATTAACCATTGTGGGTTATGGTTGGGTGCAGGTCAAACTGAGGAAGTACGCTCTGCCTCTTCTCCTCAAGATTCCTCATCTTGAAACCAGAGTTGTGCACATAAGTAGCAGTATAGATTGAGAAGATGCAGGTACAGGCTTGGTGGGGGTCCTACAATGGCGACATTTTGCAGGTTAAGGTCCAGTGTGGATTAAGTTTTTTCTGACCCGCACATCAGAAAGTTCATTTATGACTATGAATATTTTCATTCATCCAGGTCATGGTATATCTAATATAATTCATTCTAAAGCTGGCCATAGATGTAAAGATTTTTGAAAGATCCAATAGTTATCGTGAGACCACGATTGTCTCAAAACAATCGTTTAAATGCCTGATGTGTCCATCAACTAAAAAGACCATTTCAGGCGATATTGCAGCAAAACTGAAGGATCGCAGCCTGCTTTGCCCTGCAAACATAGGTAGATTGCAAGGGGACCGATGTCGGACGAAAAATCGTAAGACGAACGATCGTTTGTATCCCACTAACCGCACGATAATTTGACAGATTGGTCGGACTTCCCTAAGATCGGTCGTTCGGCAGGGAAAGATCGTTGCGTCTATGGGGAGCTTAAAACAACTGAACTTGCTGAGTAATCATCACTTCAATGAATTCTCAGCAAGTCCAGTTGTTTTAGAATTACTTATATTAGACAAGGTTCATTCATGAGCTCACATCCGAAAACAGATGCAGTTTACCATGCTTTTTTTTTGTATATTTTTACTACGACTGCAGCATTTTCAGTCAACCATTCATAAATGGATTCTTCAATTATGTCTTAATTGGAAATCTGAGAGTTCAGAACTTTCTGCTGAAAAATCACACATAGCACCCCCCAACACTTTTGAGTGGTAGGTGCTATAGTACAATATCTGTGCATGCTACTTGAGAAAAATGGACAGGGCGGGGGTGGTGCAAATGGTGCTAGTGCCACGGTAAAAAAAAAAATGGCAAGGATGTCCAGCTTGCAGCTGTCTGTGGGAGGGAGTTCCAGTCAGTGAACAACTGGAGTAAACAGGCTTGGCTGGCACCCTGATGTGTATTGTAAATATTAACACCGGTTACACAATGGCACATTTTGTCACAGGGGATATTGACTGGGGTAGCAGGTAAGAGTAAGGCTTTGTTTTTTGAAATAGATTGACACCAATACCTTGTCTGCTACAAATGGGGGGTTCACAATCTTTATTCCATGGTGCTCATGACACTTCACAGTGATAAAACGTTTCGGGACCTTCCTCGATGACCCTTGTGGTCCAGAAACATTTGATCACTGTGAAGTGTCATGAGCACCATGGAATAAAGATTGGGAACCCCCCATTTGCAGCAGACAAGGTATTGGTGTCTTTCTTTTTCAAATTGTATATTACTGGCGAGTGGCTAGGCCAGGGCCTCTACCTAATCCCCTAATTGGACTTTCATTTGCAAGGGTGTTAGCTTCCCTACCATAAACCCAGCTTTGCAAACGCCCAGTCTGCCTCTTTGTGAAACTATGAACTCCCATGGCTTTAAAGAAGAATTCAACCTGTAATAAATAAAACCCTTCCCCCGACCCATGGGTAGACCCCCCTCCTCCCCCGCAACCTACCTGCCCCCCCCCGGGTATTTGCCCCTAACTTGTTACTTACCCCTCGTTGCAGATTCAGGCCACGGGAGTTCACTGGCGCCATCTTCTTTCTTCTGTCTTTTCCGTAAGTTTCGGCACATGTGCAGTTGGAGGAAATTTCTGGTCCCAAATTCCTGCGCATGTGGCAAAAGTCATAAAAATTTTGCCTCCAACTGTACATGCATTGTCTACTGACAAAAAAGACTGAGAAAGAAGATGGCGCCCATGAACTCCTGTGACCAGTATCTGCAGGAGGGGTAAGTAAAAAGGGGCATTTTTTCCTATTAATAACATTGGGATCAGCCATCAAAAATACCAGGCAGGTAAAAAAAGCCAGGTGGCAACCCTACACGGGGGTGGTAGGGTTTTTAATTACAGGTTGATTTCTCCTTTAATGGCTCTTACACAAAGGGGCAATCCTGGCCCCTCTGCCACCTGAGGCAGTTTGGTGTTGCTGCCATCCCCTCACCTTTTTAGTCCAGTGGGAGTCCATGAGGGTGGAGGAGAGGGCCAGGATGCTAGCGCATAATTGTGCTCTCTGCACTAGAAGAAGAGCCGAATTTGAAATTTGTCTCTTAATGCATCAGGAGCTACATTTTTTGCCTCCCCTGGAACCTAGTGAGGAGCTGCCGCCTGTGGTGAATTTCTCAACTCGCCTCATTGGTGGCATTGGTGGAGCACCCCTGCTTACACAAAGGGTTTTTTCCTGCACTCCCCTGCATTAGGCTTTCTTCTTTTCAGCCACATGGGAGGGCAGGAGTAAACACATTCAATTATTGTCAAGGGGGCTGTACTCACACAGACGCGTATAAGTGGCAAACACGTGTAAGTGGCAAACGCAGGTGGGATGCAATTTGCAGAAGAAAGTGGAATGCAGGGGAACACAGGACAAAAGCCTGTGTGTAATAGCCCTAAAAACCTGTGCCATTATAAATTTGCGATCACGTGTCATACAGTGAAATCACTGACTGCCCCCATTAGCAATGCTTAATTTTCCACACACAAATAGGGTTGCCACCCTTTCCTGAAAAAAATACCAGCCTTCCTATATATGTATCTTTTTTTACTAATAACATTGGGATCAACCATCAAATATACCAGCCAGGTGGCAACCCTACACACAAAGGCAGAGTCTACAAAGGGACCCACTAATTACCATGTTCATTTTACAAAATTTGGCAGGTTATGAAAGTTTGAACACATTTCTGTGGTTTTTATGTGTTATCACAGTTTTGCCAATGAAATCAAATTGCCCTTTAACCTGCTACTAGTCACACTACAGACTTGGTTATTATTAAATTATTGCAATTACTTATATGCTTATATTAAATTGTTACAAAGGTATCCAAGTGTGCGCCTGGGTACCTATTATGGGCTCTCTCAAATAGCCAATTAAATTAGAAAGATTGTATTTGCCTCTTCATGAAACGATGTATTCCCTGGCTTGATACTTACCCACCCGGCGCCATTTTGAATTTGCGACCACATGTCATGCATTGAAATCACTAGCTACCTACCCCCCCCCCATTATCAACGCTTCATTTTCCACACACGAAGGCAAAGTCCAGAAAGGGAACGAGGCGTGGGCTTTGTTTTTGGCAACACAAACAAGGGCTCGGGGTCGTTCATACACACTATGTGCTGTTACTGTGTGGGAGTTCTGTGTCATTCCACTTGTATTGTAATATAGTAGAAACACTCGATTTCTACTGATCAGTGCCCTATATTAGGCAGAGGAAATCATAAACCGTAAATATTGTGTTAAACTACACCTTCAAAACCCAGCAGTTTTAATACGTATTTTTTATAATGTTTTGTAATTTACATCGTCTTATAAAAAAAGAAAAATCCGCCATTTCGTGCACGTTTTTTGGCGTCACGTACCGTCCCTTTCCAACCCTCCCATGAATCATGGCTATGGGGGAGGGTGGACTCCACCTCCTGTGGGCGAATCATTCGAAGACACTTCAGCTTCATCGCCATTTTAAGAGCAGAGTTACAAGCGCTGACCAATCGTGTTCTTTTGGCTTAATCCTCCCATCCCCCACATGTGTACGCCTCTTTCTAAGCACCTCCTTCTCGTTCTCCATTTTGTACTGCAGTTTCTTTCGAGCTGCGTCATTTGGAGAGAGATTCGCAGAGGAGTAAGAGGTAAGTTTTCTGTTCGTGGTTTATTTCTTATCCCCCTTTTTGTTGCTAAAATGCCAAGTCGTTATCTGTTTGTATGGGACTTAAGGAAGGGCGTGCAACGCTCAGCAGGTTTTTATTTATCACATACATCTTTTTAATCCGTAAGAAATATAGACTGCATTAATTAAGGGGTAGGTCAGTAAGTATTTATTGGGTGTAAAGTATTTTTACAGGGTTTTTTTCCCTCTTTTATACCTACTCATCGCGTAGGTAATATTCCCCAGTAGTTCGAGTTCCAGTCTCTGTTTCAACATGTGTCTCCGCCCACAGACTTGTTTGTCGGCGCCATCTTAGTGGCTGTCGCATCGTGTGTATTGTTACATTCGCTCCATTTTTACCTGTAAAAATCGGCTTTTAAAAAATAAAAACTTTTTTCCGTTATAGTTAATCTTTAGTCAAAAGGTTTCTTGCTTATAATGGTAACTCCTCTCCTAGAAAAATAAATTTTAATTTGATGTGTGGGGTTCCCATCTTGATTGGTGCATGCATGGTAACGTTTTTTTTTTCTTTTCAAAGGTTTATTTTTAAATCACTGGAACCATGAGTGGCTGCAGAGTATTTATTGGTAGGCTGAACCCAGCTGCTAGGGAAAAAGATGTTGAGCGGTTCTTCAAGGGTTATGGGCGTATCCGAGATATTGACTTGAAAAGAGGCTTTGGTTTTGTGGTAAGTGGTCCACTGTAAGCATGGCTTTTAATTGCAATGCAGCCAGTTCTGAAGAAAAACTGGCAGTTGTTGGATTAAAGGAGAACCAATCCCTTTGTATTAAAATCTCCTCTATGTACACTTAGGTGCTACCCGTAGCTCTTTCCTTACCTCTAGTTGCAGATTCATGGCATTGGAGTTCATGGACACCATCCTCTTATCTTTGGTAATGTTTGGGTCTTACAATTCAGCAATTTCTGTGGCTCTCAGTGCATGCAGTTGTTCTGGATCAGAAGACTACCCCAACTGCACTTGTGCCAATACACCACTCTCTTCCAGATTTACCAATGAGGAGATGGTACCCATGAACTGATGCCCTGAATCTACAATGATGGGCAAGTAAAGTTAAGGGAACTTACCCAGGGTAATCCCTGGGGGTAGCAGGGAAGGGGGTTTGTGGGGGTATTTTAATAGAGGCTTTGGTTCTCCTTTAAAGACTATTTTCCTAGTTTATAAGGAGGTCATTCAGTTATTTTATAGTGAGAATGGAGGGCCCTTGGTCAAACACGCATGCATTTGAGTTCCTTTTCAATCTCTGGTCAGCATGTTTGTGAAAATAAAATCTATTTGGTAGCTCAAATGGTATTAATGCACATTTTCCAAGTCCAGCTGAATGAGCTTATTTCAATATGTGGAGCGCATTGTATAGCTGGATGTGTGTACAGTAGTCACAGAGGTATTCTGTATGCATCTGCTTAGGGTGGCACACACGTATCAACAAAGTAGCAGTAAGCTAAGTGCTTTGCCCTGCTCTCTCAAAAAAGCCAGGTGCAACTGGAAAGCTAGTCCCAATCTATTTTATCCCAATTTAACTCATTTTGCAACGTGCATGGTGCAATAGCAGGGCAGATAACTTTAGAACAGCGCTTTCTGCTATTTTGTTTCTTCCTCTAAATGTGTTGTGTTCCACCCCAAGTAGAAGTAAACTGGCCATCTCGCAGCACTTTGTTGTATTTTAGTAAGATACATTCAATATACAGACTGGACGGGAATAGTGGTTAGAACCAAATTGTAACTTTTTATTAAAGTATGCTGTGGCTTATTTCGCATATTGAAATGGATCCATTTTTAATCTGTAGGAGTTTGATGATGCCAGAGATGCAGATGATGCAGTCTATGAGCTTGATGGCAAAGAGCTGTGTAATGAGAGGTGAGTTTTAATTTTAGGGGTTTCCCAAAGTTTGCTCCCCCATCTTCAATTTGGGCTTGACTAACAGAACATTTTTGTTTTAAAACCAGAGTTACAATTGAACATGCTCGCCTTCGTTCTCGAGGAGGTGGTCCAAGGGGAATGGGCAGAGGAAGATACAATGATCGGTTCAGCAGTCGCAGACCCCGTGGAGATAGAAGGTAAATGTTTTGTTGTAACTATAGACCCCTGAAGCAAAAATATTAAATATTTTGAGCCTTGGTAGTGTGCAGTAATCTGCCTGTGATCCATTCCTGTTTGGCAAAAAATTAGTGTAATGGAAATGGAGTAGATTTTAATGCTGAGGTGTTGGTGGAGGGGGGTTATACCTGTGAAAGATTCTAGAATTATGAATACTCAAATCTATAAACTTTGCAACTCGTGACTTTCTTTTTCCCCATTTTAGTGCTCCACCAATAAGGACAGAGAATCGTCTTATAGTAGAAAATCTGTCTTCAAGAGTCAGCTGGCAGGTTTGTCAATCCGTAATAATGCATGGGGGTGTCTTGGCTATTTTCAAAAGTACAGAATGAAATCATTTTTTTTTAAATGTTAAAGTGGGTTTTAGCACTGTGGGTAATGGACTCTTATTTTTGTTTCTCTTAATTTTAACCAAATATTAAAACCTTTATTTGCCAGCCTATCTGTGTGTCGTTGGCCTTGTAACGAGGAGCGCCTGTTGGTTATCGCTCTGTCATGGTCACTTTTGGTTGGGCCGGGTTGAATTTGCCAGTCAGCTCCTACATTGAGTTTGCCATCTAGATCCGTTGCTGGTCTAGACATTACCGCAGTGCTTCCTTAAAGTGCCAGGTTGCAGTGACCCCCTGAGCGTTAACAAGATCTGATGCTTAAGTTGGGAGCTCTTCCTCCTGTAAAGATTCCGAATAAGAGGTCGTGATGGCTGAGTTGAAAGATACGCACATTAGGTGGTCGTTGGAATCCTGGTCGCAATAAAGTCCTTGCTAACTTCACAAGAATAGAAAATGATGGCCATCGTTCCATAGTCCTTATAGGGAGGGTCGTTCGATTTAAAGGCTTCCATCACTTGGGTAGCCCACAAGTGGGTGGTGAAGAGCCAATCGGGCTTGTCGTGACGGTATCTCCAATCGCTTAATGCAATTTGATTGACTAGCCTAGGGAGTTGTAATTGAAGGTAATGTAATCTATAATTTTTAATGATGTTTGGGCACCAATTAACCTGTGTAAAGCGTATCTTTAATTGATGGTTTTATGTAAAACCTAAATTCCCATTAAGTTAAAACACAGCTTTCTGCTTTATTTTGGCAGATGGCATTTCCAGTTTGTGCCCAGTTCTAGACTCCTTTACTGAAGCCTGATTGGTGAAATTAGTCGGCCCTCCAGTCTAACTCATTGCATTCTTTTCAGTGTTCTCTAAACACATCAGTTTTGGTATGTTCATTCAACAGTATCTTCTCATAATAGGATTTGAAGGATTTCATGAGACAAGCTGGAGAAGTTACATTTGCAGATGCACACCGACCAAAGCTAAACGAAGGGTAAGGTTTGCATTTTTTTTTTTTTAAATCCCCAAAAAGTGCTTAATCTGTTTTGGTGGGCCGAATCCACAGCCTAAATCTTGCTGTATGGTCTATGCTAGTAGTGGCCTTCCATTCGGTCGTTTGGGATTGTACAGAAGCTTTGACACTTTGTGCTCTTTCATAGATGTGCTTATTTAATTCATGCTTTTTATTTTAGGGTTGTTGAATTTGCATCCTACAGCGATTTGAAAAATGCCATTGAGAAACTTTCTGGGAAGGAGATTAATGGCAGAAAAATAAAACTAATAGAAGGAAATAAAAGACACAGGTATCTCAACTTTTTATTATTTATAGCAGTCAGTATTTTGTTTAAGTGGGGGTTGTATTTAAAGGGTTGACTTTTGCTGAAGATGCTGCCTAGATTTTGCCTTATTTATTGTTAGAATACTCATTACCAATAGGCATGGGGTGGATTAGCTAGTATGTACTACTATGTAATGTGCAATATCTTTGTTTTAATTAGTCGGTCAAGGAGCAGATCACGTTCCCGCAGCAGAAGTTCATCCAGGTCCCGAAGCCGCTCCCGCTCCAGAAGCCGCAAGTCTTACAGCCGATCCCGTAGCCGCAGTCGTACTCCCCGCAGCAACCGTAGCAAATCCAGGTCTGTGAGTAGGTCACCTGTCCCTGAGAAGAGCCAGAAATCAAGAAGCCCGTCCAAATCACCCGCATCTGTTGATAGGCAGAAATCTCGATCCAGATCTCGGTCTGCTGATAGCAGAAACTGAACTTTTACATCCTTAAAACCCCCACTTTCCCTTTTTGAAAGATATACTTGCAAACTTCTGTAAGTATTTGTCATGGATTAAAGGCAGGATGGTATCTTAAATTTTTTTTTTTTTTTTTTTTTTTTAACTCGTTAACCAATCCTGTTGTGGACCATCAAGAAAAAAGCTGCTGGGACAGTTTTGATTAGACTTCCTGCTTTAGTCCAAATTGTATAGTTTGTGTAATAAAGGCTAATTTGTGCTTGGGGCCCTATTTGTAAGAGCAATTCAAGTTGGGGTGTAAATTGTTGGCTGTATATAGGCATTGTTTTTTTGTGTACTCTTTCCCCCTACCCCCCTGCTTCTTTCACTTCTCCCCTCCCTGTTCTGAGCTGTGAAAATATTACCAATAAAACAAACTAAACAGTCTTGGGTTTAATTGATTTTCAGAATAACATTTTCAAATGTGAATAAAGGCAGTTAAAATACACTGCACCAAGTTTTTTTTTTTTGCAGTGGTTCCATATTAGGAAGGCTGTTTCAAGGGCAGGATTATTTAAAGGACCTGTCGAATGTAAAGTTTACACTTTATTAAGAAATAACTTGCCAAAGCTCGGCTTCAGCTGCTCTTCTGAAAAGGAAACAGTGCGACAATCCATTGTGCCCCTTTTTCTTTTCCCTGTATCTCCTCTGAGAGTACTGCCCAATGGATCGCTTTTTCAGAAGAGGAAGCGGAGCTTTGATAAGTTTGTTAAAAGATCTAGCAGTTTTAAACTTAACATGACATTTACAAACTTTTTAAAAATTTGACTGGTCAAGTGTGATCTTGGCCAGTTTAAACTGGCTGATCATTGAACTGAGGGCAAACTGATTAGCTCATATGCGAGTCAGGATCTTGTGAGGATGCTTCATCAGGGCTCCAATAAGCTGTTGTGTTAAATAGTAAAGTGCTGCTCCAGCAAAATTCTGCACTGAAAGATGTTATTTTCAAAAGGGCAGATATTCCGTTTTGAGACCTGACATGGGGCTAATCATATTGTCTGTTTCCCAGCTACTTCCAGTCATGTGACTTGTGATCTGAAAGTTCAGTAACTTTACTCTTGTACTGCAAGTTGGAGGCTCCCTTAACCCCCCCCACCCGCAGCCTAACAGAACAATGGGCAGGTAAATGGGAAAAGCCAAGTCCCACAGAGACAGATTCCGTTACATTAGAGGGATCATATCATGGGAAAATGCATCGGTTAATTGTGCTGCTTCAGCAGACTTCTGCATTGAAATCCATTTCTCAAAAGAGCAAACAGATTTTGAAATCTGACATGGGGGTAGATCTATTGCCCCAAGTCGTGTGACTTGAGCTGTGATAAACTTCAATCACTCTTACCCCAGCAGAACAATGGGACGGTAACCAGATAGCAGCTCTTTATCACAAGAGAACAGCTGCCTGGTAGATCTAAGAACAGCACTCTGTAGTAAAAACCCCATGTTCCATTCAGTTACATCGAGAGAGAAAAAGTCTGCCAGAAAACATTCCTCTCCAAAAGTGCTGGTACAAGTCATGTGACCAGGGGCAGCTGGGAGATTGACAATGTATAGCCCATGTCCAATTTCAAAATTGAAAATAACAATTTTCTCTTTTGAAAAAGTGCAGAAGTCTACTGGAGTAACGCTATTAACTGAGTTTTGAAAAAAAGTTTACCCATGACAGTATCCCTTTAAAGGCATATCCGGTTGGGGGTACCAGTACTTTTTAGCAAAAGAAAAAAAATGTGCTGCCAAACTTGCACCAGGAGGGAGCAACTGGTGTGAGCCGCCATGATTGTGGACTTGCATGCGCATTAACAAAAGCAGCCCCAAACAGTGGCTGGGAGCATTTATAAATAAAAATACAGGTACCCCCAACTGGAATGTGGGCTCTATCAGCTAGCACCTTTGGTTGTGGGTAATTTTTAAAAGCGATAGGTGCCCTTTAAGTAGGAGAAATAAATTTCATCAGAAAGTAGCTCCATCCTAAATTGCAGCCAAAGGTCACATGACTGGGGATAGCGGGGAAGTCCCATGTCAGGTTTCAAAATTAAAGGGCACCTATGGGCCGAAAAAATTTCTACAAACTGAAGGTGCGGACTGATAGAGCCCACATTCCGGTTTGGGGTTCTAGTAGTTTAAAAAAAAAAATTGCCCCCTGCTGGTGCTGGAGCCGACAAGTTCGGGCAGCTTTTCATACCGCGCATGCGCTTCCTAAAACATGGCTGCTCGCACCGGGAGTGCAGGAATATGCTGGAGTAGCAATATTATCAGATGCATTTTGAAAGAAAAAAAAAATCCCTTGACTGTATCCCATTAAAGGAGAATCTGTACGAAAAATTGTAGATGTTGAGAGTGATCGTCTTAGATAATTTGCAATTGTTTTTTATTATTTGATTGAGGTTTGAGTTATTTGGTTTTTTTTTTGTTTTTTTTTTATCCCTGGTTTGCAATGTGTTTGTTAGGGTCCAAATTATCCTACCAACCTTGCATTGATTTATAAAAGGTACTGGAATAGGAGGGGCCTGAATAGAAAGATGAGGAATAAAAAGTAACAAATAGCAAAACATTTGTAGCTTTACAGAACATTTGTTTTTTGAAGGGGTTAATGACCCCCATTTGAAATCTGGAAAGAGTCAGAAGAAAAAGGCAAATAATGAAAAAAAACTATAAAAAAAAAATGAAGACCAATTGAAAAATTGCTTAGAATTAGCCATTCTCTAACATACTAAAAAGTTAACTTAAGTCGAATCACTGCGATAATAAGTCTCTTTTTGTTTTAGTGAAATAGTTTAAAACATTTATATTTATAGAAAAAATTTGATTAATGAAAAGATCGAAATCTGAATTTTTGTAAACCGCCCCTAAGTGTTGGAGCCAGTGATTCAAAAGATGGGATTAAACAGTGATCCATACCAAATCCAATAGGCTGCTCCAAATGAAAGTCTTTTTGGGGCAAAGTCACAGGCAAAGAGAACCCAAGGGAAATGCATATGTTGTCACTGGTTAGTTCTACAAATTCATTTCTCTAGAACCACCCTTCCTGTTAATTCAGATGCTACAGGGTTTAGTATCGGTGGCAGGACAGAAGAAAATACTGAAGCTTTGTGGCTCCTCCCTCTCCCTATAAAACCGTGCTCCTCCTTCAAGTGCCAGTCTTTTCTTCTGCCCTGTCAGGATAGATCCCAGCACCACAGGAGAGGGGACACCTTTTTAGTCACCTATGGAGGTAACTAGGGAGCCTCCAAATCAAAGCGTATCATAGCCAGATGGCTGGTGGACACTATAAATTATGCTTCTGATCTTAAAGGGAAACTGTCCTGGGAAAAAAATGTTTTTTTTTTAAAACACGTCAGTTAATACTGCTACTCCAGCAGACTTCTGCACTGAAATCCATTTCTCAAAAGAGCAAATATAGCTTTTTATATTTAATTTTGAAATCTGACATGGGGCAAGATATTTTGTCAATTTCCAAGCTGCCCCAGGTCATGTGACCTGTGCCAACATTTTAGGAGGGATCTGCTTTCTGGAAGGCTTTTGTTTTGGCTTTTCTCAATGTAACTGAAGGACTCACAGTGGGACATGGGTTTTTACTATTGAGTGCTGTTCTTAGGCTGGGGACAGACAGGGAGATTCTGTCACCTGGCGTTTAATAGCAGGTGACAATCTCCCCGAACTTCCCCCTGTCCGTCGCTAGTTTAAATGACAAAGCGCCAGCGCTGTGCACACGCGGCGATTTCCAGAATCGCCGGAAGTTACTTCGTGAGGAAACTTCGGGCGATTCCGGAAATCGCCGCGCCGCGTGTGCACAGCGCTGGCGCTTTGTCATTTAAACTAGCGACGGACAGGGAGAAGGACAGAATCTCCCCGAATCTCCCTGTCTGTCCCCAGCCTTAGATCTACCAGGCAGCTGTTATCTTGAGTTAGGGAGCTGTTATCTGGTTACCTTCCCATTTTTCTGTTGTTAGGCCGGTGAGGGGGTGATACCACTCCAACTTGCAGTACAGCAGTAAAGAGTGACTGAAGTTTATCAGAGCACAAGTCACATGACTTGGGGCAGCTGGGAAATTAACAATTTGTCTAGCCCCATGTCAGATTTCAAAATGAAATATAAAAAAATCTATTTGCTCTTTTGTGAAATGGATTACAGTGCAGAATTCTGCTGGAGCAGCACTATTAATTGATGCATTTTGAAAAAAACACCATTAAAGGTTAGTGGCACTCAACTAGAGCCATTAGTACTTCATGGGCTCTCCTTAAACACCAGAGCAAATCTGTAGGGCAACCATCTGGGCCTCCCTCTCCACGTTTGCAAATTTCTACAGACTCCAGGTTTTCCATTCAACACCAGCGTTTTTTGGCAGGAAAGTCCTCCAAGCCGCTGCTGGGGGTTATTGGACCCTCCCTATATTGCAGGACAGCCTTAGGACTTCCCTATAGCTTCTGGGATGACAGGTAGGGTCATTCTAGAGAAAGGAGGATTTTAGACTTACTGGAAAATCCTTTTCTACATGGCCCGAACTGTCAGTGCTGTAAAACCCAGCCAAAGTCAGTTATCAGCTTTCAGTTAGGGGGCGATTTACAAAATTCATGTCGAATTTGTTCTAACAACAATCGTACGAATTTTTCATGAAATTTGGCCTCTTCGATCATCGAATATTAGTAAATTTGCCCCAAAGAGTTCAGGCTTAGGCTCTTCTGGGGGTATATTTATCAAAGAGTGAAGTTAAGAGTGAAGTTCTGCCACTAGAGGTAAATTCTGCCATTCTCAATTAATTTCAATGGGATTTTTAAAGGCGTATTTATCAAAGGGAGAACTTTCACTTCACCCATTGATAGGGTTGCCACCTGGCCGGTATTTTACCGGCCTGGCCGGTATTTTTGATGGTTGAGCCCAATGTTATTAATAGGATAAAAAGGTAAATATATAGGAAGGCCGGTATTTTTTTCAGGAAAAGGTGGCAACCCTACCCATTGATGAATAGGCCTTTCAAAATAGAAATGAATGGAGAGAGGCGGAATTTCCCTTTAGTGGCGGAACTTCACTCTGATAAATTTACCCCCTGCTCTTTATCTTCCTCTGACTATTCTCCTCCTGTCTGGACTTCATAACAACGACTTGAAGGAGGAGTCGCAAAGCTTCATTTTTTTTTTCTGTCCTGCTTCCAGAGGTGGATACTAAACCCCATAGCATCTGCACTGACAGTTTGGGCCATCTAGAAAAGGATTTTCCAGTAAGTCTAAAATCCTCCTTTGGTGAATGTATAAAAAGAGATACAAATTCTATATGCCAAAGTATCAAACACATCAAAAGATTATGGTCACAATGCAACAGAACCTATTGGTGTAGCTGTGCCTTTATGGGAATTTATTTATGCTCTAGGGCTCCCACTGTTAGCTGAAATGAGAAAAAGTTGCTAGTAGCTACACTGCTGCAGTCTAGGGATGGGATTGGCTCCCACCAACTGGTAAAAATGAGTGGCCATTTAGAAGAGGCATTGTCTAGAAATGACATTGAAATGGAAGGTGCTAATCAGTAACAAAGATCTCCAGGTACTCTCATACTGAGCAACATCAGCATGACAATGACAAAAATCTGGATTCATTTTACCTTAATGATGTGCTCTTCCAATATGACCTATCTATACAGAAAAAAGACATCTGAGGTGAAAGGACTATTCCCCCTGTTAATGAAATGATAGTGTCTTCTCCTAGGGATCCCTTACCCCCAACATATTCACTGGGGGGCCACATGGTTGGATCACATCTACTGCAACATTTGAAGACTAAAGGTTAATCATAACTAGTTATACACCGAATCCAGGATTTATGTTTGAGATTTGTCCGATTCCTTCTGCCCGGCAGAACCAAATCGTAATTTGCATATGCAAATTAGGGGCAGGGAGGGAAATCACTTTACATTTTGTCACAAAACAAGGAAGTAAAAAATATTTTCCCATTCCCACCCATAATTTGCATATGCAAAGGGGTGCAACTTTGCAACTGCTTTTTAATTATTTGGCTTTTTCTTCTGACTCTTTCCAGCATTCAAATGGGGGTCACTGACCCCATCTTAAAGGAACAGTTCAGTGTAAAAATAAAAACTGGATAAATAGATAGGCTGTGCAAAATAAAAAATGTTTCCAATATAGTCAGGGAAAAATGCAAACTATAAAGGCTGGAGTGACTGGATGCCTTATATAATAGCCAGAATCCAACTTCCTGAAAAGCAGGAAGTTGGATTCCGGCTATTATGTTAGACATCCAGTCACCTTTATACATCACATTTTTTAGCTAACTAACTTTATTAGAAACATTTTTTATTTTACACTGACTATCTATTTACCAAGTTTTTATTTTTATACTGAACAATTCCTTTAAAAAAACAAATGCTCTGTAAGGCAACAAAATTGATCCTGATTATTACTCATCTTTCTTTTCAGGCCCTTCCCTATTCATATTCCAATCACTTATTCAAATCAATGCATGGTTGCTAGGGGAATTTGGACCCCAGCAACAAGAAAATTGAAAACTGAAAAGACTGCTGAATAAAAAGTTAAATGACTAAAAAACCACACATAATAGAAAAATTAAAACCAATTGCAAATTGTCTGAGAATATCACTCTCTATACCATACTAAAAGTTAAAAGTGTTGTTCACCTTTAAATTAATTTTCTTTATATGATATTCCAATACAATTTGCAATTGGTTTTGTGTTATTTAACTTTTTATTCAGCAGCTTTTTCAATTTTCAGCAATCTGGTTTCTGGGGTCCAAATTTCCCTAGCAACCCTGCATTGATTTGATTATTAGTGGGTTTTTGAGTTATTTAGCTTTATATTCAGCAGCTTTGCAGTTTCAGCAATCTGGTTGCTAGGGTCCAAAAAAAGCCTAGCAACCATGCATTGATTTAAATAAGAGACTGAAATATGAAAAAAGGGAGGCCTGATTAGAAAGATGAGGAAAAAAAGTAGCAATAGCATTACAGGCTACAGCAAAATAAAGTGAAAGTTAGGGAGTGGCCATCTCAAGACTCCTGACCTCAATATCATTGAGCCACTCTGGGGAGATCTCAAACATGCAGTTCATGCAAGACAGCCCAATAATTTATGGGAACTGGTGGCTTTTTGTCAGGAAGAATGGGCAGCTTTACCTTCTGAGAAGATAAAGAGCCTCATCCACAACGCACAAGTAAATATATGGATGCGGTCCCAGGCTGAGCTCACCCGATTGAAGTGTGTTCACTCCTTTGCTGCCAATATGTGTTGCCGGCTGCTTCACGCCGGTTCAGTATTGCACAACTTGAACTCACATATCCTCGGCGCTAAATGGAAGGAGAATCTTCACACTTTCTTCATTGCAAATTCTGTGGCTTTATTTAAATACACACATTGTGCTAACAGTGGGTAAAGCTACTTAACTGACGCGTTTCTTGCCGTACTCTCGGCACTTCCGAGAAAATTCTCAATGGGAGTTTAATTCTCATTTAACTGTGCATTTAAATGATACAAAGAGAGACTAGTATGATTTCTTGTTCATATGATTCTATTGGCAGAAGCGTGTGTGAGTGGATGGATGAAGTATTAGTTTATATGATGTATACATGTTTGATTGGTGTCACTCTGTAATGTTGTTGGATGGTATAATCATGTCAATAAAGTTTTGAAGATGCATTTCTAGCCATAAATGTCACAGTAAAAATTGCCATAATTAACACCATAAAACAAGACTATTTTATAGCATAAATATTTGCAAACGTAATTTGTCGCCAGAAAATTCGCAACTCCCTAAAATTACCGCTAACAAAAGCTGTTTCGCTAACGTAGTTACAGCAAGCGATCGCAATGACTTCTGAGCGCATCGCTGTTTAGTAAACTTAGTCGCTGCGAATATTCTGGCGGAAAAATATTCTCATCGATAACATGCGGAAACTTAAAGTCAAATTTACTGTGTTGTAGTAAACGGACCTCTAACTCTGAGTTGGTCAGCAACTTTAAGGGGGGGGGGGCACATGGGACATAGCTGTTCAGTGAGTTTGCAATTGATCTTCAGCATTCAGCTCAGATTCAAAGGCAACAGTTATGACCCATGTGGCCCCCCTTCAAGTCACTGACTAACTCAGAGTTAGAGAGGTGAAAAGCAGGAAGTAGTGTTCTGGCTATTATGTTAGATATCCAGTCAATCCAGCCTTTATACCAGAGCCGGGCCAGACCGCACAGGAACCTAGGCAACCTGGGCGGCCCGGCACCAGCTGAGCGCGCACATGCGCAAACTGGTACTTCCACACACGCAAGTCCACTAGTGCACGCAGGTGCCTACCCCTTGGCCCGGCCCTGCTTTATAAATTACATTTTTGGCTAACTAACTATATTAGAAGCATTTTTTATTTTGCACAACCTATTTATTTAACCAGTTTTTATTTTTATACTGAACAATTCCTTTAAAGGTGATCTAAACCAAAAAAATGTATTTAGTATTGACTTTCGTAAATTATATAATTATTTTGTTTTTTAGCCATTGCTGAGTTTTACCAGACTACCAAACTTTTGGCTCAACAGTTTTATTTTAATATTATAATATCCCGGACCCAATGTGTCTATGTACTTCCTACATGCTTAATTTAACCATACGCATACCTCCCAACCAGTCACACTTTTTGACAGCTCAACCCATAATCCAGCATTTGTATTGAAATGTCCAGACTTTCTATGCACTGAACAGCCAGAAAAAGATACAAAGTTGTTAACTTAATTGGCTTTTGGCAGAGAGCCCAGAACCAATTGCAACTAAGATACTTTTGTTTCAGTTTTGACATAATTATAACAATTTAGGTAAACAGGTCTCTTGGGAAAAGGTAGATTTACAGCTTAAAGGGCAATTCACCTTCATTAGCAAAGCTGTAATAAATGAAAAAAAAAAAACAGAAATATGTTCAAACTTTCATAAACTGTCACATTTTGTCAAATGAAATTTGTAATTAGGGGGTGTGGCCACAAAATGAGCATGGTCTAAAAATTTTCAGCATCTTTTTTGTCCCTGTATGCAAGTCATAGGCTTGCTGTTAAATCAAAAGCCTGCTATTAGCAACACTGTTAATATTAGTGATGGGCGAATCTCCCGCGATTCGCTTCGCCGAAAAATTCGCGAATTTCTAGAGAAATTCGCGAATCGGCGAAAAATTCGCGAAACGAGTCGCGGGACGATTTTGTCGTGCGTCGTGTCAACTTTGTCGCGCGTCGCGTCAACTTTGACGCGTCGCGTCGTTTTCGGCGCGCGTCGCGTCGTTTTCGTCGCGTCGCGTCAAAAACGACGCGCGACTGCCGCGCGACTCGTTTTCGGCGAATTTTCGCCAAGCGAAATTTCACTGGTGATTCACGAATTTATTCGCCAGCGGCGAATCGCGGGAATTCGCCGCGAATTCGACCTAGGCGAATAAATTCGCCCATCACTAGTTAATATATCAGAAACCACAGAAAACAGAAAATGAAAATGTTGCTGAGATTTGGGCAATGATAAGTGTGCCTCCATTCATTGTTTTGCTTTTTTCACATTAGCATGAGAAGCAAGATAAGTGGCTAGAAATGTTGTACATTATGGTTTGTGCTTGTGTACCAGCCCAAGGCAATCACGGCCCTTTAGCAGTAAAGATCTGTGTCTCCCCAGTAGATGCCCCAGTAGCTCCCCATCTTCTTTTCTGCTGATTCACTGATTCATATGATCTGTGCTGCTGTCACTTACTGAGCTTAGGGACCCACTCACAATATACAGTACACATAGAATATATATATGTCACAATATAAGGCTGATTAGTAATTAATACAGATAATTACTACATGGCAGCAAAGAACCCCATCAACTAGCATCAGAATTTAATAATCAACCTTGTAACTTCAGTTTATATTACAGACCAACCTCATTTTCTGCTTGTAAATTTGCAACAACCCCTAAGCTTAGCTTCTCAACAGCTGCTCAGAGCCCACTGAGCATGTGAGTGTCATAGACACTTTCTAAGATGGTGACCCCCCTGTGACAAGTTTGATGTCCTGGATCATTGCTGCTATTGACAAGATCATGCAATAAGTTCAGTATACAAAATACGGCATATTCATTTTTAAGGTTTTGTTCTCTTTTAAAGAGGGGTTGCTCGCCTTTAAAGTAGGCAGTTGGTTTAATTTTTTATTATTTGAGTTATGAAGCTGTTGAGGGCCTGAATTAGGGGTAGGCACGTGCCTAGGGCTCAAAGCTTGGGGGGCTCCCGGCACATACCTTTGACTGCTGCCTACCCCAGTCCGGTCCAAAGAGTCCTGCACTATGTGTGCATGCAAGCACACAGGGGGAGGGTGGTGGTGCGGTGATACAGCCTGTCAGTGCGCATGCATGCATGTGTGCATGCTGTGGAGGGGTCGACGCAACAGGTTGCCTGGGGTGTCCGGCCTGTCTGGCCTGGCACTGAACCATCTCTCTGGTTTGCAATTTCAGCAATCTAGTTGCTAGGGTCGAAATTACTCTAGCAAGCACGCATTGATTTGAAGAGAACAGAATATGGACAGGAGAGGCCGGAATAGAAAGGTGAGTACTAAAAAGTAGCAACAACCATATTCTCTCCCTGAAACTGTTGTACTGGCTGATACATTAGATAGCTTTAAGAAGGGGCTGGATGGATTTTTAGCAAGTGAGGGAATACAGGGTTATGGAAGATAGTTCATTATGCAAGTTGATCCAGGGACTAGTCCGATTGCCTTTTTGGAGTCAGGAAGGAATTTTTTTCCCCCTCTGAGGCAAATTGGAGAGGCTTATGATGGGGTTTTTTGCCTTCCTCTGGATCAACTAGCAGTTAGGCAGCTAAAAATTAAAAATAAGAAAAAAAAAAAAAAAAGGTTGAACTTGATGGACGCAAGTCTTTTTTTCAGCCTAACTTACTATGTTACTATGTTACTATGTATGTATATATTTGTAGCCTTACAGAGCATTTGTTTTTTAATGGGGTCAGTGACTTGCATTTGAAAGATCAAAAGAGTCACGAGAAGGTGACAAATGATTCGCACCTATTAAAAAAATATAAGGCTAATTGAAAAGTTGCTTCCAGTTAGCCATTCTATAACAAACTTAAAGTTAACTTAAAGGTGAGCCACCTATTTAATCCCTTTAACTGGAGTAAAGGGGTTGCAGATCACAAATATGAGGAGTAAAACTGCACTCAGAAATGGCACTGATTGTAAGGCTACTGCCACACTGGGTGGATTGTGGTACCCCTACATTCCTATCAGCTCTCTGATGTGCTTGCACCCGGAGCCACTGTGACAGTCCAGGCACAGGCATATGGAGCAGATTTTGCAGCCAAAATGCATACTTGCTCCTTTGAGTACCAACTCTGAGTACCTGCTCCTGGGCCAAAGCAGTACATCATACATGCATATATTGCAAAATATAAGCTGATATACAAGGGCTAATTCTCAGGCTGGACTTGCCCACCTAAGATGCTGCTGTTCATATTCTCCTTCCTAATAGTCAGTGTATGACTTCCATTCAGTTACTGATTCCTGTTATCCTAGCTCAAAGGAATGGGTTTTAATCAATTATTTCAATAATTACAGAAAAGCACCACTAGGTGTCACTAAAATACATGGATTCTAAAATATTAAAATCCTTTTTTTATACTGAGTACATGAACATACATATATTTATGTACACACGCACACACAAGTATGGGATCCGCTATGGGAACTCATTATCCAGAAAGCTCTGAAATACAGGAAAGTCTCCTATAGACTCCATTATTATTAATTAAGTAATTGTGCTCCTGAGGCATATGTGGTAATGAAAGTGCATTGATTATTTTGTTCCATTTTCATTTTCCTGTTAGGTTTCAATAAGTTCCCTCTATCCACATTTCTTTCACTTTTCTATAAGTTCCTGTTTATATCTCTCTGTTCAAATGTTTCAGTTATAAATTCAGTTTGTAATCCATGGTGGAGAGTGGTTACTACTAGCTAGCGTGTAATTACACACATCAACTTGTTTGAAATAAGTTTTGTTCTCCTTAATGTAAATTAATGTAAAGTCCAGAAAACTCACATTTGTTTTACTGTAATTAAGGGTGGATTTTATATTCATGTCATTAGCATTAATTTCTTTCACAAAGTCTTAAAGTTCATTTTCTTTGCCCTACCATATGAATATGAAAATGGGAGATAGATTTCAACCCTTTGTCATGTTTAATTGATGTGTTAATCTGTTGGATTGTATGCTAATTTTCTGTATTTTTATCACTTCATCAGTACTATCCCCCTTATCTGCAGGTTTATTATTATTATTATTATTATTATTATTAATAATAATAATAATAATAATAGTAATATTTTGATTTGTCTTTAATTCCTTAAACACTTTTTATTCAGCCCTGATCTTATTGATTCAGAACCTCTGTCTAGTCTAGTAAGAGCCAAATATTCCATTTCTTTTTTTTTAATTCAGGCAAATTTACGGAATAAAAATGTCAGCACATACAAGCATCGACTTCTGTTACAATCACTGAATTGTAATGTCAAGCTTTACAGCTTTACAGTTACAATAGACAATAAGTTAAACTGCTTTTGGCCCATTGACCCTTAGGATTAGTTATTCAGTACTTCCCCTTCTTTCTTTATGAGCAAATATTCCATTTATAATTAAAATATTGGCTCCTAAAGTGTGAAAAGTGGATGTAGCTTCTTCTGAGATAAGGTGATGGGTTAAGGTGATCCAACCCAAGTTCTGTCTTAGGACAGAAAGATCCTTTCTGTTCTGGCAAAGGATGCTTTGGCACAGATAACCATTAATCACCAGAAATAATCCACTGCTACAAGCAGGATTTGTGCCAAAATCAGTTATTTTGTTTGTGCTGGAGTCAGTTATTTGAGTAAGCTTTAACACATCTGCTAGAAAACGGAGTCCCCCCTAAAAGATATATTGGATCTAGTTGTCAATGAATATCTGGCACCAGGGGCGATCCTTGCCCCTCTGCCGCCTAAGGCAGCTTGGAGGGGGGGTCCACAATGGCGGCAGAGAGGGCCAGGACGCCAGCACAGAGCATAATTACGCTCTGTGCTGGAAGAGCAGAATTTCCGGTTTGAATACTAGAAGTTCGGCTCTTAAAGTACCAGGAGCGGCCCTGTCTGGCACCCAATTCTTGCAAGAAAACAGAATGAAGAGAAACAGATGCTGAGAGTGACAATGTGAAGATATACACAATTATTTCAGAAACTGTACAAAATTTATAACTGATTATATATAGAAAGTTTCCAATTTCAGTATGATGTAGCTTATATTAAATTTTCATTTTTGCAATAGTTCCCCTTTTAGCACTTTCTGATTTCTGGCTTTTTCTGAATTGCCTGAAGAGGGGTGCAGTTGTGCTATCTGCACTAGCAGAGCCGGAATTCCAATTTAAAAAATGTCGACTGTTACCAGAAGTGACATTTTTTGTCGCCTCATTGACACAGCACCCCTTGGCACAGACGAAGGTATGGAGAGATGCCACCTGCATGTTCAATAAAAGGACACCAATCACATCAAAATAGTTTTGCTGGAATTCTGTGGAAAGCAGGCTCTTAATGCCGCCTTAGATGATGGGAAACTAAGTTGCAGGCTTTTCCTACTAAACACAGCTCACTGCTAACTGTCTCATAGGGTGAGGATTAAATTCATATATTGATTCCTAAACATTGAAAGAATATTGGAGGATTGGAAGAAAAGATCAGCAGGCAAAATGTTGGGGGTGAATCAGAATAAAGGTGAAGAGATGCCAGAATCTTTTTTTTTTTCTACCGGAGACGAAATACTATATGGTATGCTAGTGCCCACTGATATGAATGGCATTCATCTGGCACACATGGGGTGAACTCTGAAATCTGGTCCATGTGTGCAGTGACAGGCAGCTGCCATTCATGTCTTACTGGTTATAAATAAAAGGGATCTTTTACAAAGACCCACGGAAGATGTGCAAGAGCACTAAGGAATGTACCAGCCGTTAATTTTGAAGGGGTATATGGATGAAGAGTTGGAGTTCTGACTGAAGTCACAGGACCGAGGTTTTTTATTAAACTTCCTTTACTTCATATATTTAGGAAATAGTTATAGTAACTATATTAGCTTACAAGCAACCTTTGATGAATAACAGCATAAAGCAAGGCTTGCCAACTTGTTCTGTTTAATAGGCCGGTTATCTTATATAACACATGGTTTCGTTTAAAATAATGATGTTTTGACAGTCAAAATACCTTTGTTTTTCAAGGTTTTGAAATAAAAAAGGAAAATATATGCATGGCCCTGCTAGGCAATCATATTGCAATCAGGCTTTACCAAAAGAACATCTTGTTCTTTGATGCGTTCCACCGGAATTGTAAGGGGCATCTACAGATGTGGAAAGACAGGGGCCACATGTATATGCTCAGGCCAATCTTATCTAGAGATCCACATACTGTATATTGCCAAATGATGCATCAGCCTGTGTATATCTGCCTTACTATTTACTGGTTAGTTAGACTCAAACACATGGAGTGGGTCTGTTCACCTGCACTATAATTATGTATAAACATAATAGTTATGTTCAAACATAAACGCTATTGAAGGGAAATTAATAAAACATACACTACATAATTTAAAACAGAGCCAAATCTCAAAGTGCAGTACCAGCCATGAGCTTTAAATGCATGTCTAGATAGAATGGTCTAAGCACAAAGTCGTATTTTCTTTCTTTCTATTCCATTTCAGTAACACTGCCAGTCTGTAAATAAACACCATGAAACTTGTTATAATACATTACTATTTTATGCTTAGCTACCCATGTATCTCAGTATTGTGCACCTTTTAACCAGCCTTACCCCTCTGATGATTTAAAGCTCCCATTTGATTTTGGCCTAGATGACATTCATCTTTTAATGTGGTGTTTGACCACACAGCAAAGGAACACATCTTTCACCTCACCACAGAGAAGGTTTTATATTTTAAGGTCAGGATTCAAAACATTAGACTCAGGTGTAAATTCCCCTGGTTGTGTTTGTCATTGCATGGTGGTAAGGATTACCTTAGGGAAGATACTGGTTAAAAAATATATTATGTTGCCTTGTTTTGTGTTCATGAGCCGCATTCTTTATTCATCTAATGCTCTGCTGAGAAAACGTACTATGTTTTCAGGCATATTAATTATCTCTTAGACTTAGAGACTACAGTTTCAGAAGATTCGTATGTAAAGAGGTGAAAAATAAATGATATATAAAAATAAAAAATAATTTTTCATGTGTAAATAGATGGGTAATAAATTCAGCCAGCAGGTGGTGCAAGCCCCTAATGTTGACCTGCAGTGGAATTCCACTTTAGGAGCCTATGTATGGCAGTGCTTATTGAGATGCTTCTTCTCTGGCCTGGGAACAACCAGAGGCAGGATCAAGACAATTATTGGGAGACTGACTCCTTCAGGGACAGCTAGTGATAGAAGGTGGTGTGGTTTCAATCTAAGGGGTCCGTTTACTAAAGTGCGGTAAATGTGAACTTAAGCTTCCGCATGTTATCGCTGAGAATATTTTTCCGCCAGAATATTTGCAGCGACTAAGTTTACTAAACAGCGATGTGCTCAGAAGTCATTGCGATCACTTGAGGTAACTACGTTAGCAAACCAGCTTACGTTAGCGGTAATTTTAGCGAGTTGCGAATTTTCTGGCGACAATTTACATTTGCATATATTTATTCTAGAAAATAGTCTTGTTTTATGCGTTAATAATGGCGTTAATTATGGCAATTTTTACTGTGACATTTATTGCCAGAAATGCATCTTCAAAATTCATAAACTTTACTGACTGATGACTATACCATCCAACAGCATTACAGAGTGACACCAATCAAACATGTATGTATCATATAAACCCATACTTCATCCACCCATGAACACACACTTCTGCCAAAAGAATCATATATCTCTTTGTATCATTTAAATGCACAGTTTAAATGAGAATTAAACTCCCATTGAGGATTTTCTGGCCAAAAAATAAGTTAACGCCACTATACAGATGGCGGTAAAATGTTGCGAATATTCTGGCGTTAATTTTGTCTTTTACACATTTCGCTGCTTAGTAAACCATGCGTTAATATTTACGTAGCGTTATTTTCAGCGGATGCTATAACTGGCGAATACATATTCTTGCGCAAGAAAATTCGCAAATTTATATTTACCGCAGGTTAATAAACTCACGAAAACATATTCTGCGTTAAATTTGTCTGTATTTTGTGCGAAAAATTTTACCGCACTTTAGTAAACACACCCCTAGGAGTGAAATGTAGCTAGGCTAGGGAGAAAGGACAGCCTATTGTCCCCACAAGGTTAGATCGGGGTATATTCCCTGAGGCGGTGGTGCGCCAGTCTTAAGGAATTGAGCTTTTAGATGTAGGTTCAGATAGGGGGGCCTGCAGTGAAAACTTGGGCACTGTACATGCGGATACGGCAGGTGAAGGAGGACCTGGCACTCTGTGCATGCATTTGTAGCAGGACAGGGGCCCTGGAGGAGAGAAACTCTGAGAGTGTGTGTGTGTGAGAGACAGAATCTGCAGAAGCATTGTGTAACTGATATCCTCTGACAGCAACCAGTGCCCAGGTCTGTAAACCTGTCTCCCTGCAAGAAGTTGTCAATAAAGTGTGCCTTTGTTCATCGCAACTCTGTGATTATGACTGCTTCCTACAGTAAGGGCTGAACTCCATGAACAATTCTTGTCTGATATTCGCTGGGAGTGATCGAAAAATCACGTGTATAAACTACAATGTATACGACATGACACTACTGTCAGATGTGCATGCTGCATCTTCATTGACAATCGTGTTGTGTATACCTGCAATCTTTCTGTCAGTCCCATTATATTTGGCGACTGCTACTCGTCACTGCGTTTTGTTGCAGAATGACGGATCTAACAAGAATCTTTCTTGGAGTTACTACTATTATAAAACGCTCACCACTACACTTAGTGGAGTTACTCCTGGCAGAACATGGCAAAGGTTGCATTGGTGAAATGTGGTCATGCATGCTTTGAGAACCACTGATGCGAATCCTGGTCAGAACCAAACTTCATGGTATGTTACAGATCTGCACTCTTCTTCTATAATACCACCCTCTGAAGTACTTTCTAATTCAACCTCTAAAAATCAGCACAATATTTTAAAACTCCCGTTCTCACATCTTATTACCAGCCCTCTTGATCCTATGTACAACTTCCTCCTGTTCGTCAAAACCCATCTACCCCTTTTTCTGTCTTTGCTGAACTATTACCCTCAAGATAAATACATTCACAAATGAACCGCATACCAAGTGAACCCTTTATTGATCTATCTAGTCTTCAAAACCTCTATCCCATCACTTTGACTCAGGGCCAGGCCAAGGCAGTTTGGCACCCTAGGCAAGGGGTTTAATCAGCGCCCCCCCACCCCCGTTCTGTATGACCATTTCCCACCTATTCACTTTTTCTTAAATAAAGAAACCTTATAACACATTCATTAATCAAATTGTACGTGTGCCAGCCAGTAGCACCCAAAATATTGCCCCTAAATTGTACCTGTGTCAGCAGCACCCAAAATATTGCCCCAAATCTGTACCTGTGCCACCAGCATGGCCCCCCAAGTCTGTACCTCTGCCACCAGCCATTGCCTCCCAAGTCTATATCTGTGCCACCAACCATTGCCCCCTAAGTCTGTACTTGTGCCACCAGCTGGCCCCCTAAGTCTGTCCCTGTGCCACAAGTCTGTACAAGCCATTACCCCCCAAGTCTGTACTTGTACCATCAGCCATTGCCCCCCAAGTCTGTACCTGTGCCAGAGCAGCTGCAAAAATATTGTCCCAGATCTGAGCCAGGCAAAGGGCAAGTAAGAGGGAGGTGGGAACTGAAGTTAAAACTTAAAGAAATAAAAAAAAAAAAACATTATTTCCCCTCTAAAGTTCCCCATGACTGCGCCCTAGGCGGCCGCCTACTCTGCCTACCCCTAGTTCCGGCCCTGCTTTGACTTTCTTTGCCTCTAAACTACTTCAAATTCAACTACTTACGATCAACTGACCTGTTGTATCTCTTATAATGCCTTTCTTGACCCACTACAATTAAGTTTCAACCAAAACATTCTACAAAAAAATGTTTTACCAGGACTCAAAATGATCTATTTGCGAAAGCCAAAACTTTATTAATAGTTTTCAGCCACATTTGACACTATTGATCACATTCTTCTCATTCAGTGTATATCCCCTTGACATCTGTGACACTGCCCTATTTTGGTTTTTCAAAACCTTCTTTTATTGTCTCCTGCAGTTGGGTGGCTTCATATCAACCTTTTTCTGTTGGGGTTTCTTAAAGGGCATGTAAAGGCAAAAAACAAAACCCAATTTTTACTTTATTTAATGAAAAATAAATCTATCTCCACTGTGTAAAGATTTGTATTGGATTTTATTTTTGCCTTTACATCCCCTTTAATGTTTGCAACTCCAGCTGCAGGGACAAAGATCATGGAGCCAGATTTAAACAGATAAACTGGGATTCTATTTGGAGAATTATTTTGCTGCAGTCACTGGTTCTGCAGATTTGGAGAAAGTTTGTATAAAACAATACAAAAAAATTAAAATCCACAATAAATTGACAACACAGGACCCAGTGCAGTCTGTATATTCTGATTATTAATCAGTCTTGCTGTATCAGCTTCTGGCAGATATTATTTGACTTCCCTAAGCTTAGCCCAGATCACACTGAGCATGTGCACAGTCTTGGCCTTGCAAAGATGTCTAACAAAGTTACAAGATGACAGCCCCCTGTGGCCAACTTTGAAAGCATAAATCATTTGTTTGATTAGGCTTGTGGTGCAGTAAGTTCATGTTTATGTTTAGTATACACATACAGCATTTCTGATCTATTTTAGACTTTCCTTGTCCTTTAAGGCTCTGTCCTCGGCCTATTATTATTCTGACTCCCTATGCAAACTAATCTCGCATTGTTCTGCATGTTTACTACCCACAATGCTAATTTCATACCCAGAATTATAGTGTTAAGTTTCTGCATGGAATAATTTGCTGCTGGAGATACTTCTTTACAGATATGTTAGTTCTGGTTCACAGTTTGGATTTCTTTGCTGTTTTTCACCCAGTTTTGAGCAGGCTTGGATATGTGGACAGGCCACAAAGGCCTAGGACAGCAAAGAGCTGGGAGTGGCATGTTGCTTGCTGGATGCAATAAGGGTTGACACCTTTTCCTGAAAAAAATACCTGCCTTCCTATATATCTTTTTTTCCTATTAATAACATTGGGATCAACCATCAAAAATACCGGCCAGGCTGTTAAATAACCGCAAAGTGGCAACCCTAGCTTCAATTGAACCAATCCACCAAATCTGAACCTGTCCACTCACTCGCCAGTGCCTGCAATTGTGGTAAGTCTGTTTCAATGTACTTTTCATTGATGGGATGACCATTACTTTGGTATAAAAGGAAAAGACTGGTAGGAAACTGAATTCCTTTCCACTGTCTACAAGACTTTATTCTCCAAGCTTATTACTCAAAGTTCAGTGTCCAGGTGTATTTTCCTAATGGAGAGGCTATACAGCCTTCGTTTAGGAAAGGTGTAGGATTTTTTAGTTTCTATATCCAGATTTGCAGTTTGAATACATGGACTGTTCTTTATAAAAAAATACATGGACTGTTCTTTATAAAAAAATACATGGACTGTTCTTTATAAAAAAATTTGATCTATGTAGTCTGCAGATGTTTGTTTCGTGCACACATTAATTCTATTAATAGATAGGTCCACGCCCACTCGTTCCAACTCATTTATAGTAGAAATTGTGTATTTAGCCTAATGTTTGCTTATGTGATTTTCACTAGTAAGACAATATATATATATATGTTCCTTTGAACTATTTGGCACATGATGTTTGATTGTTGTCCAGATTCCAATGAATAAAGGAGTATCACCTGGGGAGTATATTAATAGGAATACTTTTATGCAGGAATTTGTTTTGAAATAGAGTGAATACAATGTATATGTGTGCCTTGTATTTGTTTATGGTGAGGTTATAAGTTAAGATTTAAGCTGAGCAAAAATCCCACCAATATATACATATTTAGGTAAGTTTCCTCAAGTATTCATCCCACCTGTCAGTTACTGAATAGAGATCTTTAGGTGTTAAGCTTTGGTCATGTAACTATCTTGACACGTTTTTTTTTTTTAAATAGTATTTCTTAATTCTACATAATTAAAGCTAAATATTCAATATAGATTATGCTGTTCTGCCACAAAAGTGGGCTATATGCATCAGCCTTTTGGCCTGCCAGACTGCAAATGGAAATCTAGGGGTAACACTAAACTATAGTGGTCTAGACAAAGAATAAAAAGCTTATGTTGCACTAATATGCAGCTGAAGGATGAACTCAGTCGAGGTATAGTCTTCATTTATAATGACTTATGATAAGGTTAATATTTGGTCAGTGTCTAAAATTGTATATGTGGAATGGACAGATCTGGGAAATAATGGTGTTTTTGAGAGAAAGAGAAAAGGTAATGATGTTATAGAGTAATGATTAAATAAAAATGTCTTCTATTCTATATATCTTTTGCTGTCATGTGAGTGTGAAGGCATATGAAGTTGTGAGGAATAAAGAGTGGCAAGGCCAAGTAAGGTTGGAATCATTCTACAAAAAAAAGAACATAGCTACTATATTAAGACTCAAAGGAGAATCGATGATATGTGAGAATAACAATGGTGCAATGGTTGTCTTGCACAGACCAATAATTTCTGCTGACTCTAGAATGAGTTGGCAGCTTATTACAGTCCAAGTATGGGGGCACAACCACAGTATGCCCAGGCATGTTTAAAATTGCATTGGACCACCTAAGTTCCTGTGATGACCCAACACTTCACCTGGGGTCAAAATGATTGTTCAGCTCAGTTTGACCCAACATATGGGTTGGCAAATTTGACAAAGAATCACCCATTTGATGATCTTTATTTATTCACGTAAAATCTGTAGATATCTAGGTCATATGGTATAGGTGGATAGATTTTAGAAGGGATAGCAGAGTAAAAACAATAGTCACCAATCACTATTAAAGCATGATCAAATACCAAATACATTTCCACCAAAATTATCCATATCTTATGTAGTCCTGCTTCCAGTCTCTATTTTTTTTAATAAATCATTTAAACATGACACTTAGGAGTGACACTTAACTTTCTTTAACCTGCTTTGCTAGTCTTGGTAGCCTTAAAGGGATCCTGTCATGGGAAAACAATTTTTTTCAAAATGCATCAGTTAATAGTGCTGTTCCAAAAGAATTCGGCAATGAAATCCATTTCTCAAAAGAGCAAACAGATTTTTTTTAAATTTCATTTTGAAATCTGACATGGGGCTAGACATTTTGTCAATTTCCCAGCTGCCCCAAGTCATGTGACATGTGCTCTGATACACTTCAATCATTCTTTACTGCTGTACTGCAAGTTGGAGTGATATCACCCCCTCTCTTTCCCCTACTCAGCAGCCTAACAAAAGAACAATGGGAAGGTAACCAGATAGCAGCTCCCTAACACAAGATAACAGCTGACTGGTAGATCTAAGAACAGCACTCAATAGTAAAACCCATGTCCCACTGCATACTATTCAGTTACATTGAGAAGGAAAAACAACAGCCTGCCAGAAAGCAGTTCCCTCCTAATGTGCTGGCACAAGTCACATGACCGGGTCAGCTGGGAAATTGACAAAATGGCTAGCCCCATGTCAGATTTCAAAATTGAATATAAAAAAAATCTGTTTGCTCTTTCAAGAAATGGATTTCAGTTCAGAAGTCTACTGGAGCAGCACTATTAACTGATGCGTTTTAAAAAAAAAACATGTTTTCCCATGATAGTTTCCCTTTAAATTAGAACTGGAATATGCTGTAGGATTTGACATGGGAAATTTAGCATATCATATATGCTAAATAATCATCATTTGATGATCTTTTTTCATTCACCTTAAATCTGTAGATATCTAGGTAGTGATGGGCGAATCTACCCCGTTTCGCCGAAAAATTTGCAAATTTCCAGCGATTTCGTCGCCTCGTTTTTTATGTTGATGCCAACGAATTTTCGCTGCCGTTTCACAAATTAATTCGCCGGCGGCGAATCGCGCGAATTCGCCCCTGGCGAATAAATTCGCCCATCACTATATCTAGGTTGTTGGGCATAGGTGGATACATTTTGGATGGGAGAATAGAGTAAAAACAATAGACATGATTAAAGCCTGATGGCAAAAATTGATTCTAACCACATTTCCATCAAAATTATCCATATCTGATGTAGTCCTACTTCCAGTCTCTGTCTTTTTTTAATAAATAATTTAAACATGGCACTTAGGAGTGACACTTAGGGGCAGATCTATCCCTCGAATTCTACCCTTGAATTAAATTAGAATTAAAACCCCTCGAATTAGAATTTCGAATTCGAGGGGTTTTAAAACAATTCAAATTATCGAACGATTGAATATAAAAAATTCGATCGATCGATAAAATCGTTCAACTTGAACAATTCGAACAATTTTAACTATTCAATCGAATTTTTTTATATTCGATCAAAAAAACTTGTAAAATTCCTATGGGAGCTTCCCATAGGGATATATAGCAATTCGTTATGTTTTATCTGCCGAATTGTATCAAAATTTTTTTTAAGGGCCAGTACTTCGACAACCGAATTCGAATTTTCGAATTTGGCAAATTCTAATCGAATTTTGTTTTATTGATTCTTATACAACCTTTAGGTCAGGAGCTTGTTTAGTTTCATTCTGCTTCTGAGAACAAACAATGGATATTTAACACATAATAATGTTCTTATAGGTATTCTGAATATGAATTTGTTCAGGCAACATTTGTAACATTTCCATATGTGAGTTCATGTGTGTTCCTTTCACAGAAACAGTAACAGGCTCATTCTCTGTGTTCATGGATCCCAACAGCTGTGCTTCTGTACCAGTTGATCCTGCTCATGCCCCAGGCTTTAACATTATATGTAACCAGGCAGACCTCTTCTTTGGTGCACTTTTACTATATAAATTCTACTCTTTTTAGTTTCAATTGTCTATAATTTACTTTTTCTCCATGCCAGCACTTCATATTCACCAGCAACACTATTAACAGAGAGAAAGACGGGAAAGGGAGGGTGCTGGAGTTACAAAAACTTAATTTAATCACAGAGGCGTATGCTCAATTTAACATACACAAGAGCTCAGAATGGGGTCCCTGTGCAATGGGAGGGCAATCACTGGAGCGTTGTTGTAAAGAATTAATTTTGACTGACAATGTGTAAACAGTGTGGTTGAATAGCTGTGCAGGTGTGAGACATAAAGGCCATCCTGAGAATTTGTTCACACGAATTTCATCTCCTTCACTGCTGACCTGCTCCCTAGAACATGATTAGTGTCGGCATTAGAAAACCGTTGAGGGTGTGAAGATTTGGCACATATTAACTAGCTCTGTAGAGTGCAAGAGCGGGGAGGAATGGAAGCTGTGAAAATAGAATGTGCGGTCAAAAAGGCATGTGTTATGGAGAGTGCTAAAACCTGGAGTGGTGAGTTAGAAGGCCTCTCTAAATGAACAATTTCACCTTTAAATGGAAATGTAACTAATATAAGCTGCATGCTTGCAGAGCAGTTTCTGTTTGTTGTCTGAACATTTCAGATAGGGCAAAAGTGATAAGTTTATAAAATTCCTTCTGCTTTGTAGTAGGAACTAGGGGGAAATGTCCACTTCCCCTATTCTGCTGAAAGCAGTAATGGGCCACTTTGGGATATAAATGCAAAACATCCTAAGAACAACAACTGTTACTGTAATTTATGTTAAAACATGCCTATAAATTTCCTCAAAATAACAACAGGAAAATTACTTCTGGATAAATTACTATTTTTTGGTACATTGTATTCTATAACATCTATAAATGTCATTAAAAACTCTGGAACCTGTAAAGAATGTTACTCAGCTTATAAACTCAGCACAAATGGAATGGAATACATATTTGTTTCCATCCATCTTTAAATAATCCTTGAGAGTATTTATCTAACGGTATTAATGATGTGATGAGTGTATATATATATATCTAATACACAAAAGCCGTAAATATCTTGTAAATTATATCCTTATAAACGGTGAGTTCTGATGTCATCAGTTATAAACGGTGAGTTCTGATGTCATTTCTGTCACATGACTCCCTGAAACTTGTGTATTATAATAAATAAAGTTCCCCCAGTTGCAAAATATGAGGATATTAGAAGTTACCTCGGAGTTCCATGACCTGTATAAAAACACTCGGCCTTCGGCCTTGTGTTTTTATATGGTCATGAAACTCCTCGGTAACTTATAATATCCTTATATTTTACAAGAGGGGATACTTTATTCACTATATATATATATATATATATATATATACATATACATATATATATACATGTATATATATATATGTATATATATATATATATATATATATATATAGTGAATAAAGTATCCCCTCTTGTAAAATATAAGGATATTATATGCCATGTTATATATATACCGAACTTATTGCACTAGCCTAAAGTTTCAGCTTGCCAACAGCAGCAATGATCCAGGACTTCAAACTTGTCACATGGGATCACCATGGGCTCTGAGCAGCTTTTGAGAAGCTAAGCTTAGGGGTTGTCACTAATTATCCAGTAGAAAATAAGGTTTCTCTGTAATATAAACTATCGGGCTGATTATTAAATTCTGAAGCTAGTTGCACTGGTGTCTGTACTGCCATGTTGTAATTATCTGTATTAATTACTAATTAGCCTTAAACTGTGACATTTATATTCTATGTGTGCTGTATATTTTGAGTCAGTCCCTAAACTCACTACTTTATAATGGGTTGAGTGCAGAGGATCTCTTGTATTTGTCTATATGTATTTTGTGGTCACAGCCTCATTACACCCCTGCCTAGTGGTTTTGGAGATTGGTGATGAGCACAACTTTTCCTTATTTGTTACAGTTCCAAGTTGTAGCCCCCACCCTTCCCAGCTATAGTCAGGTGATCCCACTGGTGTCTAATAAAAGGGCAACCATGATTGGGAGTTTTACTTTGAACGCAGCAAGTAAGTTGCAGGTAAAACTTAGTCCCTTTGTAAAATGTATAATGAAGCAATAGAATTCTTAATGAATCAGATGAAAATTGAGCGTAGGACTGGCCAGATATGGGATGACTTTGATGTAGTTGGCCAGCTTAAATATATTGCAATATATGGACAAACAATCCCTGTTTTGTTTAAAGGGTAAGGCATTTTTTAGTCAATGTCTTAAATATATTGATAATGGGTTGAGTGCAGAGGACCCCTTGTATTTGTCTATATGTATTTTGTGGTCACAGCCTCATTGCACCCCTGCCTAATGGTTTTAAAATTAGTGGTGAGCACAACTTTCCCTTGTTTGTTATACCTAAACTCACTACTGACATCAGCACAGAGCATGTGCAGTGAATCAGCAGAAAAGTAGATGGGGAGCTGCCAGCGCATCTTTGGAGACACTGATCTTTACTGCTAAAGGGCTGTGGTTGCCTTCTGCTGGTACATAAGCCCAAAACATAATGTACAACATTTCTAGACTGCTCTTTAATTTAACTTTCCTTGTCCTTTAAAACCCCGGCCAGAAAAAAACGGGCTTTAATAAATAACCCCCTTAGTCAATGAATATGTTTTTATCTGAGTTGGCCAACTGTGATCTCTCTAAGTAGGTAAGTGATGTCCAGATCTATGAAATGGTCACCATGGTCAGCAAAAATATTGTTAGCTGGTAGCCCCCATTAAAAAGAAATAATTGTCATGATATCTGTAGGTGCAGGGCATCTTTTCTTGAAAGATAGTTTAGCCCACATCCAGTGATCCATTGTGCCTATAGTTTGAGGAATCTCAGTCCATGGGCTGAAAATTGTGTCACATTACACCAATACGTTAACAATATTACACCACAATGTTTACATTCAAAATTTGTTCCAGATGAAAAAAAATCATAAAAATAGGTTAAACGAAAATGAGTTTGTTTCGTGCTTCAAGGCACTTAATCATATTTCATACAAGGTGTAGTTTGTTTTTAAATAATGTAACAAAGGTTGCTTTTATAAACACACCCATTGACTGACATTCCGTGGAAGAATACGGAGAAATGGAGTTGCATGCCATTGCCGTGAAGTCATTTTTACATTGCAGTGATAGCGCAAACAGTGGGGCAAACAATACAATTAATAAAAATTACAAAAGAGTGACACAAGTTAACTGGTACATGTTGAGCCACAGGCAGAAGGAAGTCCCTGTCCCATGGAGCTTACAATTTAAGCACGTTTAAACAACCTTCTCAAAACATAGGTATTTTATATTATAATTATTTATAGCACCGCTAAGGATTTACACAAAAATTTTTGCTGAACCAACACATATATATTTTTAGCTGTAATATTGGTGTGTAGGCAGCCATCTCTGGCCATTCTGCCTGATCCTGTGCTTTCAGAAAGAGCCAGCACTATTGTTTCTCCTACTCAATGTAACTGGAGGAGTTGCAGTGGGACATTTTACTATTGTATGCTATACCTACACCTAGCAATGCAGGTATGAGCGGAGGGGGAAAACATGAAGTACAGCAGTAAAGAGTGATTGAAGTTTATCAGTCAAGTCAAATGACTGGGGGCACCTGGGAAACTAACAGCATGTCTAGCCCCATGTCAGATTTCATAATTAAAATAAAAAAAGTTTGCTGTTTGAAAAACAGACTTGAAAATTCTAGTGATCAGCCAAATTTTACTCAAGTTTCACCGCCAAAATAACGGCCATTGACTCTAATGGAAATAACAAATCAGACAATGTTCTGGCCATTAATTGAAAGACAGCATTCATAGGAAAGCTATGTCTGACAAACTGTAGCCACAGTCATCCATGGATATAGTCAGGTAGGCAATACTTGCAAAGATAATATTGCCGACAGAAATTTTCTAACCTGTCCAATCAACTAAATGACTGATAGCCATGGTATAAAAATGTTGGGATGATTATTCTGAGTCCACAAATGGTCCTAAAATCGCACAAAATTTTCTATATATTTGTGTCTATAAAAAGCTAAAGGACTGTGCATGCAGTTCAACCACCTAATGCTTTATAGTACTTTTTACTGCCCCTGTGAGCAAAGCTGCAAAGTAAACTTAACTTAGCCTTTAGTTTTTTTCTGAATTCATGGTCTATTTGTTTAAGCCATGATAAAAACTGGGGATTCCCCTGCCATGAAGAGGTTTATTTACAACCCTATTTGGATGAAGGCACTGAAAGAACACATAAAGAAAAGAAAATAACAAATATATAGTGACTCTTCCAGAGTTAGGTTTAGTTCTTTTTTACAAGTACGAGTACTTGAAATATTCCCATGTAATGCATGTATTGTAGCATAGGTGCTACAAAGTAATAATACATAGTTGATCACAGTACACAACAATATGACACCTTTTTATTAACTAAAATATATAGACTCTGTCCAAGCAGTAAAACAAAGCTGTCAACATGTGACCTCCTGTTATAATCCATAATTATATATATATATACTTTATATATAAAACACATCACCCCATATAGTAGTATATGGCTTGCCATACATTTACTGTTCGCTTTATACAAGCCTTGGAGGCCAAATTTTTGGCCAACTCTGGTATAAATCACTGGAGCTGAGGACACCTCTTGCTTTGAAAGTTTGCAAAACTTCACCCACATCATAGAGCAGGAATGATTAAATCAACAAGTGCTCACAACATACAAATGCTCTGAGTGTGTTTGTGTGGTTGATGAAGTCTCAAATCTGGCACCACTAGATTTCCTGGGGATATAGAGGTAACCTCCAGGACTGATCCTATTGTGAGGTCTTGGCTAACATTCCAGACAATATGCAGTGTTTGCTTCTGGCTGTTCTCCCATAAGGCAGCCTTGTTTATTAGATATTCCCAGCTGCAGTAAAATTGCTTGTATATTTACCATGTTATAGCTTGCAACTATTGGAACTGCCACGTGATGGAGATTCCAGAATAATATAGCTATGAGGAGAAAAAGATATGGATCAGATTTAAATATTTTCCAAGAGTCCTCTGTTTTTACATGGTATCATATACAAATGGCTTGTTACATAAATAGTCTGATCTCTCACATTACAGACCTCTAAATTCTGGCATTAATCTCAGGAATTGATTTTTTTTGGAATCTGCTTAATTTCCTTATATTTTATACAAGAAATTTATAATCAGAAGCTCTTGGGAGCAGGGCTGTCTAATCATACTTTTCTCATTGTTAAGTCCCCGGTAAAATGTAAAGCTCAGAAAGAAAACTCAAGACCCACTATGTGAGCTCCCATGGTGCACCCCTAGGAAGTATCAAGTTATGAAAATATATATATATATATCTATGAACAATGTCATTGTCTCTTATTCTTTGATTGTCAATGGTTTCAAGCAATGCACCATGTACTTATACAGAACATGAATTGTAAAGATCATGCATTTCACGCAAACTACAGCTAGCAAGGCAGTATAAGGTCAACAAACTTCATATCTGCAAAGGAATCAACGCCACCTCCTTCATGTTTTATGAATGTCAGCCCTTGTGGTTTCAAGCACTGCATCTTAAAAGCCATCAACTTTTCTGCTGCTAAAAAGTTGGAAAGTTGTACAAATGGGTGGGTACTTGTACTGTTTTGGTGGAAATATTTCAACAAACACAACTTTTCTCAGTATTTTCCTTTATATTTGGAACAATATAAAGTACATTTGTAAGAAATTGCCATCTTGGGTTGATAGACTAGCAGTTGTCCAGGGAAATTATCATATCAAAGGGTTTCCTGTAACTACTAGTCTGATATCTGATGTAAAGGACCATAAAAATAATTGCGAGAACTTGCTCTACAGGATGTATTAAAGTTGGGGGTTTATCTCAGCACCTTGTTAGTTGGGAGTGTTTCTGAGGGGGCAGGTGAAAGACCCAGGATAAAAGAACATGCACAGAACAGAGAGGGAGGAAGACTGGGGAGAGACTGGAGAGAGACTGAAGGGCCTGAGCTGGACAGCTGGAAGGAAGAAGGTGGCAGCTGGAGAAGCTAGAGGAGCTTGGGACTAGACAACATGTGAGGACTACAGACCAGAGGGAAGCCATGTCCAGCTGACCTCTATTCCCATGCCTTTTGGTAACAATATGTAGAACTGTTTAAGTGTAACTGTAAATACCATGTTTGTTTAAATGTAATTGTTTTTGTGTAATTGTGTATGTGTAACAGTCTATTGATTTACTAAACAATATAATTCTTTTACTATACGCTTATTGGTGTGGATTATTTGTCAGCTTGTTCAAAAGAACCGGGACCCACGTAAAAGGGTCGAGTATTATATTATATATGATATATTTATATATATATATATATATATATATATATATATGTATAATAGATTACATTTGGCGAGCCAGGTAGGAGAACAATGCATGACATTTAATTCATATTTGTAAGTGTGTAATATTGTGTAGTAAATTAATTGATTGTTTGTGTTTTAGTTGCTGTGGGTTAGTTGTTGTGTTACATTAATCATGGAGGTTTTAGCTAAGAAGTTAGCCAAGGTCACATGCCAGGGAGGGATTGTTAAATATATGCAGGGATCTCCAGATCCATGGGCTAAGGCTCAAGACTATGTGGCCAGGGCAATTCATGACAAATCTCTGTCCAAGTCAAAGGGTAAAGGTGCACTGGTTTTTGCTGCCTGTTGGATAGCAGAGCAGTATAAAATGTTATCTGTGCAAAAAGGGAATCTTGAAGAAAAGGTTCATTGTTTAAATTAAATGCTGCTGCTATTAATGTTAGCAACCAGCAAGTAACTGCAGAGTACAAGCAGATTTGCAAGGATAATGAGCAGCTTAAACAAAGGCTGAGGGATGCAGAAAGCTTGGTTGCAACCTTCAGAAAAATTGGGGCTGATCATTCAAATTGCAAACCAGAACTTAAACAGTTAAAGGCTCAGTCAGGAGCAAAGCATACATATGGTGCTACTGTTAATGTGCTAAAAAATGCTAATAATGGTAAGTCTGCAAATAGTACTGAAGAAATCAGTGGGAAATGTAATACTGAAGTTAAAGGTAATATTTCCAGTGTAGAATGTTTTAGACAAGCCAGGCCTACTCAATTGCCTTGTAAGTCTACAGAAAATAGGGCTGCAGTACAAAAACAGGACCTTGCTAAAAAACATATTTATAAACCTGGACAACCCAGAAAGCAGCCTGGCAATGAAAGGGTGTTTGCCATACAGGCTCCACACCCTGAGAAACAAAGTGTGTATAGTACAGATAAAAAATGTACACAAAAGAAAGTATTTAGATGCTATGCGTGTTCAAGAGTTGGGCACATAGCGAGGTACTGTACTAATCAAAATTATTGCAATAATAACAATGTGTACAGTGAAAGAGAAAGTTGGAAGTCCACTAGGTGGGGATTCCAAAATAAAAGTAAGAGTTGGAATACATGGATTCCCTACCATGTTCTTAAAGCTCAAAATGAAAGGCTGAGTGAAGAGAACTCAAGTCTGAAAAATGAATGGGGAAAATTTAACAATGAATTGGAGAGTCTCAAGGTGAAGATTTCTCAAATCAAAAGAACAAAATCTGTTATGAATCGGTGCTAATGTCTTCTATGAGTTTGTTTTCCAGGTAACAGGAGGGCAGTTCACAAAAGAAGAATTTCCACATTTACCTTCCTCCCTTTCTAGTGAAAAAAAAAAAAAAGAAAGTCATAGAGGACCTTACCTATTTGTTTTTTTTTTTTACTTTTTGTATGTAAGGATAAGCCTCTAAATTGAGCATGGTACAGTCAGGTTGAACAAATTCTAAAATATTTTTGTTTTTAATAGTTAGAATTGCCTGCACTGCGGAGTTTTAAAATTGTTGCTGAGTTACCTAGTATAAGAGTAAAAAGCACTGAGGCATAATTTGAGTTTTGATTTTTAAGTATTTGCACCTAAGTGAAATTTTTCTTTTACTCTTGTTTTAGCAGCAACACGCTTATAACATTTTTACATAGACTGCATGCTGCTTGATAACCTCAATGTGTGTTATGTCTTTCCTTATCAAAGCAGTATTCTGTCTATAGTTTTTCTTTTTTTTTCCAAAAGTTTTTTCTGTCTTTGTTTAATAAATACCGTGTTATAGTTATTTACAGTTACACTTAAACAGTTCTACATATTGTTACCAAAAGGCATGGGAATAGAGGTCAGCTGGACATGGCTTCCCTCTGTTCTGTAGTCCTCACATGTTGTCTAGTCCCAAGCTCCTCTAGCTTCTCCAGCTGCCACCTTCTTCCTTTCAGCTGTCCAGCTCAGGCCCTTCAGTCCCTCTCCAGTCTCTCCCCAGTCTTCCTCCCTCTCTGTTCTGTGCATGTTCTTTTATCCTGGGTCTTTCACCTGCCCCCACAGAAACACTCCCAACTAACAAGGTGCTGAGATAAACCCCCAACTTTAATACATCCTGTAGAGCAAGTTCTCGCAAGTACTTTTATGGTCCTTTACATCAGATATCAGACTAGTAGTTACAGGAAACCCTTTGATATGATAATTTCCCTGGACAACTGCTAGTCTATCAACCCAAGATGGCAATTTCTTACAATTCTTTCTTTCTTTTTACACAATATGTGCCCCTTGAATTAATCCTCAACACTGATTGAAATGGGAAAGTCTGTTTATTTGGACATTGTAATGTGGGCCCCTGTGAGCCTTTATCAGTAGTTCCTCTGTTGCTTTCCTAACAGGCTTAAACTACACACCTTTCCACGTGAAAAAGGCACCACTTCTCATAATCTGTTAAAAAGGAATTACTGAAATATTGAATAACATGAAGTCATGTACATCATCCCTATCACGCAAGCCCTCTACAAAATTCAGTAGTGTAGAAGGTTAATACTCCAATAACCACATACCATTTTAAGGAGAAGTAAACCCTACAAATGAATGGGGCTAAAAATGCCATGTTTTATATACTCAGCTTATTGCACCAGCCTAAAGTTTCAGCTTGTCAATAGCAGCAATGATCCAGGACTTCAAACTTGTCACAGGGGGTCACCATATTGGAAAGTGTCTGTTACATTCACATGCTCAGTGGGCTCTGAGCAGTTGTTGAGAAGCTAATCTTAGGGGTTGTTGCAAATTATCAAGCAGAAAATTAGGTTGGTCTGTAATATAAGCTGCTGCTACAGGGCTGATTATTAAATTCTGATGCTAGTTGCACTGGTTTCTGAGCTGCCATGTAGTAATTATCTGTATTAATGACTAATCAGCCTTATATTGTGACATTTCTTTTCTATGTGTACTGTATATTGTGAGTGGGTCCCTAAGCTCAGTAAGTGACAGCAGCACAGAGCATGCGAATCAGTGAATCAGCAGAAAAGAAGATGGGGAGCTACTGGGGCATCTACTGGGGAGACACAGATCTTTACTGCTAAAGGGCTGTGGTTGCCTTGGGCTGGTACAGAAGCACAAAACATCATGTACAACATTTCTAGCTACTTCTTTAGGTTAATGTTCCTTGTCCTTTAAGTCCCATACCGAGGATTTAGGGGGGAAAGCTAATAAAGTATATATTCTAGACCACCCAATGGATATTTAATCACTAAGTCTGAAATTTACAGTGCCTAGTGTTTAGACATAACTATGGCAGGTTGCAATGGTAACATTGAGGTACATAGCTAGCTGGGGATCAGTCATATGTGAGGTCTGTGGAGGTGGGGTTTTTGATATGGAATTATGCAAAAACCTGTTACCCAGAAAGCTCTGAATTACAGGAATCTCCCAAAGAATCCATTAGAATTAAATTTTTAAAAACATACTTATTTTTTCTTTTTAATAATAAAAATGTAACTTGCAATTGATTCCAGCGACCTTATAATGAATCATTTAATGGGGGCAAACAATCCATTTGGGTTGTCTAAATTATTTTTTAGCAGACTTAAAGGGATATATTCACGGGAAACATTTTTTTCAAAACCCAGCAGTTAATAGTGCTGGTCCAGCAGAATTCTTCTCTGAAATCTGTTTTCCATAAGAGGAAACAGATTTTCTTAGATTTGATTTTGAAATCTGACATGGGGCTAGACAGGTGCCAACAGTCATGTGACTTGTGCTCTGATGAATTTCAGCCATTCTTTACTGCTGCACTGCATGTTGGAGTGATATTTACCCCTTTCCTCCCCAGCAGCCTAACAATCGAACAGTGGGAAGGTAACCAGATAACAGCTCCCTGACACAATGTTACAGCTTCTTGGTGGATATGAGAATAGCACACAATAGTAAAAATCCAAGTCCCACTGCAACTCCTCCCATTACATTGAGTAAGAGAAACAATAGCCTGAAAGCAGTTCCATCAAGAACTGCTAGTGCTTTCTGAAAGCACAGGATCAGGCAAAATGACCCATGATGGTTGCCTATATACCAATATTACAAGTAAAAAAACATACACTTGTTGGTTCAGGAATAAAATTTTATATGTGAATTATTTGCAACAGTATAAAATTAGAAATAAAAACTACACCATAAAAATCATGACAGTATCCCTATAAAGCAGTGATCCCCAGCCAGTAGCTCGTGAGCAACATGTTGCTCTCCAACCACTTGGATGTTGCTCTCTGTGTCCTCAAAGCAGGTGCTTATTTTTGAATTTCAGGTTTGGAAGTAAGTTTTAATTGCATAAACACTAAGTATAGTGCCAAGCAGAGCCTCCTGTAGGCTGCTAGTCCACATAGGGGCTACCAAATAGTCAATCACAGCAATTATTTAGCACCCCAAGAGACTTTGTAATCCTTGTGTTGCTCCCCAACCCTTTTTACATTTGAATGTGGCTCACGAGTAAAAAAGGTTGGGGATCCCTGCTATAAAGTATAGCGCTCCAAATCCAAAGTTCACTTTTCCGGTAAACCCCAGGTCCCGAGCAATCAGAAAAATTTGTTCATTGTGTCATTCAAAAAAGAATTTTATAACAACAGTAATGTTTAAAGCCAAATACACTATTGTCTGAAAGTTTGGAGCTATGTACATAAAGACATTCATTTCATTCCAAATATAAATATAATACAGAATGTCACATATTCTCTTTATCAGTAGGCTGGGACAAAGGAATCTTGCTCCCCCCCCCAACCCCCTGATCAGGCTTTCTATTAAAGGACTATAAAGAATGCTAGAAACAATGGCTTGATAATGTCTTTTCATAAATCTTTTCATAGGCACTTCATTACAGAGGCATATGATCACATAGTCCATAAAAAATTGTTTACATTTAAAATCGTGTTTCAACTCTTTCCTACCGATGGCCATTTTCAGTTCTTATTTCAACTGGTTAAATCTAGCAAGCAAGCATACAGAGTTCAATTCATTTCCATCCAGCAGAAGAGGTTACAAGTATTGGTGTGAGAATGACAATGGAATCTTCTTCTCACTATTGTTTTCCACTTGACCACAATGGCTTAATTATATTCATAGCCAGCAACTGTGCTGGTCATAAAATATTACATTTCCATATTCCTTAAACCAAGACTGAAAACGTCACTGTGTGTTTAATGGCTCCTGGCTTTATTCCTAAATGTAGGGTTACAATGGGACCAAAGGAATGCCATGATACTGCTGCCCCATTCTTTCATTGTTGTTACTTGACTTTCAGATTTGTAGACTCTCCTAACACAAACCACAACTAGCTTTTGCAAAGTCATCTGACCCATATGACCTATTTCCACTCAATGGAAATTTTAATTGTAATCTTTTTCAATGAGTATAAAATCCTTACCTGTCACTGTCTTCCAATTCTCCACGAATGCTAAAATTACAACAGTAGCAGTTGTTCAAAGACAACCCTACAAGATAATTAACAATTACTGGACCTCAGACAAGTAGGCAACATTCATTTTTTCACGTACAATGTACTTCTGAAACATATATATGAAGGTATATTGGCTCTGTTCTGTTCTATAAGAGCAAACATGCCTCTACCAAATGTTCTCTGTGATATGGTGGGAAGTATAACTAAACCAGATAAGGTTACAAGTTAATTTCAGTAAATGAAATACAATAATTACTCATATTTAATGAGTGGTTGTATTTAATGTTGACACTACACATCTGGAGTAAACTGAGAATAAGATTAGGGCCAAGTATAGACCCCTCACCCTTAGGGGTATATTCACTAACAGGCCAGTGTCAGCTTCGTACAGCTCGCACCAGTTTGCCAGACTACGCCAGTATACTAATATGTAGAGTTTTGTGTGCCGACCGCATTACTTTGGCAATGCGAGAATTTCCTAGCAAAGATGCGGTAGTGTTCATTTGTGCCTAGCGAAAATTTGCTAGTGATCTTGCGCTAGGTCAGTTTGCATAGGGCAGGTAATTTAAAGTTGTATAGAGGTCATTATTATAAATGTTGGTGCAAATGCTTGAAGTTACCACTTTTTATTACAAATGTCCAGGGAACTTTAAAGGACCAATAACATCAAAAAATGAAATTGTTTTAAAGTAATACAAATATAATGCAGTGTTGCCCTGCACTGGTAAAACTGGTGTGTTTGCTTCAGAAACACTACTATTGTTTATATAAATAAGCTGTTGTGTAGTCATGGGGGCAGTCATTCAAAGGAGAAAAGGCTCAAGTTACACAGCAGATAGCAGATAAGCTCTGTAGAACATAATGTTATCTGTTATCCATTACTTATCCTGTGCCATATAGCCGTTTTTCAATTTCAGCCATTGCTACTTAGCAGCTTGTTTATATGAACTATAGTAGTGTTTCTGAAGCAAACAGATCAGTTTTAACAGCGCAGGGCAACACTACATGATATTTTGTTTACTTTAAAACATTTTAATTTTATGGTGTTACTGTTCCTTTAATAAAGACAAGAGAGTTAATACAATGCCCTACACATGAGCCCAGTGTAAAATTAATGTTCCATATGTTATGAAATGTCTGTACGTTACCCAAAAAAAGTTTAAGTTAGGACTTTTGCAGGCAATCCCGCTTCAAAAGAGGAAAAGTCGCCAGTGTTTTTGGAACCTTAATGTATTTTCAGTAGACAGAATATGAAGTAAGTGACATAAGATTGAGGCAGATCTAGTTTCTTTTTAGCACTTTGCCTGGTCTGACGAAGTCAACTCTGGCGAAAGTGGTAACATTCAGTAAAATCCACACTTTACTGAATTTGCAGAGCAACGACCAGAGTGAAAAGTCACCTGACGCTGGAGTGCAAACGAACGCTAGTGACAATATCTTTCACTAGTGAATTGGCACCTGCCACTATGGGGCAAATTCACTAAAGCGCGAAGCGTCTAACACTAGCGCTAATTCGCCAGCGTGACGTCAATTAGCATATTTCCAAATTTACTAAATTCTGGAATTGAGAATTCGCTAGCGAAGTAGATAGACTTCACACCCTTATGCCAGGCGAAGTTGCGCACTGATGAAGGGACGTAACTACGATAATTCACAAGATGAACATTTTACTGAACGTTACTTCTTGCGCTAGACTTTACTTCGCCAGGTCAGACCTGGCAAAGTTCAATACACTAGATAGGAGTTTGAAAATTTTTTAAAATTTTTTTCTAAGTCCCAAAAAAACGCTGGTGTCTTTTACCTTTTGTAGGGTGATAGTCTGAAAAATAGTGAACATTTTTTGGGGTTACCGTCCTTCCCCCCTACATTTCCTAACTCAACTATACAGTGGACACATGTTTAGGGCAATAGGACAACTTTATTTTATTTATTAAATGTTTCCTGGGCTTGTGTAGTGGAATGTAGTGGCTGTAACATATACTTCTATTATACGTTTAACTTCGCGCTGTATGCAAATTAGGCATCGCTAGTGTAAATGCGATTTGCCTGGCGAAGTAACGGTAGCGTAACTTAGCTAACATTCGCCACCCTGAGTGCAAATTCGCATTTTAGTGAATTCGTGGCAGGCTGGCGAAAATTTGCCTGGCGAATGCCGGCGAAGCTGTTGCTAGTGCATTTTCGCGCTTTAATGAATTTGCCCCTTTGTCCTTTAGTGAATCTACCTCATATATTGCTACTAAAGTAATTGTCGAATGTATGTCAAATGTCACTAAAGCAAAACTGGGAGAATGTCTGCTCATGTCTAGAAACCTACAGCAACAAACTTAATGTTGCTTTCGAAGAGCTCACAGTACGTGCTATGTGCTGACTACTTCTATAGGTCAGGGTCGGACTGGGAGGAAAAAGCAGCCCAGGCAAAATTATCAAAGCAGCCCATGTATTCACATGCATGCAAAGCATGATATATATTTCCAACCCAAAAGTTAACGAGAACTAATGTTTATTAATAGATATTTTAAGAGTCCATGACCATATAATCCCCAGCAATATTATACACCCTATGTGCTGGAACTGACCCTTGCTACAAATATCTTCCCCTAGTTTCTGTCACACCTATTCTATCAGATGGATCTGGCATTTGACCGAACCCACAGATTGCCAGTCCGGGCCTGATATTGGTTATGAAATCTACTTTTTACATTTCAACATGCACAAAGAGAGAACTGTCTGAATAATAAAGTGCAACGAGTAATGTATGGTTTCTTTTCATTTTGGCAAACATTGTACGTGCTTTACCACAAGTCTTTGTATTGAGACTGCTTTTGTTTAATTTGTTTATTAGGTTCTGAATTAATGCTTCTATAGTTGCCAGTGACACATAAATTCACAGAGTATAAAAGTCCTTAAATGTTCAAACAGTTTAAATATAGCACTAGGGTAACTTTACTTAAAAGGCAAAAGAGGCATTTCCCAGGGTTCAGCAAAACAGGTGGACGCTTTGTCTGACGCAATATTTTATACTAGTAATGCAATCTAAAGCTTTTGTCCTGGCTAGTGATTAGGCAGCAGCATGTATCGTTTTAGGGTCACATGAGGCATGACTCCATGCTTAATTTTGTTTGGATAAATCCTTCTAGTGCAGACATATCCTAGATGTAATAGGTAGATTTTAGTTTCATAATCCCCTGCATGTTTCAATCACATTGCATCCATTTACTTCTCTTTCTCCTGGAGAAAAAAAGGCTGAACTAATAAAGGACAGTCCTGAATTTGACATTTATAGTAAAGTAAACAGTAAAACAGACAACTAGACATTAGGCTAACTGGTGATGAAAACAAAGCTTCTGTATGAAAAACACAGTTCTTACTGTAACTACTACTTGTGTATTTTAGAGAATCTGAGTACCACCATTCTTGTTATGTGATGATGTGATGAGTTGTTGCATAAAGAACCAACATCTTGTAAACTTTGTGGTAGTCGTGTAGTGGATTACACATTTATGAATTATATGCTAATGCCACAAAATGGATGTTGGATGTAAGCTAAAGAAAATCGGTCTTATATTGTTTCAATAATTTTTTCAACCCTTTAGTAGAACTCAAGTTCTTTCTCCTATGCTATGTTTAAAGGACAAGGAAAGGCAAAGAAATAAAATCCCATTTTTAATATGTTTAATGAAAAAGAAATCTATCTCCAATATACTTTAATTTAAAAATGTCTACGGTTTTTTGTAAGAAACATGCCTGTATTCAGTGTTCTCCCTTCATTTACTGCTGTTTATAGGAATTGTCAGACGGTCCCTAACTTCTGGCAGGGAAACAATCATACTTATTAACAGCAGGGAGAACCCCTGCCTTACTTACCAGCCATGCAGAACTCAAGCAGCTTTGTTTTTTGATCATTTATGACGATCCCTAAGCAGCACAGATCATACTGAGCATGTGCAGTGCCAGTGTCAGACAAAGATGTATAACAAAGTTACAAGATGACAGCCCCCTGTGGCCAACTTTGAAAGCATAAATCATTTGTTTGATTAGACTTGTGGTGCAGTAAGTTCATGTTTATGTTTAGTATACAAAATACAGCATTTCTAGCATTATTCTATTTTACACTTTACTTGCCCTTTAAACTTCTTCCAATAGGATAGGGTAGTATTCCAGTTCAAATTAAGCTCTAAGGCTCAGGGTGCATGGGCAGTGTAGTTGTGGTGGTCAATTTCTATTCACATGAATGGATACACACTGCCTATAGTAGATTCCTGTGGAGAATATTCATCAGTGACCTTCATCCTCATAAGATCATAGTGATAACATAGTAATGAAATCAAGAAGTAAAATATTTAAACAACTCAGATGTTGTTTTTCATTATTGTACAACAGGGTGGTCCAACTGGATACCTAAATGGGATTTTTTTTTTTATAGCTACCAGCCTATAATATAATTGCTTGCTATGTTATACTCAAACTGGGATAATGCGTCATTTTTATTTCAATGTCCCGTTATTATGTACTAGACTTCTGTGGCTAAAGAATTAAACATAATTATTAGGATTGTCGGTCTTTACTACTATGGCATTGTTGGTGTCAGTAGCAGAGTGTCACCGTCTGGTCTACTTATGGACAAGGGGTTCAATAAGGCAGTTGTATCAGCTCTAGTTCCATAGCACTTATACCAAAATAAAAAATAAACTATGCAATCTGCTAATGCTAATTTGCCAATAATCGTTGCTTTGAATACTTACTATGACTTTAATAAATATGCATGCATTAATATATCAGTTACATCAATTCCATTACATTTAAAAAGAAGAAATCTCCAATAATTCCTATAATTGGGTTTACATTGAACAACCCGTATGACAGCATTTTCATTTGAAATGACTGGGTGAGTTCTCCAACAGTAGAGAGGCTTTCACACTATTACATAGTCATCTGTGACTTGCTAATTGATGGCTTTTTATGCCTTTCTTTTTTTCTCTGTTCAAGTGGCAGTAAAATGTTTCAATTCAAATTTAACAATTAACGTTTAATTACAGCAAGTGCGAAGGAGAGGTTTTGTTAAGACTGCAGCAATAAACAAGCAGGGCTTTCATGTTGGCGAAAACACACATGCAGCGACCATTAATGTTTGCATTAATTGTGCCAATTCAGACAGCTAAATAGCTCTAATTGAAATTGCCTTTGCAGAGCAAACTATTACAGAAAACAGAAACGGTAACCTAAGCCAGTAGGTGACTGGAATAGTCAGCTGGCTGCAAGCAGAATAAAATAGATTAGTTCATCAGAAAAAAATACATCTCATTAAATGGTGCCTTGGATTCTGGCAAGGGTCAAATACATTCAGGGGCGCAGTAATAGTGATCTTGGCAGCCTCGATCAAGACCAAGGCAATACACCTCACCACCCTCCGTCCAGTGTTAATTGTTTCCTGTATGCTCAGGCCAGGCCAAAATAAACCCTTAATTTGGTAAAGTTTACCAATATTGCGGTGACCACGGGGTCAAGTGGGACAATATCCTAATTAAAAATGCCTGAAAAATAGGGATGCACCGATTCCAGGATTTGGTTTGAGATTTGGCCTATTTCAGCAGGATTCAGATTCGGCTGAATACTTCTGCCTGGCCGAACAGAATCCAAATCCTAATTTGCATATGCAAAGGGGCGGGGAGGGAAATTGCGTAACTTTTTGTAACAAAGCAAGGAAGTAAAAAATGTTTTCCCCTTCCCACCCCTAATTTGCATATGCAAATTAATATTTAGTTCAGTATGCAACCAAAATCTGGTCCATCACTCCAGAAAAACAGATTACCCTTTGCCCCTTTACAGTGCTACGAAATATGTTAGCACTATAGAAATACATGTTAATAATACAGGGAATATTAATTAGTGCCTCAGTGGGCCCTCTATACACTCCTGCCCCTGCAGCCACAGGGTCTGCTTCATCTGTTCTTACTCCCCTATCTGCAAGATGTACTGTATTGACTTTCCAAAGTTTGTGAATGAAGAAAGTAAGGGCTCTAAAGCAAGCATGGGGCAAGACCATACTCTTCTTTAGAGCCTTCTTAACCAGGTGAAAGTCACTGGCAATGTAAAAAAAGGGCTACAAATGCAACTGCACACTAATTTCTGCCACTGTTTCCCCTTTGAGAAGCAATGATGTCACAATGAACTGGCAATAATCTACCACTCTACCGTTTTGCCGGAGATATCAGGTGAATGCACACAGCTGTCTTCTGTAGTAATGGGGCCCAGTCCAAAGCAGATCTTGCAGAGGGTCATTACTCATGTAAAGTAAAAGTAATGCTCTCCACCTATGGCCTTACAGTCAGTTACCTGACATCATACTCTATTGTCACCACCATGTTCCTCCATACTTTCTATACTTCCATGCTTTTTATACCCTACAACTCTTTTGGGGGATTCCACTATGTGCAGGGCCCTGGGCAGTCATGACCCTCTTTAAAGATTGCTCTGGGAATATGTAAAAGTTACCCCACAAGAGAAATATGAAGGTACACCTATTGAAACCCCTTCATACAGATTTTCTTAAAAAATACTTTGGGTTCAATGTTCTAATGTACAAACGTTTGATTGGTTGTTAATGGTTACTGGATTGGTGCCCTGTACATCAGGGCAATTGTATATTCACTGAACGTTGTTCAGGAAGGGGACCATTTATCCAGAAGGTGCAGGACCTGAGGTTTTACAGATAAGGAGTCTTCCCGTAATATGGATCTCCATACCTAAAAAAAAAATATTTAAATCTTATAAAAAACCCTATAGGATTTTTGTCTCCAAAAAAGGATTAATTATATCTTAGTTAGGATCAAGTACAAGGTTTTATTATTATTACAGAGTAAAAAGAAATCTTAAAAAAAATTTTTAAAGCATTCTTTAGGAGACTGCCTTTCTGTAATTTGGAGCATTCTGGATAATGGGTTTCTGGATAGCAGATCCCATACCTGTATGTCCATTGTTTTTGCAGAGAAAATTTAACAATTTTTCCCATGCACAACATTTAAAATAAAGAACTATTGTTCTACATTCCAGACTTGTAGTTTTTTAGGGGCGTTTAAGATTATTTCTGAAACTCGCAGTAAGCTGGTCAAATAGCTGCCATATTTCATGTTGTGTGCCATCTGTAAGTGCTTCCCACTTAATGCACCGGCAGCACTGATAAATCTGTGGTTTGGGGCAATAGGAATTCAAGGACTAATCGCTTTGTGGTCCAGCTCTGCAATTGTGGGGAACATTTAACTTAGCATGTTATAAATAAAAGCCTCAATGCTCACATGCAGTCATATTAAATAGCATAAATCCTGGCTGTCATTTTAACAACACGGCTTCATTTCTTTTATTTCAAAAAAAAATGTTAAGTGGAATTCCTTTAATAATCTGGTTTCCACAACTAAATTCTGTGCAGCAAGTAAACTCTATGTATAAATAAAGCCTAGGTCTCCGGGAAGGCAGCTGTGGCCAATTTGTACAAAGCAGCCAAACATCCTGGATATACTGCACTCTACCACATTCTCTCAGCTGGCAAGTCCAGAGCAGCAAGTCTAGCCACGGAGCTTGATGTGCCCTCATACAAAGTCTATCTCTGACCATAGAAAGTATAGGAACACAGTCAGCATATCTGAGAATCACAGCTCAGCACTCTATAAAACCACGGCAAGCATAGCAAGACGTTTTTACCTTTATTATGGCCTGATCTGAGTTTGTTCATAGAAACTTTTAGCTATATGGGCTTAAAGCATGGGAAGCAAACCTCTTTTTTTAGCTTTATTTTCATCAATTTCAGCTGTAATAGCGATCCAACATCCCTGAATAAAATTGCTAGCATCCTAGCCACCTGTACGGTTTTGACCCGGACAGCCTGGTATTTTTAAGGGCTGCCCAGGTCAAAACTGACTGCCCTGTTTTCCAAATTAGGGAACCAGGCAGGATTCCCTATGATTGACATGACAATCATAGCCCCTCCCCATTTTGTCATGGTCCCACCCCCTCCATGTCATGCCCTCTCCCCCCTACCCATTCTCCACCAGGCTGAAAGGGGGCCTAATCCTACTGAATACAGACCTTTATCAGGGGATTATATAATTCATAGTTCTATTATATGCTGCTTGATGAAAATTGGTATTCATGTATCGGGAAACACGTTATCCAGAAAGCTCCAAATTACAGGAAGGTGCTGCAGTATTTAATCAATAATTCACTTTTTAAATAATAATTCTGTGTAATAATTTGGAATAAACTGAATCCACTATTTTAGGATTCTGCTGAATCCTAAATCCTTCATGAATGATTTTGGTGAATCCTGAATTTCAGTGAATCCTGTGACTTCTGGATGAATCTCAAACTGAATCCTGGATTCAATACATCCCTTCTAATAATAAAACAGTACTGTAACTTTTAAATTCTCATGGAGTACCAGGCAAATTCGGGTCTTAAAATCTTGATTAATTGATTACATTAAAATAAGTCAATTATATGTTGTGAATCAACCACCCCACGTTTAAAGCATTTTGTGGCTTCAAGCCATTTCCTAAGAAGATATTGGCTACGTGACAGCACAGAGATTCCGGTCGATTACCAACGAGGAAGAGGGTGAGTGCTCTCCCCCTATGCGTTGTAAAACATTACCTTATACTTGATCCCAACTAAGATATAATAAATTCTTTGTGGAGGCAAAACAATTCTATTATATTTAATTAATGTATACATTATTTTTTAGTAGACAAAGTATGGAGATCCAAATTACAGAAGGACCTCTTATTCAGAAAACCTCAGCTCCCAAGCATTCTGGATAACAGGTCCCATACCCTTAAAAGCAAAGTTTAGCAAATAGTCAAAGGTAACACATTTTGCAGTTGTTTTGTCATTATTTGCTATGAGAGGTTTTTCATGATCTACCCATTACTAATCTGCTTGGTTGCAGTTGTTGAAATGCCATAGAAGCAATGGTATTTCAGTGATTTTCTATTGCTTTTTGTTTAACTCTGCAATAACAAACAGCAACAGAAAATTGCATTGCTATTTTTTGCAAAAGCATGATGCAGTAGTTCCTTTATTGTATCCTCAAGGCTCCACCTGCATTACACTAGCACAGTCCTAAGTACCTAAGCGCAGAAAAGCATAAAATGAACAACATCAAATGTCTTAGTTCCTTTCCTTCCACAGGGAAACCACTGGCAGAGAGAGAGACTAGGAACAAGGTAAAAGTGCGTGAATGGTTTCACTTTATTGCACTTACAGATATAGTTATTGCCATTTCTAATACTGAAATGTACCTATGGTGTTATCACAAGCAGATAAATAACCTTCCAGGAGACTTGGCTTGATGGATAAAGCAATAGAAGCTGCATATGGTTTTAGCACCAGTACATAAAACTTTGTTATACTGTAGAGATTGCATTTTAGTAATATAGAGCTTGGCTTTGGAATTAGATTTTTTTCATAGCTTCATACTCTACTGACCCTGACCTCATCAAACTAACACCTGCAAAGCAAAGCCGGAGAGTTTCTGGTTACCAAACACATGGAAAAATGGTTAGCCTTAACATCTGCTAAAAGAACCCACACAAAAGTCTTCTTATTCCTCCTCCACGAACCCATGCACTTATTTTCTGATGTCCAGCAAATCTCTTGCCTCTATAGCATAAATAACTCACCAAGTATTTTAATTGCTTTCATATTTGTTACTCTCGAGTCTTAACCTTTACTCCACAGGGACCATTTTTGAGGCACGTTTTGCACACAGTGTAAGACCAAAAGCCTGGCCTTTATACAGCTGGGCCAGGTGTTTAAAGTTGTAATAAAAACTTACAGAAGGTTTCTGCACTGCCAGTGTCTGTAACAGCATAAAGGCCTTCGGAGGTTGCTAATTCCTTCCCTCTGCATCCATTGTTTGTATCAAAGAGAAGTACAGGTGCTAAATTACATCAAATGTGTTGCACCCCAATAGTGCCCATTAAAAAATGCCCCCTCTTCCCCAAATTCTTCACTTTTGAGCCTGGGAGGATAAGTAGTCTAAACACTAAGAAACGCATTGTTCAAAGTCAATAGACCTGTTTATTGCTCAACACGTTTTTTTTTCATTTGGGATACCAGTTTAAATCATTTTTATTTATTATAGTAGTGCATGTAGTCACAACCAGGAAAAACAAATCATATAATTATTGAGAAAATAATGTAACAAAATTATTAAGCAGCAAAAGAACCAAAGGGGTTGTTCATCCAAACTTTTAATTTGAAGTCGAAAGTGATATTCTGAGACAATTTGCAATTGTTTTTTATTTTGCTCCAGTTTGCAATTTCAGCAATTCGGTTGCATGGAATATGTATATATATTAATATATATTAAAAAGTAGCAATAACGATGCATTTGTATCCTTCAGGTTATTTGTATTGTAGATGGGTCACTGACCCCAATTTGAAAGCTGGAAAGAGTCAGAAGAAGGTAAATAATTAAAAATCTATATAAAAAAAGTAAAAATGAAGACCATTTGAAACGTTAGTTAGAAGTGGCAATGCTATAACGTATGAAACGTTAACTTGAAGGTGGACCACTCTTGATTTCTCTTTTCACTGATGTTCAAGGCTGCAGGGGCATCTTGTTCCCTTCCCTTCAGTGATGCTGGGCATTAGCTGAGCCCCATCAGTGTGTGTGCTGGAAATGGAATAAGACTTTTCATATTGCTGGGCTGTGTAATCCCCCATTTGTGTTAATCATCTTTGTCATGTTAATTGAGGGAGGTATTGAGCCTGAGGAATGCTGTATCTCAGAAGCAGTACGGTAGCTCTGCGCCTTAATATTATCAATTCAAGCGATGACTGTTGTAGAGATTTAGTTTTTAAATAAATGGATGGTCAGTGCACAATTTTCGATTTCCCTTAAGATATTTTTTTATATATTTGCTGAATGGTACAACAAACAACAGGTCTCATTGTTATACCCTTGGGGTGATTTTAAATCTGTGAACAATTTGCTAGAGGCTACGGCCCTAAAATCTGTCCAGTGAAATAAATGTTTGATCGAAATTTGCTCGCAAATGAAGTTTTAAATGAATAAATATCCCATGTGGGTTGTTTTAAATTGGATTTGAAGAAGAAATCAGTGTGCAGAGTTAGACCAATTCTCTGCTAAATGACTTCAATCAGACATCTGGCAATATGATGTATGGGAAAGGTATGCTACGTGATTTCCGTGTACATATTTATATTTTTTTCTGCACAAATGGATAAATGCATAATGTACAGTAATGGCCATAATTGTAAGGAATAAAAACTGGAGCAATTTTGTTAGTGATTGCCTTTAGTTTGTCTCCAGAGAACATTCCATCTAGATGAATGGGAAATAATTTGTAAATAAGGGCAATCTCTTTGCCTTTGATAATCATACATGTACAAATCAAACTCTAACCAGTGTGGCCACTCACCAGAATCTCAACAAACTGATTTGTACAATGCTACATCCACACAAATCACTGCTGAATCACTGGGCAATAATTTGGACAAATTGTGGCTGAGTTATGGTCAAACCTTAAAAGAAGTTATAAATCAGTTAGCTGATTCAGTGTAAATTAGTTGTGTTGTGATCAGTTTAAATTTGGTTTCTACTTTTGTAGACAAAAAAAATCAGCTTTATCAAAATGTAAACATTCTCCATTTTTCACTCCACATCTTGCTTCTGAGAAATACCACAGAACATTTCTTGGACAGTAAACATTCATCTCTTGTATTTTCTTGATCGTGGAAGGGCCCACTATATTTTAAAGAGTTGAGCGATGTTCCCATAGCCTTTAATGGTTACCCAGTTCTAGAATTCTCAATCCAGGTATCCAAATGCCTGGGAACTGGGGTTTTATAGATAACAGATATTTTTGCAATTTTGATCTTCCTACCTTAAGTCTACAAGAAATGTATATAAACTTTAAATAAACCCAATTAGCTGGTTTTGTTTTCAGTAAGGGTAGAGGCACATAATACTATTTGGGGGAGCTTTGAACTGCCTCTTTGCCTGAGCTCTTTGTATTCCGAAGTCTCCTAAAGTTTCCTCATGAGGCAGTTTTGGGAAACTTTGGAAAATGAAGTGATACAAGTGCCATCTCACTGGCGATTTAGATACTAGTTGGCATGGAGGCAGTTTGGAGAGATTAGTCGCTTGAGGAAGAGGAGATTTGTTGCCAGATGACTAATCTCCACCAAATAGCATTGTGTGCCTCTAGACCAAGGATTGATTAAATCTTAATTTAGATATATTGGATACAGTACAAAATATTGTTTTATTAACATAGAGAAAACTGAAATGATTCTAAAATATATGGATTATTTGGATAAAATGTAGTCTATGGGAGATGACCTTTGCTGATTCTGAGATTTCTAGATAACAGGTTTTCCAGATAACGCATCCCATACCTGTAACTCTTCGAGTGGAGTGATAGAAAGATTTACGCTGGAATATTGTTGTTATGCCCATTGATTTTTTGCAGAAAAAAACTAAAATCATCTTGGTTGGACCTCTGTGTGTTAAAATAAGTTAGATAAGTTATATTGTAAGAGCTGCACACATTTAAACCAATTTTATCACCAGATTCAATTTCAGGAGAACACGTTGTGGTTCAGGGATGGGCAAAGCCAACCAGGCACCTTAGGCAGCCTGGCCAACCACCTCCCCTTGTGCTTGCACACATTCACCTAATTAGGGGCATGTTGAGAAGAAGGTAAAATGGAGCAGAGAGAGCTAGTAAACCTTGACTAGGAGTAGGCAGAAGGTACCTGGCCAGCGCCCTCCCTTTGTTGCGCCCTAGGCAGGTGCCTGTTCTGCCTACCCTTAGATCTGGCCTTGCTATGGTTTAATATGTAAGGTGAGATTCAATTTAAAGAGAGAAAACGTTTCTCCTAATTCAGTTCCAGTTGTTATTCCATACTCTTCAATAAAATTTGTATGTGACAAACAGTGAGCTAAGTTTTCCCATTGAATTGTTTCTGGCTCTATGGGGAAATCTGGGACTGAAATAGGAGATTTCAAGAGGCTTTTCTCATCAAATTGAATGTGGCACATTATTACCATTACTCATTTACCACTTTCGCAGGTACAAGTGCTGGAGTACTAAGGGATGCAAAATTATTCCATTTCAGTCCACAAAAGGTTTGGTTTTACGTACAGGTAATTTCAATAAAAGGCACATTTTCATAAAGATTTGCTCCATCAGCCACAGACAGAAAGTAAAGTATAGGCAATGTGGTTTGCAGAACAACAAATACAGTAGTTCAAGCAGCTGCTGGAGGGCACAGATGTATATAGTACTTGAAAAGGCCCTGTCTGATACATAATTTAGTATATATTGTAGATGGAAAACCATATCCCCAAACAGTTAGCTAATTAAGCTCAATAGTTTACATTGTTAGCCTAAAGCTTTGAGGACCTGGGTTCAATTCCAGCCATGACATTTGCATAGTGTGTTTTCCACATGTTCCTTTGGGTTTCTGCTTCCAGTTTTCTCCTAGAGTCAACAAAACATGTTGGTAGGTTAATTGGACCTTAATGAAATCACGTGTTTGTGTGATGGAAGAAAAATTTTGAAAGCTACGGTGGACAGGAACCAATGGGAATCATTATCCTTTATTTATATGGCAGGGACACAATGCTTTACAAAGATCATTTGTTTTTCACAGCCAAGCCTGCTTCAGTGGAGCTCATGATCTATGACCTATTACATCAACACAACACACTAGAGTCAATTTAACCAGACAACAGGAATAAATTAATAAAAAAACAACAGCAGACAGCATTCAATTGGGGTCAAACTTAGTAAAAAAAATAGTTGGGTGTGTACTAAATTTAGCAAATCGTAATGTGAGGTGCTCAGTGCAGAGGTCACCTGGTAACTTATTTACCAAGGTAATTTATTTACCACTGGGGTCAAACTTAGGACCCCAGTGTTGCAAGAAGCAGTTTTAAAGGGATCCTGTCATGGGAAAAAATTTTTTTTCAAAATGTATCAGTTAATAGTGCTGTTCCAGAAGAATTCTGCATTGAAATCCATTTCTCAAAAGAGCAAACAGATTTTTTTATATTTCATTTTGAAATCTGACATGGGGCTAAACATATTGTCAATTTCCCAGCTGCCCCAAGTCATGTGACTTGTGCTCTGATAAACTTCAATCAGTCTTTACTGCTGTACTGCAAGTTGGAGTGAAATCACCCCCTCCCTTTCCCCCACCCAGCAGCCAACAAAAGAACAATGGGAAGGTAAACAGATAACAGCTCCCTAACACAAGATAACAGCTGCCTGGTAGATCTAAGAACAGCACTCAATAGTAAAAACCCATGTCCCACTGCATACTTTTCAGTTACATTGAGAAAGAAAAACAGCCTGCCAGAAAGCAGTTCCCTCCTAAAGTGCTGGCACAAGTCACATGACCAGGGGCAGCTGGGAAATTGACAAAATGGCTAGCCCCATGTCAGATTGCAAAACTGAATATAAAAAAATCTGTTTGCTCTTTTGAGAAATGTATTTCAGTGCAGAAGTCTACTTGAGAAGCACTATTAACTGATGCATTTAAAAAAAAACATGTTTTCCCATGACAGTTTCCCTTTAAATTAGTCGCTGTTCTGTTACTTCATTGCAGAAACCATTATGATGCTCCAGAATATTGAAATGGCACAGGCAACCTCTTGTTGTAGGATTGTGTATAGTTGTAGGATTGTGAATTGAGCTGCTGTAGGAGCTTGACGACTGCTGCTGTCCAAATGAATTCTAAGGGCTAGAGCAGACGGGGAGATTCGGGGGCATTTTGTCGCCTGGCGACTTGTAGCCACGACTTGTAGCCCCCGAACCTCCCCGAATAGCCAGGTCCTGAGGCGCACCGGTCGCGAGCCAATTTGGAGCGATTCCACAAATCGCGCCGCTGCGTGTGAATAGGCGCCGGCGTTTTCAAGTAACGCCGGTGCGCCTCAGGACCTGGCTATTCGGGGAGGTTCGGGGACTACAAGTCGCGGCTACAAGTCGCCAGGCGACAAAATGCCCCCGAATCTCCCCGTCTGCTCTAGCCCTTAAGGGAAGGTTTGTAAAGAAATCCTGTTTCAAATTGGTCTGTTAGATACAAGTGAGTAACAGAGAAAGGTCCAATACATTGCAGCCCACTGAAACTAACCTGTTGGCAGAAACAGGCACAGCTGGTTTTAACAAGAATAAGCCTTCTGTAGTGGCAGTGAGAATTAGAAACAGTCTCTGCATTTACTGCTCTTTCTATGAAATCTATTCGGCAGCAGATGGAGCTCTGGTACCTGTAACACCCTTTCCCCCACCATTTTCTAAACCTACTGAACATATTCTGCGGTTTTCTATTTACTTGTCTATAAACCTGCCTTTGTAACAGGGGAGAATTCCCAGATAAACCAGACAACTCAATTAATAACTATTAATTTTTTTAAGACATTTTAGGAACTGTTTTCCAGTACCTTCTGATAAGCTTTCAGACTGATGATGGGCAACACATTGTTGGCACTGATTTCAGCAATTTTCCAGGCACACAGCACACAATTACTCCCTTTATTAAAACCTTGCTGAATTTTTTAACACAGCTGTTATTGGTGCAGCTCTGTTTTGTGTGATAGAATTTTAGGTTTTATGTAATTCAAGTACTATATGGGTACTTTTTGATCTGCCTTAGCAGTGAATAATGATTATAAATGCTAACTCATAACACCATATATCTTGTGAGACACCTGACTCTGCAGTGCCTTCCATAAAATAACTGTTTTTTTTTTGTTTTTTTGGCTCAAAGGAAGTACAATCACCAGCACCAAGAAGAAGACATTTTTGGACACTCCACAACCTTAGCCATGGCCTGATACAACTGAAATTTCCAAGGGAAGCGAGGGAAGGAGAGGGAGATGAGGGAGGGGAGAGGTGGAGAGGGCAGCGAACAGACTAGGGGTAGGCAGAAGAGACTTAATAGGTACCTGCCAAGCACCCCCTTATAGTTGCGCCATAGGCAAGTGCCTCTTCTGCCTACCCCTAGTTCCAGCACTGACTACAAGCAAGTGTTTCCAATTTAAATGCATGAAAAGTACATGCATTTTTTTAGCACCAGCAAGTTACACAACACTTGCAAATGAACGTGGCTAAAAATGCCATATTTTATATACTGCGCTTATTACAAATACAGCTTCTCAATAGCAGCAACGTTCCAGGATTTGTCACAGGGGGTCACCATCTTGGAAAGTATCTGCGACACTCACATGCTCAGTGGCCTCTGAGAAGCTGTTGAGAAGCTAAGCTTAGGGGTTGTTGCACATTATCAGAAAATTAGGTTTGTCTGTAATATAAGCTGATGCCACAGGGCTGATTATTACATTCTGATGCTAATTGCACTGGTTTCTGTGCTGCCATGTAGTAATTATCTCTATTAATGACTAATAGTGATGGGCGAATTTAATCGCCAGGGGCGAATTCCCGCGATTCGCCGCTGGCGAATAAATTCGCGAAATGCCAGCAAAAATTCACCAAAAAAACGAGTCGCGCGTTGTTTTTGACGCGATGCGTCAAAAATGGCGCGACGAAAACGACGCAACACTCGTCGAAAATGACACGACGCGCGTCGGAAATGAATTTTTTCGCCAATTCGCGAATTGGCGAAACGGGTGAGATTCGCCCATCACTAATGACTAATCAGCCTTATACTGTGACATTTCTGTTCTATGTGTACTGTATATTGTGAGTGGGTCCCTAAGCTCAGTAAGTGACAGCAGCACAGAGCATGTGAATCAGTGAATCAGCAGAAAAGAAGATGAGGAGCTACTGGGGCATCTACTGGGGAGACACAGATCTTTACTGCTAAATGGCTGTGGTTGCCTTGGTATGGTACAGAAGCAAAACATAATGTACATTTCTAGCTACCTCTTTAGTTAGGCTTTATTTCTCCATTAAGACAAACAGGAATCTTACAATAATTTACTAAACAAAGGTTACTGAATAAAAATAAGTTCTGAAGACCCTACTCACAAAAGCTTACTAACTAAAGGACTGTGGGGAAAATCACACTGGCTACTGTCACTTTCTGAAAAGCCTGTGATGGTCCAAACACACAACAGCTCACAAGAGAAATCTAAATAGCACATGTCCATAAAGTGTGAAATGTGAAAGTGCTTTATGACACCACAAATGCATGTAAACACTTAAACAGTGAGATTAATCAGAAAAGTCTGCAGAGTTTTAATACACAATTGGAATGCGGTCCCTGCCCAAACATTATAAAAAGAAAATATGGAAAATGAACTACCTGCTTAGGTGCATCCATCTAGTGCACATACATAGTAACTTGTAGTTTGAAAAATGATGCATGTGCAAATTCAACCTTACTTTTATATGAAACTTGCATCTTTATGCTACTTAGTACAGTATTTAAACAGTGTGTCTTTTGATGAATCTGTTTTATAAGTCTGCAAAATTCTCTTGTAGTGCTCTATAATATTTTACTCCAGATTTCTACTGTATCGTTGTTGTGTAGAGCGGTCAGATCCTGGTCCTGACAGGAACTCTTGCAGCAATATGTTGTATCAAGTGCTTACAAAAGGAAAGTAGTGCACAGCTCCGAATGCTTTTTCACTGGAATGAACATTTTCAATAACCTTGCACCTGGACAGTCTCCATTGTGTATAATGAGCGCAACAAGCACAAAAGACTGAACATCAGAGCACATGCGATTATTGGCGCATCAAGGTTACCACCTGCACTGCATTCCAGTAGAAAAGGGATTCCTCTTATGTAGGCCATCGTACACACAAAGAGTTGCCCAGAAATAAAAATGTGAGAAACTATCCCACCATTAAATGATTTGGTTTAATCCTCTAATGCTGCTAAAAGCCCAGATAGGCATATCTAAACAGATGGGGGAAATTGACCCCCCCCCCCTACAAAGTGCCATGGAAGAGAATTCAACTTTTTTTTGTCTTTCACGAAAAATAAATTTCTCTAAATGTATGTGCCATTGGTTAACGTGTAGGAAAAACAGAGCCATTTTATGTACTTAAAGGAACAGTTCAGTTTAAAAATTAAAACTGGGTAAATTCGATGATCGAAGTAGCTTCAAAGTAGCTTCAAAATCTATTCTAAAATTCGAATATTCATAAAAATTTGATTGAATTTCGAATCCTTCATGTGAATTTAGTAAATCTGCCCCTAATTGTAGAGTTTAGTATCCCAATAGCCTTTGATATTATGTCTGTTGCTGCTTCAAATGAAAGTCCTTTTCTTCTAGTCTGAAGGGGTGGCCTCTGGTGCGGTGAAACTATTTCTAGTGGAATATGATGAATAAACATTAATTAATGAAAAAAATTACACCCCCAACATTTTTTTTACTCATTTACCATTACCATTTATTTATATTCCATACAAGTTAAAATGTTATTTTTAAACTCTAAATCTGGGGCGTTTCGCTTCACTGAATTTTTCACCAATTTCCCGAGAAATTCACAAAATGGCGAAGAATTAGCGAAAATGTAAAAATCAGAAAATTCATGAAAAATTCTTGAAATTTTACCGTTTTCATGAAAATTTTGTGAAATTTGAACTACTTCACTATAAATTTGTGAATTTCAAGGAATTTCACTATAAATTTATGAATTTTGAACTATTGCACAAAATTCTTAAAATTCAAACGTTTTCACTATAAATTCGTGAATTTCGACGTTTTCACGAAAAAAATTGTGAAAATCAGAAATTGATCCGAATCGCAGGAATTTGCCGCGAATAAATTCGCCCATCACTAGTCCCCATGTTTTCTAGAATAAGTACAGAATTTTTCAAAGGACAAACTGTTTGATAACTTTACATGTAGATAAATTAATTACCTAGAGTTAAGGTGGCCATACACGCACCAATATCATACAAAACAAGGTTTCTTACGATATTTGGTTCATGTGTTGTGGCAGACAAGGTGATTTCAGCAAAAGCCTTGAATATTGGTCATTTTGATGATTGGACAGGATGGAAAGTATTTACATTGCAAAACATTGGCAAAACATTAATTCTTAATAGTCAGGGGTAGAATTCTTTTGTTTCCACCTGAGTATTCAACTATGTTAGTAAAGAAAACAAACAATCTTTCCCGTGGGAAAGATTGTAATTGTAATGTGTATGGCCACCATTTCTGGACCTTGATGAAGTGCAGGAGTACACTAGCTAGTTTCTAATAAAGTTACATTGTTTCTTATTGATTGAATTATGATAGTTGTAACAATTTGCTGTTTGATTTTTAAAGAGACATAAGCAAGATATAAGTCATTCTTATTAACTTGGCCAGGTTTCCTGGCTTTCTGGTTTGACCTCTTGCTGCTCTGCTAGTCACAGATTTAATTTAGACATTTATTTGCTTGTGATATTAAAGTACATTCTTAGTTTGCAATTTTAAAATAAACAGTGCTTACAGATATAAAAAGCTACTGTATTACAGGCACATACTGCCTTCAGTTGTCTCATCTCGCTGCCCTACTATCTGCTTTACCGCCTATCTGGACTATTGTCACCTTGACTGTAACGTGAACATAAAATGAAGTAGATCAGAAGCCATGGGTATGTGTTCATGACTATTTACCCTAAAATCTGAGTTAAGGGAAGACTAATATAAAGTTCTAGGACAGAGTTAAAAATGTAAATAAATGTAAGTGTGAGCTGGTTACTGTGGAACTTGAATTGAGGTTTTAACCTATAGATTCCCTGATGTGAGCCTGAAGCACCTGCTGAAGAGTACCTTATAAGTGGATGGGGAAAAGATGTATTTTATTAAAGTGGAATTATTTTTCTGTTAATAATTGCAGTATTTGATTTGTATTATAACATATTCTGTGTTCTTTTTAGAGGCATTGTGATCTAAACTACCACATTTTTTGGTCAAATTGTGCAGTGTGACAGCTGAGGGCATTACATTATATTAAAATATATTAGCATGAATATGATGCATCAAATGCAGCTACAAGTTTAACAGATAGATGTTCTATAACAATCAAGGGAAAGTTGTGCTCACCACTAATTTGTAAAACCATTAGGCGGGGGTGCAATGAGGCTGTGACCACAAAATACATATTGACAAAAGCAAGAGGTCCTCTGCACTCAACCCATTATCAATATATTTAAGACATTGAGACATTCTGTGCATACATCTACTAAAAAATGCCTTACCCTTTAAACAACAGGGATTGTTTGTCCATATATCGCAATATCTTTAAGCTGGCCAACTACGTCAAAGTCATCCCATATCTGGCCAGTCCTACACTCAACATTCATCTGATTCATTAAGAATTCTATTGCTTCATTATACATTTTACAAAGAGACTAATAAGGGAATGTAATATAAGTCGGTAACGCAAAAAACTATTCGCAATGTGAAAAGATAAGCCTTTGCGCGAACAAATTCTGCTTTGCGCGAATGCAATATACCTTTTGCGAACCCGGAAACTTTTTAGCGACCACTTCTGCCAGCGGAAGGCCATTTGCGAATTTTATGCTTTGCACTAATGCGCTGTCAATGTAATAAAACTTCTTACTGAAAAAGCCGCAATGTTTGCTCCAAAAGATTACGACACCTTCAAGCACTTCAATTCGCAATAATAATTCGCACTGAGCAATAACGATTCGCAATGCAATAACGCAGTGATTTTCAACCTTGTGCCTCCAGCTGTTAAGGAACTACAAGTCCCACAATGCAATGAAGGAGTCTAACAGCCACAGTCAGGCAAATGCATTGTGGGACTTGTAGTTTCTTAACAGCTGGAGGCACAAGGTTGAAAATCACTGCAATAACGGTTTAAGGAACAATATTGCATTGCGAGATGTGGATTTTTACTCTTATTGGTGCGCAATGTTTTGCTCTTAGGGACTTTAATCACATTCCCCCGTTTGTTTTACCTGCAACTTACTTGCTGCTTTCAAAGTAAAACTCCCAAACTTGGTTGCCGTTTTATTAGACATCAGTGGGATAGATGTGCTTTGCACCCTGCCAGAGCCAACCCCTGCAGTTGCATTGCATCAATCATCTCAAAAAGAAAATCCTTACAAATTATGAATACTTGGTAGACTCTAAGCTTGGTGCAACAAGCTTAGAGGGGAACTCCGGCTTTCAAACCAAAATTTGATAAAGCGGCCTGCATAACACAGAAATCCATATACCAATATACCCATCACAAATACTTGTTTCTTTAAAAAGTATGAATAAATACAATTTTCTATGCTGAAATCCAGCTGTTTAATAGTTTCTGCATCATTTGAAATCCTGGCAGGGAAGGAGGGACGAAAACACTGATGTTACAAATTGTATACAACTTCTCCACAGCTTACAGACAGCATGCAGGAATAACATAACCCATGATGCATTGCACTGTGATGTTCCTTTCCTTATTGAAATAATGTGTGTAGGGAATTGTGGGGTTTGGAGGATGCCGGCAGAGGACAGATGACTGTTGAAACAAACAGTAGTAAGCCAGCTCAGCAAAGTAGTCAGACAGATCAGCAGGAGAGCAGGCTCTCTAGGCTTAGGGAACTGTCAGAAACCATTAAAAAATCAGGAAAAGTCTGCATATTTGTTCAATTGATGTATATTGCAAAGTTGCTTGAAATTATGTTTATTTTTCAAAAAGCTAAAGTTATGTTTTTGGGGAGTTTCCCTTTATAGGGCAAGGAAAGGCAAAGAAATAAAACCACATTTTTACTTTCTTTAATGAAAAAGAAATCTATCTCCATTATAATTTTAATTAAGAAACCTGGCTGTATGCAGTGAAATTCTCCCATCATTTAGTGCTGTGGATAGGAATTGTCAGACAGTCCCTAACTTCTGGCAGGGAAACAATCATACTTATCAACAGCAGGGGGAGCCCCTACCTAACTTACCAGCCATGCAGAACTCAAGCAGCTTTGTTTTTTTTATCATTTATGACGATCCCTAAGAAGCCCAGCTCACACTGAGCATGTGTATGTAGTCTAGTCTTGCAAAGATGTATAACAAAGTTACAAGATGACAGCCCCCTGTGGCCAACTTTGAAAGCATAAATCATTTGTTTGATTAGGCTTGTGGTGCAGTAAGTTCATGTTTATGTTTAGTATACAAAATACAGCATTTCTAGCATTATTCTATTTTAGACTTTCCTTGCCCTATAAAGAAGAAAAGGTTAAAACTAGATAAGCCTTATTAGAAAGGTGAACCTAAATATACCAGTAAACTCTCAAAGTAATGCTGCTCTGAGTTCTCTGTCAAAAGAAGCACAGCATTTCTGTCCTTCCATTGTTTACACATGGGCTTCTGACTTCCTGCCTTCAGCTTAAACCTCTTTGCCCCAGGCGTGAGCATGCTCAGTTTGCTCCTCTTCTCCACCTCTCCCTTCTCTGATATAATCTGAGCCCAGAGCTATAAGTGAGCAGGGAGATACTGAGGCAAAACGTGATGTCACACCAAGCTAATACTGCAGCTGGTATCCTAAGGTATGGTAAAACATTCTGCAGAATAAATAAAGCATATAGCACTATTGCAGCTAATCTATTCGCAATAAAATGCCTCCGTAGCTTTCCTTCTCACTTAAGAATAGATTTCTGGTGGTAAAGGAAAAATTTTCTAGTTGGAGAAATGTTATAAGTGGAGTACCCCATTGGTATGTCCTTGGCTTTTTGCTGTTTAATGTATTCGTAAGTTACCTGCAAAATAAACATGAGCAAAAACAAAGTTGGTATAAATGGGCACTTGTAGGGGAAATGATAAAATGAAAATAAAAAAAAAAAAAGACAAAGAGCCACCCATTTAGACTAAAAGAAAAGATACTCTGAACCGGGGTATTTTTTTGCTAATGTTATACTGGGATATACACTGAAGAAACATGGGGGCTCATTCAGTGGCCCCTCACAAAAAACTCTTCAGACACATCCTCCCCTACCCAGTCCCCCTCTAACACCCACCCCATGTGTCTCCAGCTCCTGGCCAACAGTCAGGTTACAGTAGGACAGTGCCTGGGGTTTGGGGATTTCTATTGAAGATGATGACTCCTTGGTCCAAACCACCTGCCCCCCAGAACTATTTGCAAGGAGTTTGTATTAATTATTTGGCCATATCTGTGAATATGATAGAGTGTAAACTGTGTGAGAGTAGGGACTGATGTATAATATCTGTGAAAATGTTTATGCGCTATATTAATAACAGGTGATTATAATTGCATTGATGAACCACTGTCTACTTTCAAGCAAAATTAAAACTTTGTAGAGCCTATGGGGTAAATTTATCAAAGAGTGAAGTTCCGCCACTAGAGTGAAATTCCGCCACTCTCCATTAATTTCTATGGGATTTTGAAAGGTGTATTTAAATTTATCAATGGGTGAAGTGAAAGTTCACCCTTTGATAAATACTCCTTTAAAAATCTCATATAAATAAATGGAGAGTGGGGGAATTTCACTCTGGTGGCGGAACTTCACTCTTTGATAAATTTACCCCTGTAAGGGCAAGTCCCACTTGGCGTTTTTACGTTGCTTTTTTTTAAAACGCACGATCCAGCATAAATACGCAACTGAAACCACCCATACATAATAATATATACGGTTTTCCACCTGTAGTTTTCTTTTCCCAAAATGCATTTTGGGTTTTTTTTCGTACCCCACAATTCCACTCAGAAGGATTTTGGTAAAGTTTTTTGCAAAAAACGCCAATTGGAAAACAATTTACATGCAGAATGTAGCTGTACTGCTTGTCAATACGCAATGTAATTACATCACCAGCATACAATGCCATAAACACGTATATGCGAAGTCCATCTCGCAAGAGTTTGGCTGCGTTCAATAATATGGGTTTTCCTCTTAATTGGATTGGGGACAAACCTGAATCATACGTTTTTTTCAGAAAAGCCAGAATTTTTTACATTTTTGCCTGAAAAGTCTGAAATAGTTGGATTTTGGAGCTAAGTCCTGCACAGACCCCAGATACTTCCAAATAGGACAGGGACCTCTCCCACTGACTTATATACAACCTTGGCAGGTCTGAGATGATGGATTTTCTGTTTTGGACTTTCTCCATACTAGAAAAATTTGCGTTTTTTTTTTTTTTTACTAAAAATTTGGATTTAACAGTAAAATAAAAATTTTGTTTTTGGCATTTGGACTTTAATATCTAAACTCCTAACTGTACTATAACTGAATCCTATTTTGGGTTTAGAATCCCTAAACCAGCATAAAGGTTCAAAGCAAAAGTTCTAATCTATACATATAAATGTAGTTGAAGTTGTTTAGACCATAGGTAGTGATTTCCCTGAGGGTAAGCTACCAGGAGCAACCCCTCTGTTCTCTAGGTATTGATACAATAGCACTGACAAAATATTTTTGTAATAATAATAAGTTGTTACCCAACTTCTGGAATAAGGTGTGCTTTCATGGAGATAAAGGGGAATTTAGAAATTCTCCCAAACAAAGGGCTTTGTTACAGCTTCAGGCTTCAATGCTCTCACCTCAGCTGCAAAGAGGTGACCTTCAACAGTCACAAGCAATTAAAAGTCTCTTCCTCCAATGGCACAAAAGCTTCCTTACTAATCAAGCCAACTAGGAGAAGCAACACAGGCTGAACAGCCTCTGAAATATTTTCAACAGAAATCCCCATTTTCCAGCAGCAGAAATCCCTCTCACCCTTCTTATCTGGAGCTGAATCCATCCTTCAGGCACTTCCCAAATAAATGATGGACTGCAAAGCTTTAAAGGACATCTCCACCCAGTAATTCTAAGCAACTTACCATTACATTCTTTCAATGTTTTCTCTACATTTTTATTTGCAAGTCATTTCTGGTCTCTGGTTCTCCTCCAGGTCTGTTCTTCAGCTGCCACATTGTCTCACGAGTCTGAACCAGAGGAGAGAGAGGGATACATCAATTACTGCTTTCAGTAGGGTAGTAGAGAATAAATACAGCCAGAAAAATACTGTTTTTCAATATAAATCACAATTACGTTGAAATAAATTGAGATTTTGTTTGCACTATAAAAGCCCTGTGAGTGTTATTTTTGATGGTTTGATATTTATCTATTTTGTAAATCAGCACCCAGGCATTGCGGCTTCATTTTGGAGTGCACCAGTATAATTTGTGATATATATATATATATATATATATATATATATATTGAATAAAGTACTACTTAAGTACTACTTATGATAAGGATATCATAATTCACCAAGGAGTTCCATGACCATCGGCCAAGTGTTTTTATACAAGTCATGGAACTCCGAGGTTACTTCTAACATCCTCATATTTTCCATCAAGGGATGCTTTATTTATCACAATACACAAGTTTTAGTGAGTCATGTGACAAAAATGACATCACTTCTCACCGTTTATAACTGATGACATCAGTAGTCACTGTTTATAAGGACATCATTTACAGGATATATGTGGCTTTTGTGTATTATATATAGTGAATAAGGTACCCCCTATTGTAAAATATAAGTATTAGGGATGCACCGAATCCAGGATTTGGTTCGGGATTCGGCCAGGATTCGGCCTTTATCAGCAGGATTCGGATTCGGCCGAATCCTTCTGCCTGGCCGAACCGAATCCGAATCCTAATTTGCATATGCAAATTAGGGCCAGGGAGCTAAATCACGTGACTTTTTGGCACAAAACAAGGAAGTAAAAAATGTTTTCCCCTTCCCACCCATAATTTGCATATGCAAATGAGGGTTCGGATTCGGTTCGGTATTCGGCCAAATCTTTCGGGAAGGATTCGGGGGTTCGGCCGAATCCAAAATAGTGGATTCGGTGCATCCCTAATAAGGATACTATAAGTCAACAAGGAGTTTTATGACCATTGGCTAACTGCTTTTATACAGGTCATGGAACTCCGAGGTGACTTCTAATATCCTCATATTTTCCAACAAGGGGTACTTTATTTATCATAGTAAACAATTTTACTGAGTGATGTGACAAAAATGACATCACTCCTTACCATTTATAACTGATGACATCAGTAGTCACCATTTATAAGGACATCATTTACAGGATAAATGTGGCTTTTGTGTATTATATAGTGAATAAAGTACCCCTGATTGTAAAATATAAGGATACTATAAGTCAACAAGGAGTTTTATGACCATTGGCCGAGTGCTTTTATACAGGTCATGGAACTCCAAGGTGACTTCTACTATCCTCATATTTTCCAACAAGGGGTACTTTATCATAATAAACAATTTTAGTGAGTCATGTGACAAAAATGACATCAATCCTTACCATTTATAACTGATGACATCACTACTTACCATTTATAACTGATGACATCACTAGTCACCGTTTATAAATGATGACATGATCACTAGTCACTGTATATTAAAATATAATAGATATTTATGGCTTTAGTGTAATTTATATATATGTATTTTCTTAAGTAACAAATAACTTTTACAATCAGTTGCTTAGAATTATATTTTCTTTCATTTTGGGTAGAGAGTGTCCAATTTAGGAATCAAAGGAAAACTGAATTCCATCAGCAAATCTGTTCTTTTTACCTAAACTTGAGGGACAGTAGGTGGCAGCCGTGGGCTCAGCAAATCCAGCATCTGAAAGAGAAGGGGGTCAGACCTAATTTACCTACTCCCCTCCCTCCCCCTTTTCCAGGCGGCTTTATAATGGGATCCCAATGGAAGTGTTAAGAGCTGCTGCTGCTGCTGCCGGTACAGGACGAGGAAGAAGCAAAAGGAGCCTCGGCGCTGTGCTTTGCGCACACGCTGCCCCAACTTCCTTTTATTGCCTTTGTAGAAGTCCCACGCCTGGTTTTCTTTTTGCACCTGTATAAGAAGAGGCAACATGACCCCAAGAACGATCGCACTTTTTGTAACTTGCTACTTTGTCCTTCTGCATCTGCCTCGGTGTTTCGGCCAAAGAGCGACTGGCCCCAGGGTAAGAGACTGATGTTTCTTCTGCATCCAGTGTTATTTTAGCTGCTGCCACTTTTAGATTAGAATCTGGGATTTCTCTAGCATTCCACTACACACAGCCTTGGTATTTCTGCTATTGCTTCTCTCACCATATGTTCACTGGCACTTTAGAAGCTTGTTGCAATTACCAGGCAGCATCTATACCCAACTTGTTGCGACTTTCACTTCCAGTTTCTTATTTCCTTGCATAAATAATTTTTAATTTATAGCAAAAAAAAAAAGTTATTCATAGTATCTATAAACTAAATGTATAAGGTCATTATGAAATAAGTTGGCGCTATAGAAATACATGTTATTATTAATAATAATAATAATAATAATTTGATAAAATTGCCACCTACATTAAAACAAAAAAAAAATATATATATATATATACTTTAAATTTTATTTAGCTCTGGAATGATTGGCAAAAGTTTTTTTTTATTGTGTAAATTAATATTCGTGATTATGCTATGCATGTGTGCTCATGTATTATGAACCGTAAGCATATGCATTGATATATTGGGGACTAATGGGCAGTGCTTGCTGGTTGTGCAGTCTTGTTAAAGGAGAACTCATGCCTAAAAATGAAAAGGGATAAAAATGCCATATTTTATATAGGGAATTTATTGCACCAGCCTAAAGTTTCAGCTTGCCAATAGCAGCAATGGTCCAGGACTTCCAGCTTGTCACAGGGGGTCACCATCTTGGAAAGTGTCTGTGACAGTCACATGCTCAGTGGGCTCAGTGGGCTAAGCTAAGCTTAGGGGTCGTCACTAAGAAAATGAGGTTGGCCTGTAATATAAGATGATGCTACAGGGCTGATTATTACATTCTGATGCTAGTTGCACTGGTTTCTGTGCTGTCATGTAGTAATTATCTCTATTAATGACTAATCATCCTTATATTGTGACTATATTTCTATTACACTATGTGTACTGTATATTGTGAGTGGGTCCCTAAGCTCAGTAAGTGACAGCAGCACAGAGCATGTGAATCAGCAGAAAAGAAGATGGGGAGCTACTGGGGCATCTACTGGGGAGACACAGATCTTTACTGCTAAAGGGCTGTGGTTGCCTTGGGCTGGTACACAAGCACAAAACATAATGTACAACATATCTAGCTACTTCTTTAGTTAAGCTTTAGTTCTCCTTTAAGCGGTGTAATAAGTGCATTGCACATTAAATGAATAATGACAATTGGGGTTATGCTAAGCCATTTTCAAAGTCGTTTTTAAAGTTTAAATGTGTGGAGTTCCTGCCGTTGTTGGACTCCAACTCACAGAATTTCCAAAGGCTACAGGGAGATGCTGGCATTTGCAGTTCCAGAAACATATGGATTGATGCTTTAACTGATATGCCCCTAGGAATATAGCCATGTGTCATATTCTGGATTAAAGGTGTGTCCGTACTTTTGTGTGCATGGGCAATGTTACCATGCTACCTGGCAGGCATTCAATGTATGTGTAGAAAAGAATAAAGGTTTTCACTCTTTTGATTTTCATAGATTAATTGACAGGCAGCAGAGCATGAACTGACTGTGATGGTTGTCCTTATAGCCATGATCCTAAAGGTGGCCATAGACGTAACAATTCTACCTATATCTGATGATTCAGCACTAACAATGGGCAATGTTAAAACTGGCCATAGATGTTACAATTACGGTCTTTCCAAGAAAGTTTGTTAGTTTCAATACACACGTGTAGAGCTGAATCCTTAGATATACAGAGAGAAACAATAGAATTCTACCTGTATCTGACGATTCAGCACTAACAATGTCGATGTGATGGGTTCCTTTAAAGGCACCCGATCAAAATTTTCTGTCCAGTCCGATCAACCAGCCGATTAGTATCCAAGTCTTCTGCTGATACCTGTCAGCTTGTTTTCCACCATACACGCACGAGAATTAGTTTAGTAAGATATTATTTGTGGGTCTATGGCCACCTTAAGGGTCCCTTCAAAATTTCCATCCAGCACGATCAAGTCTTCTGCTCATTTCCGACCATGCACGCACCAAATCGTATGAAAATTTGTTTTGTACAATATTATCTGTGCATCTGTGGCAGGGATCAACACTAGCAACACTAGCATGAAAAATGTTCTTGGGGTGCCAAATAAGTGCTGTGATTGGCCATTTGGTAGCCCCTATGCGGATTGTCAACCTACATTGAGGCTCTGTTTGGTAGTGCACCTGGTTCTTATACAACCAAAACTTGTCTCCAAGCAAAGAATTCTAAAATAAGCTCCTGCTTTGAGGCCACTGGGAGCAACATCCAAGGGGTTGGAGAGCAACATGTTGCTCATGAGCTAATGGTTGGGGATCACTGCTGTATGGCTACCTTAAGTACAGTGCCGTACAGGAACACTGCCTGGTATGATGTGGATGAGGGTCAGTTTATAACCATTTTAATAGGACACATAATCAAGTATGTTTATAAAAGAAAATCTAGTAATTGATCTAAAATTATCCTTAGGAGTGTCATAAACTGCTCATTATGGGGTTAGAAAGTGACCTCTGCAGCAGCTTTATAGTGAGTGTACTGCTTTAAAACAGGGTGCATGCTCACCCTGCATTGTTCAGTTAGATATAATGGAACTGAATGTATCTCTCTGGAGCTCACTGGGTGAGTATTGAGGTTCCAAGGCTCAGGCTCACTATGCTATTATGTTACAGCATTCATCTGTATAACTCTTCACACTCTTGTATACAGATTGTTGTTGGACTGATTGTTATTACTGCCATTCAGATCCAGGTGCACGGATTTCCAGAGTGGCATTCACATGCCCTGACTTCTTTTGAAGCTAGATGGGATTTCCAAGTGTGTGATCTGATGTTTCACAATCAGACCAAACTTGCACCGTATTGCAAACTGACTGTGAACGGACATAGCTTCTTCTGCATTGATCACATAATTGGGACCCATATTCAGCTCCATTAGCCAGTGTGAGTGGCCCAGTTATGAGCATGGCAGCCATGCCACCGTAAGCCATAACTGACTGTAGTGAAGGTAATGTGCAGAAGAATACGGGTGTGAACAAGCCATTAATATTCACCTTACAAACAGTTTTTTTTCAGTTCAGTTCACCATAAACAAAGACTTTTTTCAATTGCTTTCCATTTATTTATTTTTTCCTTTTATTTTTTTGCTGTTTTTCAAAATTGAAGTTTAAAGGTTAATGTTCGTGTCTCTAGTGTTTTTCGGTCTGGCAGCTCAGTAATCCAGGAGTATCTGACTATTACAATTTGCTACATTGAGTTGATACAATTAGTTGATACATTTCTCAGCAGTATCTGTGGAATATTAGCAACTATTGTATCAATTCTAACAGTGGCCTTTAAAGGAAAATTCAATCTGTACGTGAAAAAAACCCTCCCTTGTGTAGGCCCCCCTCCTTCCTCCCCCAGACCTATCTGCTCCCCCAGGCAAATGCCCCTAACTTGTTACTTACCCCTCCTTCCAGGTCCTGTCCAGCGGATTTCACAGGCGCCATCTTGTTTAGTTCGCTCTTCATCCTGTACTGACTGCTGTTTTCGGCGCAATGTGAGGAATCTGCCGGCAGAGCTACTGTGCATGCGGCGAAAGTCACAAAATTTCCGATAATTTATTTTCTGAAATTTTGTGACTTTTTCGGTACAGGATGAAGATCGAACGAGACAAGGTGGAGCTTGTGAACTCCGCTGGACAGGGCCTGGAAGGAGGGGTAAGTAACAAGTTAGGGGTATTTTGCCTGGGGGGGGGGCAGGTAGGTCGGGGGAGGAGGAGGGTTTTTTCACTTACAGGTTGAATTCTTCTTTAATGAAACTCAGGGATTCTGCTCAGCAGGGACAAAGATAACAAATGTAAAAGTAAATGAATCAATTTACAATAGATTCAGTGAATCCCCATCCTGAGCTGCTTTAGGGTAGGGACAGACAGGGAGATTCGGGGAGATTCTGTCGCGTGGCGTTTTTAGCAGGCGACAATCTCCCCGAATTTCCTTCTCCCTGTCTGCCGCTAGTATAAGTGACAAAGCACCAGCGCCTGTGCACACGCTGCGCGGCGATTTCCGGAATCGCCCGAAGATACTTCGTGAGGAAACTTCGGGCGATTCCGGAAATCGCCGCGCAGCATGTGCACAGGTGCTGGCGCTTTGTCACTTATACTAGCCTGGCGTTTAATAGCAGGCGACAATCTCCCCGAACTTCCTTCTCCCTCGCTAGTTTAAATGGAAAAGCGCCAGCGATGTGCACACGTGGCACGGCGATTTCCGGAATCGCCCGAAGTTACTTCGTGAGGAAACAGAATCTCCCAGAATCTCCCTGTTTGTCCCCAGCCTTAGAAGGTGAAAATTGAACCTTATGCTTCAGTACTATTAAAACAGCCACAAATACAAAGTAGGAATTTGTTGGAACAGTTCTTTATTTCTGGAGAACAATCTGAAACCAACTAAACTGAAAAAAAGTGTTTGAAGTTGAACAACCCCTTCACCTATCTTGGGTTGCCATCTGGCCGGTAAAAAATTATGGTGGACCCCAATGTTATTAATAAGAAAAAAAGCTAAATATATAGGAAGGCTGATATTTTTTTCCAGGAAAAGTTGTCAATCCTACTTCCAACTAGTGGTTTCACCGCCTAGCTCAAATTGCAAAGTTATTTAAACTCTCTAAAAGTAGCCTTCCTTGGGAAGCAAATTGCATTTTTACTTTCAAGGAAGTTGCTTCAGGCCACCTAATGTAGCACTTTATAGGAAAGTGGAGAACTCTGAGAGATCATTAAGGTGGCTTGCTTTCACTGTGGGTGTATTATACTGTGTGTTTATTTATTGAAATGCATTGTCTACGGTACATATCTACTTTATATAGGACATTTGCTTGCATTTAACACTTCTATTTGCATGTAAATATGCACAAGATCTGCCCAAAACACGGTCATTTATTTACATATATGTGTGTGAGATGTACATATATACCCATGTTATGGAACTGATTAGAGCTTTAGCATATATATCTCTCTCTGGTACAGCTACAGGTATGTGATCCATTATCCGGATAACCCTTTATCCAGAAACTTCCGAATTACGGAACAGCCGTCTTTCATAGATTACATTATAATCAAATAATCCAGATTTAAAAAAATGATTTCTCTGTAATAATAAAACAGTACCTTGTACTTGATACACACTAAGATATAATTAATCCTTATTAAGATAAACCAGCTTATTGGGTTTATTTAATATTTACATGTATTTTGTGTTAGTCTTAAGGTGTGAAGATCCAAATAACGTAAAGACCCGTGCATTCTGGATAATAGGTCCCATACCTGTATATAAATAAAATATCTCTGCTTTTCACTTTACTACACTCTGAATAACTAAACATTCATGTATTGCATTCTATAGGAACTTGTGCAGAATATGCCTGTGGGATTCTGTTCAACATAAGGTTTCAGATATTCCACACACTTCACTGGACGCTTGTTGTATGGCAGTTTAAAGCATGGCGGTACAGGGGATGATGGGAATTGTAGTGTAGCAGCAGCTGAAGAAACACTGAGAAGTTTTATATTGTGGACCTCATTCTGCTTTGGCTCTCTTCTAGTTAGTTTGTGTTTTTAAGTAATATCACTTCTAAAAAGAGCTGAGAGCAGACAGAGGGAGCTGAGCTGGCAGTCTAAGGAAAGACTACAGACTAGTGCCGAGTTGTGCCTGTTACAGAATAAACCCAACAGCAACACAGATAAACATAGAGCTGTCAAACCCAAACCACTACCGTTTATAGGATACAGGGCTAGGCAATGAGTAATGAGACCACATCTGGCTTCTTTGGATTAGAACTAGAAGCAGCAGAAGACATGGTTCCAAGAGGATCCTACGTTTGCGTCTCCTACATTTGTTTCCAAAGACTGTTTCAAATCCAGGCCTTAGTAATAAACCCAATAAAAAGACAGTCCTATCAACTGTCCTAATCGTTCTTCTTTGCAACAGAGTTTTGCAAATGGACACTGGAAGTGAAGAAATACAAAGAGTATTCTCTCTCAAACCTAAATAAAAAATGGTGCTGGATTGCTGAGGATTCTGTTGTAGGTTAGCAATGGCTAAACTGATGAGGCACCTTTAGGGGCCTATTTATGAAGCCTCAAATTTTTCTGGTCAAAAAACTAGAATTTTTTTGAGATTTGTTATGCTCTAAAGCTACTAAAAATATGAATCTGAAGATACTCCAGCTTAAACCTGATTAATTCATGTAGAAGTCAATGGCATATGATCACTTTAACAAGTGTTTTACCTTCAGATTTCTTGTGAGTTTTGGGCTGTTTGTTCAGATTTTTGTTCAGTAAGCTAAATTATGTTAAGTTTTTGGTGACAATTCGAAAAAGTAGTGTTTTCGGGGTGTAAATTTTAAAAAGTTGCACAATTTGAATTGACATTTGGTTTCGTTCGACGTTTTTTCTCACAGTTTTTTTTTTTTAGAAAATATGCAGAGACTAAGGGGCTGATTTACTAAATTCACGTGAAGGATTCGAAGTTCGATCGAAGTTCGAACGTTGGATTTCTTCTTTTGGTCGAATATGTGAATTTTGGCATATTCGATCATCGAATAGGGAATGGTCGAACAATCGAATAAATTCAAATAGAGTCGAACGGACGAATATTAAATCATTCGATCATTCGATCTGCGAAGGATTTTATTTTTTAAGTTTCTTCGATTGCCTACTTCGGCAGATTGGACCTACCGAATTGCAATAGAAGCCTATGGGAGCACTCCCATAGGCTTCTGAGACTAAGTCCTGATCGAATAGGAATTATAGGATTCCTACGATCGAAGTGTTCGATCGTTCGAATCGTACGAATCATTCGAACGATCGAATGATTTATTCGACTGATCGAATAGGTTTGTATTCTATCGTCGAATGATCGAATATCGAATAAAAGGTAGCCTAGAACTAATCAATTAACATTTGAAAATCGAATGCTAATCGAATATCGAATAGAAACAAATTATTTTTGGGGAATAATAGTAAATTTGCCCTTAAGGGTCAGATTTACTAAGGGCTGTATTTTCGAGGGCTATTTTCCCTCAAATTCGACCCTTCTGCGTTGTAGTAAAATTTGATGGTTTTTGGCCGCTATTCGATTTCTCGGTAAAATCGTTTGATTGAACGATTTTACGAAAAAATCCTAAAAAAAGTTCGATTGTTCGAAAAAATCGTACAAACCGAATGATCTAAACATTCGATCGTACGATTGGTATTCGAACATAAAACTTAGAAAAGAAGCCTATGGGGGGATTCCCATAGGCTTCTATTGCAATTCGGTAGGTTCAATCTGGCAAAGTAGGCAGTCGAAGAAAATTTTAAAGGGGAAGTACTTTGATCATCGAATCTATTCGATACGATCGAATTTTGCATATTCGATGATCGAAGTGGCCAAATTTGCATATTCGAATATTTGATAAAATCGTACGATCGGAATTCGATCGAATTTGATTGAATTTGGAATCCTTCACACAAATTTAGTAAATGGGCCCCTAAGTTCAATGGGGTGAGAGACACAGTAGGAAGGAAGTAACACTGGACTTCATTGCAAATCATAATACTGGTGCCAGCATGCTTTTTTTTTATGCCAGACTATTTTACTTTCTTTTTATGAAAGGTGAGCAGGGACCTCGATTCAGGCATGGCAGTGGATGCTATCTACTTAGACTTTGCTAAAGCATTTGATATAGTGCCACACAGAAGGTTACTGGTTAAATTAATGAATATTGACCTGGAACATAGTATTTGTACCCTGTGTCGAACTGGGATGCCATGGGCCCACCAGAAAACCTTAGACCAGGGGCCCACCAGAAAACATTTATTACCTTTACTATTATTCCTTCTCTCCTCACTTAACCTCTTTATTCTCCTAGTCTTTTAGATCTACTTACTATGCTCTACTCTTCCATTATTAAGCCTCTTTTTCCACATAAAGAAATTGGGAATGAACATGAAATAGGCCAAATTGTTAGAAGCAAGAGGGTCCACTGACACCTGGGCCCACCGGGAGTTTTCCTGGTATCCCTGTGGGCCAGTCCAACACTGTATTTACCTGGACAGAGAACTGGATTAAAGCTAGATACATATAGATGTGCTCCAAAACTGGCCATAGACGCAAAGATCAGATTGTACGAACTGAGGATTCATACGATTTTCAGACAGTGTGTGGAGTGTCCCTACATTTGTCTTGCCATGCCGATTGGTCGTTCAGTCGATCGGACAAGTTAGAAGATTTCTGTCGGCTGTCGATCATATCTCTGCATGTATTGCTGATCTGACGATTTTCAGTGGGAGACTGTCACCAGCTTTGTTGGACATACTGTAAACGATTGCTGTAGGGGCAGAACACCGGCTGATCTGTTCTTTTACTACTTTATTTGATCTGAATGGTTAGTGGTAGGTCGGGAGATGGGGACGTCCGATCATAATCTTTTCTCTCTATGAATAACATTGAATGCCAGTTTTACTCGTTGGCAATCCTCTCTGTGGGTGAAATATAGGGTGCCCTATAAAGAAAGCGGTTTTTCCTGCTTGCATCCCCCTTAGAGACAACTCTGCCTTCTGCAGCCTTGTTATGCAAGATCTTCAACAATTTGTAATTCATTTTTTGTAGGTCACTGTTTTGTGGGTGGGAATGGGGGTGGATGGTTTAGGAGCCTTATTCTTACCCGTAACTGGCGATTATTATTACTGAAAACATGCTCATGTTCGAGACCATAATAAAAGTTTGTTAAAGACTCTTTAAACCATGTGTTCAGCTTTGAGTAGTACATTGCTAGCAGTCCAGGGGAACCCAGTACCTGGTGAATAATGGAAAGGGCCTGCTGTTCCTTGTTTCTGTATCACTCTGAGGCATTATAAACTTCACTGGGGGACCAATAACACCAAGCCAGTAAGAAAAATACAGATACCAGATAGCTAACATATTACAAAGAAAAAAAATAGTTCTCTACATCAAAGTTGTAGTCTTTTATGTACCTTTTTGGGATTATTAGCTCTTTCTGGTCATGTATATGGGGGACCATAATTTGGATCAGCTAGCGTTGTGGCTACTTTTTGCGCATACATGGATTTATGTCACTTAAATACTGAAAGGGAACCAAGTGTATAATTACTGGGGCTGTGGTGGAACTACAGAGGAAGCAGGTCCTGCAATGGTGACCCAGTTTTGCTTCCCCTTCAAAGGTTAGTCTGTGGGTGACCTGTTGTGCAGTGAAACTAGAGGTTACCCCTAATTTTCTCTGCACCACTGATGGCCTTCAATTTTTTTTATTCTGCAGGTCACCCACAATTTCAGCCAGGGAGCAGTGGGGGTAGAGGAAAACAAAATGTTTTTAGTTCTTTTTTAATTACAGATACACAGAGGTGATTCTCATTGACCTGAATATCCAAATTTCTGTATGTTTTATTCCTTGCTTCTGGGTGTGTTGTTCAGTTGATATTTGACCTTGTAAAGCTTTGGGGTACCCTTGTGTTTTGTATCTTTCATTTTGTGCGCAGAATCGGTATTGATATGTTTTATGCCTCTTAGTTACCATCACTGTCTTAAAGGAAAACTATACCCCCAGAACAATGTAGGTCTCTATAAAAAGATATTGCATAAAACAACTCATATGTAAAACCCTGCTTATGTAAATAATAATTATGTAAATAAACCATTTTCATAATAATATACTTTTTTTAGTAGCATGTGCCATTGGGTAATCATAAATAGAAAATAGCCATTTTCAAAAAATAAGGACGGCCTCCGGGGATCATATGATTCAACAGTGCACACAAACATACCAAACAAACTATAAAGTTAGGTCACATGAGCCAATTAATAGGGATGGCGCGAACTGTTCGCGCGCGAACTTGTTCGCGCGAACATCCGCTGTTCGCGCTCGCAAAATATTCGCGAACGTCGCGCGACGTTCGCCATTTTGGGTTCGCGCATAGTTGCGCGACTATTCTCAGCATTTATATAGTTGCGCGACTATTTTCAGCATTTATATGGCGTATTTTTTCTGTGCTTCAGTGGCTGCGACTATTTTCAGCATTTATATGGCATATTTTTTCTGTGCTTCAGTGGCTGCGACTATTTTCAGCATTTATATGGATTTATACAATGGATTTTTCAGATACATTTTTGCCCTTGATCCCCCTCTGGCATGCCACTGTCCAGGTCGTTGCACCCTTTAAACAACTTTAAAATAATTTTTCTGGCCAGAAATGTCTTTTTTAGCTTTTAAAGTTCGCCTTCCCATTGAAGTCTATGGGGTTCGCGAATATTCGCGAACAGTTCGCGTTTTGCCGCAAGTTCGTGAACATGTTCGCGAACATTTTTTCCGCGGTTCGCGCCATCCCTACCAATTAACAGACAGAGTTGTGTCTTTTGCTTCCACACTTCTTCCTGTTACAGTTAGAGTTGAAATATTTCTGGTCAGGTGATCTCTGAGGCAGCACACAGACCATCATGAAATGGTGGTTCAAGGCAAGAGATGTAAAAGGGCAATATTTACTTAAATATATATACCAGGTAGGTAAGGTTCTTTAATATGTCACTTGATTTGATATAAATCTGTTGCTCAAAAATTCATTTTCGGGTATAGCTTTCCTTTAATGCAGAGAAAAAGTAAACCATTTAAAAAAAAACAAGCACTGAATGCTTAAATATGAACTCTATAGAAACTGATATTTTGGAGCTTTATGGATAAAAGATGCTGCACGTATATAAGCTTATTTATTTTAATCTTTCACTTAAGTAAAATGGATGGAGCCGAATATGAAAGAGATTTGTTGTTCAAGGTTTGTGACTCATTATTTGTTTTCCTGGAACTTTGGGAATCCAAATATTTTGCGCTTTTTGGACACAGTTCCCGTTGGGCAACATCAGCACTGAAAACTACACTTGTTACAAAGATAAAATCCCACTGTCTTTTTATGCCTTTGTATTTTACTTTTAAAAATAATAAGATAAACACTATACCTCCCAACATTTTGTAAATAAAACGAGGGACAAAAATATTTGTCACTAGGCACATTTTTGGCCACGACCATTTTTGTGGCTATACCCCCTAATTACCATGTTCATTTTACAAAATTTGGCAGGGTATGAAAGTTTGAACACATTTCTGTGGAATTTATATGTTAATACATTTTTGCTAATGAAAGTGAATTTCCCTTTAAGCTGCAAGTCACAGTTTCCCCAAGAGAAACACAATTGCTTCATTGCTTAACTTAAATTGTTACAAATGTATCTATAAGTGCACCTGCCACCTATTTTGGGCTCTCTGCCAATTAAGTTAGGAACTTTTTTCTGACTGTTCAGTGCAGGAGATCAAAGAGAACGTTGGGACATTTCAGTAATAATCTGGGACTGCGGGTTGAGATGTCAAAATCGGGACTGTACCACTGAAAACAGGACAGTTGGGAGGTATGCAACACACAAGAAAAACCAAAAAGACCACATTATTGATTTCAGATCTCCTATTTAGACAAATGGAACAGTTCACCTTATATACTAATTTGTTGTAGACTAAATCACCATCAGGGAGGGACAATCAGGACTGTTGTAGGGATTGTGTCAATTTTAGTGAGGTTAGAACAGCAGATTACATTTTAGGAAGTCATTTCTGGGACCTCAATGGCAGGCAGGACAATTCCTAGGCTTGGTTGGTATATACAAATAAGATGAAGCAATAATTAAAATAAGATCTGTGTTTATAATAAGTTTATGTTTTTGGTTGCCAAAGTAACTGGCAAGTTTCCCATTGTAAAGAAGTTTACAGCTAGGTTAAAAGTTTAGATTCATTTCATCCACAGCAACTCACTAAAAACTGAAATAAAGGTAAATTTCTTCCAATATTCTCCACACTTATGAACTTTTAGCATCAAATATAAACTTCCTAGGGCAGGGGCATCATTTTGGGGACCTGGACCCCTGAGCCCCCTTTGCACATACAAACTGTGACGCCCCCTGCCGCTCATACGTACGTGTGTGTCATCTGCAATCCCCCCATTCGCTCATAATTCTGAAGATGCTGGACCCCCTGTAGCCCCTCTGTATTTACGCTACTGTCTTAGGGCTCATTTACAAATGCAGTGTTCATGTGGTGATATAGTGAAACAAACCCCAAACATTTGAAATGCATCATATAGGTTGTGTGGTCCTTCACCCTGTAGGTTAAGGATTTTTGACTATGCACCCAAGCAAATTTGCAGTTGTTGGAATGCAGACTTTTTGAGAAATGATTTATGCAGAACAGCTGAGCTTGCTGGCATTGTCAAGTTTGCTTTTATGGAGTGCCTTGCAAAAGTATGTTTCAAGTTTTGTTGCCTCACAACCTGGAACTAAAATGGATTGTTTGAGAGTTTGCACCATTTCATTTACAGAACATGCCTATAACTTTGAACATTTTTTTTTATTGTGAGACAAAATAACAGAATTCTGCAGCGTGCGTAACTGTTCACCCCTCCTGAAGTCAGTACTTTGTAGAGCCACATTTTACAGCTGCAAGTTGCTTTGGATATGTAAGTAAGAAAGAAAAAATTATTTTGACCCAAGTCTCTGGATCTTTCCCTTCAGTTTCCAACCCAACAGTTCTTGTTTCTCCTCTTGAAAAATGTATACAAAGTCCAAATCCACAGGGTCAGCGCTAGTGAAAGCTCAGGGAAAAAAAAGTACGATAAGCCAAGGGAAAGGAAAAGGAAAAAAAAGGGAATAAAAGAGTAATATAGTGTAATATTCTTGAACGTTATAGTTCCGGTGTAGTTACCCTTTAAATAGTCACCGCATGTGAGTGAACAGATGGGTACTTGTTCCAATTAACTTTAGCGCATCAAGGTATTGCAGACATAAGGATTGTGGATGACGGCTGTGGCTATAAAAATCGTAATGCGAAGAGATAGCGTAAAACCCTTTTTATTTTAAATATATAAAAAACCAATTAGTTAAACTCACATATTTCAGTGAATAAAATCAGGCATATGTATATATCTCCGTTCTGGTCTGTGTTGTCCCGAGTTGCCTCCACACCACACTGGCTGCTTCCTGGACCCTTGGAGATGACGTCGCCTGCCTGTGCCTAACGCGTTTCGTCGCTTCGCGACTTCCTCAGAGGCTCTAGACGGGACTTCTGTTCCGTGCCTATTAACAGGGATATTTGCCATGGTTACGCGTCCCCTCCATATTATCTACTTCCTGTTCCTTTGGCGAAACATGTTGCCATGGTAACTCTGCGCCATATTTTACTATAACGAACTCAAAATGTCCTTTCTATTGTTCTTTCTGATTACAACAAGCTTAAAATAAATAAATTTGAAACATGTTATATTATAATATGTATGTACCATGTTTCAAATTTATTTATTTACTGTTAGCGAGTAGGAGTGAGCGCAGCATTTGAGGGAGGAACAGGAGTACCCCCTGTATCACCCTGATGGCGACCCTGCCTTCAGGGTTACCATTGGTCTCTGTGCCTCTCTGATTAATGCCCTCCTTGCCTGTGAGTTTTGGTGGGCGGTCCTCTCTTGGCAGGTTGGTACCATGTTTTTCCAGTTGAAGATATATGATGGATTTGATGGGGCTCCGGGGAATCATGAAAGATTTGGATATTTTTTATAACCCAGCCCTGACTTGTACTTCTCAGCAACTTTGTCCCTGACTTGTTTGGAGAGCTGCTTGGTCTTCATGGTGTGATGCCTCTTGCTTAGTGGTCTTGCAGCCTCTGGGTGTGTTTATACTGACGCTCGTCTGTCACTTAGGTTGCACACAGGTGGACTTCATTTCACTCATTATGTGACTTTTGAAGGTAATTGGTTGCACCAGGATTTTTAGGGGCTTCAAATGGGGTGAATACATATGCACATGCCAAATTTTTAAAATTATTATTATAAATATATTTCTCATTTCACTTCACCAACTTAGACTATATTGTGCAGATCCATCGCATAAAATAAGATTAAAGGGGTTGTTCACCTTTGAGTTGACTTTTAGTATAATGTAGAGACTGATATTCTGAGACAATTTGCAATTGGTTTTCATTTTTTATTTTTTGTGGTTTTATAGTTATTTAGCTATTTATTCAGCAGCTCTCTAGTTTGCAGTGTCAGCAATTTGGTTTCTAGGGTACAAATTACCCTAGCAACCCTGCATTGATTTGAATAAGAGACTGGAATATGAATAGGAGAGGGACTGAATAGAATGATAAGTAATAAAAAGTGGCAATAACAATACATTTGTAGCCTTACAGAGCATTTGTTTTTAGATGGTGTCAGTGATCCCCATTTGAAAGCTACAAAGAAACAGAAGAAAATTGCAAATCATTAAAAAACTATGAAAAATAAATAATGAAGACCAATTGAAAAGTTTCTTAGAATTGTCCCTTCTACAATATACCAACAGTTAACTTGAAGGTGAACCACCCCTTTAATAAATATTTAAATTACAGGTTGGAATGTAACAAAATACGTAAAAAGGGTCGAGGCATTGTACAGGACCCATCCATTGTATTGTCTGGATGACTTTTTGTTTATCAGTTTGTCTATGTTTGTATCCTTTTTGCAGTATTTAGGGTAAGGACACATGAAACGATTTGTCCCCAGCGTTTTTAAAAAGCAAATCGCGGCAGCATGTCGCTCGTTTTGTCTCAGCACAAAACCATATGGAAAACGCCAGCTACTGTGCACACAGCGCGTTTGTGAATCGCCTGTAGCTCCAAAACGCACTGAGACCCTTTTCCGAGGGATTCATCAGAAATAGCATGTACTTAGAAAAGCACTGAAATCTCCTAGACACGTACACACATACAGATAAGTAGCAGCAATTGTATTCAAATTACACTGCGCAATGACGCAAGAACGTAAAGACACAGGAATACAAAGACGCTAGGTTACAGCGGGAAGCACAAACGCTCGAGGAGAGACGCCGAGACAACACGCCGAACAAACACTCGGACGAAAACACGCTCGAAAATGCCTTTTTTGAAGCACTTTTTTGATACGGACAGGAGCACGTACCGCACAGAGCAATGGGATACAAATTGCTCTGTGCCAATTGTCGCTGGGAATCGCCTGTTCGAAAAAGACGATCGCCTTGTCGCCGCGATCTGCTTTTTAAAAACGCTGGCGACAAATCGTCTCGTGTGTCCTTACCCTTAAGTAATAATGCATCACCCAACAAGTATTATCTCACCAAAAAAATGCAGGTTTCCCCCGCTGCCAGACAGCATTCAGGACAAAGGGCGTGCTAATCAAACATGCTGTGCTGCGTAAGATCAGTACTATTCCATGAAATTCACTCGGGCAGATGATTTGTTCAGGTGCTATGTAACATATTGCTATTTCCTCACTGCTTTCAATTCCACGTGTTCAGATTTAGATATATAAATGATTAATTCAGTGCCTGGCTCAGAATGAATGTTTCAAGTACTTACGCATCTCAAAAGCTATGGCTGCATTTTAAAGGGTTGTATTTGTACTACATTTCTGCTATTAGTTATTATGTACTAAATAGTTTCTAAAAAAAAAAACCATTGAAGATCCCTTTTCTTCAATTTCTCACTACACCAATACTCTGTGTGTCTGGGGAATATTGTAAGTGGCTCAAGAGGGTCCCAAATGGGCCAATGAGGAATGCTGTGTAATTCTGGGTTACATTTGGCTAGGGTTGCCCCCTGCCTAGTTTTGAACTGTACAGCTTGGTTTTTCGAAGGGGTGTCCAGGTCAAAACTGCCTGATCGGTTTCACAAATTAGGAACACTGGGTAGAATTCACCTAGATTGCTATGTCATAGCTTCACCCACATGACATCATCACCATGACATCACCACCCAACTTGTGCTGTTACTGCCCACCCCCCTGCCCAGCTTTTGCCAAATACAGTAGCTTTGCAAAGGGGTTTAGTATAATTAGGAACCCTGTTATTTCATGTCTGTTCCGTGGTCTTAAAGGAGAACTAAAGCTTAATAGAGAATTAGGCCAGAAATGCTGCACATTATATTTTGGATTCTGTATTAGCCCAGGGCAACCACTACCCACAGCAGTGACTACATGTGTCTCTGAAGGTGCCCCTACAGGTTCCTATCCTTTTTTCTGCTCCTTTATAGCACATGGTCTATGCTGCTGTTGCTGTTCTATGACAAGCAAACAAAATTTTCTACCCTTGTATCACACACAAATTATATAAAATACAGCATTTCTACCTTTATTTGTTTTTAGACTTATTATTTCTTTAAGACTTTAAATCCTTGTTTTACTGTCACAGACAATGGGCATTATAATTAAAATGCTAAAGTTTGATGCTACATATATGACATCTACAACTTAATACAGCTATGGGATCTGTTATCCAGAATTCTTGGGACCTGGGATTTTCTGGATAATGGATCTTTCCGTAATTTGCACCTTCATATGTTAAGCCGGGACGTTTCAGGGGCTGCTGCTGCCCCCCCTCCCACTCTGCGCTTCTAACTTCTAGCGTCGGAGCGGGTGGAGGAGGGGCCGCATCTCTAGTGCAGTGAGCGTTATTGCGCTCGCTGCACTAGAAGAGCCGAATTTCCGTTTAAAAAAATGGAGATTTGGCTTTTAAAGTTACCTGAGGCGGCTTTTTGCTGCCCCTGGTAACAGGCCTGTGGTAAGGGTCTCACCTTGTCTCCTGGCCGGAGTGGCCCTGATGTTAAGTCTACTGGAAAATAATTTAAACATTAAATAAACCCAATAGGGTGGTTTTGCCTCCATTAAGGATTAATTGGATCTTAGTTTGGATCAAGTACAAGCTACTGTTTTATTATTACAGAGAAAAATTACTTTTAAGAATTTGGATAAAATGGAGTCTGTGGGAGCCAGCCATTCTGTAATTCAGCACTTTTTGGGTAATGGATAAATGGATCCCATACCTGTATAAAGGTTGCCATAGACGGTACAATTACGATCTTTTTTGGAAAAGACCTTTCCAAGAAAGATTGTGCGTTTCCGTACAAAATGGCGCCGGTGATCCTGCCTGGATGGGACCTGGACTTTGAGGTAATTAACAAGTTAGGGTTAGGGGCAATAGCCCGTGGGGGGGGGGTAGGCCAAGGGGGAGGAGGGAGAGGTTTTAATGACATAGGGGTTGACTTCCCCTTTAAGGAACATAAGGTTGTCCAAATTAGGGGTCTTTCTGTAATTTGGATCATCAAACCTTAATTCTATTTAAAAAAAAAATTAAACATTAAATAAACCAAGTAGGGTAGTTTTGCAACCAACATGGATCCATGCAGCTGGGTAACCATCAAGTAAAAGCTACTGTTTTATAATTATAAAGAAAAAGGGAACCATTAAAAATAAGCCATTCACATATTTTTGAGCTTTCTGAATAATAGATCCCATATCATTATTTAAATCTAAAATAAGACATTTTTTCCCCGCTCCCCCAAGGTACATCTGAAGATAAAAAGTCTGAACCTATGAAAAATGTCACCTTCGAACTGGTAGAGACTAAACTTAAAATACTTTTATAGCTGAACTTTAAACTTTTCAAATTTTAATTTATTTCTAGCCAGCTGCAAGTTGTTTACCACATGATTTATTGAGGGATTATTGCACTGCTTATAAAGGTATTTGAAGTCATTGAGGAACTCAATACCATATAAAGGCATAACTGCAGCCTGTGTATATTTATACAGGCCTTAAATTGTATAATAAGGTGAGGGGTCCATTATTTCTTATTATGCAAAAGTCTGAGTCATGGGACAGAAGTGACATCACTATGCAGTAATTATATCTGATTACATCATAAAAGAATATTTCACAGCTTTTCCATGGTGCACACGTGTTAATTGATTTGTTTACAAATGTACACAGCGGCCTGGAATAACCAGTAAAATATATCCTAATAAATGGTTTACTCTGTGCCACGACACACTGAAACATGTATGTCATGAATTCAAGCATGGGATCTATTATCTGAAAACTTGGTATCCATAAATCTCCAAATTACGGGAAGGCCGTCTCCCAGAGACTCAATTTTATCCAAATTTGAAAAAATGATTTCCCTTTTATCTGTAATTTTAAAACAATTCAAACTAAGATATCATTATTTTCCTTATTGCAGGTAAAACAATACTATTGGTTTTATTTAATGTAAAATTATGTTTTTAGTAGACTTAAGGTATGGAGGCTCAAGTTACAGTAATACCCCTTATCCAGAAAACCCCAGGTCCCAAGCATTCTGGATAACAGGTCGCATACCTGTAAATGAATCCTGCAAGTAGCCTTAGGGACAGATTTACTAAATTCGTGTGAAGGATCAGAATATTCGCGCAAATAGTCTTAATTCGATCGTGTGACCATTCGAATATGCAAATTAATATTTTCGACCATCGAATATAAAATATTTGGGCGCATCGAATAGATCCAATAAATATATATTCGAGCGTTCGACTATTCGCCAGTCGAAGAACCTGCCCTTTAAATTTTTATTCGACTGCCTACTTCACCAGGTTGAACCTACCGAATTGCAATAGAAGCCTATGGGAAGCCCCCATAGGCTTTTTTTTCTGTCTTTTGCTGAGTTTCAATCGTACGATCGAACACTTTGAACATTCAATTAGTACGATTTTGGCGAATATTCGTTTTTTCCTGTGACTATTCGATCGTACAATTCTGGCGAATAGTCGAATATGCACTCAAAACTGGTTGATTCGCCAAATATTCGCCAGTCGAATTCGAGGGCTAATAGCCCTCGACAATTCGACCCTTAGTAAATCTGCCCCTTAGTGTTTCATAACCTGCAGCTTTATGCCTTTATATGATCATGGCATTTCTTGGTGACTTTAATTAGTTTTAATGCTGAGAGGATCATTATTTTGTATATATACTGGAGCATGTAATATGAAGCTGAGAAGTAGATCTCCAGTGTGGTTATAGTAATGTGTCAGTTGTGATACAAATAGCCTTTTCTTCTATATTCCATACAAAATAACTATGCAATACAAAAATACCAAAAAACCCTTGAATTAGACCATCAATTTTAAAGTGGACCCGTCACCCAGACACAAAAATCTGTATAATAAAAGTCCTTTTCAAATGAAACATAAAATCCAATTTCAAATTTTTATTAAAGCATTCATAGCTGTTTTAAGCTCATTTAAAAATCTCAGCTGTCAATCAAATATTGTCTGCCACTCCTCTATGCCTTAGGCATATAATTACTTTCACTTTCCATTCAGCACTTCCTAAATGTCACTGCTCCCCACACATTCCCCCAGTTCTCTTAACCATTTAATTGTGTAGCCAGGACATGGGGATAGACATTGGGTCTCCCATTCTGGTGCACAAACAAGATTCTGAGATGATGCAAGACTTGCCTTAATAACAAAAATGGCTCCTGCCTGCTTGCTATAATTATGAATTCCCAGACTGAAGGAAACAAGATTTAAATAATTTATATAGTCTAATTAATGTTCATTTTGCTTGACTAATGTGATAAAATATGATTTTGAATATTTTTTTGGGGTGACTTTAACCATTTGAATTTGATATTCGAATTCGAAGAGTTTTAACGCAATTCCAATCATTCTTTTGATCGAATTTTTAAAATTCGATGGTCGAAGTGGCCAGAAAACTTATTCGAAAATTCGAATTTAGTAAATCTGCCCCTTGGTTTATGTTATTGAAATGTGAAACCTCAGAACTGTATTTTGACTTTTGTGCCTTGTTCTCCTAATTTTGTATTTGTGAGTTGCGGCTGACTAAATTGCTGATAGATGAGATGCAGGTTAAGGATTTAAATTGCCACCTAAATAGTATGCTGGTAGAAAAAAATGGCCTTTTTTAAAATGAAACACTGAATCCTTTATTAAAGAAACAACAATTTGGAAGGAATTATGTTCAGTGAGGTGAGGGATGTTTCATTTAGTAGGCAGAGGAAAACAGAATGCATTATTATTTTACAGACGTTCTTTCTGCCTCTCACTTGGAAGGCTAAATCAAAGGGGAATGTTGATATCAGTGGTCCCCCAACCATTTGCTCCTGAGCAACATGTTGCTCTCTGACCCCTTTGGATGTTGCTCCCGGTGGCCTCAAAGCAGGGGCTTATTTCTGAATTCCTGGCAAGTTTAAGTTTCATAAAAACCAAACAGAGCCTCAATGTAATTTGACAATCCACAAAATGGCCAATCACAGTCCTTATTTGGCATCCTCAGGAACTTTTTTCATGCTTATGTTGTATTCCAACTTTTTTTTTTTTTTTTACATTTGAATGTGGCTCACGGGCTCCTCTGCTACAGAGAAAGCAGACCCTGTGGCTGCAGGGGTCCCAGGAGCAGAGGTATAGGTAGGGGCCCCATTCAGAACTGATGCTGCTCTAGGCTTTGGACCTAAATTCACCCCGACACACGGCGTGTGACGTCAGCACACCGACGTCACTTCCGCAAAAAGCCAAAATTTCCTATGGAAATCCATGGAAGTGGCTAGGCTATTTATTTTTAATTAAAAATACAACTATAGGCACCCGAGGGCCGCCCCCCCCCCCCAAGACCTGCCGCCCTA
>CM044446.1:82681596-82695732 GCA_024363595.1 Xenopus borealis | reverse complement strand
TGCAAAAGAATAAGAAATCAGGAAGGGGGCAAATAGTTTTTCACACCACTGTACATAAGATATGGGTGTCGCAACTTGCAGTACTTTGTTAAACTATGATTTCTCTTTTTTTTTTTTTAGAAAGAAAAGTTAAATTTAATTCCCACTTTTATTAATTCTCTTGGCTCCATTATGCTGGAGCTAAATTGACAGTCTGGCCTACAGAGCTGGTGTCAGAAAATGAGTAAGTGAGACTAAAATGGAAAGAATATATTTATGCCAGAGTCTAAGAGGTATGTTAGTTTCACTAAATGTATTTCAATAGATAAAAGGTACTAGATATTTGATATATATATTTTGTCATGAATACATAGTCCTGTCTCAGTGGCGTAACTACCGGCAGGGCCGTATTTCTATATAGACATCAGAGGGCCTATGCCTAGGGTGGCAGAATTGTGGGGGCAGCCCTTGGGTGCCTTAGCTAGTGCTGGGTTTTTTTAAAAAACATTTTTTTTAATTCCCTCACCCCCCCCCCCCGCCACGGATTTCCTATTGAAATCCGGTGATGGAGCTGGGGCAGAGTCAGTGTTGAAGTGACGTCAGGTGCATGGCACGCTGATGTCACTTCCGCAATGGGGCATAACTTGGTGAGCGGACGTGATGTCACTTCTGTGATGCCTAGGGCAGCATCGGACCTAAATACAACCCTGACTACCGGGGGAGCAGGGAGTGTGAGTGGACCAGGGTCCGCACCCCCGTAGGGCCCCCCAGCAGATTGCGCCTCGCTGTACCTGGCTTCAGTTGGCTGCAGGCACTAAAAAAATCGGTACGGGGAGGAGCCCAGCTGCATGGCCCACACCTAGGCCCGCCCCCACCTAGTTATGTTACTGTCCTATCTGTCAGGTATTGGTTTGGTTTTTTCATAGTGTAAATTGAATATTCAATTCAGTTTTAGTTTAGGTTATGCCATTTTGTTTGACTTCATTTTAATATGTACAGTAAATGAATATAACCAGACTCACCCCTCGCAATATGTTCCTCCATTCAGCTCCACATAGTCCCGGGTGCCCAGCTACCAGTGACCCGACCAGTGAAATGTTTCCACTCAATGCATAGATCAGGCGGCACTCCAGATAAAAAAAGAGACTCTTTGTTGCAACAGATCAAAGAACTACATTGCCTGACGCTTTTCGGGAGAATCTCCCGTAATCATAGTCTATATATTCCTGTTTATCATGTCCATATTTATATTCTTTTTCAGCTTTTATTCTGACAGTAAGCCCTTTAACAGACCACAATACAATTTTCATCAACATTTATCATGGGTTAATCAATTACAAGGGTTTGTACTATTGTTGTAAAGCAAATAACTACAATAAAGAATGGCTGTTGGTCCCAGTACAAGTTCTTAGGCATATGGCCAACTGAAGGTGTCTGTCATAAGGAACTACTGCCATACTTTTAGCAGAACCAACCACCTAAAGATGTTTGTACTTGTGTGGGGTTTATACAAATGGCATGCGGGTGTCACTGTTCACAGGACTTTTACTGTGCATACACAGGACTTTCTGTAAAGCTTCAAAGTGAAAGTAAGAAGTTACTGTTGCTGTGTAAAGCTGGCCATAGACGTAAAGATATTTGAAAGATCCAATGATTATCGTGAGACCACGATTGTCTCAAAACGATCTGATGTGTCCATCAACTAAAAAGACCATTTCAGGTGATATTGCCAGCAAAAACTGAAGGATCGCAGCCTGCTTGCGCTGCAAACATATGTAGATTGCATGGGGAGCGATAAAGATTTTCTAACCTGGCCGATCAATCAACAGACCAATGTCGGACGAAAAATCGTGAGACGAACGATCGTTTGTATCCCACTAACCGCACGATAATTTGAAAGATTGGTCGGACTTCCCTTAGATCGGTCGTTCGGCAGGGAACGATCGTTGCGTCTATGGGGAGCTTAAGGCTTTTTAGAGCCTGCTAATAAACCACTGTCATACTCTCCTCTTCCTCGGCTACCAAACATAACAAATGGCGACAAGGATGTCTTTTCTACCTCTGCAGCAGGCCAGCAGCCTGCAGCTTTTCTTCCAAACAAACCCTGGTGAGCCTACCATACCTTTTACAGCTTGGATCCGTATGCTTGATACTTACATTATTGCTGCTGACCAATTGGAGATTTCTGCCTGGGAACAGAGGGACAGCGTATATTCTATACATTTCCATCACCTTATGAGACTTATGAAACTGATCTTACTGCCATAAAGAACTTTTTCATGCCAAGAGTAAATGTGGTTGCTGAAAGTTATAAATTCCGTCAACATGGACAACGTAATGGCGAATCCACAGAACAATTTGTAGCAGCTTTGAGAGAGCTGGTTGTTACCAGTGAGTTTGGGAATCTAACAGATGAAATGCTAAGAGACCAAATAGTGGAAAAAAACAAACTCATCTCTTATTAGAGAGAGACTGCTCCTAGAGCAAGATTTAACCCTTGCAAAGGCTATTACTGTAAATGGCCTGAAATTGCATTTGTTTCTCATGTAACATCAACTAAAGTAATAACATTTCTGTCTACAGTCTTCAGCAGAGAAGGAAATCCAAAGGATTTAATATCAGACAACGGACCACAGTTTGTCTCATATGAGTTTGAATCCTTTTTGAGAGAGAGGAATATTGTGCATAGGAAATCTTCAGTGTATTACCCGCAAGCAAATGGAGAAATCGACCGATTCAACAGAAGTCTGAAAGAAGCACTACAGACAGCAAATCTTACTGGGAAATCTTGGAAAGTATTTACAACAGAGTTCTTACATAACTACTGAGCAACATGCCATGCAACAACTAGTGATGGGCGAATTTATTCGCATGGGGCGAATTTGCGGTGAATTCCCGCAATTCGCCGCTGGCGAATAAATTCGCGAAACTGCAGCAAAAATTCGCCAGAGTCACGCGTCGTTTTTTGACACGACGCGCCAAAAACGCGCGTCAAAAACGTCGCACGACTCGTTTTGCTAATTTTTCGCCAATTTTGCGGCGAAGCGAAACGCGGGAGTTTCGCCCATCACTAGCAACAACCCAATCATCTCCAGCTGAATTATTACATGGCAGACAGATGCGCACTAAGTTACATGTTGCAGACATCAAACTTCCACTAAATACTGTTCCTACAAACTCATCTACCGCTGACATTGTCAAACGTCAACAAGCCATAGTCAAGGCTTATACTGAAAGAAAACGTGGTGCAAGTGCACTTTCGGCCTGGATCTTTAGTCGGAATTAAGAAACCAGGAATACTGAAACAAGGACAATCTAAATTTACTACACCACTTGAAGTGAGATGCCAGCGAGGACCATACACATATGAACTGGAAGATTGGTCAGGTGTTTTAAGATATAAGTATTCACAAGAGTAGACAAATAGCATTGATATACTCTTTTATTACCAAATGACGGAGACAAGTTGATCAGAACTAAATTGTAAAGCATAAAGTACTGCAAAAACAAAACAAAAACTTGGGCCAAATTCATTTAAGTACTTTAATCAGTTACATCTTTTTTCACTAAAGAATCTGCAACCCCACCAATGCCAAACAGAAAAAGGTTTGTTTTACAAAATGTTATAACGTAATAATGAGATACAACATAATTGCAGTTCATTTCTAACTCTATAGCTAAAACTATTGAATAATAGCCCTGAAAAACAGGCCAAATCACTGTTCACTGATTAAGTTACTTACAATTAAATTAAAATGTAGTCGGTATATATTTCTTACTTTGATAATGTTATCGTACATATGTAAAGTGTGGTAATTAACCAACTTAGTTATCTTTGTTTGCTTTCACCAGTTAGCCACAGCTAACGCCAGGGACTAGTGTAATAAATGTAAAGTGAAAAAGAAAATTAGTGTAAACTTACCCAGTGTGCTGTAAGTACAGCTATGAAATCCACATGTTGGGGAGGGAGCAATATGTAGATAGGAATATATTTGTTGACACTGCTTGTATATTTAAGCAGTCTTCATAAAATGAGGATTCAGTAAGTAGAAGACCAATGCCACTGTTTCTGTCCAATGCAGCTTTGTAATCCAACAGAAAAAGATATGGCAAGAACTGGTCCTATGCAGATAAGTTGCTGCAAAAGTTTTTTCAAGTGTTGGCTTGAAAAAGAGTTCCGCTTTAATGTAGTGTGTTAATAAAAGCAATTTTGCAGCAACTTACAGTATCTACTTATGATCAGTTCTTGCATAGTAGGTTAGATTTAAAAAAAGACACACTTCTATCATGTTCAGTCTTTTAAGTCTATATAAAATCTGCATAACTGCTATTTGATCCAGAGGAAGGCAAAAACCCATGTTTAAAGCCTCTCCAATTTGTCACAGAGGGGAAAAAAATCCTTCCTGACTCCCAAGATGACAATCGGACTAATCCCTGGACCAACTTGTACTATGAGCTATCTTCCATAACCCTCTATTCCCTCACTTGTTAAAAAGCCATCCAAACCCTTTTTAAAGGAGAAGGAAAGTCTTATTCCACTTGGGGTTGCCAAATATTAGGCACCCCCAAGTGATTGTATATAACTGAAACCTCCAGCGAGCATCACAGTGTAATCCTTCTTTCTTCTCACGGTTGTGCATGCACATTGGTGCAAAGAGCTGAACTTTCACTAAAAAGTTGGCTATTTTGTTCTACTGTGGATGCATCTGCCCTGTGAAATTTGAAGAAAGAAGAAGCAGGAAGAGGTTCACTCCATGGTACTCACTGTTATAACCCTGGGCCGGTGCAGTTTTCAGCTGATAGGAGCACCAGTCCATAGTTTCAGGTAGGTAGATACAATCACTTGTGGGTGCCTAACATTTTGCACCCCCAAGTGGAAGAAGACTAATGTATCAACCTGTTCTCTCAGGGAGACAATTCCAAAAACCCCTTCCAAACATTTAGCCGGAACCTCCCTTCTTCAATTCAGAATAGGTGCTCACATGTCAGCTGGAAGGACCTACAGGTAAATAAAAGTTCTTGCTTTATCCTTTTCTGTTGTATATTTATGCAGTCTTTGCACCACTGGAGCAGCAGCCCTAACAGAAAGCTGCTGAGCTGCAAACTGGCCAAAATTTTAATTATTTTAATTATTTAAACAGACATTGTGGGGAATGATGTAGCTGATTTGTTAGCACTCTGATAACAGATTTCGAGATAACTCATCCTGGTCAAAGTTGTTTTACTTAAAAAATGAGAACATTTTGTATTTTAGTAAATAACCCCCTAGGTATTACTACAATATATTTATACAATGTATTTAAGTAGTTCAGCAAAAGGACATTCTTTGCCCATTTCGCGAAAATGTATCTGCATACCTCCCAACATTTTGGAAATGGAAAGAGGGACTGATGAAGGTGAATTTCACTGATGAAGGTGAATTGCCCTTTAAACTGTGAGTCTAACTTCTCCCAAGAGGCAAAACTGTTACAAATGTATCTTAAGTATCTATCTATTCTGGGCTCTCTGCCAAAAGCCAATTAAGTTAGAAACATTGTATTTTTTTTGGCTGTTCAGTGCAGAGAAATAGGGACTTTCCAATTCAGTGCAGAGAAATTGGGACTTTTGTGTACAAATGTGGGACTGCGGATTGAGCTGTCAAAAGCAGGAGTGCTAAACACGGGACAGTTGGGAGGTATGCATCGGTGTCAGTGAGCATCTCTGATCATGACTTCTGTAAAACATCTGAAAGTATTTCAGGCATTTCATTGAGAGGCATGTGTCTTATGTCCCCAGACTGTTTAACTTGTGACCTCACTGGTTGGGAACAACGTCTTGTTCCGACAGTATTTCTTGCTCGCATATAAAAAGAACTGCTTTGCTGATTGAAGCCAATTGGCAGATGTCCTAGATGAGAGATAGAGCTGGCTTAATAAAGTGCAAAAATAGAAGACACTGTGCTAAGTCATACAACACTACAATATAGAAAATACTGGATGAAAAGAAAATAACTGGATAGCAAGCATTGTTTCTTTACAATGTGCAGAGCCTCAGTGACTGACACTTAGCTCTTTATTGATGCCATTATTCTCTCAGGGTTGGTGTAGACGAGCAGATTCGGGGGGGGGGGGATTTATTCACCTGGTGACTGCCTCCTCTGAGGGGCGACAATCTCCCTGAACTGCCTTCCATCTGCTTTAAAAGAAGAATTACTTGCGCTAATGCCCTCGCCACGCTTCGATTTCCGAAGTCGCCTGAAGTTGCCTCAAGAGGAAACTTCGGGCGACTTCAGAAATCGAAGCACCATCAGTGCATTAGTGCAGGCAATTCTTCATTCATGCAGACGGGAGGCAGCAAGAAGGCAGTTCGGGGAGATTGTCGCCCTGCAGAAGAGGCAATTAGTCGCCAGGCTACTAAATCTCCCCAAATCTACCCGTCTGCCCCAACCCTCAGGCTCCTGCTGGGTGACAAGTAATGAACAATAGTAAAGGACCCAGGTTGCTTCCTTAGATTGAAACACTTTAAAAAAAAAAGGAAGGATGGGGGTTTGTTAATGAAAAATAATCTCCCTCCCCTAGTTAGACTGATCTTTAAAATTTCAGGTATTTTTCTAAAATACATTTTCCCTTTACTTGAAGCTGAGGATTTCTCATGAGCAGATCATGGGTTAATATTATTTGCCACATGATTATATCTAATTTAATGTATTTGAGTAAAAATGATTATTTTATTAACAATTTGATTTAATTAAGCTTCCGTATGTATTCGTGCCATGCGTTTTATTGCATATAGTGATGGTGGAATCTGACCATTGTCAGAACTTAGCAGCTTGTAACTGCAGCTTGCTGTCAGCAAAACTATTGAGTTATTGAGGACAACTTACAAAGCCCTTTCCAAGTGAATCCTAGTTTGAACTCAACTCAGGACCCCAGTGCTATAAGGCATCAAAACTAACATATAACACTGTGCTGCCCTACCTTATCTATCCCCCCTGCAGGCCTACTATTACTTTTAGGGTTGCATTAATTGTTCAGCTGAAGGCAAGCTGCAGCAAGTCAGAACCAAAACACACAGAGTTTATATCTATTCAGGTGCCGGCAAACGTTTACACAATGCAGTGCACGGAGCCCACCCATACTGTTAAACAGCTGTTATTAATGCACCAAGACATAATAAATAATTTATGTATATATAAATACACTCAAGTGCTAAACTGTGTTGTATTGTTGTATTTTCATACAAACTGACATATTCTACATACCTTTATGGGAACATTCATTAATATGGGGAGCAACCCAGCAAGCTGAGCCATTTTGTGGATGGCAAAAAAAAATCTTTTTACACATTAATAGCTATACTTCTGGGTGCACCTGTCTCCTCCCAGCACCCCTGACATTAGGCCTTCAACTAATGTTCAATTTATAGAATTCTAATGGGGTATGGAATAAAAGTCGGAAACAGAAAAACTATTCGCAAGGCGAAAAGTTATGCCTCAGCGTGAACAATTTTTGCTATAGCTTTTGTGAACCCGGAAAATGTTTAACAAACACTTTCGACAGTGGAAGAGAGTTTGCGAATTTTACAGCTTGCACCAATGCGCAGTCAATGTAATATAACTTCTTAGTGAAAACTTCGCTATGTTTGCTGCAAAAGATTTTGACACCTTCAAGCACTTCTTAAGAGTGCGCAATTACAATTTGCAATGTGCAATTTCAGTTTGCAATGCAATAACAGTATAAGGAACAATATTACATTGCAGATGTGGATTTTTAATCTTATTGGTGCACAGTCTTTTGCTCTTTGCAAATTTAATTACAGTCCCCCCAATGATGCTACAATGTGCATCACAGCATGGAGCTCACAAGAGTAAAGGGAACCACGTTTTCTATCATCACATTTGTGGAGTTCAGGAATCAGTTGTAAATATATATATATATATATATTTATTTATATATATATATATATATATATATTTATATTTATATGGAGGTGCATATATACAGAGAGCTTTATTAGAGTACTTGATATCTGCCCATTAGATCTTCTGCAACATGTATACCCTAAAGTATATGACCAGTGCAGGACTGGACTGAGAATCAAAATAGACCCTAGCATTTCAGGTACACAGAGGCCCAATCAGCCCACATAGAGGCCCAAACAGTCCCCACCAGCCCACTAAATACTGACTTTCTATGGCACCTTATAGCAGCCCATCTGGCATTTGCCCTAACCCACAGATTGCCAGTCCGGGCCTGGACCAGTGCCATTTCCCCATTATTTTTGGAAACTTCAGAGAAAATTCTGTGACTGCAACACCCTGTGTCTAGCTTTGTTTTAAATTCCCTAATAATACTTTTCAAATTCGAAAGAATTCCAGCCAAATACTATGTAATCTACTGGAAAGCAGCCTCAGTCTGTATTCTGTACTTTTAACCATTGCTCTTTTTATGACTTCCTATAAAACTTTAGCCTGTGCTTAAAACAATGTGGGTCTGGTTCCACAGAGTTAATCAAAGTGATCTCCTTGTTTTCTGCTAATCTGCTCCGTCCCCCTAGCAACTCACCTTAACCTCTAACTCTGCTAATGAAAAATAAGCCAGATCGCTGCATTTGCCATTTAAAGAAAAGTATTCCTGGAAGTATTCACATCCCTATGACATTCACATGCCTAAACAGCCCTGTACTTGTCATTCTTTCTTGATTATATTGTAATACAAAGTAGGCAAGTTGTCTGCAGGCCTTATCAGTTTTCAATGCCAGGTGCTTCCTTGTTACAAGTCCAGTGAAAGACCTGCTGTAATCCAATACCAGATTACCACTGCACACTGGTCTTTACACAAAATATGAAAGATGATTCACTGTGGTCTTTGTGTTTGTGCTGTAGCACACTTGTGGGAATCCACAGCCAGTGAAAGGGAGGCCCCACTGAAGCTACGGCCTGGAGACAGGAACCCTGGCAGTATGATCGCTCATTTAGTAGTACAAGAGCAGTAAAAACTTGGTCGCACATGGAGAGCTTGTTTGGCTGGGTTGCTTAAAGGGCAGATCTTTGGGTTATTTAGTTAGTAAGGTATTGTACAAACTATGACATATAAGCATTCACATGTAGGCCAATCATTTCATGAGATAAAGGTGTTGACCATGAACATCATTTCAGATGCCTTACCCAATTAATTTGGATTTTTCATACACCTAATCAGTATTTGAATGACCACAAGCATATATTGATGGAATAATATGATCACTGTGGTTCCATACAGAGTTCAAAGGTTACAAGAAAGGCCATATCAGCAGTCCTTCTATGGGCACAAATAACTTAGCAGAGCCAAGGTGTAAGAGTGGCACTTGTCTGTTAATAGGTTTAATTTTTGTGAAATAGTTCCAGCACACAAGTTGTTATGTTTGGCTGGTAGTGCAGTTCCCTAGATACTTGGAGTATCAAAACAAAAATCTTGAGAGAATTAGGAGCCAGGCTATACAATTTACAATGCATAATGTACAAAAAATGAACCGCACTCACAGGGCTTTCATAACAAAACAAAATAGTGATTTTTATTCAGCGTTTAATCTCTTCAATGTGAGTAGTCTTCATGGTAGTACAGGACGGCTCACATTGAAGAGTAAAAAGGTTGAATAAAAATCACTATTTTGTTTTGTTATGAAAGCCCTGTGAGTGCGGTTCATTTTTTGGATACTATGGATTGAATTCTAACTGGAAAACAGGCATTATGTTTGAAGATTTTCTGTATGCACCAGTCTGGATTTTGTATATATAAGTGTATATATATATATATATATATATATATATATATATATATATATATATATATATATATATATATATATATAATCAAAGTACCAAAGATGCACAATGTTTACTCGGAAATTACCTGGGTGCCCACTAGATTGGAGTAAGTATACATGCAAAGAATAGCGGCACTCATATGGTTTTCAGTCAAAAATAAGAAAAATATTCATTAACCTCAACTAGTGATGGGCGAATTTATTCACCTAGCTCGAATTCGCGGTGAATTCCCCCGATTCGCTGGCGGATAAATTTGCGAAATGGCATTGAAAATTCGCCAGAGAAAATTCACAAGAATCAATTTCTTATTTTCACAAATTTTCCGTGAAATCGTTCGAAATTCACACATTTTTCATGAAAACGTTCGAAATGCACAAATTTATAGTGAAATTGCTTGAAATTCATAAATTTATAGTAAAGTAGTTCGAATTTCACGAATTTTTCAGGGAAAACGGTTACATTTCAAGAATTTTCATGAAAACGGTAAAATTTTTCGCTATTGTAGTAAATTTTTAGCTATTTCGCGAATTTCTCTGGAAATTTGTGAAAAATTAGGCGAAGCGAAATGCCCCAGATTCGCCCATCACTAACCTCAACGTTTCCACCCCCCACCACAGGGATTTTCGTCAGGAGTATACAAACAAACTACCAGAATACCCATATAACTCGAGTGCGGTTAATTTTTTGGATATTATATATATATATACACACACTGTAAATGTTAGCTTGTGTTTCATTGAGTGTAGTGTTTATACGATCCATTTTATAAGAATTTCTGTTTGTATGTAGTGATGTATAAACCCTTCTAATGCACATTGCTGAATATGTGTAAAGATATAATAATTATAATAATATTAGCCTTGGCTGGTGCAGCTGCTCAGAATTGTTCTTGCTTGTTGTCTAGTGCTAATGTCTACAGCTGTTTGGACTAGTAAAGCATGTTTGCTAATGAGGTATGAAATGTAACTTGGAATACTAATAGGGGTTGGAACTCTATAAACAGTGTTGATAATAAAAAACATATTTCTGAAAAAAAGGAACACTTGTAAAAGTAAAACCAAACAAAAAAGAACAAAGCAACGTCTCCTAGACACAGCCAGGTCCTTTTTTTATCACTTAACCATGTTGGTTAGTCAAAAGTCAGCATGCATTTGGGACTAAACAGAAATATTTATATTATATTATTATATATAAAATGCAAACATATGTCTAAATATATTTGTCTCAATAGTCGACATGTTGGTCCCTGGTTTCGGATCTGACATTGGGTGGAGCATGTGTGCAGAGGAAGAGTCATTATTGATTGTTTCCAGCCTTACTCCATGTTCACACTTCAGTTATTAAATGCATCTAATGCAAAATATACATTCTTTGATTCAATTACAAGTTCAGTGAAGCAGAAGCCCTTTAAAAAACAAAAGAAAAAAAATGAATGTTCCCTAGAGAAGTGAAATAATCAGTCTAGGCTACAAAAGGCAAGAGCTGCTCAGATGTTTGGGATTTGTTTTGCTGTATACTGTCTCGCTGGCCAACACTGACACTTTCCTCTTATGGACATCTGTTGACCTCAAGTGCTATTAAAAACCACCTGTGTCTCCTTACTTATTTATTGCCTTACAACATCATTGTAAAAAAAAAAGAGAAAAAATGATGATCGTCCAGCTGTTTTGTATTGAAGCTTACAGCCCTGCCCAGTCGTGGAGATTTAAAGGAATGCTGGGAATATTAGTTTGATTGAAGCCAGATTAATTAAAAAAACAAACAAACCTGTAATTTATAGTGATCAGCTCTGGGTGTATAGAAACAACTGGTTTTAGTGAAATGATCTTCTTGAGAAAATTAAAGATATTTTAGTATCTAGTAGATTTTTAGTTTAAAGGTAATTGCATTGGTAAAAGAAAGAAATAAGTTTTTATCACCAGATTGCTGTTGGGGTGACATTTTTCAATATTTTGAGACTGCCTCCCTTTCTGAGATTTCCTGCTCATAGCCACAGTTCCTTGTCATTATCCCCACTTCTATTATAGCTATTATAGGTATTGGCTTAACCCATTATTTCATCTACATTATAGTACCTTACATGTGGTATCCACATGGAATCCATATGGTATCACCCTGAACCATAGGTCAAATTCCCCTCTACTATGCTTTCCCTCAGCTGCAATACCTTCCCAGATTATTTTACCACACTTTAATTATTGGCACCGTATCACTCTATTAAAGCTGTCAAAAATTTCTAAAGGCAACAGCTACCCTGGAAGTAAAGACCTGAGAGGTAAAGACCCAGTGTCTTTATTCAACTTTTGCCTCATTTGTTCCACCCACTAATTTTCCTGAGCAGGTCCCTACTGCATGCAGAGCCAGGGCAGTCACTCAATGGATGAGGTTTTTGTCCCCTACCCTTGGACAGTTAAATTCTCATCTTTTTCTCATTTTTTTCCTGTACACTTGCTACCTTTATTGGCAATCTTCACTCACACAAGTTTTACACTTGCTCCAGCAGCCATGACACAGTCTATAGTCTTTTCAGCTTTAAATCCAAAGGGCCAGTCAAGTAATAGCATCATTTTACCCCTAAACAGATGAGGTGTCTAAATGTGCACAGGTCTCGTCAGTTTTTTTACGTCTGGGCCATCTATCACTATAATATATATATATATACTGTATATATGAATAGCAATTATGTGGAATACCTAAAAGATCACATACTATTGTCTGTTTACTTTTTGCATTCATACTGGTGCTATTCATTCCATGGTGTCTGCTACTTAAAATCTGCACACGTTTTTTGTATTTTCCAAAATCTCACAATGCAATGGAATTGATGAGCTAAAAGCAGATCAAGGAATTATTTGCCCGCAGGACAATTACTTAAACTCCTATTATACAGAGTTGTTTGCAGCTCTATTCACTTGAAAACATATACAATTATATATTTGCATAGGCCATATCTGCTTTTGGCTCCTTGTTATGTAAATATAAGTAATACCGCCTAGAAGTTAGAAAATGACTGCCGGATAGTTAACCTAGAAAGATGAAACCGTAATACTTTCATAGAAAATTAGAAATAAAAAGCAAAACGGAGATATATTTCAACTAGGCCCTAAATGGAGCAGGTGCAAGGGGATATTTACTGTTGTCTTCTTGCAGTGCTTCTGAGGAAGTGTTGTGATGCCACGAAACGCGTCAAGCATAGGGTATGAACTTTCCATGTTGTGGTCTGTAATATGAAAAAACATTTTTTAATTAAAATGAAATAAATTGAGTTTTTATAGTATCCAGCCCTTGTGCTCTGTATATCTACACTGTGCTCTTGTTCTTGCAGTTTGCCTAGTTCTTTCTCTACCGGCAATTGATGAGGCACCACTATCAGTAAGAGGTAAAACTGTAGTGAATGGCCAGAAGTTGGTGAACTCTGGCGGCAGAGAATAACGATCTCTGAGGTTCTACCAGCCTTGACAAGTGCATGAAGGCAAGTGGAATGACCAAGGTGTTAATGACAGGTGAGGAAGCAGCCCAGTCCCCATGAACTATTAACAGGAAGGTTTTACACACGGCTGCAATTAGCAAAAGTAACACCAACAGTCTAATTACTCCATCTGTGCACTGGTATATCCTTCATAAATGGGGCTTCAGTATCTTATCTGATATTCCTTTATTTGCTTGGAAATGTCTTAGTGGATTTCTGTAACTAATTTAGTATTGGATTCTGTTAAAAAAACATTAAGTGCCTTACGCGTTCCGTTCTCCCAAATAGCATCTTTTAAGTTTCTTTTTTCTATTGAATCCCATATAAAATAACTCATAATAAGCAATAACAGTATAATGGGAGTGCAAGTTCACTTAAAGGGGTTGTTCACCTTTGAGTTAACTTTTAAAATGGATACAGAAGAACAATAACCAAAGACAAGCCATTAATTTTAACTTTTGATTTTATTGTTTTACACTGCAATTTACAGCTGCCTGCTGAGTCAAGTAAAGACCATGTTTAGAGCCAGATTTTATGATCCTGCAAATTAGAAAAATTTTTCAAATAAGGGATAAGGAAAATAAGGCTCAACGCCAGCACAAGCCCTTCAAACATTTCTGTGTAACCATTGGTTATGCATACTGATTCATTATTCCTATTTGTCACCTACTGTTTTTACAGTTGAAATTACTTTGCCAGTAAAGAACATAAAAATAAATTGTACTAATAATAAAGTACAAATACATGAGGCTCCAGTAGAGCTTGATGTGCTCTTTCTCCCTCTTCCATAAAAATAATTTGCAGTACAATACATTTTTTGGGCTAGGACAAACAGGGGATGCTAATAGGGCTTCCCGGACTAGAGAATAGAGGGAGGGGAGCTTTGACCGGGTTAGGCAGGGCC
>CM044446.1:82672979-82679197 GCA_024363595.1 Xenopus borealis | reverse complement strand
TGATCAGGGTAAGAGGGCAAAAGGGGGAAGAAGGTAAGACGGGGGCCTTAACACTGCCCGGGTCAAAAGTAATTTCTGTTGCGGCTACAATTTACCATTCTACAATGCTCTACAGCATATTGCACGTAGGCAGTCTCAAGATGTAATGTTCCAGTGCTATAATCTCACTAGTGCATTGCCTTCATGCTGCCTGAACATCCTGGAGGTATCTTTAGAGCAGTGATCCTAAACCAGTAGCTCTCCAACCCCTTGGATGTTGCTCCCAGTGGCCTCAAAGAAGGAGCTTATTTTTCAGTTCCAGGCTTGGAGGCAAGTTTTGGTTGTATAAAAACCAGGTGCACTTCCAAACAGAGGTTGGCAATCCACATAGGGGCTAGGAAATGGTCAGTCACTGCCCTCATTTGGCATCCCAGGAACAGCTGCCTCGCAAGGAAAACGAAACGCCACGTGTGATTAGCACCCGCGATTTTTCATTTAAAGGGGTTGTTCACCTTTGAGTTGACTTTTAGTATAATGTAGAGACTGATATTCTGAGACAATTTGCAATTGGTTTTCATTTTTTATTTTTTGTGGTTTTATAGTTATTTAGCTATTTATTCAGCAGCTCTCTAGTTTGCAGTTTCAGCAATTTGGTTTCTAGGGTACAAATTACCCTAGCAACCCTGCATTGATTTGAATAAGAGACTGGAATATGAATAGGAGATGGACTGAATACAATGTTAAGTAATAAAAAGTGGCAATAACAATACATTTGTAGCCTTACAGAGCATTTGTTTTTAGATGGTGTCAGCGACCCCCATTTGAAAGCTGCAAAGAAACAGAAGAAAATTGCAAATCATTAAAAAACTATGAAAAATAAATAATGAAGACCAATTGAAAAGTTTCTTAGAATTGTCCCTTCTACAATATACTAACAGTTAACTTGAAGGTGAACCACCCCTTTAACCAGGCGCAGAGTGAGGAAAGGCGTTCGGGGAGATTGGTCGCAGCAAAGTCGAGTCGATTAGTCGCCAGGCAACTCAATCTCCCCAAATCGCCCAGTGTGTCACCAGCCTTATGCTACTATTTTTCCAAATAATTTGATTTATGCCTTCCTCCATGGTCATTTTGTTATATTACCTTGTGTTCTGTTGTGTTTGCATCAGCTATTTGTAGCGATAGGCGAATCTATCCCGTTTTTGACCCGCGTTGCGTCATTTTCAGCTCACTTTTTTTTTGGCGCCAGCGAATTTTCAGCAGCCGAATTTTCGCTGGCGTTTCGCAAATTTATTCACTGGCGGTGAATCGCTAGCTATTTGTCTAATAGTGACGTTTTTTACAGGCCCCGACCCAGCACACTGATTAGTACTACAATTTGCCACCTGTGATGGAAAAGATTCTATAGCCGAGGGTAGTTCACACTTTTACAGAGGAATGTAAAGGGAAACTCTCCCTAAAGAACTTTCAGCTTCTTGTATAAAAGCAAATTAGTTCACTGTTGTTTGATAAAGTCCTATAATAAACATGAGTCTATAGCCTGCATTTATATTTAACATTATTACTGTTATTAAACAATAATTATAAAAGTAGGACCACCAACTATTTTCAGATTCAGCCGAATACCAAATCGTCTGAGAAGGATTAGGCAGAATATCAAAGCAAGCCCCATTTTGCATATGTAAACTACAAAGGCGAAAAAAAATGGTATTACATGGTGAATTTAAAGGGATACTGTCATGGGAAAACATGTTTTATCTGACTCTAGACATATTGTCAGTTTCCCAGCTGCTGGTCAGAACTATCAAATTCGACTAGGGAAATATGCAAACTGGATTTATCATACTCCGGACTTTTAAGAATTCAAATTCAATGATTGGCCACCTAAAACCTGCCAAATTACTGTATAAGTCAATGGAAGAGGTGCAGTGACCAATTTGGAGATGTTTGTAGCCATCCTGATATTTGAGTTTTTTCAGGGAAAATTGAGTTTGGCCAAATTCGATTCAAGCTTTCGGGTATGAAATATTTGAATTCAAACTCACATGAATTCAAATTTGAATCTTGATAAATGTGCCTCTGTCACTGCATTTGTCACAGAAAGCTGAATACCAATACAAGACATCATAACACTTGGGTTTTTTTTTTATTAAAGTCCGAATGGCAAAAATTCAAAACATTTTTGTATTTTTTTTACTATAAAATCCTAATTTGTGGAAGGATGGAAAAAGTCAGAATCCAAAAATCCAGCATCTCAGACCTACCAAGGTTGAATATACAGTATGTCTATGGGAGATGTCCCTATCCTAGTTTCTATGGTCCTGCAAAATTCATTCTTTTCTGGAAAAAGCCCCCAAAAAATAAAGCCCCCAAAAAATCAAGCAGTCCCGATGCCGCCCCCCCCGACGCAATTTCTCATTTTAGTGAATTAGCATATTGGTATATATATATATAATTCTTACAGAGGTACCCATACTCCAGATTCCCTTGAAAAAACTATTTTATTTATTCTAATTAACAAAACTCCAAAGTAAGCTCGGCCTTTGGCCTATCACCTATTGTGTTTGACTTTGTGGAGTGCCCAAATATAACTATAATTCAAAACCAAAACAAAATTGGGCTAAACCTCCCATCAGTCATAGACTTAGCAGTAATAAATAGTCAAAAGTGGCAATAATATGTAAAAAGCAATCTTTATTCACCACCATGCCTGATGTTAAAACATACTTAAAAACAAGGCGGTAACCTGGGAGACGGGGTCCCGTCTGTATTAATCATTCAGCCACAGTACCCAATCTACAAATCGGGGAGGTGACCGGTTACTTATATCAATTATATGTTATATGTGCTAAGCATCTAGCAATTGGGGCACATATTAAACAACAATATTATACGGTACAAGCACCCCACATATATGCATGCATATTCAAGCATCAAATGGCATAACTCCTGTATCACAGGCTATGTATAGTGTATATCTTTTGGAAAAAACATCCACAGTCCGGCTGTATATTCAAGAAAGTTGCGAGATATAGTTTCACAGGGGGAAAAAAGATATTATAAAAAATTGTAAGTCAATTGCATCCAAGCCTCACAGTAGTAGTCGGTATCCGGATATAATTGTGACACCCCCAATTAGGTTGTGTGTTCAAGGAATACGGAGTATGGTTCCAAAAAAGGAAAGGAAAAAATTGTATAAGTCAAGTGCGCACAAGCACCACAACCATAATCTGTGTCAAGTGAGTGCCAGAATGTGGCTATGTCTCCTTATATATTCCTGGGAGCAAGACTTCTGGACATTCAATATTGTGCAGCTGTCGCCTTAAAATCGCTCCTCGTGTTGCGTTATAGAGATCACTTATGGGAATCCATGTAGCGTGTATGGTATTATCCCAGTTTTTTAGTGCGACTTTTCATGCTCAAAAATTGTGTGCAAATTGTGAAACAGTCAACTTGGCAAGTATCTCATACTCACGGACTCTTCTCCGTATTAACGGTTAGCGATATACAGTCCAGATTTCGGATGTGCCTCCATTTGGGATCTTAAGTAGTTTGGTATATCAACATTAGCTGCCTGTAAGTAGCAAAGGTGCATGCCTTCTGTGGAGAGGGGCCCCGTCTCCCAAAGTCCCGCCAGAAAACCTCTATACCAAACTACTTAAGATCCCAAATGGAGGCACATCCGAAATCTGGACTGTATATCGCTAACCGTTAATACGGAGAAGAGTCCGTGAGTATGAGATACTTGCCAAGTTGACTGTTTCACAATTTGCACACAATTTTTGAGCATGAAAAGTCGCACTAAAAAACTGGGATAATACCATACACGCTACATGGATTCCCATAAGTGATCTCTATAACGCAACACGAGGAGCGATTTTAAGGCGACAGCTGCACAATATTGAATGTCCAGAAGTCTTGCTCCCAGGAATATATAAGGAGACATAGCCACATTCTGGCACTCACTTGACACAGATTATGGTTGTGGCGCTTGTGCGCACTTGACTTATACAATTTTTTCCTTTCCTTTTTTGGAACCATACTCCGTATTCCTTGAACACACAACCTAATTGGGGGTGTCACAATTATATCCGGATACCGACTACTACTGTGAGGCTTGGATGCAATTGACTTACAATTTTTTATAATATCTTTTTTCCCCCTGTGAAACTATATCTCGCAACTTTCTTGAATATACAGCCGGACTGTGGATGTTTTTTCCAAAAGATATACACTATACATAGCCTGTGATACAGGAGTTATGCCATTTGATGCTTGAATATGCATGCATATATGTGGGGTGCTTGTACCGTATAATATTGTTGTTTAATATGTGCCCCAATTGCTAGATGCTTAGCACATATAACATATAATTGATATAAGTAACCGGTCACCTCCCTGATTTGTAGTTTGGGTACTGTGGCTGAATGATTAATACAGACGGGACCCCGTCTCCCAGGTTACCGCCTTGTTTTTAAGTATGTTTTAACATCAGGCATGGTGGTGAATAAAGATTGCTTTTTACATATTATTGCCACTTTTGACTATTTATTACTGCTAAGTCTATGACTGATGGGAGGTTTAGCCCAATTTTGTTTTGGTTTTGTATTTTATTTATTCATCACTCGAGTTTTTTCAACAAGAGAATCTGGAGTGCAGGTCCCTCTATAAGAAATATACAATCTCCATTGACCCAGCACCCAAAGCAGATATTGAAGTTAGAGTGCGGGTACCCTTTGGACTATATATATATATTGTCCCAAATGGGTGCACAGCAATCACCAAAAAATGCCTGGGTGCTGGTTTAAAATACATACATAATAGTCAGTCAATAACCACACTTACAGGTGTTTCTCACAGTGAAATAAAATACATTTATTCAACGTTTCGGCCCCAACTTGCGGGTCTTCTTCAGGATAGTCCTGAAGAAGGCCCGCAAGTTGAATAAGGACCCTTATACACGGGCGTTTTTGACCAGCGCTCCTGCGTTCCATTTGGCTGCGTTCAGCCGCAGGGGAGTTTGGCGCTTACACACATCTCGTGGGTACAACGCCATTGAAACTAATGGAGTGCGTCTAGACCTGCGCTCCCCTGCGGCTGAACACAGCCAAATGGAACGCAGGGGAGCGCAGGTCGAAAACGCCCATGTGTAAGGGCCCTAAATGTATTGTTTTTTTTCACCATGAGAAAAACCTGTGAGTGTGATAATTGGCTGATTATTATATATATATAATAATATAATAATATTATTTATATTATATATATATATATTAGGAGTGCTTTTTGATAAAATGTTACATCTGAACATTTTGGGCAAGGATCACCCATGAAAATAACTCACCCAGTGTTGCCCAACACAATGCAAGCATTAAGTAATGTAAAGTGCTTTAAGTGCACTTTATGAACTAAAATCTGCATGATTTTGCCCCACAATCTAGCTCTTTTTCCTAAGAATTCCAGCTCCCTGCTGCACTTAATAAAGTTGGCCATAGACGCAAAGATCCGCTCATTTGGCGACATCGTCAAACGAGTGTATCTTTCCCCAATATGCCACTAACAGCAGGGCTATATCGGGGGTAATATAAATGTTCGGCCCTATGGCCAAATGATCGGATAATGACGATTGCAATGGGCTACAATGATGGCCAGATATCAATTGGCAAGATATCCATCGGAAGCCCCCATACATGGGCAGATTAGCTGTCAAAAGTCTAAGCGACTGATATCGCCAACTTTATAGGTCTGTGTATGGTCACCTTTAGCAACACAGTTGTGCACCATGCATCAATATGAATGCAAAAGTACAATTGGTAAAGTGTGATTGAGTTGTGATGAGTGCCGTTTTCACATGATTTGATTTAGGATGGCATTTAGGATGGCATCACTTCTGTTGTTACAGTATTACCACTTGGCCAAAGCCTGTAGCACCTGTTGATGCAAGTGGACCCTATTTACTGCCATGTCTAGGCTGGTTTTGATTCCCTTCATCAATGAAAATGCTTATTCTGTGTTTATCCCTGCAAGTACCTAAAAGTACAAATACCTTTAAGATGGCATTAATGCAATTTTGCTTCCATTTTAAGTAGGGATGCACCGAATCCACTATTTTGGATTCGGCTGAACCCCCGAATCCTTCCCGAAAGATTTGGCCGAATACCGAACCGAATCCGAACCCTAATTTGCATATGCAAATTATGGGTGGGAAGGGGAAAACATTTTTTACTTCCTTGTTTTGTGCCAAA
>CM044446.1:82612979-82667979 GCA_024363595.1 Xenopus borealis | reverse complement strand
ATGTGGGTTTTTTTTTTTTTTTTTTAATCCCCTGGCCACCAATGTTTTATTGTAATACTCTATAAGCCCCTGCCACGAATTAAAAAAAAAAAAATTATGGGGCTCCAATTTTTTTTTAAATTGTAAGGGGGGGCCGTGCCACCAATGTTTTTTTAAAAAATATTTTTGGGGCCCCAAATTTGTTTCACTTGTAAGGGGGGCCCTGACCATCAATGTCTTTTTATAAATTGTGTGTGTGGGGGTTACTTTTCTATCACTGATGTCTGTGTGGTCTTTTAACTGTGATGTGGAGTGAGCGGTATCAGTGGTGGGGCTTGGGCGCCAGGGTGGGTGGGGTCCAAGGGGCCCCAAAAATTTTGTTGTACGGGGCCCTGTGATTTGTAATGGCAGCCCTGCCGTACTTTAGGATGGAACTACTTTCTGGTAGGCTGTAATTTCTCCTACTTAATGTAATTGAATCACTCTCAGTAGGTCTTGGCTTTTACAATTGAGTGTTGTTCTTAGATCTACCAGGTAGCTGTTATCTTGTGTTAGGGAGCTGTTATTTGGTTACCTTCCCATTGTTGTGTTGTTTGGCTGCTGGGGTAGGGTGTGATATCAGTCCAACTTGCAGTACAGCAGTAAAGAGTGACTGAAGTTTATCAGAGCACAAGTCACATGACTGAGGGGCATATGGGAAACTGACAATATGTCTAGCCTCATGTTAGATTTCAAAATGAAATATAAAAAAATCTGTTTGCTCTTTTGAGAAATGGATTTCAGTGCAGAATTCTGCTGGCGCAGCACTATTAAATGATGTGTTTTGAAAAAAAACATGTTTTCCCATGACAGTTATCCAGAATGTTTGTTACCTGGGGTTTTTACAGATAAAAACTGTAATTCTACTACAAAATCATGTAAACGTTAAATAAACCCAACAAGTGGGTTTGCTTCCAATTAGGATTAATTATATCTTAGTTTAGATCAAGTTCAATGTACTGTTTTATTATTACAGAAAAAGCAAGTAATTTCTTTATAAATTTGGATTATTTGAATAAAATGTAGTCTATGGGAGACAGGCATTTTGTTTTCGGGGCTTTCTGGATAACGGGTTCCAGATATTGAATCCCATACCTGTACAAATGTTGTTATCCAAACTAGGACAACAACATTTTTTACCATCAAACAAAAGGAGGTTTTTTTTTCACTCCCAAGTAATAAAAAAAGGGTTTCATAAAAAAAGAGTGGACAATGATTAAGGAATACTTTAATCCCTGAGATTCTATTCTTGTGCAGACATTTGGAAAGTTCCATCTAGAATTATAATCACTTCATCTGACACTTTTTCCATATGTTCAATCATATTCCTCTCTCAGAATATGAAAAGATGTGGTATTAAATTCTCATTGAATGGCTGCCCAAAACCAGCGCTCTGTAATTTCCTTGGTAATGTGGGATGTTTTAGAAAGGAATAAATGCGTTAAGGACCAAGCGTACTGAGTATAATAAAGTATAGGCTTGTTGGAACTACAGTCATTTTTCGGCTGGATGCGGCACAGCAGTAATCAGTTAGGAAGCCTTGGCCCAGTTGGTGATCATGTAAATAACAAAGCTAAATTTAATGGGGAGAATACTAAAATGAGAAAACCATTCAGCAAATTAAAGCTATTTAAAGCCCACTTAAGGCTTTGATGATTATTTTTTCAATTGGAAAAGGTATGGGACCATAAAAAGAAGCTCTAGGGAACAACAAAATCTTAACTCACTGGAGTTTATCACCTTTTATTATATTTAAAAGTGTGCATGTTTTGGCTAAGCCTAAGCATTGAGCCGAAAGTCTGAAAGAGCAGTGAACCATGGTCACCATCAGTCATTATTATCTGATTATAGCCAGGGAGTTTGGTATGCATCACATGTTAATATCAATTGCAACTAGGCTACACCCAATGACCTTTACAGCATAGCATCTATTAATAATCTTACAAAAGACAAGACTCTTTAGTGTTCCTGTGATCTGTGCACTTTTTATTTTTATGTATCTGGTGGTAAGCAACAGGACACAGTATAAAGTGGGAGAATTTAATTTTTGTATCCAATTTACCAATTACATTCCCAACCCGTTCAGTTTTCCCCTAGCTGCCTGGCCATGACCCTGATCCACAATAAAGCCATGGTCTTAAATCATCCACCCTCATTGGTAGCTTGTGCATAAAAAGGCGGCAACCTTATGTACACAACACCAAAGATATTTGGCCAGGTCCCATGTTGGCTCCCGGTTAGAGGATTTGCATACGACAGATGGTAGTGTTATATAAGGATAAAACGGCATTCTGTCACAATTATATATTAATATCATACCCCCATCAGCTCAGTTATGGAAAAAGGTGCATAAACACTACCTGAGCTTCTGTAAGTCCCTTTGCTTTGCACATAATTTAAGTGGCACCAACGGTGGAAAGCAGAGGGTCTTCAAGTCCCAGAATCCATTACTTCACATTGGAACAAGGCCATAGTGTGTATGTGTGCGTGTGTAGGGGGTTAAAATGGTTCTTATGCATTACTTAGCTTTCTTTCAATCTGTGGAATCAGGTATGTACAGATACAGTCACTTGGATTTGTAAGTTAAATGCGTCGTGACTCAGGGTTAATTGAAGAAACTGTGTTATCTTAAGTTATCTTAACTCATTTAATGCATTTAACCTTTTCATTAGCATACCAAAGCCCCATTGTTTTCAATGGTGAACTCTTTAATTGGATGGGATGCTGTGACACAATATTCTGTGGTAAGTGGGATAAATGAGATAGATGAGTTAAGTCATGACGCATCATCGAAGCGAATCGCGGGAGATTCGCCCATCACTATTCACTACAGGAGTTTGGCTTAACGTCACAAGTGCTTCTGTTGACTGGTTCAAACTCTGACCCCAGACAGGCTAGGATTTCTTTTATTTTCCATTGTTTTATAAATGAGCTTAAATCATTGGTCCTATTCATTGGCCTCAGCTAGGTGCTGGCTTCCATAGAGCTTTGCTTCCTTCACAGAATGCTGCAAACTTTTATTAAACATGTCAGAAAACAAATAAGGACCAATATACCATGTCTGATCAGTTTGAAATTCCTGGGAAATGATTGTTACCAGTTCACTTGCAGTTTACATATGTTCAACTGCACTCAATGGATTATATGTGGCTCAAACAAATTCAAGTAAGTTTCTCCTCTTAAATGTTTGAATATTGGACATTAGACTGTATGCTCTGATAGGGATGTTTTGAGACCCTGTGTTTCCTGAGTTGACCTTTTCAATGCTACCCCTCAGCACTTGCATTTTCTGCACTCCAGCTATGGTAATGGAGAGGTGCCACTTTGCTAGTGCAAAATTGTGCTTTCTGCACTAGAAGAACTACATTTCTAGTTAAAAACCAGGAGTAGCTCTGGGCCCTCTTTACCCACTGTATCTACACACACGTTTGAATATTTTGGCACTTTATAAACATTGATAACAACAAGTGAAATGTCATTTCTAACTACTTTTTTATACTGAAGTCCAAAGTAAACAATCCAATGTTATCTGTCCACGTCAACCAAACTCACCCTCCACTAACACAGACGTCAGAAATGCATCCACCTAAGCACTGACATCCTTGTCTCGGTATAGGTAGTAAGTGCAGTCAGTGGTGTAATGAGATGTTACTGGGCCCATAGCAAATTCCATTTAGGGCCTCATAATATTGTTATTAATATGTTGCCTATTCTACCAAGATACAGTATATTAAAATTGCTCATTAATTAGGGCTTCTTAAGTTGGCCATACATGATATAATTACGGTCTTTCCATTGACCATTGGCTGTACGAAAGATCTGCCACTAACGTTAAACGTGAAATCAGATATACAGGTAGAAAAAGAAAGAATCAAAATGTTCAGTCCTGTCCAATAGATAAGACTCAGACATCAGACAACCGTTATGCAAGACTTTTTACTGATATTTGTAGCCTTGTCTCCCACCACACACTCACCAATGTTGTTCTAAAGATTTTTTGTACGATAATATTGATGCATGCATGGCCACCTTTACATTCCTAAAAATCAATTTAGAATGTTCTAGATATTTTACTGTGCTTGCCAAACTTTCTAAATTACCCCATGAAATGGTCGATCAACCAGAACAAAAGGCACAATAGAGTAAAATAATCTATGCCAAGGTAGTGCAATTTACTTTTTAATTTCACAAGAGTGCACGAAGAATGCAACATAGCATGAGATTTGTCCTTTATAAAAACCTGACGGTGACAGTAGTTTGAAGGTAGCTGTGGAGACCACACTTGCTTCATTCATGCAGTGACATCTAGTGGACAGCACAACAGACAATACAGAGTCATATGGAAGCTACCCCAATTCATATTATTCCATGAGGTTCTTGATTTCTCTCTTCTCTTTTTATTTTCAACTTGCCATTAATGCATAATAAATACAGCCTGACACAAAGAGTGGCAAAGCCTAATAAGGGAACATTTGTAATAAGAAAAACAGCAAGGCGTGATGAGACAATTGGTTTCAACCACTATCAAATTTTTTGTTTCCATGTACCATATATAAGTCACTGTTTGATCTTCAGAAACGTTCTGTGTGAATACTATACCATAGTTTGTCACTGGAGGCTTGAGGAAATTGTTTGGCGAGCCAAGGTTTTCAGCCTTTTTTCAGAATGCGGTAAGCCATACAAAGCTGCATATTGTTTTAGTAAACCACAAACCTATGTTATAAATGCTGGTGGTCTGGAACCAGAATAAATGGAAATGCTGAAGATGGAAAAACACCATACAGTATAAAACGTACTTTAAGAACTATGCCAATATGGTTCCATTACTGAGCGGCAAGTTGCTGAAGTTATTTTGATGGCAGCTCTTTGGTAAAACCCAAGTTATTAGTCCATAATATGCAACCCATCTGTGTATTTGAAGTGAACCACATGGTGCTTTTTTCTGAGATAAATAGCAATAGAGGGTCACATGAGGAATATACATTTTAGTAGAGTTTATTTTCCCTTCCTATCCTTTAAACCGGACAATAAAGTATATGGGGTATAATTTATTGTGTATACACAGTATTCTAAAATGAAGCTTCAATATTGCCTTAACATGTATACTTTCCATAGACGGAGTGCCGGTGCCATAAATTTATGGCCACAGAAGCTGCATACCTCCCAATTTGCTAATGTACCAAAAAAAATAACTGGGGAAAAATGTTTTATATATATTTATATATACTGTAAATATATATAGAGAGAGAGAATGGAAAACCAGTTGCAGATTGCCTTAAAGGGGTTGCTTCCAAATGATTTTTTTTTTCAGTTCAGTTGTTTTCAGATTGTTCACCATAAGACTTTTTTCATTTGCTTTCCATCTTTTATTTTTTTACCGTTTTCCCGCAACTGAAATTTAAAGTTTATTGTTCCTGTCTCTGGTTTTCAGTCTTGCAGCTCAGTGGTCCAGGAGCATCTGAACTGTTACAATATTCTACATTAAAGACAGTTAAAGAATCAGCGAACCCCCCTGCCAGAGCTGCTTTAGAAGGTGAATAATAAGACTTTACGCTTCAATATTAAAGAAACAGTCGCAAATAGAAAATCATTGGAAAAAATCTTGGAAAATAATGATGAGTGAAATTTTCGCCAAGTTTCGCCTTGAAAATCATGCCCATAGATATTCTAACGGGTAAAAAGAATGGTCATGTGTCAAAAAAAGATGTTATTGGCAATAGGCTTCATTGCATTTCGGCAAATTTTCACCTTTTTGTGAATCAGATGTTGCTGGATAGTAAATTTTACCCACTGATTGGTTCCTATGGGAAGCTACGCAAGTAGTAAATTTAAGATAATTTATGACATACATCAAAATACAAGGAAAAGTGAGTGTAATGCAAAATAATTGAAATTGGTTAATTACTGCAAGTAAAAGTGTAAAATTCAAAATACCCAATCAAAAAACAGGATAAACCTCCACTTGAATATACCCCATTTCAGTGTGTAATCACAAGTATTCCAACAATTTTTTTTATAAAAAGCAATTTTTATTCACAACCATGCCTTCAATATGTTGAAACTTACTTACAACCAAAGTGCAGCAAGTGGGGGAAGGGATCCCTTTCCTTTGAATACTTAGGGGCAAATTTACTATTATTCCCCAAAAATAATTTGTTTCTATTCGATATTCGATTAGCATTCGATTTTTGAATGTTAATCGAATAGTTCTGGGCTACCTTTTATTCGATATTCGATCATTCGACGATCGAATACAAACTTATTCGACCAGTCGAATAAATTATTCGACCGAACAAATAAATCATTTGATTGTTTGAATGATTCGTACGTTCCTATTCGATCAGGAGTGCTCCCATAGGCTTCTATTGCAATTCGGTAGGCAATCGAATAAACTTAAAAAATAAAATCCTTCACTGATCGAATGATCAAATGATTGAATATTCGTCCATTCGACTCTATTCGAATGTATTCAATCGTTCGACCATTCCCTATTCGATGATCGAATATGCCAAATTCACATATTCGACCAAAAGAAGAAATCCTACGTTCGAACTTCGATCGAACTTTGAATCCTTCACGTGAATTTAGTACATCTGCCCCTTAATCACACCAACCGATTTGCCAAATCAGAGGAGTGGAAAGCATCCAATATATGTGAATTATGCAAACAATGGAAAAAACTATTATACTGTTATATCTTATACAACAAGTCTATAAGGTATTGGCTCAGTTTAATGAAACAGCCTGTATATTTATATGAAAGTTTTTGGTAATTTCCAGTGTTTGGCTTGGCAACCAGCTGGTATCCTAGTCAAAGAGAAGACCATAGAGTATCCTGTATTCAAAAATAGTATGGTGGACTTGGGGACAAAGGTGTAAAATAGTTATCCGTGTATTTGTGTTGCATCTCCCTTGTTCAAATAGTTACTAATCAAAAACTCTTTCATGAGAGAGTATTACAGATAAGTATCAATACAGAACACGGTGTGCAATATATGCCAAAAATATAAGTCTGTGTGTTGAAGTGGATACTTTGTTGGATGTAAAGTCCACGATTCCAAAACAGATATCCCTTTGGCAACTCACCAACCGCCTTGATCAACAGAGTGAGAATAGAATGCACACATGCACCGACCGTGTTTTTGCAATATTATTTGCCAAAATATCCACAGAGAATGTTGTAGGTCTGTTTGTTATAAGGGGCTTCTAATTTGTATTGGGGATCCATATATCAATCAGCTTCTTTTGAGCAACAAGCATCACGGTCTTACCACAACTTGGTGGCTATATTTATAAAAAGAACAGAGTCCTGATGAAATCCCATAAGCACAATATCTTGCCTGCATCAGAAAACAATATACATATACAGACCATATTACGGAGATGTAATTGACTGCAACACCTTGAGGTCGATGTGAAGTTCAGACTATTTCCAGAGAAATTCGCGAAAAAGCGAAAAATTTGCTGAAACTCATTTGAATGGATAAATACAGTACATTGTAAATAAATATTGGATTAATCAAATTGTTTTACCATTTACAGCTTGTCAGGAAGCAAATATTATTTCAGGCAGGGCATAAAACATCCAAAATGAGACTTGTAAAAGCATTGTGAACTTACCTGCCACCGAATCTACAAAATTAAAAATTAAGAATCTACAAAATTAAAATCCAGAGGGCTTCATTGTTTTCAGACAAGGCCAGTAACCAGTGCTCTGAGGACTTAAAAGAGGCAGATGATTCCCATGAAAGATATTGAGACAGACAGACCTCTCTATATTTAAGTAAAGAGTGGATTGCTATCAATTCTACCACATCTGGATATTTCGTTTCTAAACCTGTAATCCATACTCATGACCCTCATATTTGTACTTTCTAACTCAAATGGAAAGTTCTTCTAATACTCCTCTCCCAATAGTAGCTTTTGTAGTAGCACATGACCACTGGGACCCGAATCTGCATTTCCTCACAGTATTTTATTGCATCAGGAAAATTCTTCCCCATTGCTCTGAAATAAAAGATGAACTCTCCCAAACTGGAAGTTGCAGGATCTTAAAGGATCTATCTATCTATCTATCTATCTATCTATCTATCTATCTATCTATCTATCTATCTGTTGCTTAACGGGCACATGTTGCCCAAAATAGATAATACAGCCCTCACTCTGGTTGGGGGTAACAATAGTTTTCAAAAAATAGTTTACAAAAATTGGCTGCACCAGAGCTAGGACACTCACATCGGGAGGGAGCAATCCGTGCATGCTCATAATGAGCTTCTAAAGTTAGTCATATTCGCATAATGAGCAAATTACTGCACTTGATTATTTTGCACATGCGTGTGCTCCAACATGGGCACTTGAAAATATTTTCAGCCAACAGGTGCCCTTTAAAGGAGAATTCAATGCCCCCCAACTAATAAAAACCCCCTACCCTACATAGTTCCCCCTCCCTACACCGACCCGCGCTTTAAAGGAAAACAATACTACCAAAATGAATACTTAAAGGAGAATTCAACCCCCCAATTACATAGTCCCCCCCCATGCTCCTCCTGCACAGGTGTTAACACCTGTAAATGCCCCTAATCCTGCAATTACCCCTCATTGCAGAGTCAGTGCAGTGGAGCTTTCGGAGCGCCTTGTAAGTTATTTTCAAATCTGCCAAACTTCTGTGTTAGTGCTGCCACCTTCTGGAAGTTGGTGTGTGCCCTTCATTTGCATAATGACATCACCAGCAGGGGATAAGACTGGGAAATCTTGTGATACTTCTAGAGTTTACTAAAGCTAGGCATTCTGGGTAGAATACTCAGGGCAATGCTACAATCTGAGCATGCTCGTGAACTCATTTGCATGTTATAGCCACAGTATGGACTCTCTCAGTGAGAGAACCATTTGACAAAGTATGGGATGTTTTTAAAAACTGCTGTTTTTTCCCCAGTTTGATTAAACATGTTGTACTGGTCAGGTTGTTAATATGTGTTTGAGTACTATTCAATGCAGTATAGGTGGCTCAAAAGGCAGATTCTTCGGTTAATTTGTTTCTTTTTCTATAACATTTAAAGGTTAAAAGTATAGATTGGGGGGAGCAGGTGCCAAGATTTGAAGGACTCCCCAGTGATTACAGTCTGGCGCTCCTCTTAGCCCAGGGTATAATTATGGCGTAGGACTGTTGGCTAGTGGAAGCATCTCAGCAGTCTGCTGCCATAAAAAATGAAAAGCTCATATTTGTTTCACAGGTTTAAATGGGGTGTTCATTTGATGGAAAGAGTGATATTCTGAGTCCAAAAACTATAACAAAAAAAAAAAAAACTGTCCATTAACAGGAATTTAAAGGACGTATGTTGATTATGATATTCCACTTAAAGCTAATATAAAAGGCACAGCACTTTTACCCTTCTCGTTGCTATGATGGGTTGATTTCTTGGAAATTAAGTAAACACCAGCAAATAAAGAAAACTAGTTTTTTTTAAATCTGCTAAAGTGCAGACACATTATCAGAGGTTGGAAATAGCCCTACAGTGTAGTAATATCTGAGAACACTTTGATTTCACATAATAGAAGAAAAAACAATGGGCTCCATTCACTGCTCCATGAGCCAAACCCACGGAGCCTGGTTAAAAGGGTAATTTTACTCCATTTTGCAAGTCAAATCTCTGAGGCCTGCGCGTATCTCTGTCATTTAACTGCGTTGCCGGTTTCAAAGAGGCCTAAGTGCCATTTTTATGCATTTAGAATGAATGGCCAGGAGGCAAGTGGGCTCATTTTATTGAATGCAATTCTCATTCTTTGGTTAGATTCCAGAATAAATTGCGAACTTATATTGGTTCTTTTTTTCAAATTCAAATCAGGCATTTATGCCCAAGACAGCACTGACAGAAAGCAATTTTGAATACTTAAAAAAAAAAAATCCATTAAGGATTAGGACCAAGTTGCTGCTCACCTTGAATAGAATGACTAGCATTACACCCTGTGGAAATGCCAAAGTGTTAAAGGGATACTGTCATGCGAAAAAAATGTTTTTTCAAAATGCATCAGTTAATAGTGCTGCTCCAGCAGAATTCTGCACTGAAATCCATTTCTCAATTTCATTTTTAAATCTGACATAGGGCTAGACATATTGTCAATTTCCCAGCTGCCCCTGGTCATGTGACATGTGCTCTGATAAACTTCAATCACTCTTTACTGCTGTATTGCAAATCGGAGTGATATCACCCCCAGCAGCCTAACAACAGAACAATGGGAAGGTAACCAGATAACAGTTACCTAACACAAGACAACAGCTGCCTGGTAGATATTAGAACAACACTCAATAGTAAAAACCCATGTCCCACTGTGACCCCTTCAGTTACATTGAGAAGGAGAAACAACAGCCTGCCAGAAAGCAGCTCCCTCCTAAAGTGCTGGCACAAGTCACATGACTTGGGGCAGCTGGGAAATTGACAAAATGTGTAGCCCCATGCTCTTTTGAGAAATGGATTTCAGTGCAGACGTCTACTGGAGTAGCACTATTAACTGATGCTTTTTGAAAAAAACATGTTTTCCCATGAGCCGGTGTTAGTGAATTTCTAAAGTAACGAATTGACGTCACGCTGGCGAATTAGCACTAGCGTTAGACGCTTCGCACTATAATGAATTTGTCCCTTGTTTTACTTCCAAAATGTTGAGAGGTTTGTACATATATTATTGAAAGTGGAAGACAGCAGAGATGCAAGGAGAATGCAGACCCCCACATTTTTTACCATTAAAGAAAGGCTTTTTATAAAGGATTAATAGGACTGACTTCATACAGCTTTATAATGCTACTAGCCCCGTTAAATTAACGGGCGCTAGAACATATGTAGTCAAACATTTATAAAAAACAGAATTGTTCTAGGCGAATTTTTGCCTGCGCTGCGCAAATTCACTAACGTGCGAATTTACGCTCTGGTCGGCGAACGGTAATGTATTTACGTTTTTCAGACTATCACCCACAATGGTAAAACATGCCACAGCGTAAGGGTGCGAAGTTGTGCATCTATCTACTTCGCTAGCGTAAATTCGCCAGAGGCGGTCCGTGGGGCACATCTGCAGTAGCGCAATTCCACACACACAGGGACTGGACGCAGAGACACTTGAACTTTACATTAATCCCGTTAAATTAATGGGCTCTAGAACATATGTAGTCAAACATTTATAAAAACAGAATTGTTGTAGGCGAATTTTCGCCTGCGCTATGCAAATTCACTAACGTGCTGATTTACGCTCTGGTCGGCGAACGGTAACGTATTTACGTTTTTCAGACTATCACCCACAATGCTAAAACACACCACAGTATAAGGGTGCGAAGTTACGCATCTATCTACTTCCCTAGCGTAAATTCGCCAGACACGGTCGGTGCGGCACATGCGCAGTAGCGCAATTCCACGCACACAGGGACTGGACGCAGAGACACTTGAACTTTACATTAAGCCAGTTAAATTAACGGGCGCTAGAACATATGTAGTCAAACATTTATAAAAACAGAATTGTTGTAGGCGAATTTTCGCCTGCGCTACGCAAATTCACTAACGTGCGAATTTACACTCTGGTCGGCGAACGGTAACGTATTTACGTTTTTCAGACTATCACCCACAATTGTAAAACACGCCACATTGCAAGGGTGCGAAGTTGCGCGTCTATCTACTTCCCTAGCGTAAATTCGCCAGATACGGTCTGTGCGGCACATGCGCAGTAGCGCAATTCCACGCACACAGGGACTGGACGCTGAGACACTTGAACTTTACATCAAGCCCGTTAAATTAACGGGCGCTAGAACATATGTAGTCAAACATTTATCAAAACAGAATTGTTGTAGGTGAATTTTCGCCTGCGCTACACAAATTCACTAACGTGCTAATTTACGCTCTGGTCGGCGAACGGTAACGTATTTACGTTTTTCAGACTATCACCCACAATGGTAAAACACACCCTAGCGTAAGGGTGCAAAGTTACGCATCTATCTACTTCCCTAGCGTAAATTCGCCAGACACGTTCCGTGCGGCACATGCACAGTAGCGCACTTCCACGCACACAGGGACTGGACGCAGAGACACTTGAACTTTACATTAAGCCCGTTAAATTAACGGGCGCTAGAACATATGTAGTCAAACATTTATAAAAACAGAATTGTTGTAGGCGAATTTTCGCCTGCACTACGCAAATTCACTAACGTGCGAATTTACACTCTGGTCGGTGAACGGTAACGTATTTACGTTTTTCAGACTATCACCCACAATTGTAAAACACGCCACAGCGCAAGGGTGCGAAGTTGCGCGTCTATCTACTTCGCTAGCGTAAATTCGCCACATACGGTCCGTGCGGCACATGCGCAGTAGCGCAATTCCACGCACACAGGGACTGGACGCAGAGACACTTGAACTTTACATTAAGCCCGTTAAATTAACGGGCGCTTGAACATATGTAGTCAAACATTTATCAAAACAGAATTGTTGTAGGCGAATTTTCGCCTGCGCTACGCAAATTCACTAACGTGCGAATTTACACTCTGGTCGGCGAACGGTAACGTATTTAAGTTTTTCAGACTATCACCCACAATGCTAAAACACACCACAGCGTAAGGGTGCGAAGTTGCGCGTCTATCTACTTTGCTAGCATAAATGATCACTCAATGAGAATTGAACACTAAAAGCACTGGTCAGAGGCATTTACCTTATTCACTTCACCACAGGCCTCTAATCTAAGTACTGGTACTGATAGCATTAGCTAGTGATTGGCGACCTCTAGTGGCTAAAACTGGTAAATTCGGTCTGTCAGTAGCGAATTCCACGGACTCAGGGACTGGACCCAGAGACACTTCAGCTTTATTATATAGGATATATGCTTATTAATAAGAGGAAAGTGCTTTTTGCAGAATTACCAGTGCCAGACATAAGATTTTTTATGACCTTTCCTGGGATCCTTGCCTAATCTGTATTTTGATGCCAACCAGTTATAACTGCTGTTTATCACTTTTATTAGTAACTATTAAGTATTTCATACTTAAAGGGATACTGTCATTTTTTTTTTCAAAACAGATCAGTTAATAATGCTGCTCCAGCAGACTTCTGTACTGAAATCCGTTTCTCAAATTTTATTTTATATTTAATTTTGAGATCAAACATTGGGCTAGACATATTGTCAGTTTCCCAAGTGCCCCCATAGTCATGTGACTTATGCTCTGACAAACTTCAGTCACTTTTTACTGCTGTACTGCAAGTTGGAGTGATATCACCCTCCCTTCCCCCCCACCCAGCAGCCTAACAACAGAACAATGAGATGGTAACTAGATAGCAGCTCCCTAACACAAGATAACAGCTGCCTGGTAGATCTAAGCCAGAGATCCCCAACCTTTTTTTACCTGTGAGCGACATTCAAATGTAAAAAAAGTTGGAGACCAACAAAAACATGAAAAAAGTTTCTTGGGGTGCCCATTATGGACTGTGATTGGCCATTTGGTAGCCCCTATGTGTACTGTCAGTCTACAAGTGGCTCTATTTGGCAGTACAACTGATTTTATGCAATCAAAGCTTGCCCCCAAACTAGAAATAAAAAAATAAGCACCTGCTTTAAGGCCACTGGAGCAACATCTCAGGGGTTGGTGAGCAACATGTTGCCCACGAGTCACTGGGTGGGAATCACTGATCTAAGCACTCAATAGTAAAAGCCAAGTCTCACTGCGACACATTCAGTTACATTGAGTGGAAGAAACAACAGCCTGCCAGAAAGCAGTTCCATCCTAAAGTGCTGGCTCTTTCTGAAAGCACATGACCAGGCAAAAATGAACAGTCAGCATATTCTGTAGTACTAGGCCCATCAGTGGGCACTGTACACTAGCCAGTAAGCTTCAGATTAAGCCTGGAGGAACCCAGACAGCAGCTTTTATCGGCCCTGTATACAGGAGTCATTTCTATTAAGTATATTATATTTATGGAAACAACTTGGGAAAAGGATGAATGAGAATGGCAGCAAACCTGTTTGCCTTCAGGGTACTAGTGTATCCCTAATGCTCTTTCTGAGGCAACAGTTTTGAATGTTAAGGGGGTTAACAGTTTTATCAAAATCCAAATTTTTCTGATGTTTTAAATAAAAATAGTCTGATCAAAGTAGAATCCACGATTTACCCTTACTTATCATTAAAAAAATAAGAAAAAAAATCGGATCAGGAGAAGACTTGAATTTTTCGGATTGTCGGACAAAATCTGCATTTGACGTCCAAAAAGTTCAAATTTTTTGTGGAATCGGCAGAAAAGCTGAAATATTGGAATTATAATAAGAAACCCAGTACAGACCATAATGCCTTCAAATTGCAAATAGGACCTCTGTCATTGGCTTCTACAGGACCTTGAAGTTGCCATATTTCCATCCTTGGGGTATAATAACTCTCGAAAAAGTTTAGGTTTTTTTTCCCACTAAAAGTTTAGATTTTATAGTAAAAAAAAAGGAATTTTAATAAATAACCCCTTAAGTGTCTGATGTACTTTTTGTTCAGGCCTATTCCTATCAGTGCAGAGCAGTATTCTCCCCAGGCTGTGTTAGTGGGGTACATCGCCCGGATGTTTTCTCCTGCCGACTGGTTTATCTTAGGCTCCCACGTTGTGCAGCAGAAATGAACATTTTATATAGAAGCCAGTAGGACTGTGAGTTGTATTTTCTGAAATTCACATCATTTGTAAAAATGATTATTTTAAATTGGAGCATTGTCGGGTAGTGTATCCTAGCAGTTCCCCAGTGGAAAGGTGATGTCCATGAAAAAATGATATCAATAGCATTTATGAGCATTTTACATAGCTTTGCCCTTCATGGCCTCTCTTATGGCTGCATTAAGGGTAGTGTAGTTACAGGCTTATTTTCCTTCTGTTCTTAATTTTGCTTGCTGTTAGGTTGCTCTGGGTTACTAGATCTGGAGCAAACTCGTGGAACACCTGCTATTCTGTTATCCTTATGTTGTCCTTTATGCTCTCTTGCTTACAATCCCTAAATGGATAGGGATTCATATTTGTGTCTATTAGCACAAAACACATACCAACTAAGAATTAAGAACTAGGAAATTACATAAGTCAATATTTAATCATGTATTGAAGCCTTAATTCTGTCATAAGAGTCCTTCCAGGGCTGAATTTACATTGCAGGCGCCCTTAGGCCTACTGCCGTTCATCGCCCATACTCTGCCCTTTATTAGCAGATTTTCATCATCAAACCAGATCAATGGGGATTGGAGCATGGGAAATGTAAAAAACTATAATATCTCCTGTGTATCCCCAGTGTTTCTGGACCAATGTGGATGTGGCTAGGCAGCATGCCGCCCCCCAAAAATCATGCCGCCCTGGCCTAGGTGGCCTTTCCACAAATCTGGGCCTGAGTCCTTCAACTTAAACCATTTGGTATTTGTTCCAGGGCCCCAGTTCCCAGTAAATTTAGTATCTTGAAATGTTGTACAACCAATTAGCACATGTAGAAACTGATGACTCATCAGTTTCTACATGTGCTAATTGGTTGTACAAATCTCATGCACAGCACACATAAGCCTTCTAGAAATTCTCACAAAGCCAATAAAAGTGTTTAAACAATACAGGCCTCACAAGCATCACCTTGTTTGTGTTAATTACTGGGCTGACTCATTTTGGGTTCTCAGCTATCAGCAGATTTTGGAAACCTGTCTTCATCTACACACAGGTGTTAAAAAGATCTAAGTAGACCGGCTAAACATGTGTTAGGGCCGGTACACACGGGCGTTTTGAACCTGCGCTCCCCTGCGTTGCGTTTGGCTGCGTTCAGCCGCAGGGGAGCGCAGGTCTAGACGCACCTCATTTTGTTCAATGAGGTTGTACCCACCAGACGCGTGTAAGCGCCGAACGCAGATTCAGACGCAACATGATGCATTTTTCCTGCGTTTGGCGCCTACATGCGTTCGTGTGAGTACAGCCCCATTGAAAATAATTGAGTGCGTCTATACCTGCGCTCCCCTGCGGCTGAACGCAGCAAAACGGAACGCAGGGGAGCGCAGGTAAAAACGCCCGTGTGTAAGGGCCCTTAGGGTCACAGTCGGTGCACATCTCTTAAGATTCAATGATTACAGCAGGAACCACATAAATTCATTTGGCACAGGCTTGAGACAGACTTTAAAGGAAAATGCCTTAAATTATGGCTAAAACCATAGTCTAAATGTTCTGGCTTTGTTTGGAATTGCTCAGTTTCTGTTTTTGTACTGGTGTGTGGTTTTTAAAATGCTCATAGCAATGGTATAGTCAGTAGGTTTAATCACAGTCTTACATGGCTCTGTTAAATATCAAGGTAAAGCAGGAGACCGTAATGGAGGAATATGTACTTGCATAATTTAAACATACCCTTTCTAAGTTACAGTATATCATTTATCATTTGAGATGCAAACAAAGTGTTGTTATATATACATTGAACAAGTCATTAATGAATCAATTGAATAATCACTCAGCGAATCACTACTTCAACAGCGGTTGCTAAATATAAAACATTAATGATTAGTAAAACCTGTACAGATGCTCATAATAGATGTAGGAAAACATAAACATATAACGTTTAATAAGGGACAAAAATTGATCAATTATTACTCACCGTCTTCAGCATTAATATCCTGAAAACATAATTTGAAATGAAAGCAATAATGTCCTGTTATTTATCAGGTGATATCAATCCACCAATGAAGGCTTAGTAAGATATCATATAGGTACTGGGCCAGAATTACCACTGTTGGTGCCCCATATACTCAAATGAGTATTCATAAAGCATTACTCCATTGCAATAAAATCTAATTTAAGGACCCGCTTTCAATCAACATTATTGAAATCCTCATTTTTTAAATATAACACATGTACACATTAAAACGTGAATGTAGATTGCGAGTTAATTACACAAGCAATACACTCTTTTTTTGCCTGCCTACTCTATGCTCATGGTATTTTGTGGTCTCAGCATAATGTTGAGATTGTGGGGTAAAACTCTGCATTGTAGGTAAAAAAAAGTTTTGTGAATTATTATATTTATAACATATTGTCAGCATATTCCACAGTGGGGAAGGCATATACATCAAACATACACATTACATACAAGTACTGATCAGTACAAGAGGTAAAGAGAGACATGATTAATACAGCTTACTTTCTAAAATGTGGATTCTTAACCTTTGAGACTAACCAAAAAATAGATCCTCATGCTGTTTGGTGAGGGTCTTCTTGACTTTCTATAATAATCAGGGTAGAAGTGGCCTACCAATCTACCAGAGGATCTCTCAAAATTTCAGGCCCAACTGGGCCCCTCCATTGTTACTTATATAAAAACATACACCATTTAGCACTATCTATATATAATTGTTATGCAAGTGAGTCCAGCGTGCCATGTTGTTGGTGGGCCCTAGGAAACCTAGTTCCATATTGATGGTAAAAGCAATTAAAATGAGCAACATAACTTGCTCTTTTAGAAATTCCCTACCCCCACAGTACTTGCGAAATATCAAGTTTTGTGAGGATAACTGAACGTTCACATTTACATTTCGTGATTCAGCATAAATGAACCTTTTCAAACTGCTGCAGCCAAAACTGAGTTCACTCCAGACTTTCCAACAAATGAAATGGAGCTCTTGCATTATCTATCGTGCCTTCAGCAGTTTTCTTTTTGTGCATGTGTATTCATCTTGGATAATGGATGCCTTGCTTCTACATGAATAAAACACTGCAAAGGTTAAAGGCAGATCATATCTCAGAGGCATAAAATCATGTGAATACTGATTGGTGTAATTATTCAATGCCTTCTCTATTTGACAGGTAAACAAGAAACCTTGGAACACTTCCCATTTGATAGAAATGTTTAACAGTCTGTAAAAGACTTGTGCATCTGTATTAGCGCTTGAAATAGATGAAATAGATTTTGTGCCCGCTGCAAAAAAGTAGATCATGGCTGTTCCTCCTAAATGCATCTCCAGGCCTAAGAGGGGACTTGTTTTTGCCAAGTAACAATGATTCTAAGGCTTTGCAATTATTGCCTTTTCAAAAAATCAGCAGAAGGCGGCCACCGTTTCCAAGCTGCTCTATTAGTCTAATTCTCTTCAACCTCTGCTCTAGGCATTATTATAAGTACAGTAACTCCATATTAAACTCGGCTGGCTAGTTTTTTTTTTTCAGTTCCTTTATTATAGTTACATCTGTAAACTTGTATCAGGCTTCCAAAATGTGCATCATTCTCTCACCGCTTGCTATCCTTCCAGTGGAAATTCCCATTTTTGGTAATTACATTACCTTTCATCACTAATTTAGCTCATTTAGTTAAATTCCTATGTTTGGCATATTGAGAATGTAAAAAGTTCAACGAGTCAATGCGGATTTCACCACTTCTAATAAAAAACAGGGAATGCAAAGAACAGATGAGGTATCACTTCTTGATTTCAAGGGTTTTTTATAACTTATGGCAAAGAGAAAGGGAAAAAATAGGTCAACACGACCCATATAACTGTTCAACAAGAAATGTTAATACCATCTAAGGATGTCTTTGCTGAAAGCAATATAAACTGTTCAGATCTGGCCTTGTATGATCAGGCCTCTTATGTAGTATAGACATGCAGCTAAATATTCCTGAGCTCTTGGGTGCTTTTTTGTAAGGGGTTTCTAAAGTTAAATGAGGTGAATGTTTCATGCAAGCAAGCAGTCCTGTGTTGTCATTAGGGATGGCGCGAACAGTTCGCCGGCGAACTTGTTCGCGCGAACATCCGCTGTTCGCGCTCGCCAAAAGTTCGCGAACGTCGCGCGACGTTCGCATTTTGGGTTCGCGTCAATTTGGCGCTTTTTTTTTGCCGCATTTTTTTTGCCCTCTCACCCCAGACCAGCAGATACATGGCAGCAAATCAGTAAGCTCTCCCTCCTGGACCACCCCACACCCCCTGGACCACTCCCCTTCCCTATAAAAACCGAAGCCCTGCAGCGTTTTTTCACTCTGCCTTTGTGTGCTGAAGAGATAGTGTAGGGAGAGAGCTGTTAGTGATTTCAGGGACAGTGGATAGTAAGTTTGCTGGCTAGTAATCTACTGTACTTCAAACAACTGCCATCTAGCTGTGTGAGCTTGTTCACATTCTGTCTAAATATCCATAATATTACCCTCTCCAGAAAAAGCACCTGAGTGACTTTTTTCAAGCAGCCATAATATATTTTACGTAATCCGTATCCACCGCTGTAGTAGTGTATACGTTGACCTTGTAGCCATTATTTGCCCTGTAGCCATTTTTTGCCCAGTGTGTTCTTCAACCATCTAGCTGTGTGAGCTTGTTCACATTCTGTCTAAATATCCATAATATTACAGTGTCCACAACCACCTGAGTGACTTTTTTCCCTTTACAGCACAAAACGCAGCGCTGTGTCAACAATGGATTTTTAAGATACATTTTTGCCCTTGATCCCCCTCTGGCATGCCACTGTCCAGGTCGTTGCACCCTTTAAACAACTTTAAAATCATTTTTCTGGCCAGAAATATCTTTTTTAGTTGTTAAAGTTCGCCTTCCCATTGAAGTCTATGGGGTTCGCGAACCGTTCGCAAATTTGCAGAAGTTCGCGAACTTTTTTTGGGCGGTTCGCGCCATCCCTAGTTGTCATGTAATGTAATGCAGATTTTATAGCTTTTGTATTGTTTAATACAAACTTTCTACAGCTCTTCAGAACCAGTGGCTGCAGCAAACAAATCCTCCAAATAGAATCCAATTTTTTCTGTTTAAACCTGGCTCCATGATCTTTATCCCTGCAGCTGGAGTTGGAAACATTAAAGAGAATGTAAAGGCAAAAAGAAAATCCCATTTTTACTTTCTTAACTGAAAAAGAAACCTATCCCAATATACTTCAGTTAAAACATCTGTACCATTTTATAAGAAACCTGAGTGAAATTCCTCCTTCATTTACTTGCTGTGACTGCTGCAGATATGAATCTCTACATGGTCACCGGCAGTTCTACAGGAAACAAACAAAGGTTCTCGAGTTCTGGGAAGTTCCTCCCCCCCTGCTGTTTAAAAGTATGATCCTTTCCCTGCAGAGCAGTTAGGGACCGTCTGAAGTGTCCTATCCTCAGCGGTCAGAGCAAGTAAATGAAGGGGAAATTTTACTGCCTACAGTCAGGTTTTTTATAAAAACGGTAGAAAATTTTTAATAAAAGTATATTAAAGACAGATTTCTTTTTCATTAACGAAGTAAAAAGGGGATTTTATTTTTTTGCCTTTACATTCCCTTTAATTCACCATGAGCCTCTCAGTAGCCTTCATGGTAAGGGAAAGGCACACATAAGGTTGGAGGTATGCATTTTATGACATTTTGGATGTCAGGCTCTCATGTTATTGGTATATAATTTTCACACACACCTTTTATGTAGTTCTTCACTTGAAATTAGTTAGGGAGAATGGTAACCAATTGCTCATTGTTTTTGTTTTCTCTTCCAGTTTTTAATAAGTGACCGGGACAAAGACCCTCAGTGTAATCCTCACTGCACAAGACCACAGCATAAACCAGTGTGTGCTTCAGATGGTCGGACCTATGAATCTATGTGCGATTATCAACGAGCCAAGTGCCAGGACTCTGCCCTCAGTGTGACTCACCGTGGAAGGTGCAAAGGCAAGAAAATCCTAATATATTTATATGCGTAGGCCTAAATTATTTAATATATAAGCATAAACAACTTTTTCTGTCTCACTTTTTTTTTTTATATATATAAAAATGTGCATCCACATTTGTGGTCCTTCCTTGTTGTGCAACATCTACTCTTCTGGCAAGGCTTTTCATTACATGTGAGGAAATTGTTGGAAGAATGTTTTAGCCACAAGAGTGTTCAGTCAAGCTCAATCAAGTTTATTCATTCCCATCTCTGCAAATGCACTCTGTACAGACCTTGATTTTTGCAAAAGGGCGTTTTGCAAAACTATGATGGCAGAAGTTTTCTGTTCTGTGGTATTACATGGATGTGTGCTTTATTATATAACTGTCATCAGCTGGTTTTGCCTAAATAGACAATTTCGCTATTTACAAAGGGTGTTTAGGTACTTTTGGTAAAATAAGGCATTTTCTGTTCCTATGATACCATACATTTGGAAACAAAATGTGCTGTTTTTGGAGCTCATCATTTAACATCATACCCTTGTCAGTACTTAATCTGACCCCAGATCTAGTAACTCATAGCAATTTATCAGATGTTTGTTTTAACACAAGTATATACTGTATCTCCCAATATTTTGGAAGTAAAAAGAGGGACAAAAACAAATTTAGCACGTAGGGTGGCAAAATGGTTTGACTACACCCATTTCTTGCCCACACCCCCTAATTACCATGTTCAGTTTACAAAATTTGGGAAGTTATAAAAGTTTGAAAATATCTCTCCTTATCTAAACTGTTACAATTATTTATTTTCTTATCTCAGATTTGTTACAAAGTATCTTATTTGCACCTGTTAGCTGTTCAGTGCTCTCTGCCAAAAGCCAATTAAGTTAGAAACTGCGTTTTTCTGGCTGTTCAGTGCAGAGAAAAGAGGGACTTTCCAGTACAAATGAGGGGCTGCAGGGTTGAGCTGTCAAAAGAGGGACTGTCCCTCTGAAAAAGTGACAGTTGGTGGGTATGCAAGAATCCACATTGTAGTAAATGGCATATGCTTATTGGTTGCTATGGATTACTAGACCTCAAATTATTTTTTTGTGAATACAGGTACGGGATCTGTTATCTGTAAACACATTATACAGAAAGCTCTGAATTACGGAAGGGTCGTTTCCCATAGACTCCGTTGTATCCAAATAATCCACATTTTTAAAAAACATTTTTTTCTCTGTAATAATAAAACAATACCTTATACTTGATCCCAGCTAAGATACAATTAATCCTCATGTTTACATGATTTTCTAGTAGACTTATGGCATGAAGATCCAAATTGCAGAAACATCCTTTATCTGTAAAAACCCCAAGTCCTGAAAATTCTGGATAATAGGTCCCATACGTTTACAAGTAAATCAGCCCTTCCATATATCCGTGACACTGCATAGCATAAGTGGTTGGAGAAATAGCCCCTCCCCCCATATACATATGAAGCTATACCCTCAAACTTTACCGTCAATGTCTGCAACATCTTATGCCTACCTTCCTCCTAAAACATTACTAAAAAAATATAAAATAAAGTGCAGAATGACAATATCTTGAAATTATGAAATCAACATCAAAAGTGTGTTTACTCTGTAGATGCCAGTCAGAGCAAGTGTCGTCTGGAAAGAACTCAAGCTCTTGAACAGGCAAAGAAGCCCCAGGAAGCTGTGTTTATTCCTGAATGCAATGAAGACGGGTCATTTACACAAGTAAGAATTAGTCTTTGGTCCAGCATATAACTTTTGCAGTTAATGATGCTGGATTGCTGATACATCAGCAAAACTCAACAAATCAGATTGCTTACTAAATCTACCTATCTAAGTTACAGGCATCTGTATATCAAGCGTGAAGCCTTTGGTTATGATTTTATTTAGACTTACCAATCACAGGCACCCCTGCCCCCCAAGTTTCTGCGTCATTGGGCTGTTTTTGGGTGTTACTGGGCATGTCTGGAGTGAATTGGGGGGGGGTGTCCTAAATATTCTAAGTCTTTAAAATTTCAGATATTCTATATTTAGAGAAAGGGAAGAAAATTCTCTGAGGATCATTTATCAAAGTTTGAATGGGATTCCTGGCAATTTCCTGGCATTCTCCCAGAATCTGGAATGGTATCACCTTCACTATCCTTTTCCTGACATTCTGGAATTTTGTTCATTTATCAAAACATTCCCCCCTTTCACCAACTGCCTTTTTTTCTTTAGAAACCTGGCAAGAATTATATTACAGATCACTTAAATCTGAATGCATGTTTGTGCTGACATTACTATTCAATGAGGGTCTTATAATGTTTAAATGGGTATGTTATATAATGGTTAATACTAAGCAAGTTTTCAATTGGCCTGCATTTTATTTTATATTAATAGTTAGAGTTTTTTTTTTAATTCTTCGCCTTCTTCGTCTGATTTTTTCAAGATTTCAAATGGTGTCACCGACCTCATCTAAAAACAAATGCTCTTAAGGCTACACGTTCCTTGTCATTGCTACTTTATTACTCATCTTTGTATTCAGTCCCTCTCATATTCATATTCCAGTCTTATTCATGGTTGCTAGGATAATTTGCAATGTAGCAGCCAGAGTGCCGAAATTGCAAAAATGAAAACCCCCTTCTATAGAAAAGGAGGGAAATTGTGCCATCAAATTGTTTACAGGCCAATGTGAACTCCCAAATTACCTTCCTGTTAGTGTTTATATAATTTTTTATATGATTCAATGCTTCAGATTTTTGTATCCCATTATTTATTCTTTAACACAATGCAGACACACTACATTTATTTTTTGGGCGAGACATTAATGCTAAATGTGATCTGGGGTTACTTGCTAGAAAACATTTTTCTTTCCTGCTTTAACTCCCCAGTGGCGGCGGATTTGGCAGTGTCTTTATTGTCAGAGTAGCTGAATGATTTTTTTGAGCTGGACAAATTGTTCTGAGTGCTTCCATCAATCATGTTTTTTTGGCATCATTATGAAGCTGGGAAACTGTGAAACTGTATTTCTATAGTTTCTATAGCATTTCATGTTAGCTTAAATAAAGGCAAAAACATTTCTGAAAGAACAGTTAGTCCTGATTCCAAGACGTTTGACGAGGAAGTCCATTTTTAGACATAAATGTTATATTCAGCATGCATTTTGTGCAGTAAGTTGCAACAACGCAAATGTAGCTATTTGATATTATTATTATTATTATTGCTAATCAACTAAAGGATGTCTTCAATGTCGGACTGGCCCACCAGGATACCAGGAAAACTCCCTGTTGGCCAAGGTGTCATTGGGCCTCTTGCTTCTAACAATTAGGCCTATTTCATGTTCATTCCCTATTTCTTTATGGGAACAAAATGTGTGATAATGAAAGAATATAGTAATTAGATATAAAAGACTGGGTAAGTGAATAAAGAAGTTATTCTTTATTCTGGCATCCCAGCCCAACACTGTCTGTCTTATAGGTGTGATTTGATAACCTGGTTTGGCTTCATCAAGTTGAATATAGAAAGGAAGATAGATGCAAGTTTACACTTACATTTGAAATTGTAAATCCATCTGTGAACTGCTGGGACCAGTAATTACTTTTCTTCTCAGTAGTCCCAGTGTAAATCATAGAAAGGATTTCTTACAGTCACCTTAGATCTTGGCTCCATTTCTGTTTTATGAAAAAATATTTATTTATGGAACATTTCTTCCTGCTTTACTGATGAAAACTATAGGTATCTTAGAGAACTACTTCCATCGTTTTATCATAAATACAGATTGATCCGAGTTTGGAACTGCTTCTATCTTGAGGATGCATTTCTACCCTTTTTGGCAGGTTCTGTTGGAGGCAAAAATCCCTATATGTAATGGAAGACACTGTTTGCCCAGGTGCAATAAACCATTGGAACCAATAAGCTATTGAACCGGTGACCATTGAACCGGTGACCAGTAAATACCTCTGCCGATTTTTATGGGTGAATAGACCTGTACCAAATGTTGCACCATTTATTATATAACCATATAATTTTTTTTTTGCATGATTTAGTTAATCATCATCTGCAGCAAAATAATATATCACTGTAGAACCTTCACTTCACAAAAATCACAGAAAATGTAAAATCCAGGAAATGCATTATGTTTTATATATTGGTGGAACAAAAAAAAAAAGAAACAATGTAACATGAGAGAAAACTTAAAATCGAAGGAGGTTAAATTGAGGTTTTGTATTATAATATGAGGCGTATTCCAAACTATAACGGGTTGGTTCACCTTCAAGTTAACTTTTAGTATATTGTAGAAGGGCCAATTCTAAGAAACTTTTCAATTGGTCTTCATTATTTATTTTTCATCATTTTTTAATGATTTGAAATTTTCAAAATTTTCTTCAGTTTCTTTGCAGCTTTCAAATGGGGGTCACTGACACCATCTAAAAACAAATGCTCTGTAAGGCTACAAATGTATTGTTATTGCCACTTTTTATTACTTATCATTCTATTCAGTCCCTCTCCTATTCATATTCCAGTCTCTTATTCAAATCAATGCAGGGTTGCTAGGGTAATTTGTTCCATAGAAACCAAATTGCTGACACAGCAAATTAGAGAGCTACTGATTAAAAAGCTAAATAACTATAAAACCACAAACAGTAAAAAATTAAAACCAATTGCAAATTGTCTCAGAATATCACTCTCTAAATTATACTAAAAGTTAACTCAAAGGTGAACAACCCCCATAAGGCACTGTTTTATTGGTAAGGGCAGGGGCAGAAAGGCAGATTTGGGGAGATTTAGTCACCTGGCGACAAATCGCCTCTTCTGCCTCTCCCCAAACTGTCTTCTCCCTGCCTTCCTTCTGCTATAATGAAGAATCGCCTGCGCTAATGCACTCACGGCGCTTCGATTTCTGAAGTTGCCCGAGGTTTCCTGTTTTGGGGGACTTCGGAAATTGAAGCACCGTGAGTGCATTAGCGCAGGCGATTCTTCATTTTAGCAGATGGAAGGCATAAAGAAGGCAGTTCAGGGAGATTGTCACCCCGCAGAGGAGGCGATTAGTCGCAAGGCGACTAAATCTCCCAGAATCTGCCCATCTGCCCCTACCCTTACATTCAGTCTAAAATAGTGATGGGCGAATTTATTCGCCAGGGGTGAATTCCTGCGATTCGTCGCTGGTGAATAAATTCGCGAATCACCAGCAAAATTTCGCTTGGCGAAAATTCGCCGGAAAAACGAGTCGAGCGTCATTTTTGATGCGACGCGACGAAAACGACGTGACGCGCCAAAAACGACTCGACGCGCCAAAGTTGACGCGACGCGTGGCAAAAGCGTGCCGCGACTCGTTTCACAAATTTTTCGCCAATTTCTCTGGAAATTCGGGAATTTTGCGGCGAAGCGAATCTCCCGAGATTCGCCCATCACTAGTCTAAAATGAAAAGATGTCTGAGATGATTAAATGTCGAAAAACAGGCAGGAAACTGAATGTCTCCAAGCTAGGAGGGAAATGTAAGAGGATATTCCTTTTTATACAGAATGTTGTTATATGTGAAAGAAAATTAGGCTGAATAGTTTCACGTACCTCTTCTGCCTGCACTCCCCTACTTCAGGCCCTGCAGGATCGCTGTTTCAATTGCTCGGAGGTCCCTCTGAGTCCTCCTACTGGCGCTTGTCGGGGGGCAAGGATGCACTAGCTGCCTGGAGCCTTTTTATTTTTACCAGACACCGCAACAGGTGTACACCAGGTGTACTAGACATACTAGTGAGCTCACCTGTTCTTTGGCACGTGTTACATTAAAATCTGGAAACCTGTTATCCAGAAAGCACCGAATAATGGTAAGGTCCTCTCCTATAGTCAATTCTAAGCAAATAATTCAAAGTTTTGGAAATGATTTCCTTTTTCTCTGTAATAATAAAACAGTAGCTTGTACTTGATGCTCCCTAAGATGCATGAATCCATATTTGTGGAAAAATAGTCCTGTTGGGTTAATTTCATGTTTAAATGATTTTTAGCAGACTAAGGGGCAAATTTACAAAAATTCCCTAAAAATCCCTCGAATCTATTCGAAATTCGATAAGCATTCGACTATCGAATGCGTATCGTATAGTTCTAGGCTATCTTTTTCCTTGATATTCAATTTCTCGATGAAATAGTACGATCGACTACCGATCGTTCGATTTCACAAAAAAATCTTACTTTTTCCTTCGAGCCTCCGAAAAATTTGTACGATTCGAATGATCAAGGCGTTTGATCATGCAAATGGTATTTGAGCAGGTGTTTGGAAAAGATGCCTATGGGGGATTCCCATAGGCTGCTATTGGTATTCGGTAGGTTCAATCTGGCGAAGTAGGCAGCCGAATACATTTTAAAGTTAAAATCCTTCGATCATCGAATGATCGAATATTCGATCTATTCGATAATTAAAATTTTCAGTATTTGATGATTGAAGTGGCCAAATTTGCATATTTGATCCTCCAAAAAAATCGTACGATCGGTATTCGATCGAATTCGATTGAACTTCGATCTCTTCAGTGTGAATTTTGTAAATTTGCCCCTTAAAGTGGACCTGTCACCTACATAAAACAAGTTGTATAATGAAAGTCATTTGCAAATTATACATGGAGCCCAAATTATTTTTTTTATTAAAATATACATACCTGTTATAAAGGTGTTTAAATATCTGAGCTGTCAATCAAATATTACCAGTTCCCCCATTCTGGTGCATACACAAGTTTTTGGGTTGATATACAACTTGCTTTGTCCACAAAACGGCAGCTGCCTGCTTGCTTTGATTGTGTAATTTCAAGACTGAAAGGAAACAAAATTTAAATGATAACTATAGTGTAAGTAAAGTGTATTTTGCTCATCTAAAATGATAGAAAGGGACAGGTTCCTTTAAGGTATGCTGATACAAAATATGGAAAGATCCCAGATGCAAAGCATTCTGGGGTCCGTTTACTAAAGTGCGGTAAATTTGAACTTAAAGAGATTCTGACACCTGAAGTCAAACTCTTATTTACCTCTATTATAACAACTGGCTTTGAAAGCTACTTCTAACTTTGCCATAAGGTATTTGCATGATGCTTTTACATTACCTGTCTGATCCCCCATGTTCCTGTATGAGGGGGCTGCCATATTTGTGCACCCGGCATCTGTTATCATTAGAAACTGTAACTAACAGACTGAGATGGGACTGTTAGGCTGGCAAAGTAAGAGTGTCAGGGTGTCAGAGAGTCAAGCAAAGACATTTCAGCTAACAGTTATATAAAAAAACAAACCTCTCAGCAAAAAATGATCAACATGACCTATAGGTAACAATTAATGTACATTCATACGTTAAATTAAATTTTTTAGTGTCAGTATCACTTTAAGTTTCCGCATGTTATCGCTGAGAATATTTTTCCGCCAGAATATTCGCAGCGACTAAGTTTACTAAACAGCGATGTGCTCAGAAGTCATTGCAATCACTTGCGGTAACTACGTTAGCGAACCAGCTTACGTTAGCGATAATTTTAACGAGTTGCAAATTTTCTGGCGACAATTTACATTTGCATATATTTATTTTAGAAAATAGTCTTCTTTTATGCGTTAATAATGGCGTTAATTATGGCAATTTTTACTGTGACATTTATGGCCAGAAAATGCATCTTTAAAACTCATAAACTTTATTGTCTGATGATTATACCATCCAACAACATTACAGAGTGACACCAATCAAACATGTATGTATCATATAAACCCATACTTCATCCATCCACTCACACACCCTTCTGTCCATAGAATCATATGAACAAGAAATCATACTAGTTATCTCTTTGTATCATTTAAATGTACAGTTAAATAAGAATTAAACTCCCATTGAGAATTTTCTGGCCAAAAAATAAGTTAACGCCACTATATAGATGCCGGTAAAATGTTGCGAATATTCTGGCGTTAATTTTGTCTTTCACACATTTCGCAGCTTAGTAAACCATGCGTTAATATGTACGTAGCGCTATTTTCAGCGGATGCGATAACTGGCGAATATATATTCTTGCGCAAGAAAATTCGCAAATTTATATTTACCGCAGGTTAATAAACTCGCGAAAACATATTCTGCATTAAATTTGTCTGTATTTTTTTACCGCACTTTAGTAAACGGACCCCTCTGTATGATCGATCCTATACCTGCATAATCTCTGTAAAACATATTCTGTAGAATATGTGGGTGCTATATAAATAGAGAATAATAATCATACAGCACACGGAAAATGTGGAGTGCAACTGTTGTGCCCAAGGCCAACCTTTGGATAGAAGTGAATGAAGAAATAGGCATGTATTCCACCACTTTCAACCTGTCCCAGCTAGTGATGGGCGAATTTACGCGACGCGCGTCAAAAGCGTCCCGCGACTCGTTTTGCGAATTTTTCGCCGATTCACGAATTTCTCTGGAAATTTGCAAATTTTTTGGTGAAGCGAATCTCGGGAGATTCGCCCATCACTAGTCCCAGCTAAACAATTATTAGGAGCAGGTAACTGAGCCTAATGTGTTTCATGTACTCCTTTGTGTTCTTAATGATGTCTGCTATATTACTTTTAAACAATGCTGAAAAACGGACCACAAATAAACTATAATTGCTTGCAGAATTATAAACAGAATCAGAAACTATATACTGTACAAGCTGATAACATTATTATTATTCACAAGACAGTTATGTGATTCAGCAATTTCATATTTGCATATTAAGATAATACGGCTCAGTTACATATTGGAGGCAAGTCCAAAAAAAACAGATGCAGGTGCAAAGCACCACTATTTTTGCCCAATATGCAACTTGCATCACTGGTAGGCCTACGGGGGGTGGGGGGAAAGGGGGTTAGAGACTGGGGGGGTTGAATTCCCCTTTAAGGAAAATTCTCTTTTTTTCAAATGAGTATGGTTATACTTTTGGAGATTATTGTACACATGGAATGAGTAATAATACATTTAGAATTAAAGAATGAAAATGTAATATACAAATCTAAATCAAGTCTTTGAGCTCCACTATATCTCACAATTGACTGATTAGCCAGTGGAAATAAACAAGTGTTTCATAATAGAATTTAGTATAAAAAATGAGTGGCTTTGGAACCATTTTCCAACTTCAGATGCCATTTATGTACATTGGATATGGAAATCATAATTGGCCCTGTTTAAATTTAATGTATAGCCAAGTGGCTTAAGTCAGCAGGAATAGACGTTCTATTTATCCTATGTTCATAAAGTAAAATATTTTAATTAAAGCAGTTCTGCATTTTTTTTTTACTTTACAGTGGATGAATTATGCCATGACTTATTAGTAATACCCTTTTTTATGCAACTCTTTAAAGGAGAATTCAACCCTAATGTTAAAAAAAAAAAAACCCACCTGGCATCGGAGTTCATGGGCTGCATCTTCAGCCCCTTCGCTAATCTTCAGAATGAGACCATCGATTCGGCAGTTTTCGTGAGTTTCGGTGCATTTGCAGTTGTTGCAAAACAGAAAATTGCTCCAACTGCGCATGCACCTATACGCCAGTCTCATTCTAAAGATGACCAAAGTGGTTGAAGATGGCGCCTGTGAAGTCTCATGCCTGAAACTACACCGAGGGGTAAGTAAAACGTTAGGGGCATTTGCCTGGGGTAACACTTAGGCTGGGGGGAGAAGGGAGGGTAGTCTTGGTGGGGATGGGGGGGTAGGGTTTTTTTTAACGTTAGGGTTAAGTTGTTTTTTTTTTAAACTATACAACAAAGCATACTACAAATCAAACACATAACTGCCAACATTCTAAACTAGAAAAGCTTAAGTTTGTGGCTTGCCTTGGTCCTCCCACCCCCTTGCAACATCTCATAATCCCCAACAGTTTTTGGGCCAGGGAAAAGGGGCAATTTGGAGGTAGGCAAAATCACATCACTAATATATAGGCGTATGGATAATAGCAGGACACAAGGTTAAGTGCGGGTATGGGACCATTATCCACAATGTTCAGGACCTGGGGTTTTCTGGATAAGGGAGTCTTTCAGTAGTCTGGATCACCATGATTAAGTCTTATAAAAAATAATTAATGAATTATACCAATTGGATTATTATATCTCTAATAAATAATTAGTTATATCTTAGTTTGGATTAAGTACAAGGTACTATTTTATTATTACAGACAAAAGGGAATTAAAAAAAAAAATCTTATTTTGTTTAAACTGAGTATATGGGAGATGGCCTTTCTGTAATTCAGTGCTTTCTGGATAACAGGTTTCCAGATCCAATAACTGTTTGAGAATGTAGAAAACGCTTGTCCTTTATGCCCTCAAGTACACTGTTGTGACATGGAGGATAATTACTAGTGATGGGTGAATCTGGGACGTTTCATTTTTTGCAAATTTTGCAAGAAATTCGCGAAATGGTGAAAGATTCACGAAAATAGTGAAATCGGAAAAATCAAACGTTTTCACGAAAAATTTATGAAATTTTAATGATTTCACAAAAAAAAATTTTTTTGAGCGATTTCACAAAAAATCGTGAAAATCGGAAATTGACACAGGCCAATTTTCTCCGGGGAATTTTCACGGGGCATTTCACGAATTTATTCTGCGGCAGCGGGAATTCGCAGCGAACTCGAGCTAGCCGAATAAATTCGCCCATCACTAATAATAACTACAACCTTGTCATGGAAATTCTTCAGAAAACTTTGGGCAATGTACATTCTTGATTATCCTTACTCTATTCTCTTTCTCTCCAGTCATCTTTCAGCATTTAGTTCCCAGTGCAATACTTTCTGTATATCTTCCCTTTCTGTCATGCTTACTTCCCCTCCAATTGCATTCTTTCAATCCTGGCTTCTCTCCTGTTTCACTTTATCCTGTTATCATTGCTTGCTTATTTTCACTGCCCTGCTTTCAGTAATATGTTGGCTCTTTATTTAAACAAAATAAAAAAAAGAGAAAGGGTCCAAAAAAGACTGGCTGGTTTGCATCAATATTTTATGAAGGCATTCAAAATAACATTCCTACAGCCAGGAAAAAAAAAGTTGTTATTGAAAGTTTCTTCTTAGCAAATAGTATGGAATTAGTATTAAATATTATGTAATAATGAATTGCTAATCAATATATGAAAATTTGAAATATCCTGTTTAAGAGTATGATGTATAGTGTACATTCTCTGACAGTTATAGATATAGAATCTGTTATCCAGAATCCAGTTTTTTTCCAGATAAAAATTTATAATTTGGATCACCACAAAACTTTTTTTTTAAACATTATTTAAACCCAATAGGATTCAGCAGCTAAGTAATCTTCAAGTACAAGCTACTGTTTTTTTAATTATTATTTAAAAAATGGAATTATTTATTTTAAACAGACTCTAATGTATATGGCCTTTCGTTATTACAAAGCTTTCTGGACAATTGTTTGGGTTTTTTTTGGATAAGTGATCTCATACCTGTATTAAGTGCAAGAGTGCACTTAAAGGGCAAGGAAAGGCAGAGAAATAAAATCCCATTTTTACTTTCTTTAATGAAAAAGAAATCTTTCTCCAATATACTAAAATATGTACCGTTTTTATAAGAAACCTGACTGTATGCAATGAAATTCTCCCTTCATTTAGTGCTGTGGATAGGAATTCTCAGACGGTACCTAACTTCTGGCAGGGAAACAATCATACTTACCAGCCATGCAGAACTCAAGCAGCTTTGTTTTTTGATCATTTATGACGATCCCTAAGAAGCCCAGACCACACTGAGCATGTGTATGTAGTCTAGTCTTGCAAAGATGTATAACAAAGTTACAAGATGACAGCCCCCTGTGGCCAACTTTGAAATGTTTATGTTTAGCATACAAAATACAGCATTTCTAGCCTTATTCTATTTTAGACTTTCCTTGCCCTTTAAAGCATTATCTGCATATTAGTATTAATACAAAAAGGTAGAAGCCCCCATGTTTCTCACCAAAGCAGTCCTCACAAAAAAACAGTAGCAAAAGCAAACACCAAATAACAGAGGTCGTACATCATTTTGAATACATTCCCCTTAACAAGACTAAACATTAGCCTCAAATTAATTAGTAGGTTTAGTTTAGTTAAGTCAAACATGTTGATTCTGGAAAGATCTATATGGAAATGCTTTTCCTCTAGGTTCATTTCATATGCAGAGCTAGGATATTTCTTGGACTGTTTCCTTGTGTAAAACCTATCATGTTCCATTCAACACAAGTTTAAAACCACAGACGGAGAATTTGTCAGACTCTTGTTGCTAGGCAGATGGGCTAGTGCTGAATATATAAATGTGACACCCAGAACTGTTTGAATAACAAAAAAAGTGAATATTATCGTAGGATTTTTTTTTAGCTTAGCTGGTGATATTTATCCAGTTCAGAGGTTTATTATTGTAAAGCCCAACCCCACAACAGCAAAGGTTTATATTTATGCTTTATTATTCTGAATTATGGCAGAATTATGGGTTGGGTGCATAATATTTAAATTGCTAAATGTAAACATATATGTCTAATCATTAGAAATGAAAATAATCAGCTAAAAAAATTGGTAGTGTCCATTTCATTTCCTCGGGCTTCTAGCTGTTGCTAAACTACATCCCTTGCATCCCCGGATTTAATATATCAGTGGCAGAGATTGCGTTTTGTGTAGGAACATGTTGTGTGATAACTGGTTACTGGTTTCTTTCTTGATTAATAAGGGTCAGTCCACATGAGAAGATTCAGGGAGATTACTCGCCCCAGCAACAAATCGCCTCTTCTTTGGGGCGACAATCTTCCCGAACTGCCTTCTCCCCGCCCTCTGTCCACTAAAATGAAAAGCACCTGCGGTAATTCACACGTGGCACTTCGTTTTACAAAGTCACCTGAAGTTGCCCCACGACGAAACTTTGGGTGACTTCGAAAAACAAATGGCCGATTTTAATTTTAGCGGGCGGAGGGCAGGGAGATGGCAGTTCAGGGAGATTGTCGTCCTGAAGAAGAGGCGACTGATTCCCCACCAGCAAATAAATTCGCAAAACGCCTGAAAAGTTTGCCGGCATCTTGTTTTGGACGCGGGTGTCTGTTTTTTTTCGATGCTGGCAAATATGCTCCAGCGTCCAAAAACGGATGCCTACGTCCAAAACGAAACGTCGGCGGCTGGAATGTTTGTAAACATCTTCATGTTATATTTTAATTCATTCCACATGGCTTTGGGGTGATTATTAATGTATGAGCATTATGGGAAAACTCTTTTTCAAGATAGCTATGTGTCAAACTAGCACAACATTGTTTTGTTCAGCAACAAAAGTTTATATTGGACTATGTCTTGGAACTGAATAGAAGCAGTTTATTATTGTTTTATGAAGAGCTGAGAGAATAAGATTTATTGCGAAGGATGTCAAAGTGTTGCTCTCCAGTTGACTTTGATCTCCAACACTTCATTCTTAGAGGATGAAGAGACATGGACATGGTCACAGGCTGGATATTCCTCTTACAATATTCATAGTATATTCTGGCAAGTTACAGTTTTCAGATACATGTGTTTTTTTACTCCCTAAAATCACACTTTAGATATTTAAAATACCAAACAGCGTTTTAGCAAACTATATAGCCACTTCCAGATGTTTGCTGAGCTAATAAAATGACTAACCAACTGAATATTCTCTGTTTTACTGATAAATCACTGAATACTGCAGGTTTGTAAAACTGCAATCCCAAAAGAACAGCTTTATTATAAATGATTTCCGCCTTACTTATTGTGGTAACTAGTGATATGAATCACATTTGATTTTGTAATTGCTAGAAACCAGAAGACGAGTTGCACTTCCAATTTAGCATTTTCTGGCAAAGAGATTTTCATCATCCAGCCCTTAAGTAGTATGAGGAATGCTTGTATGGATTTCCATTATCTTACCAGGCCCGCCATCAGGGGGGGACAGGGGGGACAAGTATCCCGGGCCCGGGGCTGAAGGGGGGCCCGGCAGAGCTGCAATCTTCAAAAAGCGGGGCCCCCTTACGAGCGCAGTAGCATGCGCTCCGAAGTCCTGCGGCAGAATGCGGAAGTGCCAAACATTTGCGAAGTCCTGAAGAGAAGGAAAGACCCAAAGTCCCGAAAGGAGCCGACACTGAAGTCCTGAAGCTGCGAAAATACCCGAAGTCACGAAAGGAGCCGACACTGACGTACTGAAGTGACGAAAATACCCAAAGTCCCTAAAACAGCTATAATTGAAGTCCTGAAGCCACGAGTTCAATTCTACTGACACCAATGTAGGTTGTTTTTATTTTTTAATCCCCTGGCCACCAATTTTTTATTTTAATACTCTATAGGCCCCTGCACCAATTTAAAAAAAATATATATTTTATGGGGCCCCAATTTTTTAACTTGTCGGGGGGCCCTGACCACCAATTTTTTAAAAAACTTTTATGGGGGGCCCTGGCACCAATGCTTTTTTATGTGGGGGGCCTGGCGCCAAATTTTTTTAACTTATAAGGGGGCCTTGGGGGGGTTACGTTTTTAGAGCTGATGTCTGTGTGGTCTTTTAACTTTGATGTGGAGAGGGTGGGACTTAGGGGCAGGTCTTAGTTGCTAGGGGGTGGGGCCCCGAAAATTTTGTTGTGCATGGCCCCATGATTTCTAATGGCGGCCCTGCGAGTTACTCATTTGTTAGGCAGCCTTAGAGTGAAAAAGAAATTACAGAAGAAAAATATATCTTCAGCACAGTTGGTCCCTTAGTAACAATGCCTAAGATAACAATATTTTAGGAAGAGTTAAGATTAGCTTTACAATTGTACTGGTTATCATACTTATATCACAGCCACATTATAAGGAAAAAACATATTTGGCTTATTGACTTTTTAACATGTGTGAGTTTTGTTTCTTTCTTCTGTTCACAGATGCACTGATTTTTATACCTAGTTTAAGAGTTTAATAAAAATGCCAAATATGCCTGTAAGATGAAGTTGAAAAGAAGGCAGCCATTTCCCCTGGCTACCCTTCATTAATCACTGAACTCTTTCTCCAATTAACTGAACTGTTATCATCGAGGAAATGGGACATCAAAGTAAAAAGCATCAATTGCATAACTTATTACACAACATTTAAGCGTGCAGAGATGCATGTAGTTATTTATTTATTTTCAGCTGCAATCTGACCAAAATTATATAAGAATACAAGAAGAAGTGGTTTTACAGTAAGAGCTCCAAATGAAAGCCATGCACAAGACAAGCACAATCAGAAACAGGCACAAGAAAAGATAATCCTCCCTAATAAAGTGTCCCATTAAATTTAGATACAGGAGACTTGCAAAAAAACCATTGCAAGAGCTGAGGGGAAATGGCTAAGATATGCTTACATATTGTTCTTGGTGTAAAATGTAAAAAGTAGCATTTGGAAGGAGATGAAAAGGCAAAATGATGAGGAAAAAATGTTGAAGAAAAATGTGAGAAAAGTGAGAAAAGGCAGAGGGCATGGATGGTGTGAAAAGATAAGATTAGAGTTATTTAAAGAAGGACAATTAAAGAGGCAGAAAAAGTGAACCATCTTAAAGGACTAAAGCTCCCCATAGACGCAACGATCTTTCCCTGCCGAACGACCAATCTTAGGGAAGTCCGACCAATTTTTCGGCCGACATTGGTCTGAAGATTGATGGGCCAGGTTATAAAATCTTTATTGGTCTCCATGCAATCTACCTATGTTTGCAGGGCAAGCAGGCTGTGATCCTTCAGTTTTGCTGGCAATATCGCCTGAAATGGTCTTTTTAGTTGATGGACACATCGGGCATTTAAACGATCGTTTTGAGACAATCGTGGTCTCACGATAACAATTGGATCTTTCAAAAATCTTTACGTCTATGGCCATCTTAAGTCGCTGATTCCACAAAAATGTAGTCAGACTAAGGGTTGGTTGCTTGCAATTGAGTTTGTACCAGCCAATCATCCTGGAACATTAGGAAAGAAGTCCACCTCCATGGCTTTTACCCCATCTGTGCCTAAATCTGAAAAAAGTTCTTGTCCCGGAACAAATAGCATCTTTCTAGTGAGAATATTGCTGTTGGATATAAAAGCAAACTGTTTTTTTTTTTTCTGAAAAGATCTATCTTGTATGTTGCCACTGCTGACCTGGTAAAGAATGAGTACAGACTGGAGGAATTAGATCAAAGGCAGTAATGAGGTACCAAGATCATGTAGATCTGCAAGATATTTAATGGGATCCTGTCACGGGAATTTTTCCCCAAAATGCATCAGTTAATAGTGCTGTTCCAGAAGAATTCTGCATTTAAATCCATTTCTCAAAAGAGCAAAAAATTTTTTATATTTCATTTTGAAATCTGGCATGGGGTTAGACATATTGTCAATTTCCCAGCTGCCCCACTCATGTGACTTGTGCTCTGATAAACTTCAATCACTCTTTACTGCTGTACTGCAAGTTGGAGTGATATCACCCCTCCCTTTCCCCCACCCAGCAGCCTAACAACAGAACAATGGGAAGGCAACCAGATAACAGCTCCCTAACACAAGATAAAAGCTGACTGGTAGATCTAAGAACAACACTCAATAGTAAAAACCCATGTCCCATTGCGTACTATTCAGTTACATTGAGAAGGAAAAACAACAGCCTGCCAGAAAGCAGTTACCTCTCAAGTGTTGGCACAAGTCAAATGATGGGGCAGCTGGGAAATTGACAATATGTCTAGCCCCATGTCAGATTTAAAAAATGAATATAAAAGATCTGTTTTCTCTTTTGAGAAATGGATTTCAGTGCTGAAGTCTACTAGAGCAGCACTATTAACTGATGTGTTTTGAAAAAAAACATGTTTTCCCATGACAGTATCCCTTTAAGCAGCTGCAGACATGCTACTTTTTAAGAAGATATGGAAGAGGAAAAAATAACAAGTCTCAACTTAGATGTAATTGCCCAGGGAATTAATATTACAAGTTGAAATCTGTACTTAGTGAGATGTAGAGGACCATTATTCAAAAAGCAAAACCTCTTGCAGTTTGAGGAATGAGGAAGCTTAAAAGTCTGCCATTATTAGGTTCCAAAACATCTCAGTTAGATTTAATGTTGTTTAGATCTGGTGATTGAAGAAGCACTAGAAACCACTGAAGTGTTTATAAAACCCAATTTATCTGCCTGTATGGAAGTGTTGCTGGCCCGGGAAGGCATTATTGTCTTATAGTATAGCAGCTTCCTACAGTGCCTGGAGGATATGGTGCCTTTTCTGGAGGCCTAGTATGGCTTTTTATTCTATGCATTTATTCTAAAAGTAATAATGTGGAGCTAATAAGATGACGGTACATGTCATAGGAAGCCTCTGCAAACAGTTTGGAAAAGGTTTTGCAGGTGTTTTTCATATTGGCTGCTCATCTGGATGCAGGAGAAAGGGTGGCCCATGAAATAGATATTCTGATAGGCAGCATTATATATCAACTTTTTAAGGCTAACCTTAAACTTTATGTTTAAGGGAAAGTTCACCTTAAATTATGGTATAGACAGTAATGTTCTGAGGCAACTTGCAGAATTTTTTTTTTAACCATCTTTTCTTTTTTGCATGAGGTTAGCATGAGATTTACAATGTCATCCTCAGTCTAGATTTGTATTCCTGCTAATATAATGTAACCATTTGTTCATTCAGGACCTCTGCTTTTTGTCTTATCCTATCTATCCACTTTCAGCAATCCTTCTGTCTCTTATATTGGCTTTTGTGTAATGTCTCTTTGAGTTGCTGTTTTGATTATGGCACTTAATAGCAGTTGATATGTAGAAACTGTATTATTTCTATGGGGTTAATACATTTTTTTCATGATTTTCTAAACTGAATGGCTGTAGAACAAAAATGTAATTTCTCCATGTGACCACCTGGTATGCAAAATGTAAATTTGTCACCGAATCCTACCTGTCTGGGACCCCTTGAGCATCTATAAACTTTTAGGTCTTAGAGCAGGGGTCCCCAACCTTTTTTGCTCGTGAGCCACATTTAAATTTAAAAAAGAGTTGGAGAGCAACACAAGCATGAAAAAGTCCATGGGGATGTCAAATAAGAGCTCTGATTGGCTTTTTGATAGCCCCTATATGGACTGGCAGCCTACAGGAGAGAATGTTTGGCAGGACATCTGTTTTTTACGCAACCAAAACTTGCCTCTAAGCCAGTAATTCAAAAATAAGCACCTGCTTTGTGGCCACTGGGAGCAACATCCAAGGGGTTGGAGAGCAACATGTTGCTCGTGAGCTACTGGTTGGGTTGGGTGTCTTAAGAGGTACCAGACAACCTAGGGCAACACACTTAATTAACTGTAAGCAAACATTGTAGATACATAAATTGTAGATACAGCCAAGCCAGTAGAGTTATTAATTTGAATTATTGAAGTTCACAGAACATAGAATGTATATATATAAATATATCCCCTAGTCTGGGGTTATCATATGAACAGGGCCGGGGAATGGGACAGAGGAGAAGGAGAAGAAGGCGAAGAACCAGCTTCCTTGCAGCTAAAAGCCATAAAACTGCAGGAAGTAGTAATCCCAAACAGAGCCTGCAAAATCTAATCCCCCCCAGAACACACTTAAGAGAGAGCTCAACCAAGTAGGGTTGCCATTTTTGTGCGGCTCATGATCCGGACAGGGGGTGGGGCCATGACATCAGTGACATTGCGGACGAGGAATGCTATTTCACATGGGCGGGGCTATGACGTGGTAATCATTGATTGGCTGATGTCAATCGGAAGATCCTACCCTGATTTGATTCACATGGAGCAGCATCTACCAGTGGATGCTTGAGGACAATCAAGGAAAAGATGCCACTGGAAATAGGCAGTTGTCAGTAAATAACAGTGAGGACAACCAGATGGACACATCAGAATTTTTTCTGACATTTTGGGGCACTAAGTGACCCTTACTAAGCGTGGAAGTGAAAATTCGAATAAAATTTGAATTTTTAAAATTCGAATTTCAAAGTAATTTGGGACTACTTAGATTATCGAATAGCCCAAAATTCAAATCAAATAGAAAAAATTAGAAAATTTGAATTTTCGAATTTCAAAGTACTTGTCCTTTAAAAATCCTTTGACTTTGCCTATTCGCCAGCTTAAAGCTGCCAAATTGCCATTTTAGCCTATGGGGGACCTCATAAAATCTGTTCTGAAAAAGAATTCAAAGGATTTTGCAGAGAATCATTCTATCAAATAGAACGATTTTTTATTCACTCAAAAAGGGACCTATTCGATAAAAATAGGTCCATCTTTGATCAAAAAAATCCCTTTAAAAATACTTTGAGGGTCGAATTTCGAAGATTTTTCACTTTGAAAATTCAGCCCTTAGTAAATCTGCCACTTGCCACATTTACTAATTCAACCATCTAATTAAAAAAAAAAAAAAAAAATTTGATTTTATAAAACACTCCTTAAAAGTTAAAGAAGGTCCCCCATAGGCTAAAATAGCAATTCGGCAGGTTTAAAGGGGAATGAAAACCCCAGGCGCTAACTCAAACCCCCCCACAGGCCCCCCGGCTTACCTCTCCCCCCAGGCTATTGCCCCTAAGTCCCTACTTACCCCTTCATGCAGGTCCCCTCCAGCGATGTTCACAGTAGGGATGGCGCGAACTGTTCGCGCGAACATCCGCTGTTCGCGCTCGCAGAATATTCGCGAACGTCGCGCGACGTTCGCCATTTTGGGTTTGCGCATAGTCGCCGCTTTTTTTTGCCCTCTCACCCCAGACCAGCAGATACATGGCAGCCAATAAGGAAGCTCTCCCTCCTGGACCACCCCCACACCCCCTGGACCACTCCCCTTCCATATATGAACTGAAGCCCTGCAGCATTTTTTCATTCTGTCTGTGTGTGCTGCTTGGAAGAGTTAGTGTAGGGAGAGAGCTGTTAGTGATTTCAGGGACAGTTGAAAGTTTGCTGGCTAGTAATCTGCTTGATACTGCTCTGTATTGGAGGGACAGAAGTCTGCAGGGATTTGAGGGACATTTTAGGTTAGGTAGCTTTGCTGGCTAGTAAATAAATCTACTGTTCTTCAAACAACTGCCATACATTGACCTGTATTTTTTCTGTGCTTCAGTGGCTGCGACTATTTTCAGCATTTATATGGCATATTTTTTCTGTGCTTCAGTGGCTGCGACTATTTTCAGCATTTATATGGCATATTTTTTCTGTGCTTCAGTGGCTGCGACTATTGGATTTTTCAGATACATTTTTGCCCTTGATCCCCCTCTGGCATGACACTGTCCAGGTCGTTGCACCCTTTAAACAACTTTAAAATCATTTTTCTGGCCAGAAATGTCTTTTTTAGCTTTTAAAGTTCGCCTTCCCATTGAAGTCTATTGGGTTCGCGACGTTCGTGAACCGTTCGCGCGTTTTGTCGCAAGTTCGCGAATATGTTCGCGAACATTTTTTCCGCGGTTCGCGCCATCCCTAGTTCACAGGGGCCATCTTCTCTTCTAAGCGAAGGGGGGTGGGGGGTTTGAGTTAGTGCCGGGGGGGGGGGTTCATTCCCCTTTAAGGTGGCGAAGGGTCAAATTTGAAATTTTTAAAGAGACAGTACTTCGATTTTTGAAATGGTCGATTTTTTCAATTCAAATCTAATTTTGGCCTATTCGGTAGTTGAAGTACCTAAATATTAGATTTTCTTTTTTTAAATTCGAATTTTGACTTTGACCCTTCGTAAATCTGCCCCATAATACATCCATCCGAGGAACACAAAACAAACATGCCACAGTTAATACACAAAATACATCTAACCAGAACCAGGCACAAATACTTGCTCAGAATGTGCAAACAATCAAAAAACACCAAGACTAGTTGAACAGTGTTAAAGTGACATGGTCAGTTGTTACAACAATGTAATTATAGCAAACCACCTTTCCTAAGTTACAACTTTTAATGGTTTGTTGTTATTACCACCATTGATGTTTACATGTTAAAAAGGGAAGGATGTGTTGATAATTGTTGATGTTAATATAGTTTGTTATAGTAAAAGAAGCACAGAGGTGGGGCCAGCTCACAGACAGAAGATATTGAGCTGTACAAACAGAGAGCCATGCTTCTTTCATTCACTGTATTTTAATAAATAAGTTGCTGTAGCAAAACCCAGAATCCCATTATTAAGGAGTACAACACACAGACTGTCTTAACCTGGGCAGCCCTTCTGACAACCGGTCAAATCTGGACAGGTGGCAACCCCAGGACCAAGCCAGCTGAGCGCCCTAGGTAACTCGACAAGCCACTTTGCCATGTGTGTGTACTCCTTTATATGCTGATGTCACGTGCACATGTTCCTTTTGTACACTGACATCAGGAGGGGGCACCCGAGGGTGCGTATATGTACATAGTGTGTGGAAGAGTGCCTGGACTAGGGGTAGGTGGAGGGAGTAGGTGTGTGTCCAGCACCCCCTACAGCTTTGTGCCCTAAGTACATGTGTTTTCTGCCTACCTTAAGTTCCAGCCCTGGCCTATTACTCTAACACTGGTATATGAAGGTGAATTTCTATTCTTTTTACTACAGTGTATTATTATTGTGGAATATATGCATACATGAAGTCTGAAATATTTCCATGCATCTAAGCTGCAAAGAATGGAAGTTTGGTTGGAGAAATTAATACGTGTTCTTATATTTTTGTTGTAATAATGGTAAATCCGGTTTCTTAAGTGATTAATTGTATAGATATGATTTGATAAGAACACATTCCATACATATTCTAGAAAACAACAGAAAGCCAGATTAATGTATTTTGATGTAATAGACAAAATGAAGAACAGTCATTCATTGTTAGTTTTGGCTTCTTCTACTCTAGTTTTTTTTATAGGGGGAAAAGTGATTGCTTGCTTGGGTCCAGACCAAGACAAACATTTACTGGTGAGACTGTAATTGCTTAGAGATCACATCTCTAATGTAAAAGAATCAGAACCCTGCATAAAAGCGGTCTAAAAGTGCTCAAAAATTCTTTGCAGGTCCAAGACTGAAAGAAGTTAAAGGGGCTGTTCACCTTTAAATTAACGTTTAGTTTGATATTGAGAGTGAGAGTCTGAGACAACTTGTTTTTCATTTGTTTATTATGTGTGAGTATTTTTGAGTTATTTGGTTTGCAATTTCAGCAATCTGGTTGCTAAGGTCCAAATTACCATAGCAACCATTCATTGACTGGAATATTAATCGGAGAGGGCTTGACTAGTAAGATGAGTGATAATTTGTAGTCTTAGAGAGCAATTGTTTTTAGATGGGGTCAGTGACCTCCAAGTGGAAGCTGGAAAGAGTCAGAAGAAAAAGGCAAATAATTCAGTTGAAAAGTTACTTAGAATTAGCCATTCTATAACATTCAAAGGCATATTTATTATGCTGTGCAAAATTAAATTCACCAAAAAAACTGTAAAAAGTTGTGTAATATATGTCATGGTGTGTGTAATTTTATGCCATGCAAACTCCAAAAATGTTATGCCCTTGTTTACATGACAAAGCTTATTGATGTCTGGTGTATTATGTCACTGTATTTACACAGCATAATAAATATGCCCCTAAAAGCTAAAGGAAAACTATACCCCCCCCAAACAATGTAGTTCTGTATAAAAATATATTGCATAAAACAGCTCATGTGTAAAACCCTGTTTCGTTTAAATAAACCATTTCCTTAATAATATACTTTTTTAGTAGCATGTGCCATTGGGTAATCATAAATAGAAAATTGCCATTTTAGAAAAATATGGGCCACCCCCTGGGATGGTATGATTCATGGTGCAAACAAACTATACTTGTTAGGTCACATGAGCCAATTAACAGACAGAGTTGTGTCTTTTGCATTTTTACAGTTAGAGTTGAAATATTTCTGGTCAGGTGATCTCTGAGGCAGCACACAGACCATCATGAAATGGTGGTTCAAGGCAAGAGATGTAAAAGGGCAGTATTTATTTGCATATATAAACCAGTTTGATAAGATTTTTTAATATACCACTTAATATGATATAAACTATCTGTTGCGTTAGTGTTCATTTTGGGGGTATAGTTAACTTAAAGGTGACCTACCCTATTAAATAGAGAGGTTATGTGTTTTTTATTTATTTGTACTATTAAATGAAAATATATACTTTAGTTTTAGTTTCGCTTTTCCTAAAAAAAAATAAGTATTATTTAAGGTTATTTATAAAAATTCAAAATGTTCTCACTATTTTCTGAAAACCAATCCGACCAAATTCGCACAGACTCCCCCACCCCCATTTCTAAATGTATTTTCACAAAAATTTATCCAAAAATCCGAATTGTACAAATTTTTCAGATTTGTCTTCAGATTATAGAACTAAAACCCAGCGCAGATCAGCATGTCTTCCAATTGCAAACGGGACATCTGCCATTGACTTCTACATGAACTTTGCAGGCTTGAGTTGGAGTACTTTTTTATTCAGACTTTTAACACCATCGGGGTTCAATAAATCACGAAAAATTCTAGTTTTCCCCTTTAGGGCAGAGACGCAGAGGCAGACTCGACAACAAATTTCCTCTTATTCTGGTCAACTGATCTCTCCAACATGCCTTCCCCTGCCTTCCCTCCTGCAAGAATGTAAATTGCCGGCAGGATGGGACTCGGAGCACTCCATTTTCCGAAGTCGCCCAAAGTTTCTTCATGAGGCAACTTGGGTCGATTTCGGAAAATGAAGCCCTCTGAGTGCCATCCAGCTGGTGATTTACATTCTTGCCAGCGGGAAGGCAGGGGAAAGCAGTTCTGGGAGTATATCATGAATGTACCGCATAGTTTTACAGCAAATCATTGTACAGAACAATTATTATTAAACTCATGCTTGTATAACAACAGTTTGATCTATTTTCATCCAGTGATGTCATTCCATGCCCATTTGCCTATTGGACAATTTGTCTGGTAACTTCTTCAATTGAGTTTGCCATGTGAGCTTATGAGGAAGCAAAGAATAGAGGTTTAACCCAAGACTAACATTGCTAGGTATAAAGTAATACATGCACAGAAGATAGCTGAAAAAAAGGGAAACATTATGTAATAATTACTTAATATTATCTCAGACAAATGCAAAAGGAAAATTAAAAATACAAAGGTAAAGCAGTTCTTTAAAAATTTTAAAGGCCAAGGAAAGTGTAAAATAGAATAAGGCTAGAAATGCTGTATTTTGTATACTAAACATAAACATGAACTTACTGCACCACAAGCCTAATCAAACAAATGATTTATGCTTTCAAAGTTGGCCACAGGGGGCTGTCATCTTGTAACTTTGTTATACATCTTTGCCTGACACTGGCACTGCACATGCTCAGTATGGTCTGTGCTGCTTAGGGATCGTCATAAATGATCAAAAAACAGATCTGTTTGAGTTCTCCATGGCTGGTAAGTAAGGCAGGGGCTCCCCCTGCTGTTCATAAGTATGATTGTTTCCCTGCCAGAAGTTAGGGACGGTCTGATAATTCCTATCCACAGCTCTAAATGAAGAAAGCATTTCACTGCATACAGTCAGGTTTCTTATAAAAATGGTACACATTTTTAAATTAAAGTATATTGGAGATAGATTTCTTTTTCATTAAAGAAAGTAAAAATGGGATTTTATTTCTTTGCCTTTCCTTGCCCTTTAAGGTCAGGAGGATACAGTTGCCACCACAGATCTCCAAAAAAAACGTTAGAGCTCCAAGAAATAGCTTTTTCTTTCCCTGATATAACAAACCACACTCCAGATCTTATAAAACCACCACTTCCAGTATCAACATATAAATGAGTTATAGCCCATAGTAGCTGTAGAATAGTTGCTTTTTTATCCCAACTGTAACACTGTTATCGAACATTAAAATCCTGACCATTTGCAATTAGAGGGGAGGGTCATAACACTGAATAATCATCATTCCAAGATGGTGAATAGTTGTATGTCAGTAGCAGAGTACTCCAAATCTAGTATTTTATCTGCTCACCTACTGTTGATCATAGAATGTACTATATGTTCAAGGACCTAAATGCAAGTGCTGCAGGTTTCAGTTCCATTCTTTTCTGTAGGAATCATGCATCACCAGGCAAAGTTCTGTTTAGTATTGGTGCTTTCCAACTTGCAGTAGTAATGAGTTCCAGGCAGACCAATATCTGTTGTCCTCTGCAAGGATGTGATCTGAGACCTTCTACAATCTGAGCTTCATAGCCAGACTGACCCTTGGTATCTTATTGCTTAGCTACCTGGACTGCCCCCTCTTGCTTGTTGTCATAGCTGGTCTTCATAGTTTCTGCTATGTAGTAGACAAATTACCAGCTTATCAAGGCACTGTAGTAGTATTGCCTTTATATTTTTATATACAACGTTCTGGGGTTATACATCATCATCAAGTTTCTGTAGGGGCCTTGTCCCCAATTCTGTCTATCATCATCATCATTATTTATTTATATAGCATCGGAAAGTTGTGCAGAGCTTTACATGAACTTGTAATAAACAAAGGTTACAGAACAAAAATAGCGCACTGGAGGGCCCGATTCACAAGAGCTTACAATATGATTAAATAAACGCAAGGGAGTTCCCTCTAGTTAAGAGCTGAAACAGCAGTTTAAAACATGGTATTTACTCAACATGACTGTGCTTCACACAAGGAAAGATCTTCACAATTGATGCGGTTGATAAGTAGATCTATGCCCAATTCGAAAACCCAAGTGGTGGGCCAAATCTGGCTTCTCCCTGGGTTAGCATTTAGATCATAACATGGGCTTTTTCAGATTAATTGTCAGGACACTGCTTCAGCAGTAGTTATTTTGGCCCTACTACACAGGCAAGAAGGTGAAAACTCAATCTCAAGTGGCCAGATCATCATCTAATATTGGCCCAAGGTTTTTGAAGAAAGAAAGAAGACATAGCGAAAGGCAAGTGATTCTCTCGCTACCCATGCACATAAAAACTACAAATTGAATATACATTTTTTTTCTACAACTATTTTAAATATGACATTGATTTCAGGTACAGATGCAGCCTAATAGAGATTGTTATAATACACAACTGGGGGAATGTAATACAAGTTGGTAAAGGAAGATGCGAAAAGTTATGCCTTTGCGCAAGCAAATTTTTTTTTGTGCAAATTTAATATAGCTTTTTTGAACCTGGAAACTGTTTAGTGGCCTCTTCTGGAAGAAAGTTTGGGAATAAAGGTGGCCATAGACGCACAGATAATATCGTACGAAACAAATTTTCGTACGATATTCGGTGCGTGTATGGTGGGAAATGAGCCGACCAACATCGTCAGAGGATTAAGATATCGGTCGGCTGGTTGATCGGACTGGACGGAAAATTTTAATCGGATGCCTTTGAAAGCTCCCTGAACATCGGCCATTGTTAGTGCTGAATCGTCAGATACAAGTAGAATTCTATTGTTTCTACCTGTATATCTGACGATTCAGCTCTACACGTGTGTGTTGAAACGAACGATCTTTCTTGGAAAGATCTTTTCCGAGAAAGATCGTAATTGTTACGTCTATGGCCAGCTTTATATAGTTTGCACCAATGCGCAGTAAATGTAATAAAACTTCTTACTGAAAAAGTTATGTTTGCTCCAAAAAATTGCAGCACCTTCAAGCACTACTTAAAAGTGAGCAATTAAAATTTGCAATGTAATATCAGTTTAAGGAAGAGCATTACATTGTGAAATGCAAACTTTTTTTTGTGAAAATGATTTGCTCGTTGCAACTTTATTACATTTCTAAACATCTCTAAAGTTGCTCCTTGAACGAAATTGCTATACATACAGACGTGTACATTAGGAGAGGTCCTAGGGCAGAAAGCAATGACAGTCACTGTTTACAAACTTAAACAGTTTGAGTTCAAAATTTGCCCAGCCTAGAGAAAGTAAAATAAAGGCTTTGTTCTCATTCAACAGGTGCAATGTCATACGTTCACAGGATACTGCTGGTGCGTCACCCCTGATGGCAAACCTGTAAGCGGCTCTTCTGTGCAGAACAAAACACCTGTATGCTCAGGTAATATAGAAACTTAATATATTTAATTCCATGGGCTGGAAGAAATGGTAAATGATTCTGCACCTTTCTCATCCGTCTGTGTTAAAGATAAAATGCACTGCACATGGGAAGAGGGGCGGCAGTCTACATCACAGGAGAATGGATGATTGGGGGTGTTTGAATGTTACCATTGTAATGAGTGCATCTTTCCCCTCTTCTTGCAGTTCAGTCCTGTAGAGTGACAGCATCACTAGTTTCAGGGTGTGGAATTAACTGAAGTTCAGTTACTAACACTGGGGAAATTAGCATCAGTGTGATGACCCAAAGTAATCAAACACACATTTGGTTTTACTCTAATAGGCAGTAGATTAATCAAAGGTATTTGGTGATTGGTTGCTATGGGTTTCTGCACTGGTATAGAGTTTTCAAATGATCCCCTTTGTCTTCATTTAATTCATGGTTTCCAAGTATTGTTGCCCAAATCCTATAAATTATCATTAACAGCTCTTGGTCCCACCTTTCTTTCCCTGGCCTATATGTGCAAGCCAAAGCTCCTTGGCCTGGCTCTCCACATAATACACAGAATTCAATTGGTTGTGAAGTGTGGCTTATTGACTCATTTTAGCCCACCTGGCCATAATATTACTGGTTTCTTTACTCTCAATTTAAAGCTTTACATAGCCATCCAAAGGGACCAAAAGAAGCATTTAAATGTGGATAAGTCTGGAAACATTGGGTATGAAGCAATGCTGTGTGTAGAGCTTCACCCATTATTTATCCATTTGACTTACTTCAGATGTGCACAAGACCTTACCCTCCTATCCAAAATGTCACTCTTTGGGAAACCAGACAGCCGTACAAAAAGCATCTGGAGCCCTCTGCTTATACAAGGAACCAGAGTTATTCAATTAATTGAGTAGACATTTTATAAACTATCCTACTCTTAGAAAGTGTTATGTTCTGAAAATGTTTCTCTCTGTTCTGGCCTACAACGTCAACTTGCATGAACATGACATGAAAGGTTACACCATCTTGTACATTACATCTTGCCTCTTTTTGGTGCCAAAATTACACACTTTTCTCAAGACAGTGACAAAGGTTTAAAGAAGAATAAACATAGGTAAATATGAGAATCTAGAGAAATATAAATTTTTTAAGCCTATCACAAGAGAACTTAACAACAGTTGTAAACACTATCCCCAGACCAGAAAAGATAACTTCCAGACATTGAAGCCTCTTATCCAGTCTCACCACTTGTTTTTAGTTTTATCACTGTAACAACAGGCCCCAAATACTCAATGCACGTTTTCAGGCACATACAGAGATGCAATTTGTGTCCCTATAAATTCATCTACAATATTCCTCTTGTTAGATTTGCAGAATTATGAACAGTTTAAGTACCTGAGTTCAAAGATTCTGATATATCATCATGGAACTAAGAATAGCCCTTCTAAAGTAGCCTTGGAAATCTCTGTATATTTTTGCAGATGGTGTTGAAATGAGTCCTTGCCAAATATGTACCCATACCACATGCTGAAATTCAAGAACATCAGGAAATTACTTTTTTTTAATTGATTGCATAGATTTTGTGCCTTCTTTCATTGTATGTCTGTATATTCTGCATATTGGTCCAGAACTGTCCTGAGTTCAGCAGTGCTGCTAAAGTAAGGTAGTTTAATGGACCAGCTGACAGTTTGTCTTATTGAGAGGGAGTATAGTGGGATCATTGTAGTGCAGCAGGAGTTCCACCTACAGGTCATCACTATGCATTGCAGTTAAAGGTAATAAACATGGCATATTATCAAGAGCGATAGTAGCCTGTTGTAAAAGGGTGTATACAGCGCCATACCCATTTCATAGCTTATCTGGTTATTTTATAATTACAGCCTTAAAAATACCTTGACAAGGAAAGGGAGTGATATGGTTTTTGCCTATAATGTATACATGGTTACTAGTGTAAGAGTATGCTTTGTTGTTGAAGGTAGAGAAGATGGTACCTAAGGATACTGCAGGCCTTCAATCATCTATGGACTGCTGATCATTCTGCTGATCATTCTAATCCAAAGAGACCCCATTTGAGGACCTAGCTGGCCTACAGTGTACTTGGGTACCTAGAGGCTAAAGATCTGTGTTATATATAATAAAGCATAATACTAAGTCCAAATAGTCTAGTCGAGGCCCTATTTGTGAACCAAGCTGACCTACATTGTGCTTGAGTAACTAGAGGCTAGAATGATGAAGACCCCTGTTATGTATAGTAAAGAATAATAGTAAGGACTATTCCATTGAATTCTCTAATTCAGACTGTGCAGGTGCAAAATATACAAGATATTCAGATTTTTCTTTCTTTGCAGCACCACTTCTTATCAGTTTGGCAGAAGCAGATCTGTTCCATTAGCTTTAACAGAAAAGTTCAGCAGACTATGATTTGTGCAGTTTTATACTGCCATTAAAACACCTATTATGTCAAACAGAAAGTACCCCATTACAACTAACCCTTTACATTGTGTATAAAGGGAGCATAAAGGGACACAGTCTAAGCATAATATAGAATAAGACCCTGTATCTGCTTCTTTGTCCTTTCACATGTGCTCTGGTATTTCTTTCTGATCCTTTGTGCTGTTGTAGAGCTGAGCATGCTTTTCTCTCTCTGACCTCTAAATAAATCCAGACTGAGTTGATTCTTCCTTGTATTCCTCTGCCTCTAGCCAACACAAGCACAATCACTGACAGATAAAGGCCCAGCTAAACCACCACACCCTTACTGAAACAACATCTCTTTCAGAAAAGGCAACTACTACAATCTGTAGTTACAGAACATATAATCTGCAAGGATGCAAACTAATGTAAAAATAAATAGCCAATTTCTTAGATATATAGCAGAATGTAAAAATTTTGGAACCCTTTGCCAAATTACATATTTTGTTAATTTGATATGTGGAAAGAATAAGATGTGCAGGAATCAATGGTTAAAAAAACAGCATATTTGCAATGCTAATGCCCAGTTACATAATAGTAATTGTGGCATGTGAAACAGTTTGGACCATCTTCCATTTGCCCAGTAATAGACACTGTTTGACCTGTCTGCCATCAACCATGGATCCAACCAAGCAACAGAGTTAGGATCTGAAGCTGAAAATGAAGATAATTGATGCATACAAAGCAGGGGAAGGCTATAAAAAGATTGCAAAATGTTTCCAGCTTGAAATTCCCAATGTAATCAAGAAATAACAGAAGGAACTGTCAAGGTAAGATCTGGAAGATCAACACACCAGTATGCTAGCTGGTAGCTGCAAAGGCAAAAGTAAACCCACAAATGATGTTTGACTTCACTTTTCCATGGGGTAGTGTTGCCTATTTCTATGGATGAGTCATCAGGAGGAATCGTTACCTGCAACATCACAAATGTCAACTTCTTTTGGCATTCAAAGCAGCATCTAGACAAGTCAGGAGCCTTTTGGAAAAAAGAGCTGGGGACTAACGAAGATGATTGAAGATTGTGAAGATTGAAATTTTTGGCCAAAATTACCAAAGGTTTGTTTGGAGAAAAAAAGAATGTCATTCGATGAAAAAACACCTTGCAGGTGTTAAGGGGTGGACCCATGCCAGTGGTGTCAGAAACATTGTAATGTAGAGGGATGACTGGTTTCCGCTTACTATCATCAAATTTTGGATGCCAGTGTGAAACAGTCAGCCAAGAAGCTGAAGCTCAAAAGAGAATGGATCCTTCAACAAAACTATGAGCCTAAACCTACCTCAAAAGCCACCATGAGCTACTTAGAAAGGGTCTTACAGTACCCTGAATTAAACAGCATTGAAAAACTGGGGGGATCTTAATCATGCAAGATCTCAGAATTAGGAGTGATTTGCAAGAAAGAGTGAGCATAAAATTCCTGCAACAAGAATTACTTTAAGCTGGATACAAACAGTGTGTAAAGAGAGTGTTATTCATTTTTACTTGTAATATTGGTGTGTAGACAGCCATCTCAGGTCATTTTGTCTGATCCTGTGCTTTCAGAAGGAAACAGAACTTCACGATTAGTGATGGGCGAATTTATTCACCAAGAGCAAATTTGTGGCGAATTTCCGGGTTTTGCCGCTGGCGAATAAATTCGCAAATCACCCATGAAAATTTGCGGGAAATTTGCGAATTTTTCAGCAAAGCAAATCGAGACAAATTTACCCATCACTATTCATCATGGAACTGCTATCAGGCAGGCTATTGTTCCTCCTCCTAACTGGAGGAGTCCTATTGGGACATGGATTTTTACTGCTGAGTCCTATTCTTAAACCTACCAGACAGCTGTTATCTTGTGTCAGGGAGCTGTTATCTGGTTACCTTTCCATTGTTCTATCGTTAGGCTGCTGGGGGAGAAAGGGAGGGTGTTAACATCACTCCAAATTGCAGCACAGTTGTAAAGAGTGACTGAAGTTTAGCAGATCACAATTCAAATGACTGGGGGCACCTGGGAAACTGACAATATGCCTAGCCCCATGTCAGATTTTAAAATTAAATATAAAAAATCTGTTTGTTCTTTTGAAAAATGGATTTCAGTGCAGAATTCTGCTGGATCAGTACTATTAAATGATGTGTTTTTGAAAAAAAAAACATGTTTTCCCATGACAGAATCCCTTTATATACAGATTTACTGGGGGTCCAAACTTTTGCATATGCCACAAGTACTTTAAAATTTGTGAAACACTGCAAGTACAGGTATGGGACCTGTTATCCAGAATGCTCATGACCTGGAGTTTGCCGTATAATGGATCTTTCTGTAATTTGAATCTTCATACCTTAAACCTACTAGAATACCATGTAAACATTAAATAAACCCAATAGGCTGGTTTGGCTTCCAGTAAGGATTAATTATATCTTAATTGGGATGAAGTACAATGTACTGTTTTATTATTGCAGAGAAAAAGGAAATCCTTTAAGAAAAATTGGATTATTTCATTATAAAGCATTCCATACTTTGGAGCTTTCTGGATAACGGGTTTCCGGATAAGGGATCCTATACCTGTAGTTGGTTCCTACAAAATTAACTCAAGTGTAATTTGGCAAGGGGTGCCTAAAGTTTTGCTTCCAGCACATAGTATTTCCTCTTCATTTTATCCCAAAGTGAAGTGTTTGCACCAGTGGTGGTAATATTGTTAGTCTGAGGGTGCATATAAGGGCACTATTTGAGATAATGAGTCGCAGAGATATATCCCTACTACCTACAGTGCCTTGCAACAAATATTCACCTCTTGACCAGTTCTCTTGTTTTACTGGATAAAATTCTGTGATATTTTAATTAAGTGCTGAAACTCAAAATAACTGTGACATTTTTTTGTGTTATAAAAACCACAAGGACAATTAGCTGCCATATTTCATTGTCTGTATGCTCTGTATTGTCTGCTCTTTGCATATGTTTTCAATCCCTGCACTTTGCTATTAAGTAGAGCCACAGAAATAGAGGCAAAGCTAATTAACATTGTTTTGGTCTGTTCTTGGATTGAAATAGAAAAATCACAGAGAACAAAGGGGGCAAATTCACTAAAGCGCAAAGCGTCTAATGCTAGCTCTTATTCGCCAGCGTGACGTAATTTCGCAACTTTGCCAATTCACTAACAGTGTCCCTGGCGAAAATTTACTGGCGAAGTAGATAGACTAGCGCAACTTCGCACCCTTACGCCAGGCAAAGTTGCGCACTGATGAAGGGATGTAACTACGCTAATTCACTAAGATACCCATTTCACTGAACGTTACCTCTTGTGCTGTACTTTACTTTGCCAGGTCAGACCTGGGGTTTCCTGGGCTTGTGTAGTGTAATGTAGTGGCTGTAACATATACTTCTATTATACGTTTAACTTCACGCCGTATGCAAATTAGGCATCTCTAGCGTAAATGCACTTTGCCTGGTGAACGGTAACACGACTTCACTACCGTTCGCCTCCCTGAGCGCAACTTTGCATTTTAGTGAATTAGCGTCGGGCTGGCGAAAATTCACCTGGCGAATTGTGGCGAAGCCATAGCTAGTGCATTTTCGCCACTTAGTGAATTTGCCACAACGTTACAGTGTAGGATTTGGAACGATTGGGCAAGGGTCTAAATAGAATTGTGAGGCTTTGTACACTGGCATTCTGGCTACAAGGATATAATTTATGCTTCTGTTCGATAGTTTTTGGTTAGTTTGTTTCACGTAAAAAAAGTCCCGGGACTGAAATTTTAAATTAGTTGAGACTGGCAGTGATTGTCTGTAAGGGCAGCAGAAGGTAAAATGGGAGGCAGAGGGCTCAGCCCCTAGAAGGGACAATAGAGTTGAAGAGGACACGGTGAGTGAAACATGAAGGACATTGTTTAGCTTTCCTATATGCTACTTAATGTGACTGCATTGATAATCACCTACAACTTTACTTCAATGCCTCTTTAGCTAACTGTTTTAAAGAATATGTGGTGTTTATACAAATGGCCTGCGGGTGTCACTGTACATACACAGGACTTTCTGTAAGTTTGAAAGTGAAAGTAAGACTTACTGCTCTTGTGTAATGGCTGCATGAACCTGCTAATAAAACACTGTTATACTCTCCTCATCCTCGGCTACCAAACACAACAGAATAAGTTGACAACCCTGGATTTATATAAACAGCTCTGTGTGGTATTTTAAACAGTTTAATTGTTTTCACAAAGCAGTCATCTTGCCAATGCACTTGGTTGCTGGGCACATCCAGGTGAATAAAGATACCACAAGCAGTTTTTTGTTTGCATTACTACATTTACTGGTAGCCCAGCACACTAGGCGTCTTGCCCCTGCGCTATTCTGTTTAGTATCACAGTTACTGATAAACCTCCCTGCTAGTTGGAGAAATGACACAATAACACTGTGCTATTCATAAAATAAATGTTTGTTTCCCACTTTGTTCACGAATAAGAGAATGTAAAGTATCATTTCCCTAAAAACATTAATCCTTATGCCAGTAAATCACTGGAATATCACTACCCAAAAAGGCAAGCTTTGAGTAAGAGCATCTCCTTCCATTTACAACAAGACAAACAGGATCTTGGCCACATCCAGTACACATTAGACATTCTTTTTTTTCCTTAGTAAAGTGTCCAGAGTTCTTCCGTTGTCTTGTTTCATCAATTGTATTGAGTTATACTCCTGAAATAGTCCTGGAGGCAGTTAAAGATGAGAACTGTTCCCATAAAGTTCATTCAAAACTCAGTCATTAATCCACTAACAATGCAAAAAAGCTTACTTACCATTAAATTTCCATTAAAAGTTGAATGCTCACATCCACCAAGAGCTTCTGAAACCACATTTTATGTACAGATCAATGTAGGATTAGGAACTCTTTAACAACCTCTGAATGTCTGAAGAACAGGCCCTAGCTCAGTTACTCACTGCCATGTCATTAACAAGAACAAGATTTACTTCAAGGAACTGAAGTAACTGAAAAAAAAAAGAAAGGGCTTTAAATGAATATATATATATATATACACTTCACCTTGGTTGATTCTACTATGAAGT
>CM044446.1:82593131-82611591 GCA_024363595.1 Xenopus borealis | reverse complement strand
AACTTCGCAAATTCACTAACACCGACTTTGGCGAATTTTCGCTAGCGAAGTAGATAGACTGGCGCAACTTCGTACCCTTACACTAGGCGAAGTTGCGCAGGATCGTAATTACGCAAATTCACTAAGATGAACATTTTACTGAACGTTACCACTTACGCTAGACTTTACTTCACCTGGTCAGACCTGGCGAAGTTCAATACAATAGATAAGAGTTTAAAAAAAAAATTTGGACATTTTTTTCTAAGTCCCAAAAAACGCTGGCGTGTTTTACCTTTTTAGGCTGATAGTCTGAAAAAGAGCAACATTTTTTTGGGGGGGGTTACCCTCCTTCCCCCCTACATTTCCTAACATATGGCAACACAACTATACAGGGGGCACATGCAGGGCAATAGGACAACTTTATTTTTTTTATTTTTTTTATTAAAGGTTTCCTGGGCTTGTGTAGTGTAATGTAGTGGCTGTAACATATACTTATACTATACAAATTAGGCATCGCTAGCGTAAATACGCTTTGCCTGGCGAAGTAACACTAGCGCAACTACGCTACCGTTCGCCGACCTGAGTGTAACTTCGCACTTTAGTGAATTTGCGTAGCACTGGCGAAGGCAACACTAGCGATTTTTCGCCGCTTAGTGAATTTCCCCTCTCTCTGATGTGAAGAATTAATAAATGACTTATGACTATTTCCATGAGTGCCTCCAGAGTTTCTTACTAGTAGCTTGTACTTGACGCCAACTAAGATACAATTAATCCTTATTGTAGGCAAAACAATTCTAATAGGTTTAATTAATGTTTAAATGTTTAATGTTTTAATTTTTTTGGCAGACTTAAGGTATGGAGATCCAAATTACGGAAAGATCCCATATCTGGAAAACCCCAGGTCCAGAGCATTCTGGATAAGTCCCATACCTGTATATATATATATAGTATATAAACATATATTCTACAAAAATGCCCATTATTGTAATTATATGTATATTCCATGAAGGAATTTGTTGGGCTGAAGGACTAAGATAATATCGGATAATGAAGAATAAAGAGAGGTTATATTTGCTCTTACTTATTCTTCATATCCTACATTTGCTATTGGTTGTTGTTTCCTGAATGTGTTTTCTTGTTTCTTCTCTGTCAAAAATGGAGAGTAGACGCATACAGTTCCTGATTTGGAAATACCTTGTTTTTTCTCCTGTGCCAAGCTGGAGGTGGAAATAATCCTTTTCATAATAGTATGTTGTCATGAACACAGGGTATTAACACAAGATTGTTTCGATGCTACTAGCCCACACATATCTACTAGCATGACTAATCATCTGCATATTGCACCTATTCTCATGGAAAGACACCCTGGAAGCTTTGCTACAAGTTATTTAGGATTGGAATTTGTCAGCTCTTCACCTTGGTACCTTTTCACTTTCTTTACAAGGCAATCAATGGCTCCTAGTAAAGGATTTATTCTGTTGGGGAGTATAGTACTAGTTAAAGTCTAATGACACAACGAAGCAGCGTAGGTGGTTCTTCACAGTGAGGACAGTGAGGTTGTGGAATGCACTGCCGGGTGATGTTGTGACGGCTCATTCTGTTAATGCTTTTAAGAGCGGCTTGGATGATTTCTTGGACAGACATAATATAAAAAGCCTATTGTGATACTAAACTCTATAGTTAGTATAGCTATGGGCATATATGGTTTGTGTGAAAGAGTGGAGATGTGTGTGTGTGTGTATGCTGGGTTTTTAATTTGGGGTTGAACTTGATGGACTCTGTCTTTTTCAACCCAATTTAACTATGTAACTATGTAACTATGTAACTAAAATATGCTAGGTCAAAAGTTAAAATGTACTGCCTGGGGCAATTATAACACTGAAACCAAGCCTGTGATTGGTTTGTGGGGGTTGCAAGACCAGGTTGGGCTTTTCACCTTTTACTGTACCTAATCACTATTGGTAACAAATACATTTACTGTCAGGAAAACCTGTTATTCAGCATTTTGTTGATCACTTGCAGTGGCCAATGTCATGTTAAATTAAGCTGTCTAACACTGGGAATATTTTACATAACTTTTTTTTTTTTTTTTTTTTTTTTTTTTTTTTTTTGAAGGTTCTGTAACCGAGAAGCCCTCAAGTCAGGGCAATTCCGGCAGGAGAGGTGAGTGCAGTATTGTTATTTAATATAAAATAATAAAGTAATAGTGATGTTTCCAAAATAAAAAGCCTGGTGTCTCATAGGATGCTGAAGTAAATGTTAGTGTTGGCCAAATAGTAAGGAACAGAAGTCATATAAATATTATATATATTAAAGTAGCAGATAATTTCAAGAATCCTCACTATAGTTGTAAGTCATTGTTTTGCTTGCCATTACTAAACCTGTTCCCCCCTGTCCTGGTGCAATATAAAGTGTCAGAATTATTAAATGGGTCACGTAGATCAAAAAGTTGTTTATTTTATTGATCCCCATAAACAATACAGCTATGGGATCCGTTATCCGGAAACCCGTATCCAGAAAGTTCTGATTTGCGGAAAGGCCATCTCCCATAGACTACATTATAATCGAATAATCCAAATTTGTGAAAATAATTTCCTTTTTCTCTAAAAATAATAATAATAAAACAGTAGCTTGTACTTGATCCAAACTAATATATAATTAATCCTTAGTGTCAGAATTATTTAATGGGTCACATAGAACAAAAAGTTGTTTATTTTATTGATCCCCATAAACAATACAGGTATGGGATACGTTATCCGGAAACCCGTATCCAGATAGTTCTAATAATAATAATAAAACAGTAGCTTGTACTTGATCCAAACTAAGATATAATTAATCCTTATTGGAAGCAAAACCAGCCTATTGGGTTTATTTAATGTTTACATGAGTTTCTAGTAGGCTTAAGATGTGAAGATCCAATTTACACAGTTATCCTGAAAGCCCTAGGTCCCGAGCATTCTAGATAATACGTACTTTATTAGATATTTTCAGTGATATATTTAGCCTTCCTAAGACAACTAACTGGCGAGAGCTCGGTGGAAAGCAAAATGTCATACACATTTAGATGTTTGTTTAAATAGTACTGGGTTGTATTAAGATAATAGTACTGCTCTGGTACATGATTATTATCATTCCTTTGTCCTCCAGTTAAACACTCAAAGGAGTGTCACTAGTGAAAGCAAGAAGAGCACAAAAGAAAAACAGGGTATTAGTTGGGGTTGAACATTAGAGAGCCAAGGTAGTAAGTAAGGAAATGTGAGATGAAAGGCATTAGTGAGTAAGAGAACTAAAGGAGACACCAGAGGGCCGATTTACGAAATTCACCTATTCGCCTCTTTGATCATCGCATACCGAATTATCGAATAGTTTGAATGATTGGATATTCGATAATTCAATAATTCGATGATCTAAGGAATCAAAATTTTTAAATTGTTCGACTGCCTACTTCGCCAGATTCAACCTACCGAATTGTAATAGAATTGCAATAGAAGCCTATGGGAAACCCCCCATAGGCTTCTGAGACTAAGTCCTGCTCGAATACATTCGTATGATCCAAGCGTTCCATCGTACGGATTTTTCTGAGACTCAAAGGGAATTTTACGATCTTTTTGTGAAATCGAACGATCGGTATCCGATCGTACGAATTCATCGAGAAATCAAATATCGAGCAAAATGATAGCTTAAAACAATTCGATAAGCATTCGATGGTCGAATGCTTATCGGATTTCGAGTAAGATCGAAGGAATTTTGGGGAATAATAGTAAATTTGCCCCCAGGTGTAATGGAAAAGGAGGTTACATACATCTTTTTAATTGAAACATATACTTCTAGAGCATTCCCTATGCCTTTTACAACTGCACAACTATGTACTTGTGCTCCTGCCATGACATCACAAACTGAAACTTCTAATAGTGTTTATAAACCTATTATTTTGCCATCTGTGAATCTTGGTTTTATATGATTTTCATCATCAAACAAAATGACCAAAAGGTTACATTAGGATTAGTTTATTGTTTGCATGTCGATAGTTCACGGTTCCAAACTTAAATTACCCTGACATCAGGCCATTATTAACATTCCAGCTTAAGCGATGATGAATGTAGGTGAGTAACTTATCTTGAATTGTGACTGGACCATTCTCTAGTAAACAAATTCTAACTTTTATGGGGGAGTGCCTTGGACGATTTAGATAAGGCTCTTATCTATGCTCAATGTTGATTTACATTTTTCTTTTCTGCTTAATACATTTTTAATTTGCTAAACTGATTTTATTTAATGTGTACTTTTTTGTCTACAGCACATTATTGGTATAAATATGTTAAAGGGGCACTATCATCAAAAATAAATGTTTTTTATTTGTGCGTAGAAACACTTTGATTTTTGAGTAACAGTTTTAAGTCACGTAAAACATTTTTTATGCAATTTGTTCCATATATGAAAGTAAAATATAAATTTGGTTTAATCATTGCCACCCATGTCTCTTTCCTTACAAAATCCAGCAGTACAATGTCAAATGTCATGTTTTTTTAGCGTACAACAAACACAACAAGTAATCAAGTGATGATTAGTGTTTTTCTACTTTTCGCTGTAAAATGTGGGAAAAATAAAATCAGCTGTATGTATAAAATGTCTGTACTGTCAGGTTACATTATTTAAAATTTCCATGAAGAGCAATATTATTCGCTTTCATCAGGGTTTGTAATGCTAAGTAATCGTGCATTGGCCCATAAGTGCCAAGACTGAATTAGATACTATGCCAATGCCCAAGCAGACAGGATCTGAATAAATGGATGAAGAGCTTAAGTGAGAGTTGGATGGTGGATTTAATCGTAGTCCAATGGAGTACCAAAATGGCAGTGTTTATTGTTATAAGGAAAAAGTGGTGCCACTGAGAGGAGCTGGAGGAGATAATCAGGAACATATGGAGATGTAGTGTGGTGTGGGAGAGTTAAGGGCTTTGAATCTTTTCTTAAGAGAATTATTTTATAACTTATGATATGCTTGATAGGGAGTATAATAGGATAAACAGCTAATGAGCACAGAAGGTTTCTGGCTTCAGAGTTTAAGGTAGGCGGAACTGGAAGTGGGGAAGGGTGATTACTTGTCTAAGTGAAACTATTAACTAAAAAAAAATTATTACCAGGCCAAAGAGTCCGGGTGTCCACAAAATCAATATGATTACTTGTATGTTACATTGTTGCAGGTAGGAAAGGATATGGGCATGACTGAATGTTTAAGTAGTTGTCTAATTATATTTATAAAATGCTTAAAAAGGACCCAACCCAGCACTGATCCCTGTACAGATTTGTAGGAAAATTAACCGCATACCTAAGCCCAGCACCCTTGAAGAGGTATATTTAGTCTTCTTTATAACAATATGCTTCTGAGTAGTTCTCTGATACTGTGGATTGTCATAAGGCCTGTGACTTTGGAAGAAACAGATGGCACACTGAAGCTCAGCACCTGTGAATACCCCATTGGCACATGCTTCATTCCATCTATCCGAACCTCTGATTGATCACATATATTAGTAACACGTGGTAGATAGCGTACCAATGTTTTTTTCCCATTTCTCTGTAAACAAAACATAGTCATTGACCTTGGATTAACTTTCCTTGTTTAAACTTATGCAGTTGAATCTTATTTTGATCCAAAAATTATTTTCTTGAAAGGTAGTAGTTTCAAAACATAAAATTACACAAATTTGTAACATGATTCTTGCATTTGAGGCTTATGATGCTTCCATCATTTTCTATGTTGCTACTAGTTCCAGTAATTGATGTTCTGATTGAAGCACCTGATGGCAGAGTCCTAGAGACATGGGCACCCAAGGCTCCCCCCACCACAGCCTTGTTGCTTGCCATAACCTCCTGCACATTTGCTCCCACCTGCCAGTTTTCTGCCAATCCCTCTCTTACACTGCTATCTGCTACCAGTACCCTAATCCCTACTACTAGCTGCTGAGAGGGCCCAGCGCAGAGGGAACAGATCAAATCTAAGCACAATTCCCCCATAATTATGCCCAATGCATCTTCCTACCCTGCCTAACATCAGTGTTCAGGATATGCCATTGTAAGATATAGAATGTGTATCAGTCTCATTTTTGCATAACCAACATTTTTTGAGATCCAAGAGGACCATCTCAGACAGACCTTATACCTGCCCTTTCAGGTGACAGCACATTGGTATACCCAGTATAAAAAGCCTGTTTTGGTTTTTTTTAAAGGAAAACTATACCAACTCCCCTGAACAATGTAGATCTCTACAAAAATAGATTTCAGAAAACAGCTCATATGTAAACCCGTTTTTCATGTTAATAAACCATTTTCATAATAAAACAGTTTTTTAGCAGAATGTGCCTTTGGGTAATCATAACTAGAATCATAAATAGAAAATTGCCATTTTAAAAAATAAGGGCCTCCCACTGGGATCCTAGGATTCATGGTGCACACAAACAAAGCATACTTTTTAGGTCACATGAACCAATGGATGGAGAAAGCTTTGTCTTTTGCTCACACACTTATTCCTGTTAAAATTACATCTGTTGCTTAAGTATTAATTTTGGGGTATAGTTTTCCTTTAAAACAAGGTGTGGATTCATAGGAATGCTTACGATTCAGTCAACTAAACGTGAACCCTAGTTTTCACGGTGTTTAACTACCGTTGATGCTTGGGGTCAGTAAATATAATATTTTCATATGAAACATATTGCCTGCAGGGATTTTATGACTCTGAACAAGAAAAGCAAACACTGTTGGTAGAGAAGCCCAGAACTTAAAAATTGCACTGGTGCCTGCAGACTGTGAGGTCTCCAAGAAGAATCGTTGTAATCTTTGTTAGCAGAGCTCTGTAAGCAGGGGGTTAGAATAGCAGCTCAGAAATGGATGACACTTTTTACTTATGTAGAATATTTCCACAATTGGCCTTAAACTGGTAGCATTCAAGGTGTATATAGAAATAATAACTCTTTCTTTATGATCTGCCTAATCCCACAGAGTTTATTTTTAGAATACCTTTTTAGCCTGTATACTTTTCTTGAAGGGCCTGCCAGGTTTCAGTGCCAAATGCAAGATCTCATCATTTACTTCATAGTTGAAATAGTGTGAACACTCTGGAGGTGTTCCTGTTATGGGGAAAGAATGGCAGCTTGTGATTAATCATGCTAAATCCATGGAGTGGACACACTTAATAACAGCAGTGTCATACAGAGACCCTAACCTGTTATGGATTTGTAAAAAGCCAGATTATGTATTATGAAAAAAAAAAAAAAAAAGATCCCAGTAAATTTCTCTGAATTGGGACTTTGTGATTTATCACTTGTGTATTTGCTGGCTTACATACGAGGCAGAGAGCCCGAGAAAAACTCAGTGTAAGCACCTTCTTCGTATCTTGTTACCTTGAATTTTCTTTCATTTGGCACTAATTGTACAACGTGCTTATGGAAATTTAAGTAAGGGTTTTCTATATGATATATTAAACAATACTGAATCAATGTATCCTTTATAAGCAATGGTTTATACGCACTTGATGGCCCCTCCGGAACAGTTACTGTAATGTGAGGATGGTGGTTGCCATTTAATCCAGTTGAGCATGCCAAGGCTAAAATGTACACAGATTATAGTAAAGTTGCTTCACAGAAATATATACTGTATGTGCAAGGATTTGTGGGTGCGGTACCAATTTCAGCATATACATTTCTTACTGCACTTTCCTGACTGAATACATTTCTAGCTGATGTTTTATGGCAGCCTGACTCAAGCAGTTTTATTTCTATATCACAGACTGCTTAACTAGCTGGCTGCTCTACGAAATAAGTTGGCGCTATAGAAATACATGTTATTCATAATAATAATAATAATAGACATGCATTGTCACCTCTAACCACCAGCAATGCACAGACCTTGATGGGTTACATATGTAAACTCACTGCTGATACAGCTTACAGTGTTGTGATATGGTAATATTAGCTGCTTTCTAAATAACCCCCATGTTCGCAACCGGCAGTGAGATTACATATCACTTATTATTGTTGTTCCTTAAATTAGCAGCCTGTTGCTCTGTGCCTACTGTATGTGCAGGGTTCTCTGTCTTTTATTTTTAGTACACCAAATGTTTAAAACTAATATTATTATAGACTTTGAGCTAAAAAAGAATAGCTTGTTCTTAAAGAGAAGCAAGTATATAACCCAATTATACTTATAAGGGGTTGTGATGATAAAATTAATGCATTAATGGGGGAATGTAATAAAAGTCGCAAAAAAAATACAATTTGCACCAATAAGAATAAAAATTCACATCTCACAATGTAAAAATAAACTGCTATTGCATTGCAAAATTTTAATGGGTGTAGTAAACTTTTTTAGAAACTTTTCAGTAAGAAGTTTTTATTACATTCACTGCACATTGACTCAAACAATAACAGTTCGGAAGAGTTTGCTAAACAGTTTCCTGGTTTGCGAAAGCTACTGTATATTAAATTTCTTCAAAAACTAGGCTGCTTGGTTTGGCCAGTCCTATGTGAATCTTGTTCTTGTTCTTACATAGATGCACCTGCAAAGTGGTCTAAAAAAAAAAAAAAAGAAAAGATCTTGTATTTCTCACAAAGCCTCTGCTCTATCACTTCTCATGGCTTGCTAAAGTCACATCTGGGCAATCTGCAAGCTTTGAATCACAAAGTTGCAGTACAATACACCATTGAGAAAGCCACTGCTTCTGCAGTTTCTCATTTCTTTTATTCTTGGAAATAATCTGAACCCCTTAAAACATCTATAGTTAAGTGAATTAAATATCTAAAAAACATATTTTTGCTATTACCTAAAATGGTACTATTAGGGTTATTTACAATAATTTGTAGCCATATACCTTTAGGCAAAGTAGTGATGAAGATTTGAATATAGATTTCCAGTTGTTAAAAATGCATGAGAATCCCCCACATTGTATTTGTTAAGCACAAATTTGCACTGGGATTTTTTTTATTGTTCTGAATAAGAGGGTAGCTTAATCTTATTCATATCTCCAAGTGGTGTTGCAGTCAGAATATCTAAAATAATCCAGTATACTGTATGCTGACTGATAACTACTTTTAATGCTAGCAAAGCCATTTTTATTTAAAGATACCAAACCTCCAGAACATTACACATGCTCCCTGGCACATGGATGACTTCTGAAGAACACATACAGATAGGTATGAATACAGCTCTGCCTAATAGGGAGGAGAAAGATATTTTGCTGTGTTTCACCACAAAAAAAATGTTGCACATTTTAAAAAAAATGTATTGCACCATTTGAAAATTGTCACACAAAAAATATCCCATTGATTTCAATGCATTTGGTGAATTTTGGGTTGTTTTGAGTGAGAAATGGGTCACATTCTGCCTACATTCTACAGCAATGTATTTGTGAGGGGCTGGCAAGAAGGATCATAGACACCATCTATTCCCAGTCTCTACTATTCCCTAAATTATCATGCAAGCTAGGAAATGTCAGCAGAGTAGAATGCAATGGGGTCCTGTATTTAGCCCCTTCCCTATGGCAGTGGGTAAGTGCATGGTTATATAGTTACATAGTTAAATTGGGTTGAAAAAAGACAAAGTCCATCAAGTTGAACTCCTCCAAATGAAAACCCAGCATCCATACACACACTCTATACTAACTATAGAGTTTAGTATCAAAATAGCCTTTGATATTAAGTCTGTCCAAGAAATCATCCAGGCCCCATTAAATACATTAACAGAATCAGATATCACAATCACATCATCACCCGGAAGTGCATTCCACAACTTCACTGTCCTCAATGTGAGGAACCACCTATGTTGCTTCAAATGAAAGTTCTTTTCTTCTAGTCTGGTTGGTCTACCAACCTCAAAATAGATTTTTATCCAGTGCAGATTACAGCAATAACCTGCTCCCCTTCTTCTACTTCAGGTCTAAGCAAATTACCTCTAATATTACCCCTTCAAATTTCCCTAAAGTATCACAAACTGGTTATTCTAAACTACAATCCTCATCATCTTCAGGACAGCTGGAAGATTTCAGGTTTGAAATCCATGAGCTGAGCTGATGTGCCTGTAAATTTATTAAATCATATTTTATGTAGGAACAACACTTATGGAAAAGTTTGACATATTGCGGGTGATGGTTTTGAACTTCACCAAGTGCTTTGTGAATATATATATGTATAGATTCCATGGCTTTATATGTGTATGGTTATGCTTAGGAAAATAATCATAACATCTTGGAAATATGATTGTACAAGTCAAATAATGTAAAGTTTATTCTGTTCAAGAGAACAAAGATACAAAGAATGGCTTTTTTGTGCCAGAAATGCTGATCCCCACTATCCATATTTAATATGAAACAATAAGCAAACATCTCTCTGGGGTTTGAATAGCAGGGCAATGGCGGTGAAGCTAATGTACAAAACAAGCACACCATATGTATTAATGAAAACCATCTCGAAAGACATAACATTTTTATACATTTTGTGTAGGTTCTCATCGCCAGAACGTATAATGTTTTGCCTGGATACAGATGTATTACATTTAAAGAGAAATTATTTTAATGTATTAAATCTTGAGATAAATTTTAGGTGCAAACAGACATGTGCCATATGTGAATTGTGTATTGGAATTGTGTGTTGGAATGGATAATTTGCTTATTTTAGTTGTTAGCTTTTATTTTTGTTTTATGAGCATTTTTCTTCCCTGCAAAGGGTAAACGTTTTTCCATTGAGCTCCACAGGATGCGATTAGTCTATGATCAGCAGTATGTTTTTAACCTACTTAAAGGAAAACTATTACCCCCAGAACAATGTAGGTCTCTATAAATAGATATTGTATAAAACAACTCATATGTAAAACCTTGCTTCATGTAAATAATCCATTTTCATAATAATATACTTTTTTAGTAGCATGTGCCATTGGGTAATCATAAATAGAAAATAGCCATTTTAAAAAATAAGGACAGCCTCCTGGGATCGTAGGATTCAACGGTGCACACAAACATACCAAACAAACTATAAAGTTAGGTCACATGAGCCAATTAACAGACAGAGTTGTATCTTTTGCTTCCACACTACTTCCTGTTACAGTTAGGGGCAGATTTACTATTGGTCGAATTTGAGGGTGAATTTGAAACCTTCAAATTTGAATATCGAATTTGAAACCTTCAATTCGATCGATCGAACGATAAAAAAATTCGATCGAATGGTTAAAATCGTTCAGATTTTTTTTATTCGATCTAAAAATGCTAAACAAAACCTATGGGAGCTTCCTATAGGGTTTAATAGCAATTTGGTAGGTTTAATCTGACAAACTAGGCAATTGAATAAAAAATTAAAGTGCAAGTAATTTGACTGACGAATATTCGAAAATAATTTATTCGAATTATTCGAATCATTAGATTCGATCGAATTTTCAAAATTCGATGGTCGAAGTGGCCTTCAAAAATAATCGAAAATTCTAATGTTTTTGAAAATTCAATCGAATTTCGAATTTAGTAAATCTGCCCCTTAGAGTTGAAATATTTCTGGTCAGGTGATCTCTGAGGCAGCACACAGACCATCACGAAATGGTGGTTCAAGGCAAGAGATGTAAAAGACTCTTAATATGCCACTTAATTTTATATAAACTCTGTTGCTCAAGTATTCATTTTGGGGGTATGGTTTTCCTTTAATTTTATTTACATAATACCATCTTTAGGGCCTGTACCATGTGACTGCTAAATAGAACAACAGCTGTGTGAAAATTAGGAATGCACCAAATCTGTACATTTCTGGCTATAGCTCTGTAAAATATCAGGATGAAATACAAACGGGAGTTGTAGTGCAAATTATCTGTGCCTATCACAACTTGTGGTGTGCACAGGCCTTGACCTTGTTCTCACATAATAAGCCGCTATGGAACACAGATTTCACTTTTCCAGTGCATTCAAGTACATAACATGGCTTTGTGAGTTTGTTTTGGTTAAACACTAATAAATTGTCCTAATCTTGCAAAAAAAAAAAAAAGATTTTCTGTCTGTGACCAGGGGTATAACAGTAGAGTTAGCACAAATAGCACAAGTAGAAGTCCCTTTAACATTTGGAACATGTTAGAAACTTCAAGATTCTTGATAGTTTCAGACTGTGGGCACTGGTTTTCATTCAATAATCCAATAAATTAAAATTTTTGGTGTGACAAATGAAATTGACACGTAATTATTGGTAAATTAAGGGGATTTGGGGTTGGGAGTTTGGTCTGATGTTTTTATAAACAGAGTGAGAATAGTCAAATTCAAATTCTTAAAGGGCCAGAGTATAACTGTCTAAAATTGAATTTGAATTTTTAAAAAAAACTCGAATCAAATATGGATAGCACCTCCCTGCCTGTGGTGGCATGACCCTAACAACAGCTCAAAAATGTTTTAAAGGAAAACTATACCCCCCAAAGTATGTAGGTCTCTATAAAAATATATTGCATAAAAAACAACTCATATGTAAAACCCTGCTTCATATAAATAAACCATTTTCATAATAATATACTCTTTCAGTAGCATGTGCCATTGGGTAATCAGAAATAGAAAATTGCCATTTAAAAAAATAAGGACAGTCTCCTGGGATCGTATGATTCAACTGTACACACAAATGTACCAAACAAACTATAAAGTTAGGTCACATGGACCAATTAACAGACAGAGTTCTATATTTTGCTTCCACACTACTTCCTGTTACAGTTAGAGTTGAAATATTTCTGGTCAGGTGATCTCTGAGGCAGCACACAGACCATCATAAAATGGTGGTGGCAAGAGACATAACCATTTACCATAAACATTTACTTAAATATATATATACCAGTTTGATAAGATTCTTAATATGTCACTTAAATATGTCACTTAATTTGATATAAATAACTGTTGCTCAAATATTCATTTTGGGGTATAGTTTTCCTTTAAATGTAACAAAATCATGGTAGTTCTAAGTTTTCCGCTTACCGCTTCCCCTTGTCTTGGGCCGGCTAAAATGAGAATCTCCTGTGGCAAGACACATGCGGCACTTCGTTTTACGAAATCACCTCGTGAGGCAACTTCGGCCAATTTCGGAAAACAAAGAACCACATGTGAATTGCCGCAGGTGATTCTCGTTTTAACTGGTGCAAGACAGGTGGAAGTTGTTCAGGGAGATTAGTCGCCCCAAAGAAGTGGTGATTTGTCACTGGGGCGACTAATCTCCCTGATTCTCCTTGCGTGGACTGACCCGTAAAGCACAGATCAGCATAACTGTTGACATTTTAGAAGTTTCATGTAGATCAAGATGAAATTTCATCCTAAACCTATAATTCAACAATCAAATACAGTTATGGGACCCGTTTATCGGAAACCCCTTAGCCAGAAAGTTCCAAATTACAGAAAGCCTATCTCCCATAGACTCCATTTTACCAAATAATTTTTTTTAAATGATTTCCTTTTGTTCTGTAATACTAAAACAGTATCTTGTACTTGATCAACACCAAGATCTTTATTAGAGGCAAAACCATCCTATTGGATTTATTTAATGTTTACATGATTTTCTATCACACTTAACGTATCCACATTAGGGAAAGATCTGTTATCCTGAAAGCCCCAGGTCCCAAACATTCTGGATAACAGGTCCCATACAAGTACATGTTAAAGAAAAGGGTATAAATACCTGTTTTAATCATCAGTGCTTTATAATAGAAACCAGTATTGTATAGATTATAAACACACGTAGTAACATATTGCAATATACTTGTCTTGCTGTGAAACAATATAATTTTAAGTCAATTATCACCCAGGGATCAAATAAATGCATTCATATAAAAACAGTTTTACTTAGCAAGTAGAGTTGTCTACTTCGTCTTGGGACATTATGAAACTGAAGGAAAATATTAAAATTTTTCTTGTTTTTCTGTCTCACGGCCAAAATTTTATGTTGAACCAGGGATCCCCAACCTTTTGAACCCATGAGCAACATTGAGAAGTAAAAGGAGTTGTTGAGCAACACTAGCATGAAAAAAGTTCATGGGGTGCCAAATAAGTTCTGTGATTGGCCAGTTGGTACCTCCTATGTGGATTGTCAATCTAGATTGAGGCTCTGTTTGGCAGTGCACCTGGTTTTTATACAACCAACACTTGCATCCAAGCCTGGAATTCAAAAATAAGCACCTGCTTTGAGGCCACTGGGAGCAGCATCCAAGGGGTTGGAGAGCAACATGTTGCTCATGAGCTAATGGTTGGGGATCACTGTGTTAAGCACATACAGGTTTTCTGTTTATAAGTAATTTGTTTTAAGGTTTCACAGTTAAGACTGAAAAAGCTAATAAACCTCTATGTGAACCAAGGATCATCAATCAAGACATCAACTGCTTGAGTGCTTTCATTGCTTTAATCAATACAAAACACAGAAAATTCTAGAAATGCTTTAAATGGTGAGTAATTTTATAGGCCCCCTCCCCATTCTCACCAAAATTTGTTGTTTGTGTCTACTTGTGTCTGTGTGTTAATGTGGCCTGGCCACATGCCATTCAAAAACATTCAACAGTTCTGTAGAGTAGATAGCATTTACCTCAATAATGGTAGTTTCTTTTCGATTCTTTCTTACCCTCAATTCAGATGATGGATCAAAGCCCACACCCACCATGGAAAGTCGGCATGTTTTCGAAGGGGATGGTAAGTATTTAGCATTTTTGTAGCATGTCCTTCGCTTAGTTAGCCTCTTCTAGAGAGACTTGCCAGGTGAATGCTAGCTGCCTTCCTTTAATCCAATAGGAACTGCTACATGCTTCATTGCTTCAAATAACTGGCAATAACACAGTTTCTATATTGACCGGTAATGACAGTGGTATTTGTAAGACTTAACCAGAAACCCTGTTACATCTAAAAGTTAATTACTGCCATAGGGCTATATATAACTATATAACCAGTGGAGTAACTATAGAGGAAGCAGACCCCGTAGTTGCAAGGGGGCCTGGGGAAAAGGGAGCCCAGACTGCTGGGTCTGCTTCCTCTATATTTAACAAGAGACCCCCCCCTTCCCAAGCCACTTTCTTACTTGCCGAAAGTGGACAAAGAGACAAGGGGAGCAGAGTGGGCAGAGTCTGGATGGGGGTGGGGAGTGGAAGGGGTCAATGCAGGAATTGGGCAGTGGGTGGAGGATGGGGATCAAAGCCCTCTGGGCCCCTCTGAAGAGTTTTTTTGCAGGAGGGCCTGGTGCATTCTAGCTTACATCTTGTAAGGTGTGGTTTGTGCTTCAAGTACATTTTTTATTTTTTTGCTCTGACTGGACTGTGTTGAACTGTAGCCAACCAGATATCTTTCCAGTCCAAGAAAGTAAATTTTTTTGCTTATGTATTATCTTCTGGTTGGTCCCATGGAATGGATAAAGTCATGCTTTGAGTTGAAGTGCGCCATTCTTCCATGATACCTTTGAACCTAATAGTTATTGTACCTACGTGCATACTTTTTAGTTCCTGAAGCATGGAAGTGCTTATAGTAATGCCGTGGCACCCCTTTCTCAGGCTAAAAGCATGAGTTTAATTTAGAACCTTATCTGCTTTGGGCTACCAAATTAAATCATTGCTTTTCTCTACTGTCAGTATTGCAAATCTTTCAAATTCTTTGCAAATTTGATGGACTTGTGTCTTTCTTCAACCATAACCAAGTCTGTTTGTATGTTTAAAAGATATACCCCCATATGTAGTAAAAAGCATTAAGTTTGCCCAAGGGCAGTAACCCATAGCAACCAATAAGATGCTTGCTTTTAAACATGTGACAGCTATAATCTATCTGCTGATTGGTTGCTATGGGTTATTGCTCCAGGGCAAATTTAGTGCCTTTTATTACATAACCCCGATAGTCTAACACTAAGCCTTTCTTGCTTTTGCTCTGTACAGTAAATCTCTTTTTAACACAGGGACAGGTACATGCCATTAAAGTAGAACCAAACCCTGTCATTTGTATCCCCCTTCCTCCTACCCTAAATACGCCCCTTCCATCCTCCCCACGACCTACCTGGTACCCTGGGCAAATGCCCCTAACTTTCTACTTACCCCTCCTTGCAGGTCCTGTCCAGCGGAGTTCACAGCAGGCACTCCTTGGTTACCTCTACTAACAACTTTGTTTTTTTACTATACTTGAGTGTAGCAGAATTCAATTGGGTGGGTGGGAGTTTCAGTGGGGAATGGACTGTCCTGTGAAATACACATCTGTATGGAGCTCATATGGTATAGAATTGACTGTTGTTGGGTCATGTGACTGTAGAATTTACCTCTGTTCATATGGTAGAAGATTTTCTCTTGAAAATACAACTCAGCAATAAATAGAATTCATATAGTAAGGGACTGGCTGGGTTAAAGACATACTGTAAAATGCACCTCTGTATGATTCTCCGATTTAGTAACATTCGCACCCTTACGCCAGACGAAGTAAGGGACGTAATTACGCTAATTCACTAAGATTACCATTTTACTGAACGTTACCTCTTGCGCTAGACTTATAGATAGGAGTTTGAATAAAAAATGTGAAGTTTCCAAAAAAAGCTGACGTCTTTTACTTTTTTTTTAGGGTGATAGTCTGAAAAATAGCGTAATTTTTTGGGGGGTTACCCTCCTTCCCCCCAACATTTCCTAACATATGGAAACACAACTATACAGGGGGCACATGTTTAGGGCAATAGGACAACTTTATTTATTTTATTAAAGGTTTCTTGGGCTTGTGTAGTGTAATGAGTGGCTGTAACATTTACTTCTATTATACTTTAATATTTGGAATGTATGCAAATTAGGCATCGCTAGCTCAAATGCGCTTTGCCTGACAAAGCAACGGTAGTGCAACTTCGCTACTTTTTGCATCCCTGAGTGCAAATTCGCATTTTAGTGAATTAGTGGTGGATTGGCAAAAATTAGCCTTACGAAGTGCGGTGAATTGCGGCGAAGGCGTCGCTAGCGCTTTTTCGCCGCTTAGTGAATTTGCCCCTAAAACTGACAACATTCTCATGATCTCTTACTCATCTGTCTTTCCTGTAAACTATCAAAAGTTTATTTTTCCTCTACTCTTTTGTATCCAAAGTACAGATAGGCGTTTTACCTGCTAAAAGTGACACACTGTTACTCATTGTTTTAACTACAAGTAAAACCGTTTGACTTTTGATGATGGTGTCCCTATTAAAAAAATGTATTTATACAGTATTTCAATCACAGTAATTCTGTCAGTGTTTTGTTATTGTGTAGATTTATGAACCCCTTGCTCGCCAGAAAAAGAAAGAAATATGGAAGCATGTTGGGAGGGTTGTACTACTTTGTATAATGACAAATAAACCAAAAAACATTACAGAAACATCAATTTACTCTCCTCAAACAATACAGGGCGGATTTATCAAGGGTCGAATTGTAAATGTCGGACCTCCTACAATCGATCTGAAGTCATAATTTTTTTGGTTAAAAAATTTGAATCGTATTGGATTCGAATTTGCAACTCAATTATATTCAACCGTTTATAAAAAATTAGATTTTTAAAATAATTTTCAATTGGTCATTTTTTTCCCCAAATTTTGAGTTGATGGGAACTTTTAGAGACTCCCATAAACTCGAAATTCGACCCTTGATTAATCTGCCCCTACATGTTTGAATAAATTGTTCTTTCTATATGATAATGGATTGGGTTTATTTGTCAGATATATGTTATATATATTCTTACCAAATACCATATATATTTATAGTTGTGCTCATAAGTTTACACACCCTGGCAGAATTTGATTTCTTAACCATTTTTCAGATAAGATGAAGGATAACACAAAAACTTTTCTTTCACTCATGGTTAGTGGTTGGCTGAAGCCATTTATTGTCAAACAACTGTGTTTACTCTTTTTAAATCATAATCACTACACAAACTACCCAAATGACCCTGATCAAAAGTTTACATACCCCAGTTCTTAATACCGTGTATTGCCCCCTTTAACATCAATAACAGCTTGAAGTATTTTGTTGTAGTTGTGGATGAGGCTCTTTATCTTCTCAGAAGGTAAAGCTGCCCATTCTTTCTGACAAAAAGCCTCCAGTTCCTATAAATTCTTGGGTTGTCTTGCATGAACTGCACGTTTGAGGTCTCCCCAGAGTGGCTCAATGATATTGAGGTCAGGAGACTGAGATGGCCACTCCAGAACCTATGAAAAGGAAAAACAATTCTCTGTAAAGTCATGCTTAAAAAAGTACAAATTTATTAATTCATAAAAGTCAAAATGTTACCCCTAATAGAGCCTAACGCGTTTCATGCCTTTCAGCACTTAATCATAGGCCATCAAAGAACTCTCCAGAATGCAAAGAGCACTCCAGAACCTTCACTTTCTTTTGCTTGGCCTTGTGTTTTGGATCATTGTGGAAAAGTTTTTGTGTTCATACTCTCATACTACTCATTCATATTCTCTGAAAAATGCCAGGGTATGTAAACTTATGAGCACAACTGTATATATATATATATATATATATATATA
>CM044446.1:82549412-82592989 GCA_024363595.1 Xenopus borealis | reverse complement strand
TATATATATATATATATATTGTATATCCACCACAGTGACTCAGCATTCGCATGATTTAAGGATTGTGCAAAAGATTTTGATTTTGATTATGGTCTGAACATGTGACCAAAACATTGTTTTTGCACAATAAAAGGATTTTTTCCTAGGAGTGCTGAATCATTGTGATGGATGTGCTTGCTGAGCCCTAATACCCAGGTAGTTGGTGGATTTTTCTGTGTGTGTCCTCCATTACTATGGTTATATATAAATATACAATGATTGCATATGTTATTCATATGTTCAGTATACTAAAAGCAAACATGCGTTATGATTATATAAATTGTAGAAGGATTTGAGGTTGACATATGAAGATCTGAAAAAATTATTTGTTATACATTTTGCTCCTTTTACTTATGATCTAACAATCTAAGAATTAAATCTGTCTGGTATAAAGCACTATTGATGTTACATTGCAGAATATTTTTGTGAGCTTAAATTACTTAAATTAAATAGACTTAAATTAATTGTTCAGTGTAAAAAGAAAAATGTAAAAATAATTTTTTTGAATGCAGGGTCGGACTGGAGCATTGGGCCGGCGGGGGCCCATCAGGTTTTTTCATGGTGTCCTGCTGGCTCAGTCCGACCCTGTTTCAACATATAGTTAGTTAGCCAGAAATATAATCTATAAAGGCTGGAGAGACTGGATGTCTAACATAATAGCCAGAACACTACTTCCTGCTTTGCTGATCTCTAACTGTTACCAGTCAGTAAACAATCAGTAACTTGAAGAGTGGCCATATTTGGCATAACTTTCATTTAGTTTTCTTTTACCTATATGCTAAGGAACAAAAGAATCCACAAAGATGTTAGAAGCAAAGGATGAAATTGTGCTGTAGCTATTATATTAGACATCCGGTCACTCCAATCTTTACTTTATAGATACATTTTTTGGGTAACTAATTGCAATAGAAACCTCTTTTTATTTTGCACAGCCTATCTATTTACCCGGTTTTTATTTTGTATGCTGAACAATTCCTTTAAGACACAACTAAAAAAAGGAAAGAAATAACACATTTGGAGGAAAGGATTGGACTGTCATTAAATGGATGAAGAAATAATGTTAGTCTCTAGACCCTGGGATTTACATATGAAGTTTCATTCTCACTACAAACTTTATGGGGGTCTGTTGTGCTGCATGTGTAAGCATTTTCTTTAGCACATCAATTTTTTTGTATCAATATTAAAATATTTAAAGAGATACTGTCATGGGAAAACATGTTTTTTTCAAAACGCATTAGTTAATAGTGCTGCTCCAGTAGACTTCTGCACTGAAATCCATTTCTCAAAAAAGCAAACAGATTTTTTTATATTCAGTTTTGAAATCTGACATGGGGCTAGACATTTTGTCACACAGTCGCTGACGTCAAGCATGTGCGGCAGTGCCGGTGCTGAACTAGGGGCGGTGGGGGACCCAAGCAGGGCCCTGGACAGCAGTCCCGGTGGGCCATGGGCCCCCCAGTCTTACCCTGCAGGCCTCCTTCACAGCCTGTTACAAGTATACTGAAAAATTTGAAATGCCAATACCTGTATCCAAAGTGGGGTGTTCCCAGGTTTATTGAACACCTGAAGACACGGAGCTACACTCCCTCACTACCTCAAGTGACCATTAACCTACGTGTCTTGAGCACTTCAATAAACCTGGAACACCCCACTTTAGATACAGGTATTGGCATTCCAGTTTTTTCAGGAAAATAAGTAGTCATGGCAGGATGAATTGGAGGTATTTAAAGGGGTGAATCGTTAACTTTTCATGTGTTATAGAATGGACAATTCTAGGCCACTTTTCAATTGGCCTTAATTTTTTTTATAGTTTTTGAATTATTTCCCATCTTCTAATGACTCACTGACCCCATCTAAAAAGCACATACTTTGTAAGGCGATACATTTATCATTATTGCTATGTTTAATCTCTCATCTTTCTATGTAGGGCCTATATCAGTATCTTATTCATATCAATGCATGATTGCTAGTGTAATTTGGACCCAATTTAAAAAAAATAAAAAATTTGACCATTCAAAAATTAAAATATTGTCTCTTTAAAAAATTAAAATTCAACACTTTGCCACCTTAAAGATGCTGAATTGCTATTTTAGCCTATGTGGAACCTCCTGGAACCTTTAAGGAGTGTTTTAAAAAAAAATTTGAAAATGTTTTTTTTTTTTTTTTTTAACCAAAATCTTTCGAATAGAACAATGCATTCAAACTACTCGAACGTTTTTTATTCGATTGAAAACAGACCTATTCAAACGAACAAGGTCCATTTTGATGGTCGAATTTAGAATTTTTTTCTATTCAAAATTCGACCCTTAAAGTAAATCTGCCCCTAAAAAGTTAATTTTAAAGTAAACAACTCCTTTAATTGTCTTTTGGCATTTATGGTGGTCAATTCTGTGCTAAAAGCAAGACCATAGATTACTTACATGGACAAGCTCATATGTAATAAACGTATATATATATATATAGAGAGAGAGAGAGAGAGAGAGAGAGAGAGAGAGAGAGAGAGAGATGCTTAACCAGATTTTATTTTATGGATATGTATTTAAATAGATACAAAAATATTTACACACAGTTGGCAAATAGTAGATTTCCTATTTGGTTAGCATGTGTCAGATTTATAAACCTGACAATCAAATCTAACCAGTTATGTAATGTTCTTATAAAATGGACATAACATCATCTTTGCACTACACTATCAGATTTACTTTACATTTTCGAGTGAAAATGGAACAAATAGGTCCATTTTCGATCAAATTGAAATCATTTGAATCATTTGAATGCATCGTTCTATTCATTTCAGATTTCAGAAAATGGCAATTCGCCAGCTTTAAGGTGGCGAAGTGTCGAATTCGAAGGATTTTAAAGGGCTAGAATTTTTTGTCAATTCAAATCAAATTTTGGGCTATTTGAGTCGAAGCAGCCCAAAATTACGTAAATATTTTAATTTTTAAAATTTGAATAGTAAATGTGCCCCCATATATGTTGGCATTCTAAAAAGACATAATAATTACATTACACATTTGGGAACATTTTTTTATGGGAAATCACTTTGCATCTGATTTCATTGTAGTAATAGATCAGTTTTGTTTTTTTAGATTTGAATTGGAGAAACATTTACTTAAAAAGTCTAGTGCACAAAAATTTGATTACAGTCTGTAGTGGGAATGAATATGTAAATATTTAGAGGGGACCTTTAATAACAGTTTTATAACATTGTTTCCCATTCAAGGAATTATTGGGCTTTGGGGTCTTTGTAAACTTCCAAAAGTATTAGGATTATAAAATATTGGACTATGAAAAATTTAGTTCTAGGTTTTCCATATACTTCAATGTAGTATCTCTTGAGATAAGTTTTTCTCTTTAAATTAAATCTGGGCCATTGTCCATGTACCTTGGGATAATTGTAGTCACCGGGCCATTGTATACCAATCTTGTAGCAAGAACCTAAGGTTTAAGTTCTGCAGAAACTATAAGAGGAGCCATTAGTGAATGGCTATTTTGAAGATGAAAATGGTTTCTATAAACTGTAACTGGACCCACCTACTGTATTTGCTTTTTCCCAGGAGACACACATAGTATTCAACTGCACATTTTCTGGCTGATATTATTATTAATTTTGGCTATATGTGAAGACAAGGGTGTTTTACTTTGATTGACCTGGGGAAAGTAGGAAAAAGCATTCACTTACAGGACTTTTGTTTGTTTTTGTTTTATACAGGGAGAAGAGGCCCTCACCCAATACTTAGGGGTGAAATTCAGAGTTCGGATCATCCATCACAAAACGTAGGGGGTGGGGTTATAGGTAGGGATTCTTTTATTAAGTATTGAAATCCTTTATCTGTCAGGGAAAGGGATGGGGGCGGTAAAAGGGGTCTTTCTGTAAGTTACACTATTTACTGTCCCTCCTGGTATAAAGTTTAAAGTAGGGTGCAAATTTGGTACAATTTTGAAGAGCATACATATGGCAGGGAAGACGACAATAACATTTTATAAAATATGTTCTGATGATAGCACCTACACTACAAAAACTGCAGAAGCAATGCTTTGAACAGGACATTTTGTGCGTAATATAGACCCAACTGCTAGTCACGATAATGTGCACTAGTTTGTGCTTAGTAGCAATGCATCCGTTGTGCATATTAGAGGCTCAATTATCAACATTCTCATTTTAGTGTTTTTTGAAAACACAAAAAAAACATGAATGCCATGTAACTTATTTTAAGATCAGAAACCTCTTAATTCTTCAAAACTGACGGGAAAAAAAACCCCTGCAAAAAAAGTCTAAATTAAACTAAAATGGTATAACTGGATAAAGGCAGTTCCCATTGACTTCTATATAACCTAGAAATCTCTTAGGGTTAGTCCACACCAGGTGATTCTGGGAGACTAGTCGTCTGGTGACTAATCACCTCTTCTTTTGTGCGACTAATCTCCCTGAATCTCTTACCCCTGTCTGCGCTGGCTAAAATGAAAAGTTGCCTGTGGTAATTCACGTGCGGTGGTGTGCTTTCCGAAATCGCCCAAAGGCAGGCAACTTCAGGCGATTTCGTAAAGCACACTGCCGCGTGTTATATTACAGACCAACCTCGTTTTCTGCTGGATAATTAGTGACAATCCCTACAGATATTTTTTTACACAGATATTTGCATTATCCCTGTAATAGTTAGACAGATGTGGGAGAACCTGCTTCTTCTGTAATATATTTAGGACTGAGAAGTAGGGTTCTGTGCCAATTTAAAGGACAAAGAAAGTTAAACTGTGCTTCTGTACCAGCCCAAGGCAACCACAGCCCTTTAGCACTAAAGAACTGTGTCTCCCCAGTAGATGCCCCAGTAGCTCCCCATCTTCTTTTCTGCTGATTCACTGATTCACATGCTCTGTGCTGCTGTCACTTACTGAGCTTAGGGACCCACTCACAATATACAGTACACATAGAATAGAAATATAGTCACAATATAAGGCGGATTAGTCATTAATACAGATAATTACTACATGGCAGTACAGAAACCAGTACAATTAGCATCAGAATTTAATAATCAGCCCTGTAGCATCAGCTTATATTACAGACCAACCTCTTTTTCTGCTGGATAATTAGTGATGACCCCTAAGCTTAGCTTCTCAACAGCTGCTCAGAGCCCACTGAGTATGTGAGTGTCACAGACACTTTCCAAGATGGTGACCCCCTGTGACAAGTTTGAAGTCCTGGATCATTGCTGCTATTGACAAGCTGAAACTTTAGGCTGGCGCAATAAGTTCAGTATATAAAACATGGCATTTTTAGCCACATTAATTTTTAGGGTTTAGTTCTCCTTTAATCTCCCCGTTCTGCACAGCTGATTAACACCTGTTTCTATTTCACTTGTTATAACCAACAAGTGATAATGATCCCAAGGTCAGCAATTTCCTGCTTGTAGCCCATGGGCAGGTTAAGTCATCGTCTCTACTACCAGAGTAGGGTCATATGCTTATATAAACAGCCTAAATGCAGGCAGATTTATTTAACAATATGGCAGATTGGAAAAAAAAATTATAAAGTGGGCCTCATTTCTCAGAAATCCACATAGAACATTTGGTTCTGACTGTGCGAATGTATTAAATTACTCTATGATGCTCAATCAACACTAAATATTCATTGAGTTGAGGATTTCATATTTAATGCTTAAGGCCAAGTTGAATGTATCCATTAATCACTAAGTAATTGAAACGTGTAGCCAGTGCTGCTTTCCAAACATATGTGGTCAGCAGTTATTTGAAATTTTCATCTTGGCTTGTCAAATATTCCTTTAAGCAAAGTTTTAATGTATATCCGTCTCTGTCTCTCTTTAGGGGCAAAGGAATAACTTTAATATTATAGAAACAACTCCCTATTCCTAATTACTGTTTAGAAACAGACAAATGAAAAAATATAATGGCAGATGTGGAGTGCATTCATCTGTTGGAATAAGGAAGAACTTTTAGTCATTATAAGGATCTGTTATCTGGTAACCCATGGAAAGACCACCTTCCAAAGACTCCATTTTATTCAAATAATATTTTAAAAATTAAAAATGATTTCCTTTTTTCTCTCTAATAATAAACAGTATGCTGTCCATGATCTGAACAAACATATAAGTAATCATTATTGGAAGCAAAATAAGCCTATTTAATGTTTACGTGATTTTCTAGTAGACTTTAGGTATAAATATCCAATTTACGTAAGATCTGTAATCCCGAAAGCCCCAGGTTCCGAGCATTCTAGATAACAGGTCCCATACCTGTAGTAATATCGACCATGAAGAAATAGAGTTATAAAGCCAGACAGTATTCTGTACTAGCAACATTTGAGTAACATGCTGACCAACTTTAAACCAAACAAATTCAGATAGCCCTGATAGATTCCACATAATATTGTCCTACCATGGGTTATATCAAATTCTTTTGGGCCACAAATAGCCTGAACTATAAATGTCCAGAGATATCTAGCTAACTAACAAATTACTCACTATAAATTAGTAACACCCCTTTCCCATAGGTAAAACCAACAAATTAAAGTGGACCCGTCACCCAGACACAAAAATCTGTATAATAAAAGTCATTTTCAAATTAAACATGAAATCCAATTTCAAATTTTTATTAAACCATTCATAGCTGTTTTAAGCTCATTTAAAAATCTCAGCTGTCAATCAAATATTGTCTGCCACTCCTCTATGCCTTAGGCATAGAGGCGGGGCAGATAATTACTTTCACTTTCCATTCAGCACTTCCTAGATGTCACTGCTCTCCACACATTCCCCCAGTTCTCTTAACCATTTAATTGTGTAGCCAGGACATGGGGATAGACATTGGGTCCCCCATTCTGGTGACACAAACAAGATTCTGAGATGATGCAAGACTTGCCTTAATAACAGTGTCCACAAAATGGATCCTGCCTGCTTGCTAGAATGATGCATTCCCAGACTGAAGAAAACAAGATTAAAATAATTTATATAGTGTAATTAATGTTGATTTTGCTTGACTATTGTGATAAAATATGATTTTGAATATTTTTTTGTGGTGACGGGTCCACTTTAACAAGTCTAATGATTCCATAAATGTGTGCGTTTCACGAGACATAGTGCTAGAACATATATGTTTATATATACTGCTAGAATATTTGTAAATTGCATATATGGTCTCCCATACCCATTTGGTTTTATATTGTACTTATTCCCAAAGGTGGAGATAGTCTGGCAGATTGTTTCAATGAAGTCTGCTTCATATCGGCTTTAAATGCAAAGTTGTTAGTTTATTTTCTGATAAGAGCTAGATGAAATGTATGAATCTGAAGACTAGAAGAGTGTTTTTGATAATTTTATCTAAAAAAAGAGTCCTATTTATATTCATTATGATACTGCCTGTTCTTTTAAATGAAAGGTCTTCTGTAGACTTAAGTAACACATTACTACCCAGTGGGTAAATAAATCAAACACTGGACTGCATGCCTGAATTTTTCAAGTAAACCTTTGAACTTCAGCATCATTCTAACACAGAGTTCTTAGTTTTACACATTAAAAAGCCACATAAAACTTTTGACTCTCACACCTGCATGCATTTAATAACTTCTCTAGTTGCTAGTCTCAGTTCCCCAAAGCAACTATTAGAAATATGAGATTTTTTTCACTGCTGCTTAGACAGCAAGAAATTAGAGGCTACTGTTTATTTGACTGCAAGTAAGAAGTATCTGTGGTCACAAGATCTGTGTGCAGTTTGTATAAATCCTGGTATTCTTACACCCTGTTCTTGCGGGTCCACGTCCCTGTACAGATCAGTGCTGAAATAAATGAAATATTTACATCTACATTTGCTACGTCTTGAACACAGCTATGTTTATTTCCATTACCCAGTGGAACATTTTAAGTAGCCTAGGATGGATCTCTTTGGATTCCTGTTGTGTCATTTAGGGTATCTGGGTCTTTGTGGTGTCTGTTTCCTTCCTGGTCCATCTGTTTGTGGCAGTGTGTTCTCATTTCTATTCATGTTGCCTCTCATTTGCTCACCACATCACATTCTCTCACTCTATCATCAGCATCACTCATCCATTCAAAATTGGCCCAACCATGTGTGTCATGCAGGAAAGGTTTATTTTTTCAATAGAATGGTTTGTATAAAGGAAAAAATGTAGGGCTAATGGTAATGACTATGAAGATTCTCATTCATCCAGGTCATGGTATATCTACCACAAGTAACTCAAAACAACTGGACTTGCTGAGAAATTTGAATGAAGACGTTTCACTGCTCATCCGAGCAGCTACTTCAGTTGAACTGACTGGTGTAGACTCTTCCAACTATCCAATCACAGCGGCACATTGTAACTCTTTAGAGAGGTGACATCTGAAATTCACAGAGGTGTTGATTCTGTGTAGTTACTATGATAGGATTACCAATGTGTCATGCAACTCATAGGCACGGTTGTTACTTGTGAGAGTTGCATGAATGGATGTGTGAAGAGTTCTGAAACCGCCGGGGTGCAGATGTTAGAACAGCATTGTATGTAGCAGACATGTGGTGTCGAAGACCACCCCCACCTCTTTTCAGGGATGGTTTCTCCACCTTAACATAAATCGCCTCTTTCAAACCTCTTTCAAACCAGCGATCTTCTTTATCCAAGATTAGGACATTGCTCTTCAAATGAGTGTCCCTTGTCTTTTAGGTGTAGAAAGACAGCCGAGTCTTGTCCTGTAGAGTTCTCCCTCCTGTGCTGATCCATTCGCTTAGTGAGCAGTTGTTTTGTCTCCCCATTCTTCATTATAATTTCTCAGCATGTCCAATTGTTTTGAGTTACTTGTGGTATATATAGGCTAATGGTAATAATAAAACAAACAGGAAAATCTTTTTGCATTACACAGCCAAGGTGCCATGCTAAATGCATAAATATGGGCTTGTGGGTTTTCTCTGAATCACCTCTAGCACATCATCATAGTGTTAACCTCTCAAACTTATTTCCTGTTGTATTGTATAGAGAGAGGAAGAGACTTAAGCTTCCCAGTACACAGATATAATTTCAGAGTACTCATTTATATTGTTTCTTATTTCATGTACCGTCTTCATGTTGTTTTGTGCTTCTGCTACTATCTGTGCTCTCTTTTCTTTCTTTGCAGATTTTTACAGCTTTCCCAGCATGCAACAAAAATATATGTGTAATACTTCAGTGTAGGTTATTATAAAATGTTAAAGGCCACTAGAATCTCAAAATTTCCTGTATGTGTTTAGGACAAAGGAATGCTATGATAAATGTTATTGTCCCTGCTATGGAGTGGATCATATGTGCCATGTATGACTGACTATACCACCCCTTCTTGTTAAGGGATTGTGGAAGAACTGGAGGGCTGTGAGAGGTGATAAGCAAGTTTGATACCTGGCCAGCCGAAGAGACAATGGTTGCCGAAGCTAAAACTACAAGTTGGGACAGTGATACTTTTAAATCAGATGGGAGGGGGGTATGCAGCAGGAAAAGAATTTCACATTCACTTCTTGAGAGCTCCATTGCACAAATACAAGGGGAAAATAAGAAATGCATGTACAGTGGTCCTTTACATTAACCTGTTATATAACCAAATCATTATTATTATTAATAATAACAGAGGGAGAAAAATTAAAAGTACCTCATGTAATGAATGCTCATTTTAAATATTATTGCACATGTCATCTTTTGTTTTTTGCAGACATCACTGCACCTACACTCTGGATTAAGCACCTTGTCATCAAAGATGCCAAGTTAAACAGCTCAACCATTAAACACCCAGGTATGGTTTCCCTTATCGTCTTGGGATAGGAATATAAGATCATTTACAGGCATTCTTCTCCACTTACTCCATCGGTACTGAATAAGACCGGTCAGAGAACAATCTGTGTGGAACACATTACGGTTTTATATTGCTATATGATCCAAATGAGTTTCTTGATCATATTTAGAGGTCTCTCCTCTCTATGGGAAGGGATGGGTTTGGTATTTGTAGAGGGGGCACTGCCTTGCCTGACCTGAAAAGGAAATCTGTGTCTACCCAGATAAAGGTAATAACAGTATAATGTAATTATATTTACAAAAGAAGAATTGTACATGTTATAGTTACAAAAGAACCTATAAAATGTAAACTTGTAAATAATAATTAGATAAGGACTATTCATGCAAGCCAAAGAAACTATAAAATGTAAACTTGTAAATAATAATTAGATAAAGACTACTCCTTGTGCTGTTATAGTTAAAATACCTTTGGTCTGAATCCTATACGTTTCTACAATATGAGCTACGTTTAAATTTAAAAGGTGTTGGCAAGGAATACAAATACTGTATGCAGCAAAGAAGCATTATTATTGTCTTCTCATTAGACCCAGATTAATTACCAGCCTAGGTCTTCTATTAGCTGAATACTTTTGTCTTTATGTCTACAACACTTTGGTAATGTTGTACAGCCAGGCATCTCAATTATAACCACCCACTGTAATACTTATAGCATGCATGGTATTTTCCAGCATCAGTTCTGGTGCTTATCAGCCAAAATGTGATTTGTGTGTCACAGCCTAATGCTGTTGGTAACATTGTATGTAATTTTGCTACAAATATAGTTGAATGGAAACCAAATTTTAATTTTTCAGTACATAGAGAAAAATAACTCATTTTGAGTGATTGCAGTGTAATGGTCTACTCTACTTCATATAGTTTACCATGAGTACAGAAGCAATACCATTACTTTCTGTCCTGATTGACTCATGGCATTTTAAGCTGCGAATATGAATATGCCAGTTTTTGTCCTGAATTAATGTTATTGTCTGTGACTTCTTTAAATCTTATGTCTTGTCTTTGACTTCTTTAAATCTTATGGATCTCTGACTGCTATAAATATTTCATGACAAAAAAACAGTGATGTACCTGAACCAGATGAAATTTTTGTGAGTTTTACCCTGCTTTTTTTGTTAGATAAAGCTGGTGTAAAATCATTTTTGCAAAACAGAATGGGACATTAACTGGTAAAGTGTCATTTCAACATCTATAACCAGGAAGGTATTTGAATATAAATTGCAGGATCACATTTGGTGTTTCTTGAACAACAATATCATCAGTATCAGTCACCATAGATTCTGAGAAACTGAATCTATTAAAACTAATGAAAGAGAACAGACAGCAGAAATTCAATTACCTTTTAACAGATTGGAAAATCCTTTCTGTGTGAATGAAGATCTCTTGTTATCAGTAAATTTGCATGTCCAGTTCTTAAAGGAGAATTCAACCCTAGCGTTAAAAAAACCCTACCCCCCCATCATACCCACCAAGACCCCCCAATCTCTCCTCCCCCCAGCTTAAGTGTTACCCCTGGGCAAATGCCCCTAATATTTCACTTAACCCTCGGTGCAGATTCAGTCATCGGAGTTCACAGGCGCCAACTTCTTTTCTTTGGAAATCTTCGGAATGAGAGTGGCATATCACGTATGTGCAGTTGGAGCAACTTTCTATTCCTCAACAACTGTGCATGCGCTGAAACTCATGAAGCGGCTGAAGATGGCGCCCGTGAGCTCCGAAGGCTTTATCTGCACCAAGGGGCAAGAAAACGGGGGATGGGGGGGTAGGGTTAAAATCTCCTTTAAGCAAAATATTGGCAAGGAGTAATTAATTGGCAATGGTTCAAAGTCTAAAAAGGTAGCATTGTAAGGGTTTACTAGACAGAGTTTTGGGCTCTGTCTATTAGTTTCCAGCGAGCAAAAGAGACACTGCAAGGTTCATACACATCACAGTGCTGTGTTATGCTGATGATAATGCCTTTATTACTGGTGGTGACTTATCAAGAGACCTCAGAAATTTCACATATACATTAATGAGAAGAGTATTAATACAGATATGGGTGATGAGCTTTCTGCTACATTACATCCTACAACACATATGTGACAAAAAAAACTTTAATGGGGGTCTTTAAAGTAGTTGTATTAGTTCATGTTGCAATGAAGCATTGAGGTGGAACATCTAACGTTTAACATTGTACTTAGACTCAACTCACTGCAGTTTCATCTTAACTGCTGCCCAGTCTCTGTCTCCCACATGTTTGAAGAAAAACTGTTAAGGAAAGGGAGGTCTATATTAATAATCAAAGCAGATGTGGTACTTTACCAAGGTATTTGACCCATTCACCCCACCAGTCCATAGCAGCTTATTCTGGACCACTTATTTCTCTCTAAACCATCATAAAAATACTGTAGGGATCAACCATCCTCCATTCTGCCCTTTGATTGTCAAAAGGGGGGTCAAAAGGTGGCAAGTTGCAAAGATCCAGAACCATGAGGCTTAAAATGAAATCAGTAGTACGTGCAGTTCTGGTTTTAAATGGATGCAGTCATTTTATGTTGTTGAAAATATATTTATTATTTAGTTTTATTTCACCATGGTCTAGTTACTATTCCTGTCTAGACCTGTATGTGTTTATTCCACTAGTATTTATCTAAAGACTTGCAAAATAAACCCAGCTTAGTCTTTGTGAATTCTCAAAAATTAGAAATATGCACAATATGTCACTTCAAACATTTATTTGTGCAAATTCACCAAAGATAATGAAATCAGCATTTTCAAATGTACACAATCCATATAAAAGTTTTCATGCATAGACCTCATCCAAGTATGTTAATAACCCATTTTATCATTGTGTACTATAATCTTTGTGAATGTAGGAAATCTTTAAAACAATTCTGAAAGCAATACTGTTTAAAACTGTTTATGGTCAGGAAGCAAAGGTTAAACAAACTTTTTACATTATGGGACAGATTTAAAGTAATATTGACCACTAACTGATTGTCGTTGTGATTTGTTCCACTGTGGAAAAGAGCTTCTCCCTATTAACTTAATTTCCTAGAGTTTAATGATTTTGGTGGAATAGAATCCAATAGAATAGAATCCAATTAATAATGTCCAAATAAAGATTAATATGATGCCACAAACCGTATGTCTTGTACATTGCTCAATCACAGTGATCTGGCCTTGCCACATCCAGAAAGAAAGTATTATGTAGATAAGACATTTTCACTGGAGAACTCTCCAGTGAAAATGTCTTATCTACTAGAATCCAATTAAACTCATTCTAACAAATTAACACATTAATCTGTTTATATAAATCAGTTCATTAAACACTTTCTTTTACAGCCACATAAAGTAAGTAATTTGTCAATTTTCATAAAAGTGTTTTACACCCTTTAAATAAACTGTGTACTTTATACCTAAAGTAGTCAACGGTGAACAGATTAATCATGGAAAATAATCTGACATTTTGCAAAGTAAAGTGATGTCAGGTTATTTTATAATAGGAGGCTTTATAAATGGAATGTCATGAAATATAGTATCCTATCCAAAATAACACATTTTATTTTAACCAATAGATGTCTCCAGACGGGTGCATTGATGGATTTGATGGAATCTGTGTGTCACCATAATTGCAATGAAAAATATTGATTTTGGGCCCTGACAATGCCATAGCCACTGTGGATGCAGAAACTCTCAGGCAAAATTCAATGGCAGAGGGAATATGTCCATATGAATATGTTTGACAGACTTGAGTTAAGAGGGCTGGGAAAAAGTAAAGCTCTTGGGCAGAGATTCTTCCAGGATTGCCGGTCACATAAATATTTAAATATAGGGCAATTAATCCATTTTATGAAAAGGTGCAAAGTGTACATAATGGAAGGAGGCGGGACACAAGCCAATATTCGTCATGTATCCACTGGTGTGAAAACTATATGTGGTTGTAAAAATAAAGGAGGCCCCTTAGAAGGGTATGATAAATGACTGTTAAAAGAATTTGGTTTCACTCTACCCCCCTTTACTACCTGACTGAAAGCAAAAGAAAATATATTAAGAGGTTCCCTAACCTTACAGGAGACAGTAACATGAAATGAAATGGGAGAAACGGCAAATATATCTTTACCTAAAATAGGGACGTATATAGGTGAAGATATATGTATATTGATTTGGTGGACACCGTGACTCTTTGGCCTGGTATTAATATTGGGAACTTTGCTTAGTAAAAATGTTTAATAGAAATGGCAAATATACCTTTTCACAAGATGGGTCATAGGCAATGTTTAAATATGGATGTAAATTTATGTTCTGTATGACAGGATGAACCATTTCTAACACCAACACTTTTTTTTTACTGCTGGTCAGGATCCAAGGAACTTGTGGCAGAGTATCTGCAATGTCATTTCTAGAACTAGATGGAAGCATTACTGGACAGGGTGCAGAGCCTCAAGGGAAAAAAATATAATGGGTTCTATTCACAAAGAAAAAAATAAATTTTTTTAATCTCACTTTTTATAACTCCGTTTATTTTCAATATCATTATATCCTGTTAATTCTCCTCTTTTTTTTCTCTATTCCCCTTCTTTTTTCATCCTGTGTTGATCTTTGTGTTCCCTTCCTTTTATACCTCTTTTAGCTTCTTCTCTCTCCCTATTTCTTTTTCCTTACTATTTTATAATGTTTTCGTGGCCCCTGTAGACGCCCAAACATCATCTGAAAGCATTTAAGTGTTTTCATGAAACCTTTATGGTTCACCCCAAATGTGTCACTGCCTTAAAAGAAAGGGGTGTGGTGATAGTACTTTAATATTTTCTATCCAATGTGTGATTTTAAAACCACGTTTTCTCCATCTGTATAGAGGATTGTTGATGAGTACATGCTGAATATTAGATCCTTGAGAATTTTTACATTTCGATATTAACATATATTTCTACATTCCACAGCAATTATATAGTAATATATTAATAAATAAAATTTGCTGAGTAAAAAAGCAGGGTTGGACTGAAAAAAACCCGGAGGGCCCCAACTCTCATGGGCTCCCGCCGGGCCAAAACCCCCACTTTCCTATTAAAAAGAAAACAAATTGGCCTTATGCTGCTTTGTGCATAGACGCACTGACGTTGTGGCACTTCCGCACATGCGCTGACGTCACGGCACCGGTGCATGTGCTGACATCACTGCGCCAGAGCATGCGTGGGTGCCGAACTAGGGGCAGTGGGGAGCCCAACGGGGGCACTGGACAGCAGTCCCAGTGGGTCTTGGGCCCCCCAGTCTGACCCTGGTAAAAAAGCAACTAGTGCTTACCAAACTGCCCTTCAGAAACCACAGGAGTGGATGGTAGATGTGTCAGTAAATTGGACCCAATACAAAAACAGAGAGGATAATGTAATAAGGTGTACTACTCTTGTAATAAACCATAGCAACCAATCAGCAGGTAGCATTTACTCATCACCAGTTTGATAGCTAACATACTGTATATGGGCTACTAGATCTGGGATGACTTGTATTACATTTACTTTTTGAATAAACAGAAGACAGGCACAGCAAATGGCTGGTCAAGACATACCAAAAACTACTGAAAGCTATTGGTATAAAAATATGTTGGCATTATACCTTGGCATGGGTTGCTCTGAAATAATGAATGCTATATTTGTTATTATAATTTTGCTGTATGAAAATAATGGGGATGTTTTAAAATGATATACGCATTTGTATTTGTTCAGTCTTTTGGCTTAGAACAAAAAAGCCTTTATTTTCGCTCATGCTATAAGATTTCTGCCTACTATCCAAACACATCAATGTTACAATTAATGGTGCTTTTCAGCTACTCTTTATGTACAGTACAAGCATGCCTACGGAATCCCATGGAAAGTTTTTGCAATGCCATAATAATATATTGCCATGTGCAGTGATACCTTCATAGTGGCATAGGTCACATCTGTATGGCTCAATTTTAAATACTCACCCCATAGAAAAATAGAAAAATAGAGAAATAGAAAAACCTTATTTATTTACACCTCTCAACTTGTCAATCTGACCCTTAACTGCCTTACAGTATGTCGCCTCTGTAAAATATGAGCATTCATATAAACTGTTCATGCCGCAGGAATTACCTAATGCATTACATGTGTCTGCTTGGAAAAAAACACTTTTTTCTCCTATATACACAGCTCACACTGTAATCTTCACATTTCCAGCTTTGTTTATTAGCTGGTTTGGCTGAAAGAAGCAGTGTTTTTCTATTTAATGGTTATATTCCTGTCGCTGAAGGGATCGCCTTGCAAAAACATTTGCATTGTAAATTTACAGTGTCACTTTTAGACAAACAGTATTCATTTTTTTAAGAGGGAATTCAGTTAAAAGGATAATCACATTTTACAAAATTAATTTGGTCTGACACTGTTTAAAGAAGGTCACAAGCAGATGAACGCAAATTTTCCTACAACATTAACCCTTTGGGCACAGTTCTACCTATTTTTGAAAAGGGCCTTGAGTGGCTACAGGATATATTTATTTGATAAAAATATTTCTATTGGAACAAATTTCAATCGTCAAATTTGCTGAAGGCAATAAAGTGAAAAATAGCAAACTCAGCCCACCTTTGAGGTCCAGTGTTTGGAAAGTTAGGGATGCCACCTTTGGGCTGCTGTAAATCCATGCAGGGGGGTGGGCGGTGATGTCATGGGGGTGGGACAAGTAACACTGGGGCAGGACTATGACATTGACTGATCGCCACATAAATCAAGTAGAGTCCTGTCCAGATTTTGTCATTTGAAAAAGCAGGCAGTCAGTTTTGATGAGTTAAGATGGGACCCTAAGATAGGATCTATTTTTTAGATGTGCTGTCTAGGTCAACACCAGAGAGGAAACAACCCTTGATTAGAATGGGTCACCTCTAAACTCATAACAAGATTTAGATATATGAAAACCTTGCTCTATCAGTCAGCACCATTCCCAAGACTTTATAGTAGAACAAATAAGTAGTCACTAACAGTCCCATGCAAAACTGACTTCAATTTAATATTTTAGGAATATGTTTAATTCTGAACCCATGGCCCATATTCCATTTTTGTAAAATATTGCATAAAGCTGTTAATCTTGGCTCATGTAACTTTGTGGAATCACTAGGAATCGAACTCAGTGTTTGGAGACTCCTGCATTATTTTGGTGAACCACTTTTGTGCTTTTGCTGGACACTTCAGTGGACAGACATTTAATAATGTTTTTTTTCAACTCCTTTACCTCATCTTGCCTCATTAACATGTGCATCTTACCTTGTTAACAACGTGTTTCTAGTGATGGGCGAATTTATTTTTCAGGGGCAAATTCGCAGCAAATTCCCGCGATTCGCCGCCGGCGAATAAATTCGTGAAACGTCATTGAAAATTCGATGGCGTTAAAAAAAAATGGCGAAAACCACGCAACGCGTCGAAAACGCAACGAATACGATGCGCGACTTGTTTCGCAAATTTTTTCGCCAATTCGCAAATTTCTCTGGAAATTCGAGAATTTTTCGGCGGAGCGAAACGGGGTAGATTCGCCCATCACTACGTGTTTCCCATTTCCAATTATAGAACCCTTATAAACCTGTTCCTGTCCAGTGATCCTTGTTGGATTGGGCTCAGGAGCTCAGATGGTCAAGCAAGGATCACTGCTTCAAACCACAAGTATTTGTATTTCAAACCACAAGCCCCACTTTGCCTTCCCTAATATCATCCAAACTCCTGCACCTTGTTTCCCTCATCTGTTCACTATATGCTGAGTAGTGCTGGTGGCTGCCATGCTTCTTTCTGAGGGACCTTGGTGATGATCCCTCAGCTTTGAGTGCCCGTGCTTGTCAGTGAATGGTCGCTTCAAAAAAATTTTCATTTAGTGACAGTACATTCCACTCATTTGACAATAATAATAATAATGGCTTAATATTAATATATTCAATGTAATTATTATTATTAGTACTACTATGTTAATATACACAATAATATAAATGTGTATTACATATTATCACCCCAGACGCTGCCAAAATTCTTATTCACTCTCTTATCATATCGCGTCTAGACTATTGTAACTCTCCCTTAATTGGCCTTCCCCTCCAGAAACTCTCACCTCTCCAGTCCATAATGAACACTGCTGCTAGGCTTATACACCTCAGCAACCGCTCCTCCTCTGCCATACCATTCTGCCAATCCCTGCACTGGCTTCCACTCCCCTTCAGAATTAAATTCAAATTACTGACCCTGACATTCAAAGCACTTCATAACTCTGCCCCTCCCTACATCTCTGAACTAATCTCCATTTACTCACCCAACCGCCTACTACGCTCCTCTACTGACCTGCTACTCAACTCTTCTCTCATTACCTCCTCACATGCTCGCATTCAAGACTTTGCAAGAGCTGCACCCCTCCTCTGGAATTCTCTCCCACGGTCTGTCCGACTTTCTCCCAATCTTTCAGCTTTCAAGAAATCTCTAAAAACCCACTTTTTTAGAGAAGCCTACCCTCACTGTTAACCACTCATTGCAATACCGCTTACATTACTACATCTCTCACCCACTTTACTCTAATCTTGCCCTCTCCCACACCTTGTGTATCATTCCCTTCCCGTTAGCTTTTTCTGTACAGGGCCTTCCTCACCTCCTTTATTGTGATGTATGTACAGTAACTCCATATTTATTGTGATGTATGTAACTCTTTATGTTCTATATATGTAATTCATGTGATTTGGTTGTATAATCACATTCACTTTACAGCGCTACGCAACAAGTTGGCGCTATAGAAATACATGTTAATAATAATAATAATAATAATATTAAGTGGCCATAATTATGTATTATTAATACATTAAATATTACTAATAATTTTACACTAATCAAAAAACAAGGAAATTACAATACATTCTCAGTTCATTGTATGTGCCAAGATAGTTAAAGGACAAGGAAAGTGTAAAATAGAATAAGGCTAGAAATGCTGTATTTTATATAGTAAACATAAACATAAACTTACTGCAACACAAACCTAATCAAACAAATGATTTATGCTTTCAAAGTTGGCCACAGGGGGCTGTCATCTTGTAACTTTGTTATACATCTTTGCAAGACCCAGACTGTGCACATGCTCAGTGTGATCTGGGCTGCTTAGGGATCGTCATAAATGATCAAAACAGCAAAAGTCAAATAATATGCCAATACAGCAAGACTGATTAATAATCACAATATATAGACTGCACTGGGCCCTGTGTTGTCATGTAATCTAATGTGGATTTTATAGTTTTTGTATTGTTTAATACAAACTTTCTCCAACTCTGCAGAACCTCCAAATAGAATCCCAGTTTATCTGTTTAAATCTGGCTCCATGATCTTTGTCCCTTCAGCTGGAGTTGGAAACAGTAAAGGGGATGTAAAAGCAAAAATAAAATCCAATACAAATCTCTACACAGTCGCTGATTGCAAGCTCTGCATGGCTGTGAAGTAATGCGGGGACTCCCCCTGCTGTTCATAAGTATGATTGTTTCCCTACCCAGCAGTTAGGGAATGTCTGACAATTCCTATAAACAGCAGTAAATGAAAGGAGAATTTTATGGATACAGTCAGGTTTCTAATAAAAACAGTACACATTTTATATTTAAAGTATATTGGAGATAGATTTTTTTTCATTATTGAAAGTAAAAAGGGGTTTTTATTTGTTTACCTTTCCTTGTCCTTTATGTGCTGTATAAGCCCAGAGTTCTCCATGTGCTCATGGAACAGAAACATTACTTGTCAATATACATTTTACCAGTTGGCTGAACGGTGAATTCTTTGTTTGGAAAAGGAGGTGGATTCTTTTTGAGAGAAGGCTAATGAAAGGCAGATAAAGGAGTAGATCAATAGAAATTAAGATAGTGATTTAGAGAAATCAAATACTCTAATGAGCGCTGAATAGATATCCCTGGCACAGGCCTGCTACTCTTAAATCATCTGTTTAACCCTGCACTGTCAGGGCCAGTATTCAAATCTGCAAACATATGGGGTGAAAGTATTTTTTTAACTATTAGAGATTGGAATCTAACTTTAAGAAGCTTTACGAGAAGCTCATAGTCTATGCAAAGTATTGTTTTACATTTAATAAGAAAACAAAGGTTTTGTAAAATAAAAGGTATTGTTAAAGTATTGTAAAATACATTTATTTTTATGGGATTTATTTTGTAGGATAAATAAAAAAGGACAGTGAAGAACGGTCCTGAATACCAGGGAGGCTTTTGAGACGGCCCTTTATACAAAACTCTATCTATTCATACAGTTCTTGTTTTCTATCATACCCTGATAAGACATTCTAATACTATTAAATAATGCAACCCTCATCTACCCAATCTCAGTGCTGTGCCCATGAAACACATAAGGCTATTATGTACCCTAAATTTGTTTAAAATCAACTTTACAATGGCAGGTCATGTCATATGTGTGGTCAGCCAAAACATAGTTGGTACAAAACATCTCATCTGCTCATGCCCCAATGCTTTAAATCAAATATCACATCACAGGTGACATCATTTATAATAATTTTATTGCTACAACATGTACAGGCATGGGACCTATTATCATAGTCATACTCTAGCCTTTTTAATATCCACCCCCTAAGCTGTAGCTGTTAGCTATACCTTTAGAGCCTATCCACATCTCCTACCCTGACTTTTCATTTGCACTGATTGACTGTTAAATTGAACTAGAGGAGCGTCTGAGTGGAAGGAGATGGAAAAGTGAACAAAAGAAATTGATAAGGTATAAATTTAACAATAACCAGCCTACTGTATATGTTGAGTCTGATGAATAACGCCCCTTTAGTATTTTAATGTCTTTTTTTGTAAAAATAGATAAACTGCAAATGGGCCCCATTTAGGGTTGCCAGAGGAATATCCAAAACTTGCTTTTCATTGTGCTGAATTGTAGGACTGTGTAGGCTGATCCCCTCAAATACCAAGAGTGGACATAGTGTCCAAGTACTGTGTATGCAAATGTAGATCCACATGCCTGGTCTTGATAGCGTTCTCACCTGCATTTACCTTTATGGATAAAAACTCTGAAAATCCCCCCATAGCCTAAAAAGTAATTAAGTCTGAGCAGCAGAAGTTTTCTCCAGTTACAATGTTGATGCCAGTTTTGAGATTGGCAGGAAAAAGATAGTACAGGGCCAACCCTGGCTTTTTTTTCAGACTGCTCTTATTTGTAATGCTGCCAAAACAAGGCTGAGCTGCATAGCAGCAACTATAATAAAGAAGAGGACTTAAATGCTATTTACAGCATTCCCATCTGGGAGCATTGCAACACTCAGGTACAGTGTTAGGATTCTAGTACTAATCTCAGTGGTTTTTCAATACTAATCGTCTCATTTGTCTGTGAATATTTGGCAGCCTCCTTGGATTTTATTCTTCTTTGCAGACAGCCCTGACAACCAAGTTGACAGTTTTTTTTTTTTTCATAGAGCTGGCCCAGACAAAGACGAAATTGTTGGCATGCAAAGTGTTAGAGAATATACATTGGATGTTTCATTAATCTCTGTAACTGTTTAGCCAACCCTGCCCCATATCAGTTATGTTTATACTAGTAGTGAGTGCCAGTAGGTAGAGCCTTCTAGCCTACTACCTCCTTTGTTAAAGATGCCCATATTGCCTTGTGGGGTATCGGTATAACTGTAAGGAAGGGAAAAACTTCATAGTCATAATTTCAGCCCCAGCAGCTGTGGTGATATATAGTAAAACGACATGCTCTGATTTTAGGCTTTCATTGTACAGTACACTAGTTTTGAGGTCACATCAATATATATAATGCATAATATCAATATATAATATCATAATTTTACATTTCATGGATTTTACACCATTTCTTTTCCTGGTGGGGTTCTACTATTATTGAAGCAAGATCAGATGAACCCCAGAGGCAAGTGCTGCTGCATGGAGGTACACAGAGCTAGTTCTGTTTTCTTCAGGTTTGAAGTTTAAAGGACAAGGAAAGTGTAAAATAGAATAAGGCTAGAAATTGTGTATTTTGTATACTAAACATAAACGTGAACTTACTGCACCACAAGCCTAATCAAACAAATGATTTATGCTTTCAAAGTTGGCCACAGGGGGCTGTCATCTTGTAACTTTGTTATACATCTTTGTCTGACACTGGCACTGCACATGCTCAGTGTGATCTGCTTGAGTTTTGCATGGCTGGTAAGTAAGGCAGGGGCTCCCCCTGCTGTTCATAAGTGATTGTTTCCCTGCCAGAAGCACTAAATGAAGGGAGAATTTTACTGAATACAGTCAGGTTTCTTATAAAAACAGTACACATTTTAAAATTAAAGTATATTGGAGATAGATTTCTTTTTCATTAAAATAAGTAAAAATGGGATTTTATTTCTTTGCCTTTCCTTGCCCATTAACTTACACTGTTTTACTTAAATTTACTCACACAGGGTCACATCTTGAGCAAAATCAATTGCTGCTTAGACCATTTTTACAATGCGAAACTAGAGAAAGAGAGAACTTTTGTAATAATACTAAGGAAATCATTATGTGTCATCATTGCACAAACATCACGTGCAACCAGCATATACTGTACGGCATGCAGGCCTTTATTTGTGGAAAGGCCACCTAGGCCCGGGCCTAGGGCAGCAGGATTTTAGGGGGTGGCATGCTGCCCAGCCACACCGACACTGTATCAGAAACACTGGGGATACACAGGAGATATGATTTTTTTTACATATACCATGCGCCAATCCCCATTGCTCTGGTCTTGATGTTGAAAATCTGCTAATAAAGGGCAGAGTATGGGGGGCGACGAACGGCAGTGGGCCTAGGGGTGTAAATCCGGCCCTGACGGCATGGAACTTTAACCAATATATCTAACACTTGTTTTCTTTTTGCAGAGAAGGCCAATTCATGTGACCAGGAGAGACAAAGTGCTCTGGAGGAAGCCAAACTGAACCCGAGAGAGGGAATTGTTATTCCAGAATGTGCCCCAGGCGGACTTTACAAACCTGTGCAGTGCCACCAGTCTACTGGATATTGCTGGTGTGTTTTAGTAGACACTGGTCGTCCATTACCTGGAACATCAACACGGTAAAACAACTTAGTTTGATTGAGCATGATTAATGCAGCAGAAATATTTTCCAACTGTACATGATAAAATCTTAGGGGCAGATTTACAAAGGGTCTAACCCTCTAATTTTTTTAAATGTGCCTAATTCGATCAAATAAAAATCATTTGATTTCATCGTTTGTGCAAAATCCTTCGATTTGCTAGGACTTTAAAAAATTTCAGGACAGGTTTTAAGAGGTCCCCCATATGCTACAATGGCAATTCGGCCATTTTCAAATTAAACATGAAATCCAATTTCAAATTTTTATTAAAGCATTCATAGCTGTTTTAAGCTCATTTAAAAATCTCAGCTGTCAATCAAATATTGTCTGCCCCTCCTCTATGCCTTAGGCATAAAGGAGGGACAGATAATTACTTTCACTTTCCATTCAGCACTTCCTAGATGCCACTGCTCCCCACACATTCACCCAGTTCTCTTAACCATTTAATAGTGTAGCCAGGACATGGGGATAGACATCAGGTCCCCCATTCTGGTGCACAAACAAGATTCTGAGATGATACAAGGCTTGTCTTAATAACAGTGTCCACAAAATGGCTCCTGCCTGCTTGCTATAATTATGAATTCCCAAACTGAAGAAAACAAGATTAAAATAATTTATATAGTGTAATTAATGTTCACTTTGTTTGACTAGTGTGATAAAATATGATTTTGAATATTTTTTTAGGGTGACGGGTCCACTTTAAGGTGGCGAAGTGGGGAATTCAAAGGATTTTAAAGGGCCAGAATTTTTTAAATTTGAACTTTATTTGAAAATTCACTTCGACCCTTAGGGGTAGATTTATCATTGGTCGAATTTCAAATTGAAAAAAATTCGACCATGTGAATAGGTAGGGCAGTAAAATACTTTGAATTCGAATATCGAATTCGAAGGATTTTACCACAATTGATTGATCGAACGATCGAATAGGAAAAATTCGATCGATTGATAAATCGTTTGAATCAATCGATTCGTATCTTTGATCTGGCGAACTAGGTGATTGAATAAAAATTTAAATGGGAAGTACTTCGACATTCGAATGGTCAAATATTCGAATAGATTTTTATTCAAATTATTCTAATCATTCCATTCGATTGAAAATTCACTGGTAGAATTGGTCTTCAAAAACATTTGAAAATTCGAATTCGAATGTTTTTGAAAATTCTATTGAACTTCGAATCCTTCATGTGAATTTAGTAACTCTGCCCCTTAGTAAATGTGCCCCTTAGTGTCCGACTAGGGTGCAAGGGGCTCACCATAAAACCTGACCCTCAGGCTCACTCTTTAAACTGTTTTTCCATCTCTCTTCATTCACTTTCTTTATTCTCTTAATCATTTTTACAAAAATATTTACATCTGTGCTTCCCTCCATTTCTTCTAAGTTTTTTTGGTATCCTGGTGGGCCAGTCTGACTCTGAAATTACTCACTTACTTGTGTTTTAATCAAAATGCCAAATATAAACTAATGACTGTCAATGAATGTAAGGTTTATAAGTCTTACATAATCACATAGAGTGGGTCTTATTTATTCTTCTATATTTTGGAATGTACAGATTTTCTTTTCCAAAAGAATATTCATAGGAATTAATTATTCCCTTAAAGTTTCAGTAACAATAATATGTTAGAACCCTTGTATGGACTAAAAATGAAGCAAGTTTGAATGTGCCAGAAAACACCAATTAAAAGTTTTCTTAGTTCTTTAACCTCTTGTATGATGTTTAGTGAGTTCAAATTGCCATGTTTCTAGTCTGTCCCCTAAAATCTTTTTAGAGACTGCAACTGTTATATATTGATGGGATTGAGATATAGTCTTTGTGAATTAGTGGCTATATCCACAGGATCCCGTAATGGCAGAGAGAGTAGTCGTAATAAAGACAGACTTCAGTCATAGCTTTATGAAGACCTATTCCTAGTAAATTCATACCATTGAGCAAGGCACAACAGGGCCAAGGCATTTTTAAAGTTAGTCTACATTGGTTGAAACTCCACTGGTGCTTTGGGGGAAGTATAAATACATACGTTATTTTATGTATGCAAATAGACCTTGCAAATCACACAACAGGACAGCACAGGTTAGTGTATTAATGGGACAGTCTCACTATGTTGCTGACTGTTATATTGCCAGAACTTAGATCCAGACAAATGACACAAAAAAATGAATGCACGCATGGCCATATTGTTTTGCTGGTTTTGATTAAATATAAAACTGAACATCAAATTTCTGCAGCTATGAAACTCCTGTGTGCGAAAGTGATGCCAGATGGAAAACTACGGACGCTGAAGACCCATTTAAAGACAGAGAATTAGCAGGTTGGAAAAAAATAATGATAACATCAATGTTTTCCAGGTTTTAGATCCTGTTACCTTAAAGTTATACCAAATGTTTTTGCTGTAGCAGTAGGCCACCATGCACTAAACTAAAAAGAATAAGGATAGACATTCTTTAAGTTCAGTCTCACACTTTTATTTGTCATTATTTATCAATTATATATCAGGATTCTTTTTTCGGGTTTGACTGGCCTGCTTGGAACAAACATATAGGGTTGCATTTGTCATTGCTCAAAATTGACTCCTGTGAAGCACTGCTGAGGCCAAGGCAGCCCTATATCCTTATGTCTTGGGGGTAGCTAGGGGGCTTTTAAGGAGACATTCACATACCCCCTTCAAAATGCAGCACTGCCACTGACAAGCACTTCTACATACTGCTGCACACAGCCAGTGTAAGGACATTTGCCTTGACTGGACACCCTATATGCATATATACTGAAACAGATGGAAAACTGCACCCAAATCATCTACATGGTGTATGCCATTAATTCCCACGTTTTGTAAGGTAAATTATTTAAAATGGGTTGGTTCTTCATGATGCGTAGAGGCCCTTTAGGATATTAGGGCAAAAAAAGTCCCATCTACCTTTAGTTGGAATCCACCTAGTTGTATTCATCAGGATCCCCAGTTGTTCGTGCCCTGGATTAGTGAGATTGAAGTATTCCATAGCAATCAGCTAATTGTGTCTCAGACTAGAAGTATAGTGAACATACATACTTATTGTTATTTAAACTCGACCTGTTGCAATGGTTCCCTTCTCCATGTAGCACTTTGGACCAGAAGGGTTGAGTGATGTCATGATGGGTATAACTAAAATAGATGCATGAATTAACTGCGGTTTTGCTTGGAATACAAGCACCATAAGACTCTTGTCATTGTGTTACACTCTTAGAGCAACAAACTAATGTTGGAAGTATGTTTATATAGTTCGGCACTGGTAAGAAATTTGATTTGAGACTTGAGTTTTGCAGTGTTCACACCTTTCTCATACAAGCAATCTATGTCCTTTTAGCATTCAGCCAAATACGTAATCCTTCTCTAAAACCAGATCTAGCCAGCCATAAACAAAATCAAATTAAAAATATATAATCTTTTAAAAACACTACTCTTCAATGCCAGCAGTTTCTGATAACCATTAAAAAACAAAAAAAGGTCTTTGATTTGTGCAGTATACAGTAGCCCTGACTTGTGTGTGATTAATCTTACCTCCATTCTAGCAGAGATCAGCCCCGGTCATACATTCCAAGGGCTGATCAGGCTTTAAAGGGAAACAAGCATTTCTTAAAACAATTACTGCCTTCAAAGGTAGCTTGAGACAACATGGCTGTGTCCCAGAGGAAGTACTTTACTAAGATAGCAAAGGAATCAGCTGCATTTAGAGAGAGGGTCCTAGCCTCTGTAAAGCAAAAACCCCCATCAAAGGCAAAAAAGGATCACATTTCCTTTTTGTTTGTGCATCAGAATTAATGTGAACATTCCAGACACCCTGTTCCAACTGGCTCAGTGTGAGCTTTATCTCTTTTATCTTATCTCTCTACACTCCTATGGCAGGGGATGGAGATGCACTGCCAGACTGCAGTAGGCACAGATGGTTCTATATCCCTCTAATATATAAGTAATTACATTGTGTGATTGTCTTTATTCACATTGTCATTAATTTTACTGAGCTCTGCACATTGATTATTTAGGCACAGGGAATCAATGCCCTGTAGAGCTTACAATCTATCTTTAGTGCCTATGGAGATTAGGTAACTTGCCAAAGGAATTGCATCAGAAGAATTAAGAGGAACATTCCAGACACCCTGGAAATTGTACAATAAAGATAAGGAGTCTACCTACAAGCATGTAATGCTTAAGGTGTAACAGAACATTACCCAGTCTGACAGCCCCATCTACAGTCTCATGGAGTCACATAAACAGGCAGTGGAGGATAAGGTCCACTTCTTGCTACAGTGTACCCCCAAATACTCAGCACTGAGGGACACCCACTTCCAGAGATTCTCCAGCCACATCCCAGACTTCACATCCATAAAAGAAGAGATAAAACTCCACAACCTACTGGGAGAAGAGGCAGTGACAGCAACAATAGCTGCACAATATGTAAGCGACTGTCATAGACTGAGAGAGAGACTTTCCCCTATTCCCATAAACTGTCCCCCCGACCCCCACCCATTTCACCCCAATACCTGCTTTGGCAATGCTGAATGTATTTGGTCCTGCCAATAAAGCTCATTTGATTTGATTTGTATTATGGATAGCGTGTACACCATGTTACTCTGTACATGCACAGTTTATTTTCCTCCTTTAAAAAGAGAAACTAAAATGCAGAATAAAGTAGCCTTCGTGTATTAATGCATATGGTTTAGTTCTCCATTAAGGCTGTTGGCAATGGGAAGTGACACAGCCACGCAATGCATTAAGAGAAAGACAAGATTTACTTTAGTATGGTCAACAGTGGTCCTTAAAGTATGGAATTATCCACTGTAGTAATAACTACAGTGGATAAATCCATACTTTAAAGTGGTATATCCATTTTGTCAGATACTCCTTGACAATAACTGCATTCACAAAGAACCAAAATGATTGCAGCTTACCAAATCAAGCTATATAAATCATATATATAACTTTGGGTAACTTTTGGTTCTTTGTGAACGCAGTCATTTTCAAGTAGTATCTAACAAAGTGAACATACAGGTGTGGTACCTGTTGTCCAGAATGCTCAGAGGTTTTCCGGATAATGGATCTTTCCATAATTAGGGTCTTCATACCTTAAGTCTACTAGAAAATCCACCTGGATCTGGGATCCCCAACCCTTGTTACTTGTCAGCCACACTGAAATGGAAAAAAAGTTGAAGAGCAACACACGCATACAAAACGTTCCTGGGGGGCCTAATATGGGCTGTGATTGGCTGTTGGTAGTCTCTATGTGGACTGGCAGCCAGCAGAAGGATGCAACTAAAGCTTACCTTCAAACCAGTAATTCAAAATAAGCAACTGCTTTAAGGCCACTGGGAGCAACATACAACAGGTTGGTGCATTACATGTATGTTGCTCACAAGGCATTGGTTGGGGATCACTGATCTGGATGTTGGCAGGATGGTGGTAGGTTCAGTCTGCATTTGGATGGAAAACTACATTCCCCAGAATTCTATTTCCTGAAGCATGCACTCCCTTTGGCAGCAGCCTAACTTAAACCAGAAGGGAAATGGTCTCTGAAACTGGGGTTTAAGAATTGGACCCTATTTTATAGAGGCCACAAACAAGACTAAGGTGCTAAGTCATTTATATTATTTTTCCCCAATATATTAAGGGTTACATGTACTGTTAATATAAATAAATTTTGTTACAACACCACCACCTGCTGGTCAATTTCCAACAAGTCTGACCATGTAGTCAAGGAAGTTGTCAGGAGAAAGAAATAGAGCTGCTCTGATGTTCTGCTTAGGAAAGATTTGAGATTGGCAGGGCCACTCCGCCAATGAGGCGAGTTGAGAAACTCGCCTCAGGCGGCAGCACCCCACTGGATACCAGGGGTGGCAAAAATGCAGCTCCTGGTACTTTAAGAGCAGAACTTCCGGTTTTCAAACCGGAAATTTTGGCTCTTCCAGCGCAGAGTGCAATTATGCGCTCTGTGCTGGCGTCCTGGCCCTCTGACGCAAAAAGGCGCAAAAAGGTGAGCACACGTGGGAGGGGGGCGGCAGCAACACAAACTGCCTCAGGCGGCAGAGGGGCCAGGATCGCCCCTGGAGATTGGTTTCTATTTTACTTATCTGTTATATACTGTGTATCCTGTGATTGAATGGCTGCCCCCATGGCTACACAGCCGATTGTTTATATGAACTATAGTTGTGTTTCTGAAACAAACACACCAGTTTTACCAGTGCAGAGCAAAAGTACTATTATTATTATATTGTCCTTCAATTCAATTTTGGTGTTAAGGAAGTTGTCAGGAGAAAGAAAGGGGAAAAATGAGTTTCCTAAATTAATAAAAATATAATGTACTATTGTGCTGCACTGGTAAAAGTGATCTGTTTGCTTCAAAAACTATAGTTTAAATAAACAAGCTGCTGTGTAGCCAGGGGGCAGCCATTCAAAGCTGAAAAAGGAGAAAGGCACAGGATACACAGCAGATAACAGATCAGCTCTGTAGTATACAATGTGATTATCTAGAACACATCTGTTATCTACTGTGTAGCCTGTGCTTGAATAGCTGCCCCCATGGCTATACAACAACTTGTTTATATAAACTATAATTGTGTTTCTGAAACAATCCAGTTTTACCAGTGCAGCACAACAGTACATTATATTTTCATTAATTTAGGACATTTCATTTTTTGCTTTTACTGTTTCTTTAACAGTACATGTATCCCTTAATATCTTGGAATTTAAAACAAATAATGAATGTACATTGAAAATATCTTAGAATAGAACTCTCAGCCAATTTTAAATCCACTTATTTTAAAGGTTTACTTATCCTTTAAAGCACTACATGATAGAGCTAATTATTCATATGTATCAGGGTGACAGCAAATTAAAAAAAAAAAATTGTCAGTAAACTTCTGTAGGCTCCACACGTTTATAAAAGCTTTTGTCTTTATAAACAAAAGAATTGCTTAAGTTCTGTACTGGGTATTTAAATAAATGAGAAAATGTTACTTTGATTTATGGAAGGTATTTCTCTTTGCTTAGCAACCAGATTTAAATGAAGAGAGTAAAAGGAATGATGTTGTTCCAGCTTAGTAATACGATTTAAATAAACAGAGCCAGAAACATTTGTATCAGTTGAATAGGTTTGTGGCATTGCACAGACTGTATAGTTACTGGCACCAACACATTGATTGACTAATTGATTTCACAACCTTTTAAACATCTTATATATATTTGTGTTTGTGTCTTGTCCTACAACTATAACCTCAAACACTTGGAATCCACTGGAGTCATTTGTAGAGTATACAGAAATAAGAAATGTTGCTGCTGTGGATCATTTGACATAGAAGTCTATCCATGTTAAAAAAAAAATGTATATTCAGAACCCAGTCCGTGGATAATCCGTTGAACTATGAGTTTTGGGTCGACAACTTGTGTGTGGTCTCGCTGTCCTACTGGTAGATTGAAGGATTTCCATTGGAAGCAGTTGTAATCCATAAACCAACATGTTTAATAGGTAATGGGATTCTAACTGAATAGGTGGCCTGTGGTACAGGAGAAGGGAGGTTGTATCCAGCCATCTAAGATAATGGCAGTTTGTTTAACTATGTTTAACACAATGGAAATTATAGCTATGGTTTGTATTATTTCTTTCAAGGAGAAGGAAAGCTACCAAGGCAGTTTGTTGCCAATAGATTAGCCACAACAGTGCAAGCTAGAACACCATTTTTATTCTTAAGAATGCTTTTCCATATCTGAGTAAACAGCTCTAGACACTGTATAAGAAAGCAGCTGCCATATTAGCTTGGTGTGACTTAACTTTTTTTATACATGGATTAAATAAAGATTTTTGTTTTTTAACAAGCGAAGTCTGGTGTATGCAGAATTCCAGTATTTTCTCCCTGACATCCCTTCCTGCCTGAGCCTCTCCCCGTTCACTCATAGCTCTGAGCTCAGATTATAGTAGGGAGGGGAGGAGGGAGGGGGGAAAGGGAGGGTGAGAGAGAGCTGCAAACTGAGCATGCTCCAGCCCAAGCCCTGGAGGTTTAAGATGAAAACAGAAAGTCTGATACAGACACCCGTGTGCACGCAATATAAGGAAATAAATGCTTCTTTCTTTTGGTAGAGGACTTCGAGCAGCATTACTTTGAGGGTTTACTAATATACTTATATAGACCTTTCTGATGAAGCTTACTTTGTTTTAATCTTTCCTTCTCCTTTAATTGCTACTTACAAAAATTTCCATTAATGGATTCTTTGGTTCTGTCCATGGCCTTACCCGCATAACTTTGGGCCCTTGAACACCCTGTGCTGCAGGATTATACTTCTAACTGACAAGGGGCCTTTGGGAGGTGATAATGAGGTTTATATTATAAAGACAATGAGACATTGTCTCAAAATTCTAATAACCAATTTGCTCCTTACATTGTACAGCCTTTTGAGATTTCATTGGAAAGCTGTATTAAATAATGCAGGTTATTACATCCTGGGTAAGTCTTTGCACCATGTGATGATGGGTGCATCTAAACTAGAGGCCTGATAGCCATGAGATAGTTAATAATGCTGTTGCTATCTACTGATGGAACGTAACTCTGCTTCCTTTGACATAAACAAGCCTGCACCCATAAGTTACATAGACAGCTGAAATGAATTGCATCTGTAGTTGCCTTTGCTGTGTGCTGGGAATCTGCTCATTGTTTGACAATCTCCTTGTATGGATTAGGAAAACATTGATGTCGGGAAAGGAGAGTAGATCAGAAGGAGATTAAGGAATGAAGGCAGATTTACCTTGTCCTCTCCAGTCCCTTTACAAAGGCATAATGAGAACCAACTGATGGGAGAATCGGTTTGATCTATTAAATAGCACCGGGGAGATTTAAAGCCACAGTAAACCCTCACAAATCACTTTGGATAGCAGGGGCAAAGGGGAGGATGCATTGCATACCTGCAGTAATCGTTACTGACTGCTTTATAACTTCCATGAGGTTCTCTGTGATGTCTCTTATCTCTGCAGTACTTTACCAGCTGTGTGGATAATAGAGATGCTGGTTTCAGTTACATTTTAGGGCTAGAGCAGACGGGGAGATTCGGGGGCATTTTGTCGCCTGGCGACTTGTAGCGGCGACTTGTAGCCCCCGAACCTCCCCGAATAGACAGGTCCTTAGGCGCACCGGCGTGACTTGAAATCGCCTGCGCCTATTCGGGGAGGTTCGGGGGCTACAAGTCGCCGCTACAAGTCGCAGGCGACAAAATGCCCCCGAATCTCCCCGTCTGCTCTAGCCCTTAAGCAACATTGTCACATTGCTTCGCAAGAATAGTGGACAGGAACATATTTAGCTGCCATTCTCATGTGCTGAATCACTCACAAAGCTGATATCTGCTGACACATGCTAATATGGTGAATAGAAATGGCTTCTGATAATTGTAATGCAGCCCAGTCTAGATGCAAATGTCTTTATATATTGTCCCACACATACCAACATTGGCTGCTTTTGGTTCTAGTAAATCATGTAATCTTGTGATATTGTTCTTTTAGTCTAACATCATCTTGCAGGTGATTCTAATGGCCCAAACATGGTTCCCCCTACAAAGTCCTAATTTGATTCTTTTGACAATCAGTTGGTCCTGTAGATTTAGGAAGTGCTAAGAAAATGGTTTAAAATGAGGGATGGACTGTCCAACAAATACCTTAAGTATCATAAGATTACTGATATGGGAAACAAGTTGCAAGAACATGTAGAACATCAAATCCCAACCTAATGACCTCAAAGCTTGGCTTTCATGAGTAAATAGGCATTACGGTGACTGCCATTTAGACGGAGTCCACTGCTTCAAGCTTCTCTGTGGGAGCAACCTCGAAGTTTGGGAACTGTTTTTATAAATCTGAAATGCTTGAATATCACTCAGTTTGTTGGCTCCCTGTTAACACCATTTTTGATGTATTTTTGCCACCTTATAATTTGTTGGTGCACATTGTGGGGCGGCAGTTGCAGCCAGTAGCACACTCCATTAATGAAGCTGTGAAGTGATACCAGTGATCTCCAATAGTGATGTGCTGGCCAACCCTATACCCGCGGGTCAGGCGGGTTCGGGTCGACCCTGAGATGATTTTTGTGGGTGGCGGGCGGGTGCGGGTTGAGCTCTTCTCCTGCTCTCCCCGCCCAGTGGAAGCGAAACACCAATTTCAGAAATTACCCTTTTGCAATTCTATTATGACGACAGGTGACTTAGTGGGACCAGAGGCTGTTTTTCTCCAAACATCTCTTCTTCAATTCCATGTGAAGCTGTTCTTAATTGTCCATCAAGTAGCTCATATATTGGTTTGGTGGAAATGCCAAGCTTTCCATACACTGACATACTTTATTTATTTATTCCAGTAATACTAGAAAATACTCCTGCTGCTTTTTATTAGCTGTTCAGCATTAAGGCCTCAGCACACAGTCTGCATTTTTCTAAAAAATCTAACTTGGCAAAAACGCTCTTTTTCTTGAATAGCAAATGAAAGGATCATATTTGTACTGAGTATTTCTTTCTTTACAGCTGCTGACTTGTTTGTCCCTCCTAGGTTGCCCAGAAGCAAAGAAGCTGGAATTCATCACCAGTTTATTGGATGCTCTCACTACGGACATGGTGCAAGCCATCAACTCAGCAGCGCCTGCCACAGGCGGGAGGTCAGTTACAAGGAATTTATTGGGGAGTAGTTTCTGAAAAATGAGTCTCACTAAATCCGCATGGGGTTTTTTTATTAAAAAATCAGATCTCTGAAATGTTTCAGATTTTTGCCGAAAAACCACGAAATCTTTGGATTATTGCACGAAACCCAACAGCATATCTTCAGGACTTCTTCCATTGACTTATATACAACCTCTGCAGGTCTGAGACTTCAGACTTTTTCCATAAAAATCTGAGGTTTTTTTTCACAAACAATTTGGATTTTATAGTGATTTAAAATAAAATTTTTGCCATTCAGGCATTAATAAAAATAAGTATGGTTTGCTGGGAAGTAACCCATAGTAGCCAAATACTTTTATTTTCAAACAGGGGACCAGTAAATGCCTAAAGGTTACTACATTGTTACATTTTATTGCAAAAAGATTTTCTATTGGGATTTTTTTGTGGTTCTTTTGCTAATCCACTCACTTATGGCAGTATACAAAGAGACCTCTAGGCCAATGGTTAATTACAGGGCTGATGGGGCCTATGACAACTATGCCTGTCAAACTCGCTGCACAGTATGTTTGGCACAGTATGCCTCATTAACTCCATTGTACAGCTACAATTTCATTGCTTGGTTTTCATTAAGCAAATCAGTGCTACTAGAAATATCTGTTTGATGTTCCTCTGATAGGTAGTCACATATGAAAAAAAAACGTTAAACCAACTTGCTTCGAGTGTAAAATCGTTTAAATGTCCGATGTGTCCATCAAATAAAAAGACCATTTCAGGTGATATTGCAGCAAAACTGAAGGATCGCAGCCTGCTTGGCCCTGCAACATAGGTAGATTGCATGGGGACCAATAAAGATTTTCTAACCTGGTTGATCAATCAACAGACCAATGTTGGACGAAAAATCGTAAAATGAACGATCGTCGGTATCCCACAATAATTTGACAGATTGGTCGGACTTCCCTAAGATCTGTCATTTGGCAGGGAACGTCTATGGGGAGCTTAAGGCTTAACACCCTTACAAAGTGATCTTGGGGAGCAGATATAATTCTTGTAATCTCTGTTTTACAGATTCTCAGAGCCAGATCCCAATCACACACTTGAGGAACGAGTGGTCCTTTGGTACTTTAGCCAGTTAGACATCAATGGCAGCGAAGACATAAATAAGAGGGAGATGAAGCCCTTCAAAAGATATGTAAAAAAGAAAGCCAAACCCAAGAAATGTGCCCGGCGTTTCACTGACTATTGTGATCTTAATAAGGACAAATCCATTTCATTTCCAGAGCTTAAAGGCTGTCTAGGAGTCCGCAAGGAACCAGGTAATTGCCTCATCTAGTGTTTGCATACACTACATCTCTGGTACAAACACTTAAAGGGCACCAATCACAGCCAAAATCAAACACATATTAACAACCTGACCAGTACAACCTAAACATGTTTAAACTACATATACAGTTTTTTGTCAAATGTTCTCTCACTGAGGGAATCCATACTGTGACTACAACATGCTAATGAGTTCACAAACATGCTCAGATTGTAGCACTGCCCTGAGTATTCTACCCAGAATGCCTAGCTTTAGTAAACTCTAGAAGTATCAAGTGAAATGCACACAGCAACTTCCACAAGGTGGCAGCACTAACACAGAAGTTTGGCAGATTTCAAAATAGCTTAGAAGGTTTATTAGGCAAGCAAGAAATTTCAACTGAGCATGTGCGAGATTTCAGAGCTACAGTTGGCTGTGAAGATATAGGTAGGAGGAGTCAGTGAAATCCAAGATGCCTGCCTCAGCTAGAACTGCAGTGGAGATAGGGGAGATTTAGTGAGTTGATGATTTACATTATACAAACAATTCTAACTGTTTTAAAAATCGGATTTCTTGAACTTTCACATATTGTATTTACTTAGTAAATCATTTTAGTTATGATTGGTGCCCTTTAATGGCAATTTAGTAAGAGCTTACTATCCAATGAAATGCAACATCCTGGTCAACGGTAATGTAGACTCTATAGATACATAGAGTGATAAATGGGTACCAATTGCCAAAGAACCTCTGAGAACCTCTGGAAGCAGAAAATAATAAAGGCAGCTAAAAGAATAGCTTGAGCTGTATAGATCAGCAGTGGGGTTTAAAGGACAAGGAAATTCTCAGTGGCGTAACTACCAGGGGAGCAGGGGGTGCAATTGCACCAGGGCCCACTCCCTCTCGGGGCCCACTAAGAGGCTAGAAGAACTCCAACTCATAGGGGGAGAGCCCAATATGGGGGGCCCGGGTGCCAATCCTGCACCAGGGCCCACCAGCGAGTAGTTACGCCACTGGAAATTCTAAAATAGAATAGGATCCGTCCACTTACCATTGAAAAGTTAATTGCCAGTACCCATGGGCATCCACAGAAGGGGGCATTGCCACCATCCCCCGGAGGACTATCAGAGTGTCAGGTGTCACAGTGGTGGATCCGCTACTAACGGAGGGAGTTGGGACATGGAGAAGAAGCAGATTGCTAGCGTTTTCGCACTCCCTGCATCCAAGCCTGGATGATATTTGGATCCCCTGGTTTGCAGGCAGGGTTGCCTTTGAGATGGGGAAAGCAGCCCGCCCCCTGCAGTTCATCGCAAGAGCCAAATAGAATGTAATGCATCCAAGGAGAGTCAGACAGCAGTGCCACCAACTCCCCCAGCAGCCCTAGCGCAGCAGTCAGGGAGAACAGTGCAAAAATACCATGTGTGTCCTTACTCCATAGGTCAGTGGAAGATCCACCACTGTGACACCTGTCCCTGGCACAGACTTGGCATGAGTGGGCAGTTATGGATGCACCTGGGGGGCAGGTGTACTTGCACTATAAACTCCAGTCCAGCATGATGATGAGCATCCCATAATGGGGCTTAACTTTTTCAATTGTGAGCTCACCGATCTTTGATAACTTTCTCTTTTACTTCATGGATGAGTTGATCCACAATTACCTCCGGTGCTGCCAATTATTCCCTTGATTAGACTCTGCCCAGAACTCTAACTTAACTGCCATGTCCAAAGTGTGGTCCATAGGCCTATTACGGCCTGTGTTAAAATTTAAACCAGCCCACAGTATCCGCCTGTAATGGTATCCAAACAGTTTTATATAGCAAGTATATAGTATAGGCTTACACTTGAGTCTTCCCAGTTTTCCTAGGTAAAATTAGATACCTTGGCTAACTAGGAGGTAGCTGAACAGCGCCAAAGAGAAATTTCGCAAATATTTAAGGCAGTTTGATTGCAGTGTGGAATGCATAATATAACTTTGTATACAAACACGCAGCAATACTCTATACTAGCACTGATCTGATGGATAGATAGGTCAGACTTAGCATAAGGGAGCCCCATACAGTCCTCATTGAACAGGTAGTGAGTACAGAGCTTTCTTTACATGATTTACCTACAGTTCTCCCTGGTGTCACTCCCAGAACCCCAGCAACGACACCTGTGTAACTTGTGCTATAAACTCCTCTCATAACCTCCAAAGCCCTTCATTCCTCCACACCTAACTACATCTCATCTCTTGTTTCTCTGTATGTTCCTGGCTGAAACTTCTGCTCCTCTCAGAGAAACTGCTTGGTTGTACCCCCATTATTACTTCTGTTTCCCGTGTCAAACCCCTCTCTCTTGTGGCTCCTTATATTTGGAATGCCATTCCTGAATCTCTCCAGGGAGAGTCCTCTCTCAATGTTTTTATAACGAAACTCAAAGACTACTTCTGGGAGCACCTGGATAACACCTGAACTGGGAACGTATATGACAGTGTCAAACACTGTAACCTGCAGCACTTTAATACCCCTCTGAATTGTGCCTGTAAGTTACCCTCCCATTTAGACCCACGAGGTAGGGTCCTCCATCCTTTTGTCTCTTTGACACTGAGCACTTACTCTGTATCATAATTATGTTTTATATTTATGTGAATTGTATTTCTAATAACGCACTTAATGTTACTTATTAGTGCAGTGACCCTTTGTTTGTAACTACTAATTTATTGTTTTGCTGTACAGTGCTTTGCCCTGAAAGAAAGCTATATAAATAAAAATATACATACATACAATTCTGACACAGTCTCACATTTTGCACCAAACCTGAGACATCAGAAGTGAGTTGTGGCTGGTGCATGATTTGTAGCCCCTATACTTATGCCAGAATGCTGGGGAAATGTTTTATTGTTGCAATCTTACTGCCCTTTGTACAGATTTAGCAAATGGGAGACACACTGGGAATTTGGGCTGGGGTATAAGAATTAGGAGTCCTCTTAATGCAGTAGAGGGGGCTCTGCCTCAGTGGGGTGGAATTATATTGTTAAGGGATGTGCAACCTTTAGTTTTTTAGCTGGAAGGATCAGTCATCCTGCTTTTATTTAGGAACAACAACATTGTGTGAATTGCATAGGCAGAATGAGTTACGTCCACCACCAACAAGGGTAAATAAAAACACTGTGAACCTTTGGTGCTGCTGTTTAGCTCTATGATTAATATTCCCCTACGGAAATAGCCTTGAAAATCCCTGCATTTAGAGCTTCCAGACTGACCCTTCTGCATGCCCATAGTAATGATCTTGTCCTTTAAATCATGTTCTTATTAATGACTGTTTTATAGGGCTGTCTTCTTGCTCTTTCCTACACAGGACTGTTCAAAGGACAAACGTTAAGCCATAAAAAGTTACTTAAGTTAATCTGGATCAATATGATTCAATTTTGTTCTGCGCAGCCTCCTTCTCTCTATAACAAATGAATGTATGATCTTAGCTCGCCATCTAGTGTTCAGTGGTGCAACTGCTCAAGATTGGTTTGTCTGCTGTACAAAGCAAATCCCTACAGTGTAATGACTGATGATGCAACACTGTGACCCGACAAAGATAAAGAGGCAGAAACAACCTGCCAGTATCCAACTATCACTGGCTTGTAATAACATGGAAATAAGTTACAGTTTAGAATAATACACGTGTTGAATCCAATGGCTGATTTCAAAATCATTTATTTAGTCCATCATCCTTTTAGCTATAGCACCTTGCACCCCCTGCTCCTCTGCTTTAACCAATGCACCCTCATCATTTGCAATTTCTTATACTGTGGTTCCACTGCACTTTTATCCCTTATTGTTTGTAGCCTTTGTGATATACTTCTTTTAAGGCTCCCACCCAGAAAGTTAGGAGTATGGAAGGAAGCATCTCACTCTGTGTGTTCACTCCATTCTGATTCTCAGAAAAGTCTCATAATGAATTGGCACAAACTATCTGTGCCCCATTCTTCCGTATGCGCATGTTAGAGCTCATAAGAAGTGCTGAACTCTAACACCCCTCTGAATTGTTAAATCACAGCTGCATACTTGCAAGCAAATTGAGGATTCAAAATTATAACTGATATGTCCATGTCTTTCAAGGTACAAATGCTGGAAATTTCCCACCTGGAAAGAGACCCGGCTCTAACCCCTTCAGTAAGTCAGTATTAACCTCACTTCTAGCAGCAACCTTTTAAGAGTAGCACAAAAGTGCAAATCTGCAGGCATATATTTACTTTACTTTCTGTTTTGATGGCTTTATTTGGAAGTTCAGTCTATGATACATGGATGCCGGTGTTACTGCTGCCTAAATCCAAGGTGTTCTATAGTATTGAATAATCAGAATAATGCAAGTTAGCACTAAAGGGGTCAGACTCCATTGCACTTCTGTCTGGGGTCTGGCTGCGTTCTGCACCTGGCAGTGAAAATCTGTTGTGTTTAGCACTGCATTAGTGGGCACAGGGGATCACTGCCATACACAGCTCCATTGCAGCCAGCACCAGTGTCGGACAGGGGCACCAGGCCTGCTGCCGCCCCCACTGCATTCTTGCATGTAACTTTTTATACAGTTGCTTCAGTCTGGGCTCTGGGCCGGCCAAGTCGGACCCTGGCCAGCACACTCCCAGACCTATGCATCTGAATAATACAGTTGAGGGGCAGGAGGAGGAATGCCTTAGTGGCAGCTCCATTTAAATACAAGTCGTATATCTGTTTAGGGAATTTGGTCCTGTTTATCTTTGCTTTGCTTTCTCACAGAATATTTTCTGTTATATTACAATGTCATATACAGGGATAGGATCTGTTATCCGGAAACCTCTTATCCAGAAAGCTCAGAATTATGAAACGACTGTCTCCCATAGACTCTGTTTTATCCAAATAATCAAAATGAATTAGCTTGTACTTGATCCAGACTAAGATATAATTAATCCTTATTGGAAGCAAAACCAGCCTATTGAGTTTATTTAATGTTTTCATGATTTTCTAGTAGACTTAAGGTATGAAGATCCAAATTATGGAATGATCCTCCATCTGTAAAACCCCAGGTCCCAAACATTCCGGATAACAGGCTGCATACCTGAAGTATGTGAAATATATAATAAATTGCCGCTACTAATTTTTTGGAGGCCACTTTATTATTGGCATCTCAGGGTGAGAGATGTTTGTAGATTAGGGTTGCCACCTGTCTGGTTTTGACCCGGACAGCCCGGTATTTTGAAGGACTGCCCGGGTCAATACTACCTGCCCGGTTTTCCAAATAAGGAAAACCGGGCGGGATTAGCTTGATTGACGCAGCGATCGGCCAATCGGCGATCGTGTCGTCATAGCTCCGCCCCATGATGCCACAGGCCCGCCCACCAACAATACGGGTCTGCCCACCAACGTCATGGGCCCGCCCCCCTGTCCAGGTTCAGCCATAGGAAAAGGTGGCAACCCTATTGTAGATTCAATGTGTCTGTCTCTTGAGCTTTTTGGCATGTTTATTAATCCATATTTGCCTTTGGTGCCCTGTAGGTCGTCTTGTGTAGGAGAGCCTGCCAGCAGCACATGATATGAAGGAGACAGAAGAGAGAGAAGAGAGGCATGGTCTGGGCGCAGAGCCACCGATGGATCTCACAATGTTTGCACTTTTGAGTGAACTTTATTCATAATATTTTTTTTTTCCATTATTTGAAATGGAAATGAGAAGAAAATTTTGCTTTTTTTTTTTTTTTTATGAAAATCTGCTACTGACACATAGGAATTGAACTTGTGACTGAGGGGAAATGGAGTGTCTGTATATAAATGTATATGTAAATTGTACAGTCCCTTTGTACAGGTCTTAACGGATTTCAGTGTATACGACTTATAGATCACAACCCATTCCTTTTTTTCTGCTTTGCTTCCTTATGAATTTTCCGAATGTATTTGTATCTGTTCCTTTCATTTAGATTTTATTAAGGAAAAATGCTGTTGAACAAAGCAACGTGCAAACCCTTTAGCAGGATGGTTAAAGGGAAACTGTCATGGGAAAATGTTTTTTTCAAAGCACATCAGTTAATAGTGCTGCTCCAGTAGACTTCTGCACTGAAATCCATTTCTCAAAAGAGTAAACAGATTTTTTTATATTTAGTTTTGAAATCTGACATGGGGCTAGCCATTTTGTCAATTTCCCAGCTGCCCCTGAAATGTAATATACAGCCACTTATTCTTCAGGGGGAGTAATCAACTGGTTTGATTTGAATCTATTCTTCCCATGTTGACATAAAGTAATAATGGCTTTGTCCCTTTCCTTTGTCAGTGAAATGGGACTAATTACCATGAACCCAAATCAAGAAAGTTGTTTGTAATATATATATACATATATATATATATATATATATATATATTACCATTAGAAGCCAGCACTCTCGAATCAATAGTTAATGTGCCTGGGTGCAGAATCAACACATTCCAAAAAGATCCGCACTCACAGGTAAAAGCTTATAAATAAAACTTTTATTAATTTGACTAAGACCTGTGAGAACGGATCTTTTTGGAATGTATATAAATAAATATACATATAATACACAAAAGCCATGAATATCCTGCTGTAAATTACATCCTTATAAAGGACTCTTAGTGATGTCATCAGTTATAAATGGAGCTTAGTGATGTAATTTTTGTCACACGACTTACTAAAATTTGTGTATTATAATAAATAAAGTACCCCTTGGAAAATATAAGGATATTAGAAGTAACCTCAGAGTTCCATGACCTGTATAAAAGCACAAAGGCTCATGGAACTCCTTGGTAACTTATAATATCCTTAGATTTTACAATACGGGGTACTTTATATATTTTTTTTAATTTATCCTGTCTGGCCTGGTGCACTCAAAACCACTGTAGTAACTGTCTGGGTGCAGGTAAAAATCTAAATTATATACAAACCAAAAACCACACTCCAAGGACTTGAATAGTGAAAACCAAAAATGTGTTTATTTCAACGTTTAGGCACCATCACTTGGGCTTGTCTTCAGGAAGGTGAATACTACACACGTGATATCAATTTAAAGAAAAAATGGCACCACCCAGTTAAGTGTGGGTTGACACCCATTGATGATGTCACATGCCATTTTTTCTTTATATTGACATCACATGTGTAGTATTCACCTTCCTGAAGACAAGCCCAATTGATGGTGCCTAAACGTTGAAATAAACACATTTTTGGTTTTCACTATTCAAGTCCTAGGAGTGTGGTTTTTTGGTATAAATATATATATATTTTTTAAACTCCTGATACTTCAGGTTCCTGAAACAAGAACTGACTGGAGTTACTTAAAAGTGGCACCAACTTAGTCACAGTGTTGAGCCGAGCACTAGGCTAGTAAGTGCCACACTACCAGTTACCACAACTGTCTATAATCATAGTTTTCCCTGCCGCCAACAGCAGATCTCTGCTTCTATAACAGATTGTAGCACTATTGTCAATTTATTGTTGAATAACAGGGAAACTGCAACCTCTTTAAAGGGGAATTCAAAACCCTTGTCGCAAAACTCCCTCCTCCCCCAGGCCAATGCCCCTAACTTGTTAATTACCCCTTGGGGGAAGATGTTGCCTGTGAACTCTGCTGGAGAGGACCTAGAAGAAGGGGTAAGTAACAAGTTAGGGGCATTGGTCCGGGGGGAGGTAGGCTGGGGGGGGGAGCAGGGAGGGGGGCCAACACAGATGCTGTAATCAGCCTTCCCTGCACAGCTCACTGGGTAAAGTGTTATTAATTTGTAATGACTTTAGTGGCCATAGAAGTAATGATTATGATCATTGTTGGAAAGAGATCTTTCCAAGAAAGTTTGTTGAGCTGAATGGTCCCATATATAGATAGACAGGGCCAATCCTGATTAAGGGGCCACCTGAGGTTGCTCCGGAAATGCCGCCCCCCTCACCAGCTTACCTGTCGGGAGGGGAGGCAGGAACACTAGTGTGGAGAGCACAATTGCGCCCTCTCGCATTAGTAAAGCCGAATTTCCGGCTTTTTTCCGCACCTGGAAACCTTTGTTTCTAACTTGCCTCATTCCCGGAGTGCAAAAAAAGGAGGGTTGTGGGTGCACTCCTAAGGCCATATAAAAATATAATTAAGTACAATAATCCCCTGTCTAAATATTCCAATGAATTTGCAAGTGCATATATTTAAAAAGAAAAAACAGGGTTTTCCCGGCATTCCCGGAGTGCCCCTGCAGATAGAAACAATAGAATTGTACCTGTATCTGACGATTCAGCTCTAAACAAAGGCACCCAATCAAAATGTTCTGTCCAGCCCGATCTCTGAGTCTTCTGCCAATATCTGTCAGCTCATTTACCACCATACACGCACCGAATATCATACGAAAAGTTTTGTACGTTATTATCGGTGCATCTATGGCCACCTTAAAGTACCCTGTTTTTTTGTTTGGTTTGTTTGCTATAGACTTGTAACTGTTGTTAAATAAAAGATTTTGGATTTCGGCTACATATTCTTCTTCGTTCAAGTTTGTCATTCCCCCTTCATTCACTTGAATTAGGTGTCATGAATTGCATTCATTTGTAGGCAGTAATTAAAAACTAAATACGGGTATGGGAAGCTCTGAATTACAGGAAGGTTGTCTCCTACAGACTCTATTTCAAGGATCCCCAACCATTTGAGGTCGTGAGCAACATTCAGAAGAAAAAGGTGTTCTTGGGGTGCCAAATAAGTGTTGTGATTGGCCATTTGGTAGCCCCTATGTGAATTG
>CM044446.1:82497585-82546917 GCA_024363595.1 Xenopus borealis | reverse complement strand
TACGCAACAAGTTGGCGCTATAGAAATACATGTTAATAATAATAATAATAATAATATTTCGGTCTGCCTTGAGACCAGGGCAGGACTGGGAGGAAAAAGCAGCCCATGTATTCACGCGCATGCAAAGCCTGATATATATTTCCAACCCCAAGGTTAACTAGAACTAGTGATAATTAATATATATTTAAGAGTCCATTACCATATAATCCCCAGCAATATTATACACCCTATTTGCTGGAACTGGTCCTTGTAACAAATATCTCACCCTAGTTTCTATCACAACTATTCTATCTGATGGATTAGTGGCCCTATACTTACAGTATATTCTAAATTTTCCTTTGTGTGCCCCCAGCGAGACCATGTACCCTGGCAGATAAGAGAACTATAATTACCATGTGTATCACAGGACCAAAGTGTGTTATACTTGAATAGACTAGTCTGTCTCATGCAATTAATGATACATATCACAGTGTAACATATACAGGCTGAAGTGATTGTTCTGAGCATGGATCCTCCTGTTACCAACATACCTATCATAATCACAAGGGATTGGGTATATAGCAAAGAACTCTAATATTACTAACTGAAGTTGGTTAGAATTCCTGGTTCCTCCCGTTTGCCAGTACTGACATGAGCACTAATAAATTAAAGCATCAGCTTAGCTGTGACTGGCTATTATGGACAGCTCATTTACATTCCTAAAGTGATTGCTTATTTTACATATTAAAGACAAACCTAATTTGCATTTTTAGGTGAGCAGCCCATTTACATTTCAAAGCAAACAGCCCATTGGGCATTTGCCAGAACCCACAGATTACCAGTCGGGGTCAAGTCAAGGGTCAGGCCAAGGTGACAAAGGTCTCAAGGCAGACCGAAACGTTGGAATAACAAATAACTTTTCCTCTTGTCTTGCTTTACATGATCTTTTTCCAGGTTTCCAACAATGTCACTTACTTATTATTTATATGTCTATTAATATCTATTTAGGCTGCTGAAATGCCAGACTGACCCTCTGCTGAACAAAAGGCTAAATAATTCAAATTCCACATAAAAATGAAGACCAACTACAAATTATCTGAGAATATCACTGTCTACATCATACTAAAAATAACAATTATAATATATATATAATATAAGAAGTCACTTAAATATGGGTACTAGGCAGGCAGGACATTTGGAATCTGCATGAATCTCCCATCCAGTGTGTCTGTCTTCTTTCTGTTACTAATGGTGTAGTCCACGAGTGCCTTGTCACCCAAGTCTGTAGCCTTTGTGGCCTGTCCACCAACCCAGGCCTGACGGTCTATACTCTTGGATCCCAAGCATCTTGGGCTTCAGAACAGGGCCAGAACTAGTGGTAGAACTAGTGGTAGAACTTGTGGTAGAACTAGTGGTAGAACTAGTGGTAGAACTAGTGGTAGGCAGAAGAGCATGGGGAGCCGTTTGTCCTGTACTTTCTGTCACAAATATCTACTTTGTCAATCAAATCTAGCTTGGCATGCACTAGTTAGTTATTCTTTTATATATTCTGTTCATGTTTGTTCTACATAATTCATTCTGTAAGTAACTTTGCATGTTACATGGAGGTAATATATTTGTGAGACAAATTGATTGTTAAAATGTACAGAATGGAGTTTGTAATATAATGACATCCTTTTGTGCACTAACCATATTTTGTTCTCATTCTTTAATAGAAATAAGTCTTTTGTATATTTTTTTTATCTGTGTATATGATCACAAATAGTTATATACCATAAGAGACATTTATTGTGTGTATTAGGGATAGTTTTGTATACAGAATGTATTTGGGACATGAGAGGCACATGTATAGGGTGCTGGGAGCAACAACATGGGGGCATATCTCTACTTTCCCCTACCTCTGTTCATGATCCTTATTCCTGACGCTCTTTGCCCCGCGCATCATCACATCGTGCACCCTGGAGGAGGGAGGGGCCACAATGTGAAGGCCTAGAGATTGGTTCCTGGTGGGCCCAGAGGTATACACTTTAAATATCTCACAAAGCAAACACGTTCACATCATTTTAGTGGTGGACGTAAGAAATCTGGCTCAGCCACAGGCACATGAGACCCATGCAAAGAGAAAAACCCCTGCAGTGAGACACATACACACAAACCCCCCCCCCAAGGACACATAACATCACAGAATGAAACATATAGTATATGTGCCAAATGAAACACATGGGATAAATATTTGTGCTACACAGAGAAAGATTCCCAAATCCCAACAAGGAGAGAGAAGCAACACCCCTCAGGCACCAGAGAGAGCTGCCCCCATAGTGATACATGTGAGATGGACTCAAGGCTAAACGTGAAGCTCCTGCAGAGCAAGAACTGTGCTGTGTGCGGAGAATAGACATTCCCAGAATACAGAAACCTCTTGAGATTCTAGAAGAGAGAACAGTACGTGTCCTGCTGCATTAATTGCTCAGTACAAGATATCTGCAGAATGGGGGCACTGGATAAAGCCACAGAAAAATTCTCCAGCCAGGACACATCTGGGATAATCACACATCAAGATCCCTCTGAGACAGGATGAACTGCACAGGTGCACAGAATTAATAGCCGAAAAGTAACATAGTAATGCAGCATAATGAAATTCTATTATAGTAACCCACTCACAGAATTGACTGTACAGGCTAAATCCATACATCAGTAGAGTTGCCGCTGCAGAAGTATAGCATATTCCTTAGGCATGGGGCACACCACGTTTTCCATTGCCTTCCACGCATCATTAGATTGCCCTCAAATACACCAACTCATTTCTGCTCAAAATTGCTTACTTTCATATTTCCATTTATAATGTTTAAAGGGGAATTCAACCCCTCCTGTGCTAACCCCCAGCCCTTCACCCCCTGTGGGCCCTCCTCCAAAGTTCACCGATTGAACTTCGTGAACTTTCGGCGCATGCGCAGTAGTACAAACCGGCTAATGCGTCCTACTGTGCATGCACCGCAGAGCGCCGACGGAAGAATGAAGAAGACGTCGCTGGAAAAGATGGTGCCCAGGAACCTAGCTGGAGGGGACCTGCACTGAGGGGTAAGTATCGAACTAGGATGGAGGGGGGGCCTACGGGGGTTGGGGGGCTGGGGGTTAGCAAGGGAGGGGTTTAATTCTCCTTTAAGTAATCATTTGTCTTTGGTCACCCATCTTTTTTTCTGCTGATTCACTGATTCACATGCTCTGTGCTGCTGTCACTTACTGAGCTTAGGGACCCACTCACAATATACAGTACACATAGAATGTTACAATATAAGGCTGATTAGTAAATAATTCAGATATATATTAAAGATCCACATAGAAAGCAGCATATTCCTCATCAGAACTAATTAATAGTCAGTCCTCGTGCATCAGCTTCTATTACATTTTCTGCCTGGAGATCCTCTTTGACCCCTAAAACTTCTCAATAAACCTTCAGAGTACATTGAGCAGTTCCACTGCCACTCAAAAGATGGGGAGCTGTTGTAGACAAATGTAATCATTGCTATTATAAGGCCTCTGAAGCACTGGGCTGGTACACTAAGCTCATTACATAAAATACAGTATTCATCTTCTTTTGTAGGATTTACTTCTCCTTTAGAATAGAATTCCGTTTTACAGCAAGTACTACATTTTGAAGGACTATATAATATATTCATACAGTCTTTATGCTGATTGAAACAAAAAGCTGTGTTTTATAGAACAGTGCAAGGATTAATCAGAATACCTGCATCAAAATAATGATTTAAGGATAGTTAAGAGGTGGCTTGAATGCGCCAAAGTGTTACAAGTGATGAATAGTTTAGCAAAAACACCTTCTCATTATCAGCACTTTGTGAACCTCGGCTGAAACAGAATGTTATGGGCTAAAACGTGGCGTTCTGCTGAGCGTAGCCAACATGTCTCAGAAAGAAATTACCCCTTTTTTTAAATTGGGGTTGTTGTTTTGAGTATAGTACTTTGTGACAAAACTTAGGGGCAGATTTACTAAATTCACATGAAGGATTCGAAGTTCAATCAAGTTTTCCAAAAGATTCAAATTCAAATTTTCGATTGTTTTTGAAGACCACCTCGACCAGTGAATTTTGAATAATTCGAAGAAAAATCTGTTCGAATATCTGTTCGAATATCCAACTATTTTGACTGCCTAGTTCGCCAGTTCAAACCTAACGAATTTATCTTTCATTATTTTTGATTGAATAAAAATATTCGATCGAATGGTTAAAATTGTTAAAATCGATCGATTTAAACGATTTTATCGATCGAATATTTCTATTCGATCGTTCGACCAATCGAATTCCGGTGAAATCCTTTGAATTCAATGTTCGATTTGGAAGGATTTTACTTCCCACAGGATTTTTTAACCCTCGAATTCGACCCTTAGTAAATCTACCCCTAAATGTAATACAGATATTTATGCTGATCCTTCTTTAGTTTTACGCATACACGCTATAGTATCAAAGCTAATAAAGAGAATTGGATAACTGAAGAGGTTGAATGGGGTAATCTGGAAAAAACACAACGTGAATTGCATTGCAAAAAAAAACCAAGATATGAAGTGAATTGGGGGTTTATTTTTCTTAAATCTTGTTTGGGTCTCAACGATCTGTTCGGTTTTCAGCCTTGTGAAACCCAAACAATAACTTGGCCAATAAATGAAAAACATTACAATATTGCTGTTCTAGTAACATGACTTATCACCATTTTATTTCTACAGAGAAACAGGAAATTATGTTTAAAATTTTGCATTATTTGTATAAAATCGAGTCTATTGGAGGCAACCTTTCCGTAATTTGGAGCTTTCTGCATAAGGGGTTTCCAGATAACGGACTCCATACCTGTATCACAATAGCCTTGGATATTACACTCATTCAAGAAATCATCCAAGCCTCTTAAAGGGGGTTGTTCACCTTCCAAACACTTTTTTTTAGAACAGCTTTTGGGGTCGGCGGCCCCCTCTCCCCGAGCTGCTTTAGAAGGTGAAAAATGACACTTTACACTTCAATTTTAGAAAAATGTTTACAAATAGAAAATGGAAAGTAATAGCTGTTTGAAGGTGATAAACCCCTTTAAAAGCATCAACAGAATGAGCCATCACAACATCACCCGGCAGTGCATTCCACAACCTCACTGTCCTCACTGTGAAGAACCACCTACGCTGCTTCAAATGAAAGTCCTTTTCTTCTAGTCTGAAGGGGAGGCCTCTGGTGCGGTGATCCTCTTTATGGGTAAAAAGGTCCCCTGATATTTGTCTATAATGTCCTCTAATGTATTTGTAAAGTGTAATCATGCCCCCTCGCAAGCGCCTTTTTTCCAGAGAAAACAACCCCAACCTGGACAGTCTCCCCTCATAATTTAAGTCTTCCATCTCTCTAACCAGTTTAGTTGCACTTAGTCTCTGCACTCTCTCCAGCTCATTTATATCCCTCCTGAGGACTGGAGTCCAAAACTGCACTGCATACTCCAGATGAGGTCTTACTAGGGATCTATAAAGAGGTATAATTTCATCTCTTGAGTTTATGCCCTTTTTTATGCAAGACAGAACTTTATTTGCTTTAGTAGCTACAGAATGACACTGCCCAGAATTAGACAACTTGTTATCTATAAAAACCCCAAGATCCTTCTCACTTAAGGAAACTCCCAACACACTGCCATTTAGTGTATAACTTGCATTTATATTATTTTTGCCAAAGTGCATAACCTTGCATTTATCAACATTTATCTCAACATTTTATCAACTTCTCCAGTTATCAATTTTCCAGTGTGCTGCCCAGAATTCTAATTTAGTCAAATCACTATGTAAAGTGGCATGCTACCCACTGTTTGGTTATTGCAGGTTTCTAGGGAAGTACCCAAATTATAAACCCTCCCTTCTCCCACAGGTTTTCTTCTAGTTTTCTAATTAGTTTGGTTTTTGTAAAATTTTTCATGTAAGTAGCCATATAGAATCTCTATGGGTATGCAATCAGCATAAGGACAACGGGTCCTGAATGGTTGGAACATTCCTACGTTGGGATGAATTATGCTCCCAAACATCTCCCCACTTCATGTGAACCAAATGGGCAGACATATATGATGGGATGCCAAGGAAAGGTCTGACACACACAGAACTAATGATATGAGACTTACACACAGCATTGAATGCTGTTTTTTCACTGAAGGCTAAATCCTCCCCAGTCAGCAATCAGGCTTTTAAAGGAGAGATATTCCTTCAGTGAAAAAACAGCGTTCAACGGACATTGAATACAGGTAATGCTAGAATGCACGTAATAAATAAAACAAGTTAGGGACCGAGATTCGGGGTTTACCTTGACGTGGTATGGTGGGTTATCAACTTTATGATCATAACTTTGTAACAAAATAACCCCTGTTTTGGGTGTATATGTATGTATATACTTTAAAGCCTTTAGAGTGCTCCCACAACCCCCCTGTTTTGGTATTGTATATATATATATATATATATATATATATTCTTTACTTTGAAGTGCTTGTGATTTCAGTATATTCAGTATTGATACAGACAAAGCACATAGCAAGTAACAGCACACCACTAGTGAGCAGCATCAGTATAAAGCCTCAGGGTTACCATTTTTATGTGAAACAGGGGCTGTTATGATAATAACAGGGAAAAAACAAATCTGAGGGGAAAAATCAGCCTTGCATATGGGGAATGCTTTTTACTATAACAGAGAGTCCTCCAATGACATGAGCATCTATGAAACCAGCAGCTTCATTATAGCTTGGGAATTGGAGGGGGCAACTGCACTTCTGCATTAATTGATTGGCTGGCACTAAGGACCTCCAGCTATTGAATGGCTGGTATCATCATGGGTAAGCAGGGTGCCAGTCTACTAAAATACCAGTTGCTAAATATTTAGGGGCAGATTTATTAAATGTATTAATTTATTAAATTGTTGAATCAAAACTCACCAATTTGAGTAAAAATCCAAACTCAAATTCGATAGGTTGCCACCTAAAACCTGCCGAGTTTATGTAGAAGTCAATGTCAGAGGTGACCCATTTGAAGATGTTAATAGCCTTCCTGACATTTTTTGGAGAAAAAACTCAAATCGAGTACCATCCGAATCTAAATAAATCTAAGAATGTAAAATAAATGGTAGTAGTGTTACAAAAGGCTATGACACCATGCTTTATTCTGTTATGCCGCAGGCCCCCATGATCTTTCCACTATGGCCCTGAGCATGAACAAGAAAGAAACAGGAAGATACAAAATAATATGTTAATCTGTGTTTAAGGGATTAAAGGATTATACATTTTAAAAAAAGAGTTCAGAGCTGCCTTTATAAGCAGTGCATGAATATTAATGTGAATGGCCAAACAGAAGGTTCCTGCTCTGCATTCCCTATCACATACACACAAGCCTGGCACATGCTCATCATCTATCGGCCAAGCTCAAACTGTTCAGATTTGACCAAGCATATTTTTAAATGAATGTTCATGTGGGGCAGATTTACTAAATTCACATGAAGGATTGGAAATTTTCAAAAAGATTTGAATTCGAATTTTCGAATGTTTTTGAAGACCACTTCGACCAGTGAATTTTGAAAATCTGATCGAATCGAATGAATAGAATATTTCGAATAAAAATCTATTCGACTATTCGACAGTCTAATTACTTCCCCTTTAAATTTTTATTCGACTGCCTAGTTCCCGAGATCAAAGCTACCGTATTGGGTTTCATTATTTTTGATCGAATAAAAAATTTCGATCAAATGGTTAAAATCTTTCAAATTCGATATTCGGATTTTACTTCCCCAACAATTCCCAACTATTCCCATTGTCGAATTCGAGGGTTCATGTTCATGTTTATATACAAAATACAGCATTTCTAGCCTTATTCTATTTTAGACTTTCCTTGTCCTTTGACACTAAAGCATATTTATTAGTCTACTGTCACATAAAACACAAGCGATATGTTAATGGTCATTTATGTGAGATCTTATACATAGAAAGTATAATGCAGATGTATTTCGGTCCTCTTGGAGAAAACAGTAGCTGCCTTTTTACTGCAGTTTCAAAGTTATACAATATAATAGTAGATGAGGTTGAGAAAAAAACACAACATTTGTATGGAGTCTATGGCAGATGGCTGTCCCATAATTTGGAAATTTCTTGATAAAGGGTTTCTGGATAACAGATCCCATACCTGAATAGTAATTCTCTGTGGTTCTGGATGCAGTTTACAGTATTTTGGATCAGGGTCTAGTATGAAACAGGATCATCTGGTTTATATAGGGACTGTCCGGTTCAAACTGCCTGTCCAATTGACTGACAATTCTACCAATCGCTGCATGCCACATCATAGAGCATTTCTGAAATCCACCCTTATTAAATAGTCAATGATGAACAATATATGGTGCCTAATTTCAATCTGGGCTAAAAAAAAAGTTCCGCTTTATTAGACATAGATAAAGTCGTACGAATTGAAGGCTCATACAAGTTTCGGACAGTGTGTGGGTCATCCCGACATCTTTGGGGATTGGTCGTTTAGTTGATCGCACAGCTTGCCATAATAAAACTTTTTTTTACCAGAAGCGCCGTCCAACTGGTGGTTTTTGGATGATAAAAGAAATCTTCTAAGCTGTGCAATCTCTATATCTGCATGTATTGACTATCTGTTGATATCAGTGGGGGACTGTCACTACTATTTGTTTCACACTATTGCTGTCATGGCTAGAACATCGTCTGATTTGTTCTTTCACTACTTTATTTAATCTCAATGGTTAGAGGCAGGTCAGAAGATTGAGATGTCTAAAATCTACATGTCTATAAGCAGCTTTATAGATCACCTCTGGTCTGTTACAAAAAAGTTGTGTTCTAACAGACCTTGCCCAGAAGCACATTGGGAGGTGGATAACCAATCACAGCTCCACCTTTACACATTGAGACATATACTGAAATCTGTACAGCTGCTGATTGGCTGGCAAGCTACAGCTAGCGTTGCCACCTGGCCAGTATTTTACCAGCCTGGCCGGTAAAAATTATGGTTGATCCCAATGTTATTAATAGGGAAAAAAGCTAAATATAAAGCAAGGCCGGTATTTTTTTCCAGAAAAGGTGGAGACACTATCTACAGCTAATGCGCTGAGAGAAGCCATCTCTTCTGCTCTGAAAAAGCAGCTGGCAATGCCAGGAAATAGTAATGGGCGAATTTATTCGTCAGGGGCGAATTCGCGGCAAATTCCCGCGATTCGCCGCTGGCGAATAAATACGCGAAACGCCAGCAAAAATTCGCGCGTCTTTTTTGATGCGACGCCGCGCGCCGGAAACGACGCGACGCGATTGACGCGCCGCGCGTCGGAAACGACGCGCCGCATTTGACGGGAGATTCGCCCATCACTACCAGGGAAATTTGTATTAAAGCAGTAGAAAATAACAACATTGTAAAGGCACAAGCCTTCTTTTTCTAGGTGTAGAATGCAATGGCAAATACTTGTTCTTGACACTGTATGTCCCCATTTAGATTCCTGCTGCCATAATATACAAATACAAGTAAGCAATGAGCCATTTACAAGACTTTTTTGAGAAAAAGCATACAAATATATGGCTTAAGCTGGCCATAGACGTGCAGCTCTACCTGCACTATCGTCCGAACGAGAAATGCAAAATTCACTCTACAATATAATTTAATTCATAATAATTAATAATTTAAAATAATCATTTAATTCCTAAACCAGAGTGTATTTTTTGAAGCTGTAATATCAGTGTTTAGGCAGCCATCTCAGCTCATTTAGCCTGGTCATGTGCTTTCAGAGAGAGAAAACTGTTGTTTCTCCTACTTAATGTAACTAAATGAGTCACAGTTTTTAACTAATGAGTGCTGTTTTTATATCTACCAGGCAGCTGTTATCTTGTGTTAGGGAGCTGTTATCTGCTTCCCATTGTTCTGTTGTTAGGCTGCTGGGGGGGGGGGAGATTCCACTCCAACTTGCATTAAAGCAGTAAAGAATGACTGAAGTTTATCAGAGCACAAGTCACATGACTTGGGGCAGCTGGGAAACTGACAATATGTCTAGCTAGCCCCATGTAAGATTTTAAAATTAAATACAAAACATTCTGTTTGCTCTTTTGAAAAAATGGATTTCTGTGCACAATTCTGTTGTAGCAGCAATATTAACTGATGTATTTTGAAAACATTTTTTTTCCCATGACAGTATCCCTTTAAGGCAGCCATAAATGCACCAATACTATTCTATGGAACAACGTTTGGTCATTTATGGCAGGAGACTAGGTGATCGATAATGGCAAAAGCCTTGGACATTGGTAGTCTCACTGATCGGATAAGAGAAAAAAAATTATACAGAGGTAGAATTCTATTGTTTCTATCTGCATATCTAACGATTCTGCTCTTAATTGTAGTGGAGAAAATGAAGATTTTTCCTAACGACCCATGGTAACGGGAAAGATCTTAATTATCCTTAAATCTGAGATTCTATTAAATAGACGTACTGAGCTGTGTACTAGTGATGGGCAAATTTCTCCCGTTTTGCTTCACCGAATAAATCGGGAAATTGGAAAGTTTCACAAAAAAACCCAGAAAATCGGAAATTTTCACGAAAAATTCATGAAAATCAGACATTTCATGAAAAATTGCCGAAAATTGGATATTTAACGAGAAATTAGTGAAAATCTGACATTTTCACTAAAAATTGCAAAAGTTGGAAATTAACGCCCGCGTCCAAGCTGATGCTGGCGTTAAAGTTAATGGGAGTCCGATTTTGACGCAATCGACTTTTTGGACACGCATCCAAAAAATATTCGCAATTTGATTCGCCAATGACAAAATGTGGAAATTCGCTGCAAATTTGTGCCAGATGAATTTATTCGCCCATCACTACTGTGGACATCAGAATGCCATGCAAACTTAGTTCTGCCATAAACAGTATATTTCAGTGATCAGTGCAATGTGAGTGAGTGACCCACATCAGTATCTCCTCCTTGCAACAAAGATTTTCACTGGAATATGATAATGAAGTGGCTCATAACAGATCATACTGGACTCCCCTGTTTGCTGCAATCTTTTTCTCTTGAAAGGAAAAGCACCTTGAAAGCAAGACATGTATTATAAGGGATTTAGATCCATGGGTGAGAGGGCAATTCTGGCCAGTAAAAAGCACTGTTAAAGGGTAAGGTAGATTGCAGATATGTAGAGGGACTGGCCAAATTTGGTTGTTTAAGCTGGAGAAAGGGCTTAATGTTTCATATGTTAATTATTTCTACTTTTATTCACCAGTAGATCCTTCCAGAGGACACAAGGCCATCTCTTGAGATTAGAAGAATGGAGTTTCATCTAATTGGTTTGATACAGTGAGAGCTGGGAATTTGTGGGATTCTTTCCAGGAAGTGCTTCTATTTACAGACACATTCGAATTTTAAAAAAAGAGTTGCATAACTGTTAAGTAAGAAGGAAGGAAGAGGAAGGTCACTTTTATCACTGTAGGTTGATCCGGGGCAGGTCCAGGTGTTTTTTTGCTACTCCAGCGCAGGGGCGCCATGACAATTAGGCGAGTTAAGGCACTCGTATCAGGCGGCAAAAAGCAACCCGGAAATTCAGCACTTCTAATGCAGAGCAAGCACTTGTACACTATGCACTAGCGCTGTGGACCCCCCTTACCCCTGTACGGCGCTGAAAAATTGAGCGCCATGGGGAAGGGGGGGCGGCATCTTGAAGGCCACCTCAGGCGGCGATATTTTCAGGATCGCCCCTGCTCCAGAGACAAAGTGGTGATGGTGTCAGATTTATTTTACCTTCCTCTGTACCCATTGCAAATTTAGTAAAATTTAGATGGTTTAAAGGTTCAACATTGAATTTTCAACCTCAACTAGTAGAGTAGAGAATGGGATATCTGGGTTCTGTGGTAGTAAGTAGTTTCTGTGAATGCATCTACTAAACACAACTAGTAAAGAATTGATAACTAGCAATCAAAACAGTGGGCTCAGCTCTGCTGAAAGTGATTAAAGCCTCACAGGTATTTTTGGTTTCAGTCTATCTCAGAATAATCCGTTGAACTGTTTGCATTCCTGTCTGTCAGTGAATTTTTATGGGCAAAAAGGTGAGGCCCTTTAAAGAAACTGTACAAGCTAAGTCCCTTTGTCTATTAGCTACAGTATCAGGCCAAACATCAAGGCCTCAAATATGTTATTTCCCCTTATCGATCCCCCTTTTAAATGTCTAACCTGCATTACACTTAATTCACATCTTTTTGCTCATATGGAGATCTTGAAAATGGTCCTCTCTATTAAATTTCATTTACCAGCATTCCTTTAAAGGAGAATTAAAGCATAACTAAAGAAGTAGGACTGAAATGCTATTATGTTCTGTGATTCTGTACCAGCCCAAGGCAACCACAGCCCTTTAGCAGTAAAGATCTGTGTCTCCCCAGTAGATGCCCCAGTAGCTCCCCATCTTCTTTTCTGCTGATTCACTGATTCACATGCTCTGTGCTGCTGTCACTTACTGAGCTTAGAGACTGACTCACAATATACAGTACACATAGAAAATAAACAGGGTCAGATTGGCGTAATGGGGGCCCACTGGGACAGCCACAGTCACTGGGGGGCCCCCTCCTGGCTTCCCTCTTCCCTTTTCTTCTGCGCCCTCTGTGTGAACCCCACCGGTGTTTCCCCAATAGCCTGCTGGCCCAGTCCATCACTGAATATAAATGTCACAGTATAGGGCTGATAAGTAAATAAATGTAGATTATTGATTCACAGTTAGCACCAGCATGTAATAATCAGCGGATATGACAGGAAAGGAATACCTCATTTTCTGCTTGATCATTTGTAATGACCCCAAGCTTATATTCTCAACAGCTACTCAGAACTGAACATGTGAATGTTGCAGACACTAACAAAATCAAAAATGGGAAACTTGAGTCATTACTAATACAGAGATGCTGAAACTTTCGGTTTTTCAATAAGTTCAGCATATAAAATATGGCATTTCTAACCATATTCATTTTCAGGGTCTAGTTCTCCTTTAAATCATTGGTTCAAAAGCTATGGGGCTGCCTCCTCTGGGGGTGGACGGGCATGAAAGCAGCTAGAGTGTAAACTGAGTCAGTTAAGGTGAGATTTGGGAAAAATGTGGAATTCATCATCATTTAGACTTGTGGAAATTCTGCTGAAAGGACAGTTTGCTCTGTTATATTTTCTAGGGACTGGATGGCCGATGAGGCAATTTTAGGATATATCTCTATCATTGTTCTAAGAACGTGGGTGTCCTGATCAAATGTTTGAGCTTACAAGGAACCAAAATGCTCTGAAAAGAACTGGCTTGAATATTACCATAGCTTAGGTTTAAGTATCATCGCAAGACTCCTATAAGTTCTCGTGAACAAGCTAATGATGCTTTGCTCACATGTAACTCTAGTTCCTGAAACAACACATCGTTGCATGGGGTAATGTGACATTTTATGGAAGTTGTTGTTTTTCATCAGCTGGAATGCTCATGTCAGTTTGCTCAATCTTGTCTATTTTGCCAGTAGAATGAAGATCTCAGCATCTAAGCTTTGTCTTATACAGTCAACACATGGGTCAAGAATCTTTTTATGGATCCAAATTAAGACAATAGCAGAACAGAAAGTGACAATAACCAAAATACATAAAGTTTATTTCTCCAAAGAACTGTGTGTATGTGAGAGTGTGCTTGTGTGTAGGTGTATCACAGTCACTTAAACAACTGGGCTTCACTTACACAGTGTCCTGCAAACCCTTCTGACTTTCAGCCAGATCACAGTGTTAATGATTGACACTTGTAGGAAGAGAGCGGTGTGCGGGTGATTGAACTGTTACTGTTATATCCTTTACTAATATGGGGCAACATATCCCATAGTTTATTCACGTCAGTTCCTGCCCCAGTGGAGCTTACAATATAATAATAATAATACAGGATTATAGTGCTCTTACCCATACAGGTGTGTTAGTCATCCATTGTGATGATGGGTGCTCACTAATGGGTCTCAAGCCTGCAACTGGAGACGTATTCATAGACAAATTGAAGAACTAGCAGCACACCATCCATTGTAAAACAAAGAACACATTTTATTTAGCCTTCCCAAAGTAAGGAAGGCAACGTTTCAGACAACTCTGGGCCCTTTCAAGCCTGAGTGGTCTGAAACGTTGTCTGGCTTACTTTGGTATGGTGTGCCGCCAGTTCTTCGATTTGCCAGTGGAGCTTACAGTCTAAGGTCCCTAGTATATCACACACAGTCGGTCAATTTTTATCAGGAGCCAATTATGCTGCCTGTGTGCTTGGGTTTTTTCCAGACTGGAATATCCAAAGAAAACATACAAGGAGAACATACAAACTTTTTGCAGGTAGTACCCTGTTTGGAGTTGAACCTATGAACTCAACACTGCAATGCTGCCCACTGTGCCACCATGCTATTCACGCTTGCTCTAAAAACTCAAATGTGAAAAGAGGTTCTATAGCAGAGTTTGCATATATTATGGTTCAAGCCCCCTTTAAAATCTGTTCACAACCTCCATGCCTCAAATTGAAGCGTTTGATACACTTAGCTTAATACACTTAGGGGCAGATTTACTATTGGTCGAATTTCGAATGAAAAAAAAAAAATCGAAATTCGACCAGGGAATAGTGGGGAATTAAAAAAATTTGAATTAGAAATTTTTTTTTTCCGACCGATCGAATGATCGAATAGGGAAATTCCATCGAATTCGATTTGAATTTGAATTGAATTTTCGAACAATTTTTAAACAATCAATCGAATTTTTCCTATTCAATCTTAGGGCATGATCCCCATTTCGGTAGGTTTAATCTGGCGAACTAGGGGATCGAATTTAAATGGGAAGTATTCGACCATTCGTATTTTCGAATATTCGAATAAAATTAAATTCGAATATTCGATGGTCAAATTTGGTCAAATTTGTCTAATTTGCATATTAGATCGAATATTCAAATCCTTCATGTGAATACATGTGAATTTAGTAAATCTGCCCCTAAAGGTTCTTAAGTGTATCCATGAACGCAAATAGGAGTCCTTCTGACCCCACCATAGTTTATAAAAATCTGCCTCAGCTATTTTTACTTTTAAGGGTGATGGCAAAGAGGGTACTTTATGGCCAGTGGGACTTTGCCAGGAAATACTTTGCCATTGGGACCTCCAGGTATCACTGTGGGAAAACATATAAATTGTGAAATATCTTCCACTGTTTCCCACAGAATCCTAACGGCAGTTTAATTTCCAGGCGTTTTGTTGCCTGTGGGGCAGACGACAAAGCACCCTGTGTGCCATCAACCAAAGGAATCAATGTAGCCCAAAAATTAAAACCAAATAAGCCCGATAGGGATAAATCAGGGACTCCATTTGCATACATAAGTAAATAATGAAAGCAAAAATCTATGCACTAAAATTAAAACTAGAAAGCAAGGGTTTTGTTAGCCAGTACAGTTGTTTGCGCTACAGGCAGTTTTGAGTGCATTTCTACATGACATACAACAGGGGTGTCCAACCTTTTGACTTCCCTGGGCCACATTGGAAAAAAAAAAGTTGTCTGGGGCCGCACATGAAATACACAATCACTTTAGATTTGTAAAAGTAAAGAAAATACACATAAAAGAACTACAATACCTATTGAATAACAAGATGTAGCTATACACTGCAATAGGGGACACCTGGATACTCGGATTTGTGAAAAGGCCACCAAGGACTGGGCCTTGGTCATCAGAATTTTTGGGGACAGCATGCTACCCAACCACGCTTACATTGGTTCAAAAACACTGGGGATGCAAAGGAGATAGAATAGTTTTTAAAATTTCCCCTGCACTAATCCCCATTGCTCCGGTCCCAATGATGAAAATCTGTGCAAATAAAAAGGAGGGGACGAGGCGACAAATTACAGCGGGCCTAGGGGTGCCCACTAATTAAATCCAGGCCTGTTATTACTACTAACTGGGCAATGGGCAGAGTCCCCCCTCCTGCCTACTGCTATATCCTTTGCAACATGACGTTTCCTTGGGAACCAAGCCTTTCAACCTGGGCCGCATTCATATCCATCCTGGGCCACATGCACCCTAGGGCCACAGGTTAGACACCCCTGACATACAATGTGGAATAGGCAATTAAGATATATTTCCTTGGGGGGGTCAAGCATTAACATTTAAATCAAACATTTTACGAATATATCTATTTACCTTTTTTCCTTGTGGTGTCTGAAGAAAATAGTTGCCAAAAGCGGTATTCAGTTGTATTACATCTCAGCACCAAGTTTAGATACAAAACACATCTACAATGTGAAATGTTTAAGACTTTCAAAAAGCTGCTAATCTTTCACAATTAGATTCATAAGAAACTTATCATGGACCCTCTGAATGGTTCATAGATGCTCCACCAATCCCACCCAATAGAATAAACTTTTGTTCCCTCCATATTATTTGCAATTAGATCAAAAAGGTTTAATACGACCAAAAAGGTTACCTGTGGTTGATAAACTTCAACATTTCCCTTGAAAGGGGAATGAAACGCTAAGAAACAAGTGGATCTCCTTTCAGAGCCCATCCCACCCCACAAACAAAGTACAGGATGTGGCTGGGTTTAGGGGGGACTAAATGGTGCAATTTGGGAGAGCACTGGAGGGGGACCCACTTATTTGTTATGTTTTTTGTACTACTTTAATTCTGATTAATAATGTCTGCTGGTGCTAAAGTGCTATTTAATTGTATACACATCACAGCAACAATATTGAATTCCATGAAGATTTTGATTTCCTAATTTTTTAAAAAGACCATTAAAAAAGCTAAAGATATGAGGAAAATGAGGGAATTTTCTTATAATATGATTGGCTCTTTATGTCAGTAGAACTTGGCAGGAAAATAAATGGGGACTAGAGAATGAACCAAAGAAGTGGTCTGTTCAACTGTGACGCATCTTTTTAGGTGTTTGTGCCTTTTTAATATAAACAATGTAAACAAAACAGGCAGGACAAGCTTGATGCAGAATAATAAGAGCACTTCATGTAGACAAAAAATATGCAGTCCTTCTTTTAAACAACACTTTGCCTGAATCTTGAGAACAAGTGATAGCAGTTTCGCTTTATATCAAAATAAATTTCTTCAATAGAATTGCTTTAATAAGGAACATATAATTCTCTGTTATAATCGTTATCCACCTCAAAGTGTTAAAATAATACTTCTACATCTCTGTGTATATAAAACAAACACAACCCTTTGTTTCTTGCCAGTAGGGGTTCTGATGGTCTGCAAAGCTCCCATGGCAGAACAGGGCAAAAGCAGGGGTTTCATATCACTCATCTTTCCAAGCCCAGGAAGAAGACACGGTTATCACCATGGAAGAAACACTGCATGGAAAAAAACGGCAAGTGTGGCAAACTGTACATTACAGGAAGTGATAAAGGCAAATAACCATTACATACATCATCATATACTGTAGCTTATACTTGTATAGGGTAGAGTGAAACCATAGAGTGCGTCTATATTACATGAAAGTTATGTCTACGTTGTTGATCTGTACATTATTCCTGAGATGCACAGGTAAGATTATCCCTCTGCAACTCTATGTACTGCGGAGTTGTGATGCACAATATGCTTCATGTTGGGACATCTATGTGTCATTTATGTTTTTAGACCCATTGTGCACCAGCCTGCATGATGGAGGAGACAAGTTATTCCTCTAGGTAAGGGTTATTACAGAAGATAAGAGTTTGCTAGAGATTCCTCAATGCCATACTGTAAGCAAATGAATACACACATACCTTCCATAAAGAAAATCTATTGTAGTGCCCTTCCAGAGAGAACATGCACATCCTTAGGGACACACAGAATCTGCACCATTTTTCAGAAATTAAAGACAAGAAAAAGTAGTGCATGTACTGGGCCCAAAATTGTGGTTATGTTTCTCAAGTTGAGGTAGAGACCTGGTGGGCATAATTGAATGAATAGCAGTGTGCAAATAAAATATCTGTGGCTATAGAGTGAACATATGAATCTGTACCCAGTATGGATATAAAATGGTTTTATACAGCAGGAATGGCGGGTGTCTCAAATGCTCTAATGGGTGCCTGTGATTTATAATACACTATGTTATGAGGAGGAGGAATGTGGTGGTTCTGCATTTCTGTAGTAGAGGGCTATGAAAACTCTTCCATTTAGTGAAGAAGCACGAGACATATGCATACTCCTAGAGAGATAGTGGGCTGAGATGTTCTTTACTGATGTTAACGCAAGAGAATGTAGCTATTACTTTCTTAAAATGATCAAAAATCCTATTTTTTGGGCAAAAATATTGCCTGCACCTGTTAAAATGGCTTTACTTGACCTAAAACTGGTTTTGTCCTGATTTTTATTATTTTCTTTCTAAATTATACTCTGTACATTGCAAATAATTAATTCTGCCACTATAAAATGTATTCTTGAAGCAATAAATGTATTTTTGTTGTAGTAATTTTGCTAGGCAGCCATCTCAGCTCAGTTTATCCTGATCCTGCCCTTTAAGAAAAAGCCAGAGCTTGACAATAGAACTGCTTTCGGATAAGCTATTGTTTCTCCTCTCCTTCCATACTATTCAATGCTATTCCCAGATCTACTGCTAGGTGGGGCATAGGAGCATTTTGGCAAAGCAGGTGTCAGGGAGCTGTTCTTAGGTTCTGTTGATAGGCTGCTGGAGAAAAAGGTAGAGGGGTTATATCACTCCAACTTGCAGCACAGCAATAAATAATGATTTAAGTCACTTGGCTGGGGGCACCTGGGAAACTAAGAACATGTCTAATTTCAAAATTAAATATTAAAAAGTCTGTTTGCTCTTTCGAAAAATTGCAATGCAAGATTCTACTAGAGGAACACCTTTAACGGATGCATTTGATTATAAAAAGTTTTCATCCCTTTCAAACCTTAAATAATAATACCGTCTAAGTTTTCATGTAGCACAGATCAGTCACTTACCATAAAAATTTTAGCATACATGAAAATTGACATTATTGTACACCATTGCAATATATATTATATTTCAATTATATTATAAAATATACAATATAATATGCCTAAAACTTCTTATCCTACTGTTGTATTTTGTACTCACCCCCTGATTGTTACAAAATTATTGTAAAGTGCTGTGTAACTTGGTTGCTATATAAAAAAATGATGATGAGACTGAGTATAGCACATTGTCACATAAGAGTACCGTTTTGTCTTATAACTAGTAATGGTGTTGTGATGCTGTTTCAGTAAAATCAGTCCAAATATGAGTGCTGCCCAGTGCTCAGCTTCATGCAATGGAATGAAAAAAGGTGCAAGGCCATTTACTACATTTAAAGATCATTGTGTTCCTACTAGTCTCAGAAAACCATGAGTGATTTTTTTTGCACACTGCTAAACAATGTCTCTGACCATATCACTTGCTGCCAGCTCTTATAAAGGGCTGGGTCTTCCATGTTCATGGGCTTATTACTTTGAATGTTGGCTTCAATTCCATAAAATTGTCATTTAAACACACTGTATGTCAAAAGATCCCATTATTTAGTAATAGTCATAGTCATAGTTCTGCAAGGCCATGCCATAGTCCAAGCACTTGCTGCATACTTATGGTGGACATTTAAGAATGATTAGTCTGGGAGGCAATCCTATGGCTGACACGAGGAATTAGCACCCTACTAGATCTACTCCCACATGATATACAAAGAATGGTAGAGATTAACCAGTAACATCTGTCCTTGCTGACATGTTCTGCCACTTTCACTCAAGTCATATATATATATATATATATATATATATATATATATATATATACTGCCTATTCCTGTGCTAAGGATAGATATGGCATTCATACAAAAAATGAACCCCCTTCCATATCCAGGTCATTGAGATAACATACAAAATTTCTTACTTTCATTTTAAAATTTTTTTCCCCCAGTTGTACCGTCCTTCATATATGGCGGGAGTGTGTTTTTATCTTCTACAAGCAGAACATAAAACTTGAATTACTCATGCAGACAAATGTACTCACATTATTGATAAATTATATTTTAATCCCTGAACAGTCCCACTTCATGTTGACGGGCTTGTATATTGTAAAAACATGGAATTAAATTATTCCGGGTTGGGGAATAGTAAAACATATAACCATCGAGATCAAAACTAAAAAATTTGAAATTTACATGAATTGTAGCTGGGGCTAAACGTCCAAAGCAAAGGAGTGATCTGTGGGCAAGAGCTCTGCAAACAGCAAAGGAAAGAAACTCCTTCTGTCACAGTAGACATTGCCAAACTATTTGTGAAGATGCCATAGGTGGTGGAGAGCTGTTTTGGCTAAAAGCAGAGAGGTAAAAGAATCGTAACAAACACACACTCACCATTTTTGTTTTGTAACCCATATAAAAACAACAACTTGTGAGCACAGCCAACCCCATAACTCCTAGAGTCCAACTCTTTAACAGGAATCATTTGTACTTGTGTACTCTTTTCTCACACTGCCTGTATCAAACTATAGTTCTAGATATTAAATAGGCTTTAATTCTACTGGGCATTCCCCATTGCCGTTCCCTAAGATTTGTCATTAGAAACAAAAAAAAAAGAAAAACAGGAAATAACCATTTATCCTTTCTCCAGTCAGTTTCAAAATGGAGCCGCTTCTGAGGTCTAAATGCTGTTCTATGAATGATATATCATAAATAGAGAATAAATAAGAGCAGTTTAAATCAACTCCTTAGAGAGCAGGGGAAACAAAGTAAAAAGAAATATATCAGAAACATAATTGCTGGTTCTAAACCATCAGACGACTGAGTTCATGGTTAGACTGTCATGTAACCTGCTACCAAGTGGTACATTAGCTATTTTATTTAAAAAATAAATACGAATTTCAAACCATATTACCTAACCTGTTTGTTAGCATCTTATAGTGTTCTTGTACCTGATTAGAAAGCACTTGACATTTGAATAGGGGTTCTTGGCTTTCTGAGTAGCACTTGACATTTGAATAGGGGTTCTTTGCTTTCTGAGTACTACTACCTCTTATAATGCACTTCAACCAATAGTACCAGTCTGAACGTCCTTTGGATTGGGTTGATTTTAACGTCCAGCAGCTCCAGAGACAGTTTTTCATTGGCTGGTATTCTTTGTGATCCTACTATCTTGAGTAGGGAGTTTAATGCAGAGTGAGAGCCGCACGTGGGTTGCTGGTTTTAATCTGGCCTGACCTTAGAACCCCTTAATATAACAATATGACTCCAGTGTAGCAAACAAGATGTAAAGTAACCACAGGCTCACAAAAAGCAAAGTTGTGGCGAGTCTGTAGCCCTTGGGGCCACCCAGTTCTCCACCAATATGAGGTCGCCTCCTGTACAGCAAGACGCTGATGCAGACGAATGCAAAAATGGTGAAGAGGGTTACGGAGAATGCTAAGGTGCCTGCAGACACATGAAACTCTTGTCCTTGTGAGGCCCAGTAGATGGCAGCCACAGACCATGCCAGACCAATACCCAGAAACACATTAACTGCATTACTGCCAGTCACGTTTCCAATTGAAGCATCTGCATACACATCCTGGGTAGCGGCCGCTTTACTTGCAAATGTATCTAGAAAAAAAAAAAGAGAGGAAAAACTGACAATTAAATGTATAATATCCAACTGGTGAATGTATGATATCCATCTGCATATTCCTTCAGTAACACTATATCCTTCTGTGGTTGAATAAACTATACTACAATGTGCCATAATTGTGTAGGGGGTATTACCAGTTCTTCACACACCTCCTTATGTTAGAGACAGATTCCACAGGCACACATATCAAATCAGCAGTTTTATTAGAATCCACATCTTTCAGGCATTCACATTAACAATGTACAGAATATTCCACGTAGGTTTGCCAGGGTTACCCCTCTTTACCCAAAGGGTCACGGCAGATGGCTAGCCACTCACACTTGTCTCCAGGCTTCAACATTCTCAGTAATCTGGCACTTCTCACAGTGCCCTTTACTATCCTGACCAGGCTTTCTACTGGCAGACCTTTGGCTCAAAGTATATTGTACACTATGCTGGCCTAAACCCTTCCTCTTGTGTCCCTAACTGTGGAATATCCACTGGGGCACTATCCCCACTAGCCTCCTCGTTAGGGCATTAGGCGGCCCTTGCTCACTAACCTGTCTCAGACACCTAGAGCCTGCTGTACTTTCCCCTTACTTACTCTCAGCCTACTTCTACTTCCTTCTATCAGGTCTCCTTCCTTCCAGACTTCCTTCATGTAAGGGTTCCTCCCATCAAGACCAACAAACCAGGGTGTGCCCCCCTTTTATACCCTAAACTCACCATCGTCCTCCGGTAGTAGGGGAGTAAATTGCATCCTTTCTCTTATTATCCTCTTGCTCCAACTAGTGGCTGTTTTAGCACATTAACCCATAAGATGTTCCACAAACATATTCAACATTAATTAACCCACTTTCATATCACACAGATAATCAGTTCACCTCCTTACATATTTATAGACAGATAGTATGCCTTTTGGAATACAAATTTAGTTTTTCCTTCAGAAGCTTACTTTAGAAGGGCCTTTCTTTCTGTATTAGACAAGACTCCATATGAGTTTTCTCAATAGAAGATGTTTGTAGAGCAGTGTAGAGTAAAAACATAGTATCCATGCCACATTAAACCAGTGCATGAACACCAATGTATGCTACCTGATTGATTGCTCTGTAGGCACCATATGGTAGTACGTCTACTGTTCCAATAAAGGGTGCTCTATCTCTACATACAGAAGATTAAACATGCAATTGACATACAAATATTAAACCTTGTACAATGAACGATTGGCTAGCGATAGTTTGTTTCAAGGAAACAATATAATACTGTCATGGGAAAACATGTTTTTTTAAAAATGCATCAGTTAATAGTGATGCTCCAACACAACTCTGCACTGAATCCATTTCTCAAGAGCAAACAGATTTTTTAATATTCATTTTTGAAATTTCAAAGCTGCCCCTGGTCATGTGACTTGTGCCAGCACTTTAGGAGGGAACTGCTTTCAGGCAGGCTGTTTTTCATTCTCAAAGTAACTGAAGGAGTCACAGTGGGAAATTGGTTTTTAACTATTGAGTGCTGTTCTTATATCTACCAGGCAGCTGTTATCTTGTGTTAGGGAGCTGTTATCTGGTTACTTTCCCATTGTTCTTTTGTTAGGCTGCTGGGGAGGGAAAAGGGAGGGGGTTATATCGCTCCAACTTTCAGCTCAGCAGTAAAGAAGGATTGAAGCTTATTAGAGCACAAGTCACATGACTTGGGGCAGTTGGGAAATTGACAATATGTCCAGCCCCATGTCTGATTTCAAAATGAAATATAAAAAAAATCCGTTAGCTCTTTTGAGAAATGGATTTCATTGCAGAGCAGCACTACTAACTGATGCGCTGACAGTATCCCTTTAAATTGTAGATTTAAAGTTGGTTAGAAAACAAATCAGATGATGTTCTGGCGATTAATTGACAAACAGCAATCGTATGACCTAGAAATAGTAGTGACAGTCACCCATGGATATCAGCAGATAGGCAATACATGTACAGATATTATCGTTACCTGACAAAATTCTCTAACCTATTCAATCGACTAAATGACCAATCCCTATGGGGCTGAAATTGTTGGTTCCAATATTTGGAGTTCACAGACAGTCCAAAAGTTGATTTCATATGACTATATCTGTGCATTTATGGCCAGCTTTAGTCTGCAGTAACCACATTGCTAGGGTCCAAATTACCCTAGAAACCATGCAATGATTTGAGACTGGAATATCAATAGTGGAGGGTCTGAATGGAAAGAAGAGTACTAAAAAGTAGCAACAATAATACATTTGTAGCCTTACAGAGCATTTGTTTTTTAAGATGGGGTCATTTGAAAGCTGGAAATGGTCAGAAGAAGAATGAAGACGGATTGGAAAGTTATTTAGAATTTGCAATTATACATGCCAAAAGTTAACTTAAAGGTGAACCTCCCCTTTAAAGGCCATACAAAATAAAATGTGGTAAAATAGTGTAATAATGGCATCACCTAGGTTAAGTTCAATAGTTCAAATATCAAGTAGAGTCAAGAGGGAAATCTCACTGTCCAGCCCAGTCAGAGAGTGCATGCCAGCTGCTGAACAAAAAATTCGCCAGCGTGATGCCAGCTGCTGAACGCTAATTTGCCAGCGTGATGTCAAATCAGAACTTCGCAAATTCACTAACACCGTCTCTGGCGAATTTACGCTAGCGAAGTAGATAGACTTGCGCAACTTCGCACACTTACGCCAGGCGAAGTTGCGCACTGGCGAAGGATCGTTATTACGCAAATTCACTAAGATCAACTTTTTGCTGTTCGTTAGCACTTACGCTAGACGTATCTTCGCCAGCTCAGACCAGGCGAAGTGCAATACAATAGATAGGAGGTTGAAAAAAAAAAGTAAAATTTTTTCTAAGTCCCAAAAAACGCTGTGGCGTGTTTTACCATTGTGGGTGATAGTCTGAAAAAGATCGATTTTTTTGGGGGGTTACCCTCCTTCCCCCCTACATTTCCTGACATATGGCAACAGGGGGCACATGTAGGGCAATAGGACAACTTTATTATTTTGATTAAAGGTTTCCAGGGCTTGTGTAGTGGCTGTAACATACACTTTTAGACTATAGACTATTATATTTCGTAATTCACACTGAATGCAAATTAGCCTTCGCTAGCGTAACTGCGCTTTGCCTAGCGAAGTAACACTAGCGCAAATACGCTACCGTTCGCCGACCTGAGCGTAATTTCACCCTTTAGTGAATTTCCGCCTGGCGAAGTGCGGCGACCGATTGCGAAGCTTGCGCTGGCGTTTCTTCGGATCTTAGTGAATTTCCCACTTTGTGAACCAGGCTTGATCCACATCAATGCTCCTGTGTGGTTGAATGGAAGCCAGTCAAGAACATGCCACCAACAAGGTTTCAAAATCTATTGGCAAATCTTCCCAGGAGATTATAGGCTGTTATAAAGGTCAAAGTAAACTCTACTGTCATCTCAGCAGTATACGAATACACAGTGAGATGGATATTGCTGCAAAGGGAGGACCAACCTCATATGTCAGGAAGCTTTTGGCCATACAGTGTATTATTTATTGAACTATAATGGAGGATGCCATTTTTAACCCCTAGCCAGTGATAATATACAAAATCTTTAGCATAACCACACATCAACACATCAAGAATTTAACTTACCAGGCACAGATGTGCCAAAAGCTACGAACACCACTGCCGTTACAGAGTCTTTCAAACCAATGGTGCAGCCAAAATGGGAGGCGAGGTCTCCAATGATCGCAGTGAGAATGCCAATGATTATAATTGACACCACAAAACAAGCCCATCCATTTAAATATTCAGTGGGAGGCACACAGGCAAAAAGCACTTTCCAGAACACGGTCAGGAAATGCATGACGTAGTCAAAACAAGATGGCAGCCTTTCCTCTCCAGAGTCATCTTCTTCTTCATCTCCAGCTGCAATGTAAAGGCAAGAATACAGAACATAACTTGTTAGGCACATTATAATTAAAATAAAAAAAATTAAATCCATTTAAATTTGAATATATACAAATAGCCTATGCTTAACAGAAAATAAGCAATACAACATGTTTGTTATCTAAATATCAACTTTGTTGTTTGTACCACAAAGGTATTCAAATCTGCTCATGTTCTGGTTAAAAGATACTTTCAATGAAGCAACAGATATTTTGGTGCATCAGCTCCAGCCTGTCACATTTTTCAAGGGTATTTTTGGGGGATGCATCACCTTAAATAAATGCAGAGTTCTGCTGCTTTTATGGGGATACAGAATGGATAGATTAATTAATATAACTGCAGTGCGAAATGGGAAAAGAGAAGCCTACAGGCAAAAGTCCAACAGTTGCGCTATAAAGCATGCTTGATCAACCAGCTGTTACTAAACACAAAGAATCCTTCTGTAATCTCTGTTGCTGTAGGGTGTTCACACTTCACAATGTGATATAGTACACCTTATAGCATGCTTTTGCTATAATGGAAATTACCATTCAAAATACATCAATTTGAAACGGATGGCTAACCATCCCTCCCCCCCTGGAGGCATTGTGAATAATAGATGGGATTGATATTTACAAACTTTTATCTTTTATAAAGTCTTCTCATGTAGCTACTCTAACTACTAAAAAGTATTATTCATAACGGAACCGTTGATGCTCTACAGGGTGCACTTCCAGAAGAGACTGTAGGCCAAATTAACATGGAGTTACCGCTAGAGACATTCCATTCTAATTTTATTCTTCAGGCAGAAAGACATAACACTTCATATTTATATGTATTGAGGGTGAAAGAACACAATATCATAAGTGTTATCTCACCAGCACTGACAGTAATAGCTTCCATGAACTGATCCCTCCATGAATGTGTCCCTACTACCAAGGCAAGGTTGGTCTTCTTAATCAACTTGTCCACAGTGCTCTGTCAAAATAATTCACAACACAAAAATACATACTGAAGAAGCAGCAGCCATCAATACAAGGTCCCATTCACTTGCTAGATGTAACACTGCAGAGAACATAGACTATGCACCATTCCCTTTATCTCTGCTTAGAACACAACCCCAATTTACTACCTTAGGTAACATCTGAAAAAGTTGGTGACATTTCACTTTTACTAGAGTCCCCAATCACATTATTTTTTGTGGGATAATCTTGAAATATCATGGTCAGTGATGGAAAGGGAAAACCTTCCTTCAGCTAGTTCAAAGTAGCATGAAGTTTATATTAAACAAATACAGGATCCCATAAGCCAAGGTAACAACCTTCTTAAATGCAGTGGGGGTCATTTATTAACACTAGGCAAATTTGCCCATGGGCAGTTACCCATGGCAACCAATCAAAAGGCTGCATTCATTGTTCCACTTGCAGCTGGCTTTAAAAAGCTAATCACTGACTGGTTGCTATAGGTAACTACCCTTGGGCAAATTTGCCCAGTGTTGATAAATGAGCCCCAGTGTGTTTGAGGGTCGATTAATAAATATCTGACATATTTAACAGAAAATTTTTAAAATAAATGAAGGTCTTTTTTAAGAATTGGAATAAGGTACCTGGTGAAAAGAGGTGTAGATCCCCTCCAAAAAACAATGTTGTCGTAGTACAACTGGCTAAATAAAACCACAAATTGCAAAGCAAGTAGACTGTGTGCTTTGGCATCTTACAGGGTATGTCCAGTCTGCGGATTTCTAACTACATCTCCCTTTATCCTCTACATCTTGTATCTTGCTGAGGATAATGGGAAATGTATTTACACAAGTGCAGATCCAATGGCTGGACAGCCCAATTTAAAACTACAGTTTTAAGATTTAAAATGTATTAAGCCTCTGAAGACTATGGCATACAATAAGTCATAACCTGGCTTTCCCATATAATCAGTTTATAATCTCATTTTGTTCTCTGCACTCCAGATCATGCCAAGACACAGAAATACCAAACATATCAGTTTTTATGAGCAATTATAATAGTATTGCCCTATATTCATAATTATTCATGTGAGCAACTAGGCCACTCTGTAAGCAAACACAATTATCCTCCATTAGCTCTACCTGCCCTCTACCTATTATTATTTTCCCAATTAATTCTGAGACAGAAAATTCATTTTAGGAAGCTTTTCATTGAAATATTTACAAGGCCTGCTTATTCTTTACTGCAAAATCTAAAGCAGGTTTTTAACTGGTTGTGGCTCCTCTTTTCCATGCCAATCTTTTCTATTCTTCCACATGCAAATATTTAAGGCTATATTTCAATCAAACTTACCTTAAACTCATATGATTCTTCAATGACGACTTCAAGCTTTGGGTGCTCTCCCAAAATTGGTTTCCCCATTTCAGCAATTCGTTTGGCTTCTTCCTCCTCCACTGACAGCTTCCTTTCTGCTGCATCAAAACAATTGGGTCAGTACAGAATTGCAATTCTCAGTAAATTCTATATGGCTAATCCCCACGTGCTGGGTAAACACTGTGAAGATGAAAGCTTTGAAAAAAATGCACAGAATTAGCAAAAAAACTGAACCTAGTGGAAATGCCAACGATTAAGAGATTATAATAAACCTTGGCTAATAAATACAGGTTTGCAATATAATGTTAGCACTCCCAATAGTAATTTTATGCTACTGTATAGACCCCTTTTACCATTATGTTACATTTACTGGTGATAATATGGCAGTTAAGCAGGACAAAGACATTTTGTATAACTGAATAATTCTATAGATGATCTGTGAATGCACTTTGGTTATCCATATGTGTGGCCGGCTATTTCTAATAGCAAGATCAGGTCAAATTGAAATAGGCAAATTTTCATGATTTTCATCCACCTGATTGGTACAGTTTTGCTAGACACGTGGCTGTGAGCCCCAGTAAGCAATTTTAAGGTGCAGCCCAGAAATAGAATGCACATTTTTGTCTAAATTCAAAATAGTATTGGCTGGGTGTGCTTAAATATTCTAGAAAAAAAACAAAACACTTTATGGTTTGAAGGTTTCAGAAAGAGTACAAGAATAATGTTTTATCTTTCATACAGGGAAAAACACACTTAATCCATGTATTCAGTTTGCAACTTTTACAGGAATTCCAACAGGACTTACAACTTGTGAACTACAAGAAAGACGTCTATCCATTTCCCATTACTAAGAGACCTTTACAGTCATATAGTACAAATACATTAAAACACAGTTGCAATTGCATGACAAAATGCCTTTGTGAGATAAAATCACAATTTCTATTTTTCATAAATTACCTTTAAGATACTGTAAGGGTGCGGTGTACATTTTCTGATGCATGCAAGATTGTTGGGCTCATTTACTAGTGCAAAATATACCCCAAACAATTGCTATGTTTATAACCCAAAGAAGGTACTATTTTTAAGGTACTATATTACAACCCAAAGAAGGTAATATATTTAAAATTATTGTGTACTACAGACATGCACTGGTGTGATTTATTGGACCCACACTTACTACCCGCTTCTTGCATGAACTAGGCATATTCTTAAAGGAATACAGTACATCGAGTGGGATCAGGAAGGTATACTACTACCCACTGCTTATACATGCATTGCACCAGTGGCATAGCTACAGGGGGAGCAGAGGGTGCAACTGCATTAAGCCCCAGCACTGCATTGCTGCACCAGTTACTGGTATGGTAGTGGACACATTGTCTATATGTTTGGTTTTGATTTTCCCACTCTAGATAGATATATAATCTATTGCATTCTTGGTCAGTAGTCCCTCCAACGTTTGCAATGTTGCACACAAAACACCAGTTAAAATGGCATGGCACTAGGGTTGCCACCTTTTTCTTGAAAAAAATACTGGCCTTTCTATATATTAACCTTTTTTTCCTATTAATAACATTGGGATCAATCATCAAAAATACTGGCCGGGCCGGTAAAACACCGGTCAGGTGGCAACCTTACATGGCACACTAGCGATGAGAGAAAAATTTTGCTGTGAAAATGACACCCATAGACACCAAAATTTCAGAAACTTTGCATTGTTTTCTAGCGTCAGTGCAGGAAAAACTCAAGACATTTAATTAAGAACCCCGGTACTGTGGGCTGAGCTATCAAAATTGGGACCGTCCCGCAGAAAAAAATGACAGTTGGGAGGTATTTGAAGTGTTCGGAATTTTCTGGGCTTGAGATAACAGAATGGAAGGCAAAAAAAGGAAAATCTATAAAAAAAATTACAGTTCAGTAATCAAAAAAAAAAAAATTGATCGCTGCCTGTGAAATTCATAGGTGGCGTGTGTTATTTTTGCAAGTTATTTTCCTGATTATCCTGAGCATAATGAATAGTTGCTTTCATCATTGCGGAAACAATACCCCCCGAGGTGCATCTCGCATAGACATGAATTGTGAATGTCAACAGTCTCCATTATTTCACAGCTTTTTTTTCTGTGCAGCTTTTTATTGCTCAGTAGGTAATAAATCAGTAATTCAACAACTCCAATTAATTATATAGTGGATGGATTGATGTCTTCCTGTTTATCCGAGCTGTGCCCGGCTTCAAACCAGAATGTAACTGTCACAACACAAATTACGGATAAAATTCGAAGGGCAAAATTTATCAAGAGATGAGTATTGATCAATCCAGCAAGAAAAGAAAATCATATCAGTATCAAATGATTGACCTATGGATCAGTTGTGAATAGGCTGCAAGGTAGACAAATATTGACAAATAAAACTTAAGGAAACACCTGTTTGTTATAAGAACAATTGTAACGAACAATATCCCTGGTGGTTTAGTGGCTTACCCCATGCACGCGGGAGCCCCCGCCATGCGTCCGGTGGGCCGGGGATGCTCACCGTGTGCATCCTTCCTCCTGACTGCCGGCATCCCTATGGCGCGCGCACTTCTGGGCTTTAAAGGCGCATGTGGCGCTAAATTTAAACTATTTAAAGAGAACTTAGTCTATAGTTCCTTGCCCGTTGTTAGGTTCTATTTGGTAGTTCTTGGGTGTTGTTTCCTGTTTGACTCCTGCTTGGTTTACTGGCCTGACTATTCTGATTCTCTCCAATCCTGACCTCTGCCTGTCCACTGATTATTCTACACTCTCTAATCCTGATCCTGGCCTGTCTGACTATTCTATGCTGCTTGTGTTGGCCCGGCCCACCTGATCCACTAGTAGAACAGTTTGCTTAAACAAGGAAAGTTAAACTAAAGGAGTAGCTAGAAATGGTACAACTACATCATATTTTGGTCTTCTGGACCAGCCCAAGGCAACCACAGCCCTTTAGCAGTACAGATCTGTGTCTCCCCAGTAGATGCCCCAGTAGCTCCCCATCTTCTTTTCTGCTGATTCACTGATTCACATGCTCTGTGCTGCTGTCACTTACTGAGCTTAGGGACCCACTCACAATATACAGTACACATAGCTTAGAAATGTCACAGTATAAGACTGATTAGTAATTACTACAAGGCAGCACAGAAACCAGTGCAACTAGCATCAGAATGTAATAATCAGCCCTGTAGCATCAGCTTATATTACAGGCACAACTCATTTTCTGCTGGATAATTAGTGACAACCCCTAAGCTTAGCTTCTCAACAGCTGCTCAGAGCCCACTGAGCATGTGACTGTCACAGACACTTTCCAAGATGGTGACCCCCTGTGACAAGTTTGAAGTCCTGGGTCATTGCTGCTATTGACAAGCTGAAAATTTAGCCTGGTGCAATATGTTCAGCATATAAAACATGGCAGTTATAGCCATATTCATTTTTAGGGTTTAGTTCTCCTTTAAGCTCAATGGAGCCAAATTAAAGGAATTACATGGAATTTTAATATTTGCTGTGTCTTGTGTAGAGAATAGATGTACAGTAGGGATATTCTATAAATGGAGTGTAATGATTTAGTTATTGGCTGCATATAAGAAATGAAGGAGAGGGTATGTATATTTTTATGGAGCAGTGCAGTAAAATATATGTTAGCAAGCACGTCTACAACCATAAACACTAAATGCACAAGGCCAAGAGTCAGATGCTTCTTTATAAAATATGTACAGGTATGGAACCTATTATCCAGAATGCTTTGGAACCTGGGGTTTCCAGGTAAAGGGGTCCTTCTGTAATTTGAATCTCCATGCCTTAAGTCTACTAAAACATTTTTTACAGCATTTATCTTAGTTGAGATCAAGTACAAGGTACTGTTTCACTATTACAGAGAAAAAGGAAATGCTTTTTAAAATTTTGATGTATTTGATTAAAATGGCGTCTATGGGAGATGGCCTTCCTATAATTCAGGGCATTCCGGATAATGCATCTCCAGATAACAGATCCTGTGCCTGTAATGTGATATGAAAAGGATGTGGCTAAGCACTGCTAATAAGGATACATTTTACAAGCATCTTTTTTTGATCTACTATGATATAGGCACAGAAACTTCCTGCTATGGGCCAAGTTTGCATCAACCTTTAGTAACATATAGCAGCCAACCAGTAGGAAGCATTTTGCAGTCACTTGTTTCAAAGCATGTGATAGGTTGCTATAAATTGCAAGTTCTATTACAAATGCTAAAATTTCTCAGACAGCAGAGACTGAAAGGTGTCATGTTCTGAATTGCCAGCCCTAGGTGACAGCTGATGATTGCACTGATTCCTTAAATGCATGTCAGCTCTTCTTCCCCTACCAAGGGTCAATGACTTTACTGCTTATTTCTGTCACCAGCAAATCAAAAAGTATCAAGAGATGTGCGTGGGGTTGTCTTCTATGCCCAAGAGATAAAATAAGAAAAGCCAAAAAATCAGTGACATCAGCACATTGACACAAGTCTATTTGTAATTGGAAGGAAATTACAAGTCTGTTTACCAAACCTTTATGAAACTCATTTTAAGGACCTCATACAGGAATTCCTAGCTGCCACCAAACAAACAAGGACTGGTGAATGTATGGTTCTGCTTGCCTAGTCTTCTCCTGACTGGTTCCTAGCCTTGCCTTCTCCTTGGGTTATACTATACTAACAAGAAGTCAGAATAGGGCATGTTCTGATAACATTAGATCATGGTCAATAAAACAGGGGTCATACTCAATAGTAGAATTAATTCTATAGGTCATATCACAGTCTTCAGACAGATACCATAACAATTATATTCTACTAATTGGAATAGGAGGAAACTGAGGTTATGTTTTTTTCCATCACATACATGAAGCCATGCTGGCACAATTTGTTTATATTCCATAGGCATTATCATGTTATACCCACTTGATAAAAACAAACTCAACTGCAAAAAAAGTATGTTACAAGCTCCCAGAACTACTCAACTTACCTTGATTCAACAGCAGAGCTTTTATACAAACCAGAAAAGGAAAGGGAAAGAGAGAGAGAAGAAAAAATCAAATTAAAATGTGGTTTCCAAACTAAACCAACAAAAATGTAATGAGTTATGTAGTTAGAGATGAATGCACATGCACATACACATCAACACCAGAGAATTCTAGAACATGATTGGTTATGCAGGGACATTTGCCTCCTTTAATGTCTGAAAGACTGTGTCTTGGACTGTACTGATCAATATTGTTGAGCCATCCCTAAAGCATCATAATAAAAAAAAATTAAGTGTTCTACAGGATTTTTCCTCACTATAGTCTTCAAAAAGAAATCGGTCTAGCCGGAGAACCAGAAGCTTTCCCATTGGTTCCAGCCAAGGACAAACCCCATCAGTCCGTTATTTTAGCCCTATATTGTAGGCATATGCAAAACCTAGGGATGGGCAAATTTTTTCGCCTTGTTTCACTGCGGAGTTGATACCCATAGACTTGAATGGCGTTGTACATCCAAAAAATGGACCCACGTCAAAAAATATTCGCCGCGCATCAAAACATTTTTGACGCCCATAGACTTTAATGGGCGTTGGCGAATTTTCACAGGCGGCAAATTTTTGGCGAAACCGGTAAAATTTGCCCATTCCTAATCACTGCTGTCTACACCCAATTATTATAATAATATGAAGCTTACTCCAACACTGCAGATATATCATAAACATAATTTCTTTATTCAATGAATAAGATTGCTTTCAAATGGTACCAATAAATCATTAACTCCCATTAACTATGCAAGAATAATAATCCATTGTCACATTAGCATTCCGGAAAGATCTTGGAAGTTATGTTGATGTTTTATTTCCCTTAGCATTTTTCTGATTAAACACAAGGAAATTGGGAACAGATTAAACTTCACGGATTTATGACTAATTCACAGACAAGGATGCAGAATCATTTTAATATCTGTTTATATCCTGTGGAACCGGAGGGGGGGGGAGATCTAAAGCGATTACCACATGCACACAATAAATATTATATTTTACCTTAATTAAATCAATGAGTGTGAACAATTTCAGACCAACACCTTTACAAAAATAAACAATTTATGGTAACTAAGGTAACTTAAAAAGCACCTTAAAGGTCTAAAGGTAAGTGAATTATAATATTTGGACCTGAATAAATTTGCTCTGGAAAGTCAATTTTATTTTTAATTTAAACACAGTACATTGAGCACTAGTCTAAACTAAAGTCTCACAATCTCAATCAGTGATGAATGAATTACAAGTTATTAAGCAGGGGTGATTCTCTATGTCTCTTGCTACTCATGTGATGGTGCCCCCTCACTTACTTTTTTTTGCACAGGAGCAGATTGGGGGAGGGGGGCACTAGAAGAGCTGAATTTCCGGTTTAATGACCAGAAATTGGGCTCTGAGGGACAGATTTACCAAGGTTTGAATGGTAAGTTTTAAATCAATTTTGTTTTTGGGTCAAAACTTGCAATTTCGAATTTAAAACCACCAACACGATTTTGAAATCGAATATGAGATTTATCACACCTTGACCCTGGAACAGTTCTATTTTGATACTTTCCCACCTAAAATGCATGTAGAATTCATGCACAAGTCAATGGCAGAGGTCCGTTGAACCATTTGAACCAAGTCTTCCTGACATTCAAGGTTTTTTTGGAGGAAAACTCGATTCAAATTTGATTCAGATTTTAAAAATTTATTAGAGTTAAAATAAAATTCAAACGCGTTGAATTCAGACTGTAAAGAATAAGGCTTTAATAGTGCATTAACAGATACGATCGCAAAGCCCTGTTTAAAATTGCGCTTACCAGATTTGCTGTGTGTAAGTAGTGTGTAATGGCCGATCTCTCAGTATTGTCGGCGTTCCTCGTGGTGCGGTTCACCTTTGCGACCTCAGCGGTATATCTTGCAGTATTCGGCCGGCGTCTGTCAGGGCAGATTTTGTCTTTCTTTCCTCCGCTTTGCTGTATACGGAGGGTAAGATGGTATACTCGAGCGCTGTTTTCTGAACCGGACGCTCTGCTCCTCCTGGCTCTGCGGTCTCTCCGCTATGCACAATGGGCTGTAGCTTCTCTATGAATTCATCTCCTGATTATTTGGATTGTGTTTTTTGAAAAATTTAGGGGGATCAAACTTCTAAATAAACTGGAAACGATTAAATTTTAAAAAAGTTTCACTGTTTATTTTCAAATATAGGCCTATACTCGAGCGCTGTTCAGAAAACAGCGCTCGAGTATACCATCTTACCCTCCGTATACAGCAAAGCAGAGGAAAGAAAGACAAAATCTACCCTGACAGACGCCGGCCGAATACTGCAAGATATACCGCTGAGGTTGCAAAGGTGAACCGCACCATGAGGAACGCCGACAATACTGAGAGATCGGCCATTACACACTACTTACACACAGCAAATCTGGTAAGCGCAATTTTAAACAGGGCTTTGCGATCGTATCTGTTAATGCACTATTGAAGCCTTATTCTTTGCAGTCTGAATTCAACGCGTATTTATATGCCTTCTATCAAGATCTGTAAATGTGAGTAAGACCAACACGTTCACATTTACATAACAATAATTGGGCTTATTACACTATATAGTGTTCATTTTTATTTAGGAGACGGGATAAACCTATAAATAATTACTGGCAAGCGCACCACCCAAGTTATTCTATTAACCTATACCGTGGACAAGTGGGTCCACAAACCTTTGTGGTGCTGCATACAATACTTCGTAAAGAAGACCTTCCTGCAGCGCTGAGCTCTATCCATTTTTCGCTCAATAAAATAAAATTCACATAACCTTTGATAAATAACCCCCTCAAAAGGAGAAGGAAAGCTACAGAGGCAGTTTATTGCCAATAGATTGATAACAATAGTGCAAGATATAACACTATATTTATTCTGTAGAATGTTTTACAATACCTGAGTAAACAGCTCTAGAAGCCCATGTGTACACAATAGAAGGAAAGCAATGCTGTGATTCTTTTGACAGAGGACTCAAAGCAACATTACTGTGAGGGTTTACTTAAAGTGGAATCCAACCCTCCTGGGGACTAACCCCTCCCCCCAGCCCCCTGTAGGCCCCCCTCCCTCCTGGCCTACCTCTCCCCCCCTATTGCCCATAAGTCGCTACTTACCCTTCTGTGTAAGTCCCCTCCAGCGTAAGTTCACAGGGGCCATCTTCTCTTCCAAAGCTTCTTCCTGGATCTGTCGGGGCTCGGCGGCGCATGCACAGTAGGACGCTGGTAATACCGACTGAACTTCCTGAACTTTATGCGCAGTAGTAACAGTTTCCTTCTGTGCATGCGCCGCAGATGGAGCAGCATCCAGGAAGAAGCAGTTGGAAGAGAAGATGGCCCCTGTGAACTTACGCTGGAGGGGTCTTACACAGAGGGGTAAGTAGCGACTTAGGGGCAAGTTTTCTCGTATATTTATTTATGTTTGGGAGTCTATTCCCTAATAAAGCCAGTTCTGACTATGTTAATTCCTTTTAATATGATAATTCCCCAATGCGGCACCTACAAGAGGTGTCAAAAAAAGATTGGGTGAACCAAAGCAGAGCAGATCAGTTTATAATTGAAATGGTACATGGGTAAGTGTTACACATGAACTATACTCCATATGTAAAATGTGGGAAGAAAATGTCGTTTTTATGTTGTTTGAAAAAAAATTTCATATAACTGTACACTGTCTTTCTTTCACTAAAAAATTAAAAGTGTAGCTGAGTCGGAATTTAGGCGGATTTCTGTTTGTGAATATGTTGAAAGTATTTCACACCAGTTAACCATCACTTTTACTCCAAAAATTGACTCTCTACTTTTGTAAATTCCCCCCATTGTATTATAGAAGAGTGATGAAATGGAAGAAGCAGATTTGGTTCTTTGATTCTTTTCCAAATAGGGTCAACTGCAAGAAAAAGGGGGATTTAGGAAGCTGTGCTAGCTGTAGTAGTGCAGTATATCTCTCCGTTCTCTCTCCTATGAATCAGAGATTATGGGACATGCTCTGTGTAAAACATACAGGTTGCCATACAAGGAAGTTGATGATCCACTCTGCACAGAGCATGCAGATCTCTCAGGCTTCATTTGCGTATTATTCAATTAGCCATCATTCATAGAGTGAAAACTACTAGCATCTATTAAAAATAGAAAATCTATGTAAACTACAAGGACCAAAATGATCAACATCTGAATTCAGCTTTTTACCACAATACAAGTTTTTTTTTTCCCCTCTTTTTTTTGAATTTAGCAAATTTGACTCACATTTTCAAGATTTATTAAGCACAAAAAATGGAAACCCAGAATATGAAAATGTGGAGAGTTCAAGCAGAAGTTAATGGAGGTTATAGTAACAAAATGCAAGCTACTTTTCAGTTTGGGGTTTTGAGACTAATTCAAAATTCCGTAGACTGACTGGGGGTCATTTATCAACACTGGGCAAATTTGCCCATGGGCAGTAACCAGTAGCATGCAATCAAATTGCTGCTTTCATTGTTCTACTTGCAGCTGGCTTTAAAATGTTAATCACTGATTGGTTGCTATAGGTAACTGCCCATGGGCAAATTTGCCCAGTGTTGATAAATGAGCCCAAAATTATTGAGTTTCCAAGTTTCAATAAACAGACATTTGAGATTTTTGAATATTATAATTTTTTTTGTACATATAATAAAACAATATATTATTGTTATATGCTCCTAAGCATGAGGGTTGTCCTGGTGCATCTGACTAGCCTGTTGTGATGAAGAACACTCAAGTGCAAGTATGTTATGAAAGAGGTTTTCATATACAGGGATGGGATTTGTTATGCAGAAACCCATTATCCAGAAAGCTCCGGAAGCTTATGGAAAGGCAATCTCCCATAGATTCCATTTCATCCAATTGATCAAAATTTTTATGATGATTTTTCTCTGTAATAATAAAACAGTACCTTGTACTTGAACTAAGATATCATTAATCCTTATTGGAAGCAGAGGGGTCAGCCTATTTTTTTTGCCTATGTTTACATTATTTTCTAGTAGATTTAAGGGCTAGGCCAGACGGGGAGATTCGGGGGCATTTTGTCTCCTGGCGACTTCTCGCCGCGACTTGTAGCCCCCGAACCTCCCCGAATAGCCACGTACCCAAGCGCACCGGCGTTGCTTGAAAACGGTGGCGCGTATCCAAACAGAGCAGCGCGCTTTTTGAAATCGCTCCAAATTGCCTCGCCAGGGCTAAAAGTCGCGGCGAGAAGTCGCCAGGAGACAAAATGCCCCAGAATCTCCCCGTCTGGCCTAGCCCTAAAGGAGAAGGAATGGATAAAACTAAATAAGCTGTATCAGAAAGGGCTATTTAAATACACCAGTAAACCCTCAAAGTAATGCTGCTCGAAGTCATCTGTCAAAAGAAACACCTAATTTCTTTCCTTCTATTGTGTACACATAGGCTTCCTGTTTTCATCTTAAACCTCCTGGGCTAAGGCTTGAGCATGTTCAGCTAGTGCCCCTTCCTCCTCCATTCCCTCCTGTAATCAGAGCCCAGAGCTATGAGTGAGCAGGGAGAGACTCAGACAGGAAGTGATGTCACACCAAGCTAATATGGCAGCTGCTATCCTAAACAAACAATGAGATATTCTAGAGCTTTTTACTTGGGTATGGTAAAGCATTCTGCAGAATAAATATAGTGTTATAGCTTATACTATTGTGGCTAATCTATTGGCAATAAACTGCTTTGGTAGCTTTCCTTCTCCTTTAAGGTATGAAAATTACTGAAAGATCCATTATCCAGAAAGCCCAAGGTCCTGACCATTCTGGATAACAGGTCCCATACCTGTATTTATGTAGAAAGACATGAGATTGACATTAAACTCCTTCTTTTCTTCCTGTGAAAGAACTAAAACCATTATATTCTACACAGTTTATCTAAATATGTGTCCTAAAACTTGAATGGCTTCACCCAAAGCTACAAAGGAGCTGCTTTATTAAAGTAGTGGTGTTTCTGAATACACTTTACAAGTACAGGTTAACAGTGTATAATAAGTGCAAACACACCTTTTGCTGTCTTATTTGGCCTTTAAAGCCATATAAATACAAAAAAAAAGTTGAAGCAGAGATTGCCCAAAGCAATTAACAATCTGCATTGTACTGTACCTTCTGAAAGTACTGATAATTCCCGAGAAACCAAAGTCTTTTGAGCACAATGGGGTTGAAAAATTGATTTCTTTTTCTCACCACTTAAAATTAGTTTATTGCTTGCATACTATGAAATATTAGATTCAAAATGTAAAACTGTTGAATAGTTGTAAAGTGATTTTCCTTAAAGACAACTTTAACTATGGCCCTCAAGTCTGACATTTTTTTTTGTATCAGTAACAAAATATTGTTGTGACATAAGCAGTTCTTTATAATTTGAACATTTATGTCCGACTTGGTTTTTGTTGTTTCCTTTATTCAGACAACTGCTGGAAAAATGTACAAATTGAGTTTTTGTATGGTGCCAGCCGCTTACTATACAACATGAAGCTCTTCACAACAATAAAGTAGGAATGAAAATGAAAAGGTTAGAAATTTAGAACTGAGAGGCAGCTCTTTTCAATTCACTGGCAGCATGTGCAGCCTTGACTTGTCATATATTTGCTTTAATCCTCTTTTTGTTGGGATGAATACAAGTGCACAAGTTACAGTTTACTGTGGGCTTTCAAGCCCTGACAAGAGTTGTGTGCTGTGTAGCTAACAAACACTTTTGTGTGGGGCTGGAGAGAGTAAAAAGTTCTACACAATAACTCAAAGAAACAAGTATGTTGCTTGAAGTCCAGCTCTCTATCTACGGAGAGGTTCTTTATACATTGCACTAATAGTTACAACTAACTTTAAGGGGGTTATTTATTAAAGTCAGAATGCCAAAAACATAAAATGTTTTTGTTTTGTTTTTTACTACGAAATCTACATTTTTTGTGAAAAAAAACCCCTCTATTTTATTATACCCTGAGCATAAAAAAAATCCTGAATCCAAAAATGTCAGGCTTGCGGAGGTGATATATAAGTCGATGGGAGAAGTCCTGAAGATATCCTTATCTGCACTGGGTTATGTGCAACAAGCCAAATATTTTGTGGTTTTCAGTCGGTAAAACCGAAAAATTTGGAGTTTTCCACAAATAACTGTGTATGTTTGAATCTCCTGCTGCACTAAACAACACCAGGTACCAGAAGTTCCCAGGAAGGGGTATTACAGTTCAGCCTGTCCTGACCCTGGGTGGAGGCATGCCATTTTAAAGTATACCTGCTCTCCCATATAGAGGAGGCACAGGACTCCTGTAGCGCCAACACAACTAAATGCGTGCCAGATCTCATGAGATAGCAGAAGAGGGCTATACTTTAATAAATTAAAATGAAGCAACCACCCAGTTCTGGGCTCAAGTGCAGGTGCAAAGATTGTCAGCAGTGGAGATAGAAAGTAAATATGCTACTGTGCATGCCTCGATCACAGGCATTCCTATTTTCAGTTGTCTGGCTGGCTAACAATGAAACTGAGAATGCATTTAACTCCCCTCTGTAACGTAGTATATTGGGTACTCTTCTTCTCCAAAGTCCTTTCACTTTGGAAGGACTTTGCAAAAGGTGGATATCCTCTTTGAAGAGACACTGAAACCAGAAATAAAACTCTTTTTTACATCTCTCATAACATTGTCTTCATGCTATTCATAATTTTGCCATAAAAGTACATTCCCAATGCTTTTACATGATCTATCTTATCCCCCACGTTCCTCTATTAAGGGGCTGCCATATTCGTCCAGAAGCATTCTATTAGCTTTAGAAACTGTAACGGACAGGTTGAAAGTTACTTCCTTATAAAACATCAGATTTATACATTTTCCAAATCCTTTCTTCCCACATGCAATTTGATCCGACAGAAGACTTTCAGAAGAAATGCTCCAGAACTTTAAATTGCCTTCTTAAGGTAGCATGTGTCATGGGCAATATCTTTGAGGGAAGTCCTAAACTTAAAGGGGTTGTTCACCTTTGAGTTAACTTTTAGTATAATGTAGAGAGTGATATTCTGAGACAATTTGCAATTGGTTTTCATTTTTTATTATTTGTGGTTTTATAGTTATTTAGATTTTTATTCAGCAGCTCTCTAGTTTGCAGTGTCAGCAATTTGGTTTCTAGGGTACACATTACCCTAGCAACCCTGCATTGATTTGAATAAGAGACTGGAATATGAATAGGAGATGGACTGAATAGAATAAGTAATAAAAAGTTTCAATAACAATACATTTGTAGCCTTATAGAGCATTTGTTTTTAGATGGTGTCAGTGACCCCCATTTGAAAGCTGCAAAGAAACTGAAGAAGGTTGCAAATCATTAAAAAAAGATGAAAAATAAAATAATGAAGACCAATTGAAAAGTTTCTTAGAATTTGCTCTTCTACAATATACTAAAAGTTAACTTGAAGGTGAACCACCCCTTTAAGCTTTTCATCTAGTTTTCAATGATGATTCTTGATGACTTTATGCGCTTTTCTATTGTTGTCATTGGCATCCTACTCAAACTTTTATAACTCTAACCTCGATTATGGCAAACTGTCTTCAATCCCCAATTCTCCTGAGGTGCATCAGTTAGCTTCATATCCTGACTAAAAATGGGAAATCTCTTTGGCAATATATCGCCCACCCTTCTGTCCCTTACTTTCCCTGGTATCTTTTTGTCTGCCCATGCCCTAAGTCAGAAAAGGGCTATTATTGTTGTGAGACCATGAAAGTGCACGTTGACTTGGCCTTGTAACATAATCATTACATTATGAAACTATTTCTCATGGTTCATGTATTGCTTGATAAATCTAGGGCAAGCACTTTCCAATGTGTGTGTGACACAGGCTATCCCTTACCTCAGCTTCTGCATCCTACACATACATTCCTCAGAGCTCTGCATCTTTTTAATTGAGAGAAAGTCAAAGGGCTCTTCCAGCCTTTGGGACTTTAAGCACCGCAATTAATTTGAAGTGATAGTTGATATGTGAAGATTCCCAGCCTGAAATTTTTTTAGCAACTTCAGAAGAGGATTTAACACATGGCGTTTGACAAATACGTTCAAGGGCACAGCGACACCTTTGCTTCATGCGAAGCCATCTCAGGGATGGCGACATATCATTTAAAGAAAAATAATCAACAACGCAGTAACAGTGAATGGGTTATCAAGGTCTTTTTTCGGTCCTGCTTCTTTCCAAGAGTCCAAAATAGTGTCAACACTTGCAAAGCTAAGAGCTGAGAAGAGTAAATTAATGCCAGAAAGTGAAAAGAAAGCTCAGCTAAGCTGTCAAAATAGCTAAAAATATTTTGCTTCTCATGTGCGTTCATTTGCAGTTAGGAAAAAAGTGTAATGATCTTTGATGGGTTTAATCTTTACAGAGTGTCTCCTTCCTGGTCTGACTTGTAAAATTACCTCAATGGGCTCTGTATCAGCAGGGTCTTTAAAGTGGTCAATTTAGGACTCTAACTGCTATCAAAGAACCATCTTCATGGAGCCAGTGCTGACATAACTATGACAATGGCACCGCACCTCTATTAATGTGTAGTTGTTCTGTACAACATCAGAAGGGCCAGTTACTGCCCATTACGGCAATGAATTGCGATAACATTTTCAATAAAGTATGGGTTATCCTAGGCCAAGCATCTATCTTTGTGTAAATGTATCCAGTTTCTTTAGGGTTGATACAGTACATATATAAAATAGCTAATTATCACCACATGACCAAGAGGAGTTTAGCTTCAAAAAGTATGCAGAATTGTTTGAAAACACAAATAACTTAGGTCTTTGCTTTAGACCAAAGAATCATAAAAGGGATACCTTCATGGGAAAATGTTTTTTTCAAAATACATCAGATAACAGTAGCGATGGGCGAATTCCCACAATTCGCCGCAGGTGAATAAATTCACAAAACGCCAGTAAAATTTCACCTGGTGTAAATTCACAGGCATCTCGTTTTGGACGCGGTGTCCAAAAATAGAAGCCCGCATCCAAAACTAGATGCGGGGGCGTTTCGTGAATTTTTCACCTAATTTTTTTCACTGCAGATTCGACCATCAATAGTTAACAGTGCTGCTCCAGCAGAATATTGCACTGAAATCCAACAATTTTTTTTATATTAAATTATACAATTTTGAAATCTGACATGGGGCTAGACATATTGTCAGATTCCCAGCTGCCCCAAGTCATGTGACGTATCCTCTGATAAGCCTCAGTCACTCTTTACTGCTGTACTGCACGTTGAAGTGATATCACCCCACTCCCCCAGCAGCCTAACAACAGAACTATGGGAAGGTAATGAGATAACAGCTCCCTAACACAAGATAACAGCTGCCAGGTAGATCTAAGAACAGCACTCAATAGTAGAATCCAGGTCCCACTACGTTACATTCAGTTAGATTGAGCAGGAGAAACAACAGCCTGCCAAAAAGCAGTTCCATCCTAAAGTGCTGGCTCTTTCTGAATGCACATGACCAGGCAAAATGACATGAGATGGCTGAATACACACCAATATTACAAAAAAAAAAAATACACTTGCTGGTTCAGAAATTACATTTTTCTATTGCAGAGTGACTTATTTGCAGTGTAAACAGTGTAGTATAGAAATAAAAAAAAAATACATCATAAAAATCATGACAGAATCCCTTTAACCTGTGGTGTACTATACAAAAAATGTAGGCAGATCATAGACAGTTGGGTATCCAAGCTAGTGTTTAAGCTCTGCATTTGTTTATGTCTTTATACTAAATGACCCAGAATACTGTAGCTCCCCTGGATACTGCATTGCTATATATAACTGATCTAAATTCATACTTTTGTTTGCAACAAGCTGTTGGATATATCTGCCAATAAGTTTAGGCCATATAGTAAGACCATTCTAAGAGGTATTCAAAAGGCATAGATAATAGCTGTTTTATAATAATAAACCCATCCAAAAATGTTTTAAAGAAGTTCTCAATCAATGCATTGTTATTACCTGAGAACAGATTATCAGGCAGGGCTGTCTGGACTTAACTAATGAGGGATCTATCCCATCAAAGATCTATCACTGTTATAGCATTGTAAGGGTTCTGTTACAGTTACATGGAATATATAATTGTAGATATTATGTTAAAGTCCATTAGTCAAACTACCAATCAAAATCAAATTAGTCAAATTACCGCTACCCATTTATTAATAGCTATTACTTGAGATATCTGCATAATAATAAGCAATTAGTAGTTGTTTGTAGTGGTGGGTGAATTTATTTGCGGCGAATTCCCACAGGCGAATAAATTAACGAAATGCCGGCAAAATTTCCCTGGTGAAAATTCGCCGAGTTCTCGGACGGTTCTCCGTTTTTTTTTCGACGCCCAAAATCGACAACCTGCACCCAAAAACTGTCGCCTGCGTCCAAAACGAGACGCAGCAGCGCTTTGCAAATTTTCACCGTTAGAGATTCACAAAAAATTCAGTGAAGCTAAACGCCGCCAATTCGCCCATCACTAGTTGTTTGTAGATATTTCTTTGCTCAAGATCTACTGCGTGCCAGCCAAAGATGGGCAAAACTTTAGGCATATTCAAGCATAAAGTTTTAGTTACTGGCTTTTGATTTAGTTGCCCATTACCCCCCCATGTATTCAAATAGAAAGAACTATCAGAAAGGTATAAGTGATCATGTGCTTTGAACAAGAGTCCAACAAATGGAATGTCTGTTACAGAACATTAAACTATAGTTCAGCATTTATGTTTACTGCAAATCAGCCCAAGATCCTTAGAGGACATTTAATCTATAGCCCTCCAGCTGATGTTCAGTTCTAGTTCTCAGCATCCTCGACAGGAGCTGGCATTCACAATTCAGCAGGAGGGCAACAGACTTATGATCACTGGATTTAAGTGTAATTGTTTCACCATCTTGCTTCTGAATGTGATCATTAATGCACAGACTGTAATGAGTACATTTTATCAAATGTGGATTATCCTCTATCATATTCAGGAGATTTAAATTAAGTTCCATGAAACTAGATGGCAAATGAGCTGACTTTTTAAATACATTTTTAATTTGGTTACATACATTTAATATACCACTTCCCAAGCCAGCTTTAATGAGATTACCACTAGTCATTTAGGGAATATACGACATGTGCACTGCTGTTAATTTGATGGAAATAACTCAAGTTTATGCAGAGTCTCATGGCACAAAAGCATTGCGTTCCTAGCAGCAATCGTATAGACAATATAAAAAGAAGATGTACCAAAAGGAGCTAAGAACTGAATTAACGGTTTCCCTTGTTTTTGCCAGCTCTCATTAATAATACCACTGACAATAGAGAAAGTCTGGCATGAAATCTGTCACGTACCAACTGTGCTCCTGAGCTGTCTCATTCTCAATATAATAAGTTGGTTTGAGGCCAGGGCACAGAGGGTTGAGTCTCCTCATCAGCAAAATGTTCTTAGTAAAATGATAAAGGACAATTAATTACATTGTGTATGATATTTTGGTATCTGTCAGGGAAGGACAACCACATATGGAGTAAACGGTCTTCCTGTAGTACCTTGAGTATCCTCTTCCCTAGTGCCAGCCTTGTTTTATTCTAGATTAAAATCGCGTCTGCCTTCAGGAATTATGGTGGCCCCTATGACCTGTCCCTCTGGCACAAGTTTGAATCCCCACACCTAATCTCATACTGTGCTCCCATACTGGCTTTACATATACATACATGCATATATATATATATATATATATATATATATATATATCCTTGACAGGCTAGAGAAACCAAATAACTCAACAACCGCAGTTCCAAGGTGGGGTCTCACATAAAAAGGTTTTGGCAGACCATTGGGCAATTTCTTAAGATTGCATTCGACCTACTGAATCATTGTTGGCCTTCCACAAGATATGATTGCTTTCCATGTGGTATGATTAAGCGTATCTGCTTACTTGTGGTTATCCCATAGACAGATAATGGCCATTTTTTCTTTTTGGAATCATTCTGGAGATCATGAGACAAGGTTAAGGGGAACATTTACTAAAAACTTCAAAATTCGACCATCTAATTTTTTGGGGGGGTTTGATTGGAACGATATCCCTTTAAAATAATAAGAATTTGCTAAATTTTGCAAAATTGCCTGTAAAGGCTATGGGTGGTCCCCCATAGGCTATAATGGCAATTCAGGAGGTTTAAGGTGGCGAATGGTCGAATTAAAACATTTTTAAATGATACAGTACTTTGAAATTCAATTTTTTTTATTTTTTCAATTCGAATTGAATTTTGGGCTATTCGATAGTCGAGGTAGCCCAAAATTACGTAAAAATTAGAATTTTATTCGAAAATTCACTTCGACCCTTAGTAAATGTGCCCCTAGTCAAATTTTGAAGTGAAAAAACTTCGGCCATCAAATTTTTTTTAAAAGGTTTTTTCGGTTGAAAATGAAACTATTTTGATCAAATAGGTTTGTTTTCGATTGAATAAAAATTGAGCCCCCCCCCATAGCCTACAATGGCAATTTGGCAGCTTTAAGATGGCGAAGTGTTGAATTAGAAGGATTTCGAAAACTGGACTAAATTTTTATATTCTAATCGAAATTTGGCCTATTCGATAGTTGAAGTAGCCCAAAATTACTTCAAAATTCAAATTTTTTAAATTAAAATTTTATTCGAATATTCACGTCGACCCCTAGTAAATGTGCCCCTGAGTCTAGTTAACGTAAAAAATAAGCGTATTTGAGTATCTCCAGATCCAAACATGGAATGTGAAATGTAGAGCACTACAATACTGCTGGAAAATAGCAAACAGTTCCTTTTGACTGCAAACTGATCCATTTATGAAAGTTGATACGGGTGTCAGTTAAATAGAATGGGGCACATTTACTAATGGTCGAATTTCGAAGTGAAAAAACATCGAAATTCGACCTCACTGAATTTTTTGGGGGGCTCATTTTTAATTGAAATTGACAGTTTTCAATCGAAAATGGCCATTTTTGACTGAATTTAAATAGTTTGACCAAACAATATCCCTTCGAATTCGTAAAATTTTGCCAAATTGGCTATGGGAGGTCCCTCATAGGCTATAATGGCAATTTGGCAGGTTTAAGGTGTTGAATGGTCGAATTCGAAGTTTTTTAAAGGAACAGTACTTTGAAATTCAAATTTTCAGATTTTCTTTCAATTCAAATCGAATTTTGGGCTATTCGATATTCAAAGTAGCCCAAAATTACTTTGAAATTAGAATTTTAAAAATTAGAATTTTATTTGAAAATTCACTTCGACCATAGTAAATCTGCCCCAATGTGTTGAACTGCTTTGAGCGGTCAGATTTACGGGGTCCAAAGACTTGTAGTTCCCAAACTGTAGGACTGGTCTGTCCCCAAGCAGGGACTGATTTACATAGGGGGCACCCGTAGGCCCGTTGACATACATAAAATACAATATAAAAATATGAATAAAAAAATATAAATAATGTTTTTAAAAGTACAAAAAAAAAAACAGACAAACTGTCTTAGATTTCTAATGTCTACATTCACTTTAAGGTGAACTACCGCTATAACTTAGAAGTTCCGGTTTTCTTTACATTTGTGGCTATAACAAGGAGTACTTCTGTAATAGACTTTGTTATTCCTTTGCTTAATAATGCTTAGTAATGCTTAATATCTTACAGGACCCTACAGCAAGTAAAATGCCTTTCTAATGGTACTTCTATTGCTTATGCCAGTTTTGCTGCCCAATGCTCACATTTCAAGCCAATCATATTATCATTGTTGGTATATTCTACACTCAAACTAATAACCCAATGGCCTACAAAGAATCTAGTGTTAAAGGAACTTTAATTTCTTCTCCACCAAATCATAAGGAACACTAAGCCTATTTGATAGTTAAATATATAATAAAAGCACTCAGGACCTTAATAAATGTTCCACAATTTAATCACAAGCAAATTAGATTAGGAATGCATTGCTGATGCAGAGGGTTGGAGTAATTTAGACAGAGCTGTAAGGCATTTCCTAGAAAATTCACAATAATGAATACATTTAATGGACCCTGAGAAAATATTCTATATTGATAATTCCTTGGAACTGAAAACTGCTGATTGACTTGGCAGTAAAGCAAGTAATAAGGCTGGGACCTTAAATTATAAAAAAAAATCCATAGAACTTTAAGAAGAAAAAGTTTTTGTGCTTTTAGGCTAGAGACACACTGCACATACATTTTTGTAAACCAAACCACTATGGTACATTTTACTGTACAAACATAAGTATGAAAAAGTGCTTAAAGACAGTGACAGATGGGGCTATTTTGGATCTATTGGCATCTATAATAGACATGGGGTTGCCACCCGGCCGGTAAAACACCTGCCAAGGCCGGGGCCGGTATTACAAATTTACCGGCAATGTAGTTGCTGGTAATTTGTAATACACTTTAAAAAAACCCTTGGCCCTTCCGGCCCCCCCCATTTCACTTAGAACTTACCCTTTTTTCAGGCTTCCGGACATTGTGTGTGTTGCTACGCCCCTTTTTCCATCACTGTGTGTGAGTCCAGTGTCGGACTGGCCCACCAGGATACCAGGAAAAGTCCCGGTGGGCCCAGGTGTCAGTGGGCCCTCATGCTGCAAATTTTGCCAAATTCATGACCATTCCCTATTTCTAGAGGCTAAATAGATGTAACAATAGATTATAGTATGTAAAGAAAATACACTAGGAGAATAGAGGTTGAATGAGTAGAGGAAGAATAATAGTACTGAGAGTGGGCCCCTGGTCTAAAACTTTTTGGTGGGCCCCTAGTGTAAGGTTTTTGGGTGGGCCCCTGATGTCCCAGTCCGACACTGTGTGAGTCCGCCCTTTTGCATCATCAACCGCCCCTTTTGTTTCCGCCCCCCACCGGCCTGTAACATTTTTTAGAAAAGGTGGCAACCCTAGATACACAGCTCTGTGGTGGTGCCAGCTCCTCTGCTTGGGCAATCACATGAAAGTACTTGTGCAGGTACCCTGAGGATACCCAAATATAACAAGAACATACATTTTTCTTGCGGACAGAGCCTCAAAGAGACTTGAACTTACAAATGCCAAGGGGTATTTTACGAATAGAGAGTATATGATTACATTTAGATGTAAGTATATAGAGGACGGGTAAATTGGTCTCCCAGTATTATTTAGCAGGCAGTCCCCTAATGTTATAGACAGCTAATTGGGTCCTAAAATACAATTAGGAGGCGGACCCATTTGCTTATCCTCCTTAAAGCTATGCCCCCTGCAGTCCAACCAGTGTCCAGTAGATGACATTATTCTAAAGTATAAAGTCCTGGGCAGCCATGTGCTCAAGGTCCATTTTGTGCAAGCCCTGGTGTGAGCAGGCAGGTAGCGTAAAGTGGAACCTAAACAGATCAGGTCTAGTAAGAATAAGCTACTCACCTTAAAGGGCAAGGAAAGGCAAAGAAATAAAATCCCATTTTTACTTTATTTAATGAAAAAGAAATCTATCTCCGATATACTATAATTAAAACATGTGTACCGTTTTTATAAGAAACCTGACTGTATGCAGTGAAATTCTCCC
>CM044446.1:82445613-82487171 GCA_024363595.1 Xenopus borealis | reverse complement strand
TTCTGGAAGGATTCGGGGGTTCGGCCGAATCCAAAATAGTGGATTTGGTGCATCCCTATTAAATATAGGATTTGGCGGAAAACTAGACAAATTGATACTGACATAGTGAACATGTCACTTGAAATGTAATAGCCATTTACATAACGCTCAGTAAGTCTGAAATTCAATAGTACATATATAAATAACGTATTGTAGAAAAACTCAACTTTAAAATAGTACATGCATCTTGCAAAAACACGATGTTGTAACTTTATATAGATCTATTGGTATTACTGTTGCTACACAGTTCTTAAATACAGACATAAACTATGTATCGAAAACTATATCACAAAATTGTTACAAAACATCTAAAATAGAGTACTGCTTTCAGGCCTGTTAAGAGACTTATACATTCATTCATGTTAATATGTTTAAACCAATGAGTTTATTAAATATCGACCCATTTGCAGCTTAGTGGCACCTGTTGTAATCATTACTTAAAACTTGGATTATTTGGATAAAATGGAGTTTATAGGAGACAGCCTTTCAGTAATATATTTATATATATATATATGCACCGAATCTAGGTTTTGGTTTGGGATTCGGCCAGGATTTGGCCTTTTTCAGCAGGATTTGGATTCGACAGAATCCCTCTGCCCAGCCAAACTCAATCCTAATTTGCATATGCAAAATATACTTAGTGAGGGAAGTAAAAAAATTTTCCCCCTTCCCACCCCTAATTTGCATATTCAAATTCAGATCTGGTTCGGTATTCGGTCAAACCTTTCGGAAAGGATTTGGGGGTTTGCCCGAATCCAAAATAGCGGATTCAGTGCATCCCATATATATATTTATATTTACACACACAACACAAATATATAGCCAGAAACATCTAAACATATACAATGCTAAATTACAGTAGGAGCAATAGTTGTAGAATTCACACATATGTATATGGTTCTTCAAGCTAAGGTTAGTGGTTAGTGATGGGCAAATTCGCGGCGAATTCCTGCGATTTGCCGCTGGTGAAACCGACACGAGGAAAATGATGCGACACGTCGAAGTTGACGCGACGCGCGTCAAAAATGTGCCGCGACTCATTTCTCAAATTTTTGCAGCAAAGCAAAACGGGGTAGATTCGCCCATCACTATTAGTGGTGATAATTTTTCAGTAGAGGTCCACATGTATTTGAACTGGTTGGCTTTTGGATGTAATACTCATAGCTTTTCCTGAAGGGGACAGCTGCCAAGCACCAACCATGCAGAGAACATGATCTGCAATTTACTGTGCTCGACACACAGCACGGAGAAAAGATTACAGGGGAAATTGCTTCTCATGGTCTGATGAAAAATAAAAAAGCTAACAACTATTAAAGATTTTCACGAGCCAACGCTGTTTTCAGGTATCTGTCCTCAAGTGCTAATGTCCACACACTTGTCTCTGGGTTTACAGTTAAAATATCCATTTACAGTAAAGGGCATAGCCATTGGCATCATTCTTTAGCGGTTACACTGCAGAACGGTTGCAACGTTGCTCTTGTAATGAAATATAAAAGCTGGTTAAGCATCAGAAAAAAAAGCTATGACTGAATCCCCCATGGGTTACCAACTGGCTGGTATATTATTGGCTTAGCAAGTGAAACTGAAGCTTGATGCCAATATTACAGGACAGGAAAGATAACAATGACAGGAGTAGGACAGTGCTTTTTTTGCACAAAACATGGCAGCTCTAGTCATAGGACATTTTTACCACCCCAGGAAATGTAGAACCTATGCAGTTGTATATAAATGAATAAAGTGGTAGAGGAAACCAGCTTTAGATGTAGCACATTCATTACTGTTTTGTTTACTACTTAAAGGGCATGTACAGGCAACAAAATTAATTCCCATTTTTACTTTCTTTAAAGAAAAAGAAATCTATCTCCAATATACTTCAATTAAAAAATGTCTACCGTTTTTTAAAGAAAACTAATTGTATGCCGTGAAATTCCACCTTCATTTACTGCATCAGATAGGAATTGTCAGACGGTCCCTAACTGTTATGCAGGGAAACAAATCATGAACAGCAGAGGGAGCCCCCCCACCTTACTTCCCAGAACTCCAGCAATGTTGTCTGTTTCCCTATAAAACAGCCAGTGACTGTGTAGAGATTTGTATCCATAGACCCAGTGCAATCTGTATATTCTGATTATTAATCAGTGTTTCTGTATTGGCTTCTATGGAAATATTATTTGACTTGTGCTGTTTTGATCATTTATGACGATCCCTAAGCTTAACATCCAAACTGAAGCCCAGATCACACTGAGCATGTGCACAGTCTTGGTCTTGCAAAGATGTATAAAAAAGTTACAAGATGACAGCCCCCTGTAGACAACTTTGAAAGCATAAATCATTTGTCTTATTAGGCTTCTATGGCAGTAAGTTCATGTTTATATTTCTCATACAAAATACATCATTATTCTTTTTTTCAAACTTTAGTTGCCCTTTAACCCCTCCCCCCCACTGTAATAATTTTTTAGTCACTCAAGTTAAAAACATAAAAGCAATAGGAATAAATTCAGTTAAACGTGGCTGGAATATACAGTATGTATTTGTATTACACAACAGATATGTTAAAGGGCACCTTTCTGGGCTAAAATATTATCCCTAGCCGAAGTTGTAGGTTAACAGAGCCTGCACTTTCAGTTGGGGGTAACAGTAGGTTTTTTTTTCTCATAAAATTGCTCCCCGCCAACGCTACGCCACTCACCATAACTGAGCTATTGAGTGAAGAGTCTTTTTTGATATGATATATTCCAAGAGTAATTGTTTACATTTAACCAGTGTGTATTTTCCCTGTCTTTTGAATTCATTTTATGGCCCCCCTGTGACATATTTAACCAAGAAAAATACTGATCTGCACCTCCCCAGCAATGACAGAGCATTATATAGCTATAGCCCCTCCATGGTTTATGGTCCAGCTGATAATAGTTCATCTTTATCAGTTAGCACAGAACATTCAAATTAAATCAAATTATATGTGGACCCCAATGAGGTTGGCAAGTCATATTAATGATTAATAATGACTGGCAAATAAACTGTGTATGCAGCAAGCCCTAGATGCCTGTTGGGTAAAGGTAAATTTGATTACATGTGTTTTAACCAAACTAGAAAAGATACAATTCAAAATAAAGTTTAGTATGTTCAAATAAGGATGCTTTAGTAAACCATGTCTTGCAATGCTTAGTCAGTAACTTTCTGCAGTGACAATGCAACCTTTAAGTTTCCCTTGGATAATCTTAGCCTCTTTGATGCAGGTGATGTGGAAAAGGTACTGTCGCATTCTCACGGACAATTAACTTATCAGAGATTTTGTCTTAGAAGACGCTGAAAAATATGAAATGACTTATTGGGGCCATGGCCAGAGGGGACAAAAGGAACACTATACAAAGGGTTACAGCAGCTAGTCAGGAAGGTGAAGTGGATTTTACACTAGTTGTTGATCTGGTAACTAAGCTAAAATAGTTAGAAGGGTGTTGGGAGTAAATAATCATATCCCATCTATACTACTCACATTCTGAACGCAAACGTTTAAAAGAAATGTGTATAGCCACAACTAACTGTAATAGGCGTCTCTCATGTGCAATATCTGGAAGTTTGCTGAATAAAATAACATATAATAAGCAGATGCAGTTTAATGAAATATAAGCTAACTGCCGCTGAAGATGGTAATACCCTTAAAGGCCACCTGTAGATATAACTTGGAGATATGCTAAAAGCAAATGACAACTTCTGGCTTACTCAGGTGATATTGCCAGCAAAACTGAAGGATCGCAGCCTGCTTGGCCCTGCAAACATAGGTAGATTGCATGGGGACCGATAAAGATTTTCTAACGTCGCCGATCAATCTTCTGACCAATGTCGGACGAAAAATCGTAAGATGTACAATCGTTTGTATCCCACTAACCGCACGATAATTTGACAGATTGGTCGGACTTCCCTAAGATCGGTCGTTCGGCAGAGAAAGATCTTTGTGTCTATGGGGAGCTTAAGATACACTGAAGACTTTGTTGATATTGTTATCGTCAGCATGTAAAAGACACAATTTGTTGAGTACAGCTGACCACACATGATATTGACACCTGGGATCTCGGTTTAATTGAATTCATTCAGTCAACAGTTACTGTCCTGCCAACTCTTATATCTAAAGAAAAGGTTATCCCGATAGGAATCAGGCAAGGAGATTGTTTGGTTCCATGCAGTTAGCTGGCATTATGCTCTAAAATGCTGAATTGTAAAAAGTTTTGTGGACATAGCTTAAGTTCTACAACACATCTCACACTATTCCACCCGGTGAACTAATATCTAGGTTGCATAATACAGAATTATTGTGTGAAAGGCAGGCTACTTATATTGCTGCACATTTGCTCCTTTGTTAAAGGGGTTGTTCACCTTCCAAACACTTTTTTTCTGTTCAGTTGTTTTCAGATTGTTCCCTGGAAATAAAGACTTTTTTCAATTACTTTCCATTATTTATTTTTTACTGTTTTTCCAAAATCTAAGTTTAAAGTTGAATGTTGGTGTCTCTGGTTTTTAAGTCTGGCAGCTCAGTAATTCAGGAGCAGACTCTAAACCGATACAATTTAATTGATACATTTCACAGCAACATCTCTGGAGTATTAGCAACTATTGTATCAATTCTAACAGCTGCCTGTAATGAAACCCAGAGATTCTGCTCAGCAGGGACTAAGATAAGAAATGTATCCGTTAAATGTATCAGTTTAGAAAAGTTGGGGGGGGGGGTCGGCGACCCCCCCTCCCAGAGCTGCTTCAGAAGGTGAAAAATGACACTTTACACATCAATATAAGAAAAACGGTTACAAATAGAAAATACCAAATGATAGGCACACCAAGTGATTGTATTGACTTACCTGAAGTTCGGCTTTTTGGGCTACTGTGCATGCGACGCGCAAAGAAAGTGGAAGACGGAAGTGAAGCGCTCCGTGGTACTCACTGGTATAACCAGTGCAGATTTCTGCTGATAGGAGAACTGGCCTGGGGTTATACCAGTGAGCATCATTGAGCAATTCACTTCCGTCTCCCATTTTCTTTGCAAGTTGAATACACAGTACAACGAAAAGCCAAACTGTAACTAAAAAGTCGGCTATTTCGTTCAACTGCAAGTGCATTTGCCTTGGGAAATTTGAAGAAAGAAGAATCTGGAAGAGGATTGCTCCGTGGTGCTCACTTGGGCCGGTGCAGTTTTCTGCTGATAGGAGCACCGACCTGGGGTTTCAGGTAAGTCAGTACAATCAAGTGCACAAAGCCTTTCTTTCTCCTTTAAGATATGAGAAAATGAGAAGAGAGTACTGCACATGTGGCACATCAGTGACCATGAAAATTATTTAAGATGATATAAAAGAAACCCAACTGTGTAGATAAGTGATAAAAAAAAAAGTGTGTAGATAAGTGCTATAAAACATTTACAGAACAAGGAAGAAGAGGAAAATGCCATAAAAATCTTTCACATAAAAAATGTTGACGGTTTCTTATTTTTCACAACAATGTTAATATAAGGGCACATGTTCTTAGACTGAGGAAGAAACCTATAATTACTAGAAACCATGACTAAAGCAAGCCATATTCTGGCAACAATTTGCTTCTGTTTGTTCTGAATGTAAATTAACCATCATTTTAAGAAATATGCCAGTTTGCTACCTTTGAATTGGATGCTGACTTGTGTAATCCTAATGTCCTACTATCCACACGTTGTGTTGTTTTCTTTACAGTAATATACGAAGAGCAATAGATAATGCTAGTACAATATTATCAGCTGTACTCTACATTACAATATACATTTGATATAAGAAGCCACATTTATGAATAAACTGAAATGTTCAGAGGCAAATCTTTAGGCGTTTAGCGACAATACATTGTTTTTCTCCCAGAATTTCAGCATAATTGTGTGCAAAATGAAGCGTTTTGAAATCAGAAGGTATTTACTTGTCTCATGCCATACACATAGCACTGCCTAGATACCAAAAATTAGAGTTTTCATTCTCCCATGGGCAGAGACATGCCCATACAAAAGAAAACATACACAAGTTGTGGTGGGAGCAATATCCACAGGATTTGTGTCTGGTTTGCTTGGCAAGTCACTTTTGGCTATTGATAAACCTAAGAGAGATCATGAATTACAGCAAGTATTCCTATGTGTGCTTGTGTGTAATTCATTAGAAAAGGCTAGGCAGGCTCATTGGCACTAGGTTGTTAATACTCTTAGGAGTATGTATAGGTGCAAATGACTAAGAATTGTGTCAATGGGTGGTCAATTTTACATCCATTAAATGAGGCAACAATGAAATATTTGGCAACAGAAATCTGTAACTTTCACCACTATGAATTCACAGCTACCAGTATTTATTCTTTTTCGTGCAAATTCTTATAGGAGGACTAAACCCTAAACATGAATATGGCTATACAAAATCCATATTTTATATACTGAACTTATTGCACCAGCCTAAAGTTTCAGCTTGTCAATAGCAGTAATGATCCAGGACTTCAAACTTCTCACAGGGGGTCACCATCTTGGAAGTGGGCTCTGAGCAGCTGTTGAGAAGCTAAGCTTCGGGGACAGGGTCAGACTGGGGGGGTCAGGGTCCACCGGGACTGACACATCAGGGCCCACCACCAGCACCAGTAGAAGGGCCCCAGCTGCTTCCCCCCCCCTCCCCAGTGGCAGGGCCCCAGCTACCCCAGTCACCAGGTTCCTCTGTACCTCTCCCCCCACCCTTGCTTTGTGTGTATCGTGCCTTCCTTGCGCTATCGGGCGGGGGGAGGGAAGGACTGCTGGCACTTACAATCCTGCAGAACGCAGACGCAGCACACCTGTTTCATGTGTATGTGATTGGGTGGGGGAGGGCAGGATCGCCATCTATGTCTACTGGGTCTGGGCCGGCGGGGCCCACAAGGACTGGGGCCCACCAGGTTTTTTCCAGTTGACGCTAGTAGGGGTTGTCACAAATTATCAAGCAGAAAATTAGGTGGCCTGTCATACAAGCTGATGCTACAAGGCTGATTATTAAATTATGATGCTAGTTGCACTGGTTTCTGTGCTAACACGTAGTAATTACTGAATCTGTATTAATTACTAATCAGCCTTATATTATAACATTTCTATTCTATGTGTACTGTATATTGTGAGTGGGTCCCTAAGCTCAGTAAGTGACAGCAGAACAAAGCATGTGAATCAGTAGAAAAGAAGATGCTGTGGCTGCCTTGGGCTGGTCCAGAAGCACAAAACATAATGTACAACATTTCTAGCTACTTCTTTAGTTAAGCTTTAGTTCTCCTTTAAGGCAAGATTACTGGTCATTTTATAAAAAAAAAGTGAAATTACTTTTCTACATAAAATGCTCAGTAATACTTGCAAATGAATGGGGAGAAAGATACTTTTGGAGAATTGTTTTTTATCCATTAATACGCATACACCTATAACCTGTCCAGAGGGTGCAGATTTCTGCATTTAGGAGACCACTGGATGATGACAAACATGTTTAGATTAGATAAAAAGAATATAAAATATTCCTCTAGCACTCTCCTGTATTTCTTTTGATCAATAAGGAGGTAGGAAGCAAGTTATAGGGCAGAGAGTAGGATAAAACAGTCTGGTACATGCACAGGGCAAGCTGTGGCATCCTCACAAACATGCTGCACTGCATTGCTGTACATTCACATAGGGAAATGCACACCCAATAAAGCATGCTGATCAGCGGCATCTGTGCAATTAGCAATCCCACAGGCACCAACAAGTTATGAGCATAAACATGAAGATATATAATATAATTCTACATGTCCCAGTTTGAACAGTTTTAATATTCTTTTATAAACTGGCATAGAAGTTAAGCGATGAGCTGTCGATATGAAATCTCACGCTGGATTCCCTGCTTTGATTCCCTTTGGCAACTTGTGATCCTGGACAAGTCACTCAATCTCTTGCTGTCCTGGCATACTTAGAGCATCTAGCATGGCTGTCTTTATTGCTGTAAGCTCCATGGGAGAAAAGCTCCCCTTTTATCACATGTGCAGTGGAGAAGTGAGACAACTGAACAGAATGAAATTAATTAAGGTTCTATTGATGCAGTTAGCAAAGCAAATTACAGACAGATGAACAAAGGATTCAGTTGCGTCAAAATGGCACATAAAGGGGCATATTTAAAAAGGCATTTAAATGTTCTATGCCTTAAAACAGAACAGATGCGTTCAATCCAGAATTAGTGATGGGCGAATCTCCCGAGTTTCGCTTCGCTGAAAAATTGGCGAAAAATTGGCGACTTGTTTTTTCGGCGAATTTTCGCCAGGCGAAATTTCACTGGCGTTTCGCAAATTTATTCCCCAGCGGCGAATCGCGGGAATTCGCCCCATGCGAATAAATTCGCCCATCACTATCCAGAATCTGTACCTAAACTGAAACCCCATCAACCATTCGTTGATTCTGACTGTAGTAAATGTAAAGAGTTATTTATATAGGCTGCACATGGAAAGGTGACAAGCAGATCTTGCTGCCAATATGCTTCTCAGTTTCCAAATATTTAAGTTCTACAGATTTTCCTGTAGACAAAGAAGTATGAGTATATATATTTGAGCAACTAACTGCTTGTTATGTACTGTGCATGTGTAACTGCTGTATTGCTTTATATAGGGGAGGCATGTTTGTACCAATTCTCACCTAATATCTCTCATATTGGTCATAAAAAGACAATGCTGTAGAGACAAGAAATATATTTTGTCCTGGCTGAGGCATAACACAAGCATCTGTTGTATTCAGCAGACATTAAAGGGGGCATATACTCTACATCCACCGTGAGGTTAAATCATACCTCCCAACATTGTGGAAATAGAAAGGACAAAAAGAGATCAGCAAGTTTGCCCAAACCTGTTTCTGTGGCCACATCCCCTAACTAACATGTTCATTTTATAAAATTTGGCACTTTATTAAAGTTTGAACACATTTCTGTGTTTATTTTCTCAGTTATTACAGTTTTGCCAATGAATGTCCTGCAATAAACTTGACAGTTGGGAGGAATGCTTAAATTGTTGTGATGCTTTTGAGCACTTTTGCAGTTCACCTTTTTCATGATATAATACATTTTTTTCACAACCAGAGCCCAGCCGAATGGCAAACACATTTTCCTAAAGCAGGAAGTATTTCTTTCCCTGTTTATTGATATCAGTCCTGTTACAATAAATGAAATGTGAGCATAGAAGCATCAAGAGACACTTCCTGAATTCGTAAGATAAGCTGATGTTCTGTCTCACCTTTGCCTGGACCAAGCAGCATGGATGCACTTAGTCCAGGGGTCCCCAACCTTTTTACCTGTGAGCCACATTCAAATGTAAAAACAGTTTGGGAGCAACACAATCATGAAACATTTACTATGGGTGCCAAAAAAGGGCTGTGATTGGCTATTTGGTGTGGACTGGCAGCCTACAGGGGACTGTACTTGACACTTTATTTGGTTTTTATGCAATTAAAATTTGCTTTCAGGCCTTGAATTAAAAAATAAACACCTGCTTTGAGGCCACTGGGAGCAACATCCAAGGGGTTGGAGAGCAACATGTTGCTCACGAGCTACTGGTTGGGGATCACTGACTTAGTCTATGATTTCATATTATTAGCAGTGTAAAAACGGTTATAATGATAAAAAAGTACATTGCAAAAGTGCTTAGAAGAACAATAAGTTATATGGTAGGATAAATGCCCCTTTTAATGAAGAATGTCTCTGTTTAGGTACACAGCTGAAGTAAAAAACATGGTGGTTTTCATTCTTCTGAATAAATTTGAATATGGGTCAAGAAACATTAAAAAGTTTGCTCCACCTGATACTATGACCATAAACACTCCTTATACACAGTCTTATGATTCTGAGACTTATGCCGGCTGCTCATGCCTTAGGATGAAAAGGCTGATGCTATGAAATATGCACACACAGCACTGTTAAAGAGAGAGGGGTTGTTGTTAATTTATTTTAATTGAAGCTCAAAAACAAATTATGGAGGAAAAGGAGGAGAAAAGCACAGAGGTTAGAGGTAGCAGAGTTACAAGCGAAGGCTGTTAGTAGCTACTCCACCTTTCTGTACACTCAGATCCACAATTTGGGGCTCCCTCAGTTCAATGAAGAAAGTCTTGTTTTTCTCATACTCCTCGTCATCAAATATTTTGGTCTGAATAGTTTTGCTGTGGATGGAAAAACAATATAGGAGTCACAAGATAAAACGAAGGAAAGAACGAAGGGAAAAGAAAGAGTTGAAGGGTTTTCTTCCCCGGGTTACTCTGTACACAGTGTGTTGAAGAGGTGAAAAGAGAAACAGAAAGGAAGGTAAAGAGGCAGCCGTTAGGTGAGAGATTAGAGTCACTTGCCTAAAAGCATTTCTTTATTATTGCAGAAAATGTATGTTGATTTAGGGCATGCGATCAGAAGACTGGGGAAAGGTAGAAGACTGCTATGAAAGGTAGATAATTGTATGAAAGGAACTAAAGTTATTACTCATAACAATAATCCAGTACTTGTATCAAAAGGGAATCGCTTTTCACCCTTTGATACACTTGTCACTTTGATTCTCTGACAATCCCCAATCATGATATCATCTAGGACGGGCCGCGAACAGTCCTGGACTGAGCTGCCGAGCCTAGCCTGAAATTAATGAGTTGCACCGAATCAGACGCAGGCGCACCCGGATTGGATGCCTGTGTGCCAAATCACCCCCGGGTCCTTAAAAAATGTTTGCCTAAACATTGATCCCCGGACCAAAAAAGCTTGGAGACCCCTGATCTAGGAAATAACAAGCATGAATGTAGTCTGGTCATCTGCACACAAATGTTATAGATATTCTCATTGAGTTGCATCAATCGGAACCTAAAAATCTAACTATATATTGGGCTTTTGTATTCCTGGGCAGATAATATTCAATGCAATAAGTTTATTCAAAATCCATGGCACAGCCTTATCTGTTTCATATCAACAATGACACTTCACAACAACCACCAATCGGCTGTCTGGATTAATTAACTGGTCTTCCTGACTCCCATCTCTCTCCCCTCCAATCAATCATAAACTCTGCAACCAGGATTCGTCTGCTCTCTCCTAAAAGAGATTCTGCTCAACCCCAACTAAAATCCTTAGCATGGCTGCCTGTCAAGCAAAGGATAACATATAAAATCCTTCTGCTAACATTCAAATCCCTTCACTCCTCTGCTCCTCACTACATCTCTTCTTTCGCTATACGTTCCTGGTCGTCTTCTCCGCTCTTCTCAGAGCCACCTTCTCTTTACACCACCCACATCCACTGCCACCTCTCGTCTCAGACCCTTCTATCTTGCTGCTCCTTACCTCTGGAATTCCATACCTGAATTCCTCCAAAAGGAATCCTCTCCTAATCGCTTAAAAAAAAATCTAAGAGCCTACCTTTTGGAGCACTAGAACAGTAGCCTAGCCCTGCGCCTACTGTCTATGCCTTACCATGTGCAATTTTTCATCTCCAATTTGTACCTGTATGTTAACCTCCCATCCACTTAGACTGTAAGCTCTACGGGGCAGGGACCTCCTTCCCACTATGTCTCTTACCACATAGCACTTAACTGCTTTGTCCTATGATTCTGTATACATATATATTATGTGATTTGTCTCCCCATGTATACTTTTATATATATATATATTGTACTTTTATGCACTTTACAGCACTGCGGCTCCTTAACAGCGCTTTACAAATAAAGTTATACATACATACAATTAACTCCCACCAAAAGACAGACAGTGTTGATATAAAATGCATAAGACTGTGCCATTGATGTTGAGTAAACTTATTTCTCTTTTACAACTGTGTTAAAGATTATTAAATTTCAGTGCCTTTCCATTTGCTCGACGGTTTGGATCCGCTCCCTTAGCTGAAGGTTCAGGAAGATGCAACTGGACCTCCTCTTATCACATACAGGAAAGCTCTGAATTATGGAAAGGCTGTCTCCCACAGACTCAATTTTATTCAAATATTCAATATTTTAAAAAGTGATTTCCTTTTTCTCTGTAATAATAAAACAGTTTCTTGTACTTGATCACAATTAATCCTTATTGGAAGCAAAACCTATTGGGTTTATTTAATGTTTACATGATTTTCTAATAGACTTAAAGTACAAAGATCCAACTTATGGAAAGATCAGTTATCCGGAAAACACCAGGTCTCAAGCATTCTGGATAATAGGTCTCATATCTGTGTATAGATAATATTCAATATCTGGATTTTTTGCCATTCTGAATCAAAATTCTTGGCTCTGCAGAGCGCTGGGTATGAGGTTTCACTGTACTCCATTCATATGTGAAAGGAGATTAAATACACATTGCTGGGTGTCCCAGGTGCAATGACCTATATATTTGCAAGGCATGCGTGGGATAGATAAGGTGTGGGTCCTTTAGTGAAGGGGTTGACTAAAGAATAATATATTATCAAACATTCAGCACCAGAAGTGGAATATAAAAAGTATTTTCTGCTATGAGTATGGGATCCGTTATCCAGAAACCCATTATCCAGAAAGCTCAGAATTACGGAACGTCAATCTTCCATAGACTACATTATAAACAAACAATCCAGGTCTAAAAATGATTTCCTTTTTCTCTGTAATAATAAAACAGTACATTGTACTTGATCCCAACTAAGATATAATTAATCCTTACAGGAAGCAAAACCAGCCTATTGGGTTTATTGAATGTTTTAATGATTTTCTAGTAGACTTAAATTATGAAGTTCCAAATTATAGAAAGATCAAACTCCAGATCCTGAGCATTCTGGATAACAGGGTATATATATATATATATATATATACACAGTCCAAAATCCGTACAGGTGACTACTGAGGTGTCTACCTGGGTGCTACCTTGCACAGCTGCTTTATCCACCAAACAAGAGATTGAGGTGCACACCAGGATTTAGAAAAATACAAAATCTAATTTATTAGTTACATTTAAAATCGGCCAACGTTTTGGTCTGTTTCTAAGACCTTTATCAAGACCTGGTCTAATAAATTAGATTTTTAATTTTTCTAACTCCTGGTGTGCACCTCAATTTCTTGTTTGGTATATATATTTTATATATATATATATATATATATTATATATATATATATATATATATATATATATATATATATACAGTCCAATCAAGTCGCACTCCCGTATAGATAAAACTTAGCACTTATTTATCTCAGCATGATAAAATCAGCGTAGAAAGTTTCAGCAGATTCAAGGTTATAATCATACTCATCTGTCCGGAGACATAACACGACGTTTCGGAGGTTCACCGCCCCCCTTCTCAAGTGCGTCCTCCCATGACAGAATGCATCGGTAACAGAGACATATATATATTAGTGATGGGCAAATTTATACACCAAGGGCGAATTCGCGGCGAATACCCGCGATTCGCCGCTGGCGAATACCCGCGATTCGCCGCCGGCGAATACCCGCGATTCGCCGCCGGCGAATACCCGCGATTCGCCGCTGGTGAATACCCGCGATTCGCCGCTGGCGAATAAATTTGCAAAACACCAGCAAAAATTTGCCAGCAAAAACGAGTCGCGCGTCGTTTTTGACGCGACACGACTCGTTTCGCAAATTTTTTCGCCAATTTTTCGGCGAAGCGAAACGGGTGAGATTCGCCCATCACTAATATATATATATTAATGTAAAACAGGTACCAATAAACCTTATAAAACATATAAAAAGTGTAATAAATAGTGTAATCACATCACCAACTACTAGGATCATCTTATATCATCCAGAAATATTACTGTGAATACTTATAAATGAAGTGTTACATATATTAAAACAATACAACAATATTGCATCAAATGTGATCAGCTAAAACAACTAAAAACATTCTGATGGGAAGATTATATATATAAATAGCAACAGTTATCAGTTAAAATGATACTATCACACTCAGTTGCCTTATAGCCTAAAGAGTTTTTGTTTGGAACCTTTTTTTAAAACTTGATTTCTATAACAATACATCACTCTCTGTCTACAGGAAGTTTGGAAGGTCGTGGGCAGGGAGAGCAGTAAGAAGAGCTCAACCTGCACCCACGACCCGGGCATTGGGTCGGCCCGCACATCACTAGTGCCCTTTCTGTTATTTGGAGCTTTCTGGGTAAAGGGTTTCTGGATCCCAAATGACATCCAAATGGAAAAATGACAAAATACAACTGCTGTGTTAGATTATAAAAACAGTTCATGATATAGCTGGTGTAGAGCACAAACTGGACCAGACCACATAAAAATGTGCCTTTGATTGGACACCTAATTGGCCTAGCTACAACTCATGCACAGAAACCTTAGAAAGGGAACATGTGACATGTGTAACTGTCCCCTATCAAATGTCCAAACATTAGCCCATGCTCTTTTAATCTTTATTTCTTTTCCCATTCACAAAGTGGATGGTGGAAATCATCTGTCATTACCCAGTGACTCCGAGAAAAATGCTAAAAATAATGATCAGGAGAAAGGTCTTAATCCTCAGAAGAAAAGCAATCTGCTGGAGGCTGCCTCCGCTGCTGCCAAGGTAATGTTGCCCATGCATCTTAGAAATCAATTTCGGCTGTGCACGGATAGATGTCAAATTCCTATTATAAATAAAAAGCAGTTGGACTCTGCTTTATTTTTCTAAATAAGGTAATTTCGTTACCAAAGGTACAAGAAACATTACCTTTTGATAAGACTGGCTTTTGACTGATTTAGCATTGCCCTACAAAGTCATTATAGAAACAAAGGATTATATAGCTGAAAATAATCAAATGGAGCATTTCAAAATATAAGGTACGTTTATTTGTTTTTAAAGGTTTTTTGCAATATTTGCATTTTTAGCCTGCTAATATCTGGGCTTGCCTCAAATGAGAGCCAGCAAGCCTAGAGGGTTCATGGAATCTAGAAAATGCATAGAGATTGAGTTCATTAAGGTTACTGACATGCAGACCTTCAACTAGAGATGATGAACTAAAATTTAAATCTAAAAAGTATTAAAACAGGAAAAGCCTCAGAAATCACTAAAAACAAAAGAGCAGCGTCAATTGCAAAAGTTCTAAGAGGACAAAAACATCAATAAATGCTTTGGGTTTAGATCACCTTTAATTTTTTTAGTTGACTTATTTATACTCGCAGTTCATCGTAAGGGACGACATACTGTAACTTGGGGCTTCAGTAGGGTTGGCACCTCATCCCGTTAAAACTGAACACATATGGAACCCACAGCCTGCCTGGCTAATTAGCAATTCATTTAGATGCATGATGCATGGCTGCACATAAATCAGTGCATCTAAATGAATTACTAATTAGCCAGGCAGGCTATGGATTTCATATGTTTTGGTTTTAAAGGGATCGAGGTGGCAACCCTAGGCTTCAACCTTCCTGCGTTGCCCTAAGACTTTTCTAACTCCGGACCCAAAAGAACCATTGCTTTAGGCCACCTACCTAGAGAGGCAATAGCACATCCAGGATTCCCTTCCTAAACCTTGAGCAAAGAAAAATGAAATATGTATACAGTATTTTCATTAGAAATACATCATAAAAAATTTAATCTAAAGTTATGGTGGCCATGAATTCATGAATGAATGAATTAATGAAGTAGCACAGAATGTCCTAGTCTGTACAAGGAATGTGCTGACTAAACCCAGACAAATATTGAGCGTAATTCTATGTCTTGTGTATTATGTCCCATTCAAAAGGAGAATTGCTCATCATTTTGCACAATTCCAATGAGAGGGCTTATTTTCTGGCACATTAACTCTGCCTTTTGTTACTCTATGTGCATCCTTAATAGAGTTAACCTCTTACTGCCCACTGTGCCCAGAGCATGCATTGAGAATTGTTAGTATTAGAACCCCCATGGTGCTTGTCCCACAAGAATATAGATAGAGTGAGTGGTCATTCTAAAATAGCAACTGTTCTGCAGTAACCCATAGCAATCAATTTGTTTTTTATTTTGCAACCAGTAGCAAGTAGAACAATGAAAGCAGAAATGTGATTGGTTGCCATTAGCTACTGCCGAGGTGCAGATGATCCCATTGTTGATAAGTGAGCACCCTGCTAAATTGCCATTATGCTTTGACATGACTGTGACATCAGAGGACTTGCATATGCTAATTGTATTATTAAGAGAGACCATGTCCACAAGAAGCAACTCCAAATGGTGTATAGAGCAATTCTCAAGGCTACATGTTATAAAACTGCAATAATAGTAATAACATTATCAATAGCTAACTAGATCTGAAGAATAAAAGAGCAATAAACATATTCTCTGTAATTTCCCCACCACTAATTTTCCCCAAATAGTTGGTGCAACTACAGCTTACCCCTAGTTCCAGCCCTAAAGCTGGACACGCCTCTATAAAGCTCTAATTAAGATAGTATTTCTATTTATATAATAAATACACGACATTGGAAATCTGCCACTGATACTGAATGTTCCCAGGAAGCCTATGGGAATTCTGCGTACTGGTGAGAGGTGCCTGTTTTGCTTGGTGTCTTGGATTTATACGATGTAGTATTTATTTCTACATTACACTGTTTACACTGCAAATAATTCAATCTATCATATAAAATGTAATTCCTGAACCAGCAAGTGTATTTTTTTAGTTGTAATATTGGTGTGTAGGCAGCCATCTCAGGTCATTTTGCCTGGTCACGTGCTTTCAGAAAGAGCCAGCACTGTAGGATGGAACTGCTTTCTGGCAGGCTGTTGTTTCTCCTACTCAATGTAACTGAATGTGTGGCAGTGGGACCTGGATTTTACTATTGAGTGCTGTTCTTAGATCTACCAGGAAGCTGTTATCTTGTGTTAGGGAGCTGTTATCTATCTGGTTACCTTCCCATTGTTCTGCTGATGGGGTGCTGCTTGGGAAAGGGAGGGGGGTGATATCACTCCAGCTTGCAGTACAGCAGTAAAGAATGACTGAAGTTTCCCAGAGCACAAGTCACATGACTGGGAGCAGCTGGGAAACTGACAATATGTCTAGCCCCATGTCAGATTTCAAAATTAAATATAAAAAATCAGTTTGCTCTTTTGAGAATCTGACTTCAGTGCAGGATTCTGCTGGATCAGCACTATTAACTGATGAAAAAAACATTATTTCCAATGACAGTATCCCTTTAAAGTTATTTGTAAGTATAATATCTTTAGAAAGTTATTTAGAAGGTCTCTTGATATACCCTGTGCATCAGTGGCGTAACTATTCGCTGGTGGGCCCTGGTGCAGGATTGGCACCCGGGCCCCACATTGGGCTCTCCCCTATGTGTAGGAGTTCTCCTAGCCTCTCCATTGGGCCCCGAGAGGGAGCGGGCCCTGGTGCAATTGCACCCCCTGCTCCCCTGGTAGTTACGCCACTGCTGTGCATCTAGGTTTGAAAAATGTAGCAGCTGATAAACATACCTGTGTACAAGCGACCAAGACATTGTTGGAGTCCTGGCTCAAGGAAAGCTGACTTCTGCTACACTGTTTCATGAGACAGAACCAGCAGTGCAGAAAAGAGAGAACGGCTTTCAATAACAATTGCATAACAAATGATTTTAACATTGCTTGGAATGACATTTTCTATTATTTGGCAGTATATTTGTCTTTTTGTTATTTATTATAGAGAGGGTCCAGAGAAGGACAACTAAGGTAAAAGGTATGGAAAATCTTAGCTATGAGGAAAGACTGTCCAAATTGGGGATGTTCACTCAGGAGAAGAGGCGCTTAAGGGGAGATATGATAACTATGTATAAATATATAAGGGGATCATATAATAATCTCTCTAATGCTTTATTTACCAGTAGGTCTTTCCAGCTGACACAAGGTCACCCATTCTGATTAGAAGAAAAAAGGTTCCATCTAAATATTCGGAAGGGGTTTTTTTACAGTGAGAGCTGTGAAGATGTGGAATTCTCTCCCTGAATCAGTGGTACAGGCTGATACATTAGATAGCTTTAAGAAGGGGTTGGATAGTGTTTAGCAAGTGAGGGAATACAGGGTTATGGAAGATAGCTCATTATACAAGTTGATCCAGGGACTAGTCCGATTGCCAGGAAGGAATTTTTTCCCCCGAGGCAAATTGGAGAGGCTTCAGATTGGGTTTATTTGCCTTCCTCTGGATCATCTAGCAGTTAGGCAGGTTCAAAGTTAATCAAGTTAAAAGGCTGAACTTGATGGACATGTGTCTTTTTTCAACCTAACTTACTATGTTACTATTTTTTGGTTTAGACCCCTTTCAGTGTGTAACTATACAAGCATTAGCACATGTTTAATTGCAGTGCTGAGCTGCAGAGTGCAGACCTGAGGAGTATGGACAGTAAGATTAACATTTACAGCTGACGTGCAGTGCCATGGGTTAGTGTGGGGCAGGTACACAAGCCTACATGTGAATGCATGCAACTGGAAATGACCAGAAGCTTCCAAAATAATCTGTCTTTTTCCATTTCCCCTCTGTTTACAGTTTTCTGCGTTTGCTGCCTAATCTTTCCAGCCATCTACTGTGGCTTTGGAGCTTTCAGCCGAAAGCTTGGGGATTTGAAATCTATATTTAGAGTTATTTTCCGTGGAAATCCTGTGTTACTATGGTGATGGCAAGGAGGCAACGGAGGAAGAGAGGGCGTAGAATGCAAGTTGTGAAAATGATTCGTACGGGGCTATTCCTTGTGGAACGGCTCTGATCTGAGTCCGCAGGATGGCACAGGGCTCTGCAGTGATCGGTGCACAAGCAGACATTAAAAGGGAGCAAGACTAGGAAAAAGCATGTCACCGAGGGGAAGAAAGTCATACATCAAATGCGGCTCACAGACACCCAGGAGGAATGGAAAAAACCAAAGAAAACAGGTTACTGCGAGTCACAGCTCCGTTGCTAGGCTCAACTGGAAAAGCAGCCTCTATATATAGAATAAAGGATCACGCTTGGTTCCTGTTTGTTTGTTGACTTTAAAGGAAAAAGTTTTAAAGAGAAATCATTCTTACTGAAAGAACTGAAACCTCAGAAAATGTCATAGTAAAAATGGTACTTTTATAAAATAGGAGAGAAATGAAATGCCATCTTATGAGCAGAGACCTTGTATGTCAGGGGCCCTGCCAACAACTCAATTCATCCCACAGGCAACTGCAGTTTCCACTACCCCACAGATAAGAGTATCTGGAACCAGATTAGAGTGGGAGATTATCCAGTTGGAATGCTTACCTATTATGCCAACTCAATCTGCAATGAATGTAACAGCTTTGTTATTATTATTATTATTTGTTTTCCCAATGTTCATAACATTTGGTGACCTTATATTATGGATCCACTTTTGTTACTTTTTCCAGTAGTTTAACAATTGATGATGTGGAACTGCACAAGCAGAGTAACTACTTTATATTACCTCTATACCATTTGGCACTGTCTGCATTTAATTGTTGTGAGAGTGATTCTCTGGTAGGCTCCAGGAGGCCCAGGTTCTTTGGTAGGCCCCAAGAGGCCAAGTCTGACAATAAGGGCTGCAATTAGTGGGCGCACAGGGGGTACAACTGTACCGGGCTTGGATCTCAAGAAGGGCCCAGCAGTGCTACACTTTTCGAATTAGCTGGGCCCCCCCTTACCAGCGAGGAAGTGATGCACCACTGAAAGAGCCAAATGTTCTGAATTGCAGAAGTTCCAAATTGTCTTCGGGGCCCTGTGTGTTTTTTTTCTTTACTCAAAATCCTGGGTGCCATTTTTTTTTTTACACTTATAAGGGGCACTGACTACCAATGGCTTTTTATAACTTGTGAGTGGGGGGGCGTTATCATTTTTAGCACTGATGTCTGTGTGGACTTTTTACTGTGGTGTGGGGGCTGGGACCAGGGGGCCTAGAAAATGTTGCTGTATGGGGCCCTGTGATTTCTGATGTTGGCCCTGCTGACACTATGGGGTAGATTCTAGACACTATGATAAATAATACCTCCTTGTTCAGTTCCACATTTTCCCTTAGACCTTTACAGAGTCTCATGTGATTAAAGGAGAACAAAACCCTTAATTAAAAAAAAAAAAACCCTACCTCCCTACACTACATAGACCCCCCTCCCTGCTCCCCCCCAGCCTAGGTGATAACCTTGGTAAATGCACCTAACTCTTTACTTACCCCTAGATGCAGATTCAGAGCATCTCAATAGTGATGGGCGAATCTGGGGCTTTTCACTTCGTGGAAACTGCAAAATGCAATTTTCAAAATACCGCATCGTCTTGTTATGGACGCGGGCGTCAAAAAACGGACGCCCACAACCAAAGCGAATCACAGGAATTTGAGTTCACGGGCGCCATCTTCTTCTCTTTGGATAACCTTCAGGAAGAGAGCAGCGTATGACAACTGCATGTGTGCCGAAAGTCATTGGCTTTGCTTTGAAGTGAAGGAATAAAACCCGAAGATTACCGAAGAGCCAGACAATGGCACACCTGAACTCTGATACCCTGAACCTGCACTGAGGGGTAAGTAAAGAGTTAGGGGCATTTACCCAGGGTACCACATATGCTGGAGAGGGCAGGGAGGGGGTCTATGTAGGGTGGCTTTTAATTAAGGTTTAGTTCTCCTTTAACCAAAACATTTTGAATCTGGCCCTATGTATGGGACAACTGCTTCATTCTATGAGGACTACCTCAATGACTCCTGCTTCCTGCCTATAAATATTCACACTACTTTCCCATACCCTATCAATCTTTAGTCGAACTATAATGAATAATGTGAACTCAAAATAAACAGTACGTGACATCCTTTAGTGTTACAGGTATGGGACCTGGTTTCCAAAATGCTTGTAGCCTAGGGCTTTCCTGAAAGCTGATCTTTCTGCAATTTCTAAGTCTGCTAGACAATCATATAAACATTAAGTAAATCCAGTGGACTGGTTCTGCTTTCAATAAGTATTAATTATATCTTAGCTGGAATCAAATACATTGTACTGTTTTGTTATTACAGAGAAAAAGAAAATAATTTAAAAAAATGTGGATTATTTGGGTAAAGTCGAGTATATGGGAGATGACCTTTCAGTAATTCAGAACTTTCTGGATAATGCTTTACCAAATAATGGATCCCATACCTGTACTGGGGTATGTGCTTCGACTGCTTAAGGGTGATGCTCAGTGCCGGAACAAGCTGGCAGATCGCCCTAGGTGCTCCGTCGGCTACCCCCGCCCTCCCCCTTGTAACGGTGCATGTGCGCGAGTGCGCATGCGTCATAGGGAAGATTAAGGGAAGGGGGTGGAGGAGAGTGACGAGGGGAGGGAAGGAGGAATGAGAGGAGTAGCGGAGCAAAAGACCCGGACTAGGAGTAGGTAGAAAACTTTTGAACAGGCACGTGCCCAGCACACCCACAGCTTTGCTCCCTAGGCAGGTGCTTCTTCTGCCTTCCCCTAATTCGGGCCCTGGTGATGCTCATGGTTAAAAAACCTACATACCAGAGGCAAAGTACCCCATGCAAAGCACTCAGCATTTTATTGTTAGTAATGCATAATAATGATTTATTGGCTGAGAGGGAGAGATAGGAGTTATTTCAAGCCTAGCACCTCTTTATATAAAGTGTTACACTTACCACATCCATGTCAGCACCTTTATCTCTAGACTCACCCCTCCCACTCAGACTTTAGCAAGTATCTTTGCATCTAATGATGTTTTGAAGGAGCAGAAGATATTCATTTTACTACAGATGAAGCCACTTTGGATTGTGCGTTTGACACAGGATAACATCCCACTTAACTCGCTTAACACAGAATATTGAGTCACAACATCCCATCCAATTAAAGAGTTCACCATTGAAAACAGTGGTGCTTTGGTATGCTAATGAAAAGGTTAAATGCATTAAATGAGTTACGATGACTTTAGATAACACAGTTTCTTCAATTAACGTCACGACGCATTTAACACACAAATCCAGGTGGCTGCATCTGTAGATAACTCTGGTAGTCTTTGGAATGGCTGCACACTTCACTTCTCTCCCGGTGCTCGAAGGCGGGGGAATCGGCAACCCCCTATCTGGCAAGTGCAAAGTATCCTCGGCACATTGCACTCTGCATCTAATAAAATTGCAAGGGCTTTGCCCTGCTGAATTTATCCCTATGTGCCTAGGATACTTTGCACTTGCATCTGTAGATAAGCAGACACCACAAGAGATCACCCACCCCTGACTAGATCTTTACTATAGAGTATATAACCCTAGAATTTCTGGTTTGTGGTTGGAACAAATAAGAATGAGTTAAAAGAGGTCTCATAATAAAAAAATATTGCAGGTGGGTGACCCAGAGATGAATGTTAGAACAGTGTAACCTGGAATTCTAGCAGCCTAGAGATTAAATATGAGGAAGGTATAAAATTTCTATGTGAAAACAAATCATTTGCCTTCAAATGCATTACCCTATGCCTTTAAATTGAAGGGGATAATCTATGCATGAATCAATTTCTCTCCTTCAGAAATTGATATTTACATTTATTTACAGTATATGTATGTTTTTCTCAATAGCTTATAGACATAAGTAAATGGCAGAGCCTGGGGTATAATGTTTTTATCCTATCTACTGTAAATCCCTGAATGATTATTTAATGAAATTAAATTAAAATTGCATTTATGGACTTTTTAAAAATGCTGGGCACTGAATATTTCAAAGGCAAGATATAAAAAGCTGGAAGGATCACAGGAAAGGACATTGCATGCAATAAACCTAACAGTACTGAAATCCCTTCCCCCTTTATGTGGGGTCTAAGCACTAATGGATTCCCGCAGTAAACTGTCTGCTGCAAAACCGCAGGTGTCAAGAGGAGTGAAAATAAAAGGTCTAGTTAACTTCTTGCCTGATCAGATTGGATTTTCAGGCTCTAGCATTTAAACCAGCGGGGAATAAAAAGGAAAATACAGTAGAATCCGAGAGGTATATTCCCAAATTTTAAGTTTTCCCATAATTTACACCAATTTTTTTTATGGCCTCACACAGCATGTTAGTATGTTAAAGAATGTCCTATTCTTTGCAACTGTTCCATTGGGCTTAAATCTTTTTTGTGTTTTCTTTAATGTTTTTGGCTCTTTCGACATATCAAATGGGGGTCACTGCAGCTGAAGTCATGTTCACACTGGCTTCAACTGCAATTTTTCCTGCTAGAAGTTTCCAAAGAAAAGGAGCATGTGGGGAGGGAGGCCTTTAAAGGGGGGCCCACGTATTATATAATGGGTTTCTTGGTTTTTCCGCACCTTCTAACCACCCATCACCACTGTTTAGAAGTCCTTTAATCTTAGACGTGCGGACAGCTCTTAAAAATGAACATAAATTTGTACCCAAAAGAAAAAGAACTGCAAAGAAGAAATAATGAGGTCGCACAGCCTTATTAATAATATAATTAGATTGTGTGTGTAACTTGGAAACCATGAAAGGAATGATTAATGCCTTTAAGGATATTTTTGATAGGTGCAAATAAATTCATTAAAAATGCATTGTGTCCACACTTTGATGTGTTGCCATTATTATATCTTGTGATGAACAATAAAGTTAATAAAGTGCAATAGTGTAAGGGGTGCTAGTTACGTAAGCAACAGTTCACATTCCACTAGTCTTGTAGAAGAAGGAAAAACTCAATAAAACATGACATTTAATAGTTTATTTAAAATCAAAAATCTAATTATATTATTAACAAGGCTGTGCAACCTCGTTAGCTCTTCTTTGCAGTTCCTTTCTTTTAGGTACAGATTTTAGTAACAGTTTTGTTCTCTTTTGCAGCTAACCCCCACCAACAAAAACCTTGAAAAAAAACCTAGAACATAGTCTGGCAGAGCAGTATTCGGGGGATGGAGGTATTTGGGGGGATGGAGATGGCCACGGTCAGCTGTCTTAACTTCAAGGCACCCAAACAACTACCCCTTTTTTAAAATTTGAATTTTAAATTCGACCCTTAATAAATCTGTCCCTTAGACTATGTGCAGTATTTTTGTGGCTAAAATTCCCACCAGCGCTAAACAAATATGGATATTTCTACCCTTCAAGGCTGTGTTAGGATTAGCATTCTGCTGCCTGGACACAGATTTTGGTTTGTAATAGGGATGCACTAAATCTACTATTTGGGATTTAGCCGAATCCCCGAATCCTTGGTGAAAGATTTGCCCAAATACCGAATTTTAATTTGCATATGCAAATTAGGGGCAGGAAGGGGAAATGTGGGGAAAAAATTACTTCCTTGTTTTGTGACGAAAAATCATGCTATTTCCCTTTTGTCCCTAATTTACATATGCAAATTAGGATTTGGATTGGTTCTGCCAGACACAAGGGGGTAGATTCATCATCATCAGTTCCGCCACTAGAGGGAAATTCCACAGCTCTCAATTAATTTCTATGGGATTTTGCAAGGCGTATTCATCAATGGATGAAGTGAAAGTTCACCCATTGATGAATACGCCTTTAAAAATCCCATAGAAATTAATTGAGAGCTGTGGAATTTCCCTCTAGTGGTGGAACTTCACTCTTAACTTCACTCTTTGATGAATCTACCCCAAGGATTTGGCCAAATCAAAATCCTGCTGAGAAAGGCAGAATCCTGGCCAAATCCCGAATCGAATCCTGGATTCGGTGAATCCCTAGTTTGTAAAGAGCAAAGTAAATGTAAAACAATGGACGTCCCTTTGTATGCTCCCCATGTTCTTTCACAATACTTATGTATCAAAAGCGGGGAGTCCAAGCTGATAAAACTACTAATTGCAAAAGGTTCCCATGGTAACAGCTCTCATTTTTTTAAAAGGGTATTCTGGACACATGTAAGGGATCGAGCCTGCACTAGTAAGACTATTTATAATGAGATACAGCTACTGGCAGATTGCAAGGGTTCGAAAAGGTGACACAATGAACAAGCCAGAATTAATAATATGAGGAGACATGCTTAGACTGAGAATTCTCTCTTTCCTGCTAGTGCCGTACAATTTTCTATATATGAAATATGCCATTCACGTTAGATGTCCGTTCAGAGTAATTAGTGCCTGGCATTATATTTTTAGAGCAACAAAAGGAATTCATTAAGTAGTTCAAAATGTTGAATATCATCCAGTTTATACAACCTTCAGCCTTGTAGCTGCTGTTGTTGTACTTCAACTTCCATAAAGTCAAGCTTTGTACCTACTTAGACCCTAGGAATGTGACAAGGATGAAACTAGTAGTTACTGGCCCCCAAAGTGAAATTGTTTTAGGGCACCCATCAACTGGCAGAAGATCTGTTTCATGCACACATACTGAGCAGCCAGTGAATCTGCTTTGTCTATTGTCATATGCATACAGCATTGGACTGGCCCACTGGGATACCAGGTGTCAGTGGGTCCTCTTGCTTCTAACCATTAGGCCTATTTCATGGTCATTACCTATTTCTGTATGGGAACAAAAAGGCTTAATATATAAAATCATAGATTATAGAAAAGAGACTTTAGAGAGAATAAAGAAGTTGAGTGAGTAGAGGAAGAGGAGAAATAGTTTGGAGAGTGTGCCCATGGTCTAAGGCAGTGGTCCCCAACCAGTAGCTCATGAGCAACATGTTGCTCTCCAACTCCTTGGATGTTGCTCCCAGTGGCCTCAAAGCAGGTGCTTATTTTTGAATTCCTGGTTTCGAAGCAACTTTTCGCTGTATAAAAAACCAGGTGCACTGCCAAACACAGCCTCAATGTAGGTTTAAAATCCACATAGGGGCTAACAAATTTGACACCCCAGGAACATTTTTCATGCTAGTGTTGCTCCCCAACTCCTTTTACTTCTGAGTTTTGCTCACTGGTTGAAAAGGTTGGGGATCCCTGGTCTAAGGCATACATCCCAATGTTTTGGCTATAAAAAGAGGGATAAAATAAGTTGGCTACAAATGGAAAACTTTTTGATCACTCTCATTTTTGTAACCACACCCCCTAATTACCATGTTCATGTTACAAAAGTTGGCAGGTTATGAATTTGAACATATTTCTGTGTTTTTTTTTCCAGTTATTATAGTTTTGTTAGTGAAGGTAAATTGCCATTTAACCTGTTTAACCTTTTCCCCAAGGGACTTCCTTATCTAAATTGTTACAATCACTTATTATCTCTACATTGTTTCAAAGTATCTTAGTTGCATATGTGGTTGTTCTGCCAAAAGCCAATTAAGTTAGAAACTTTGTATGTTTTTCTGGCTGTTCAGTGCAGAGAAAGTCAGGAATTTTCTGTACAAACGCAGGGACTGTGGGTTGAGCTGTCAAAAGTGGGAAAGTTGGGAGGTATGCTAAGGTTTTCTGGTGGGATCCTGCCATCTTAGTCCAACACTGTATGTTTAAAAGTGGTCTCTAACATGACAAATGTGTTGTTATCTTTTTTACAAACCAAAGCAATCCTTTGGGGTATATTTATAAAAGTAAAATTAGAGATCTCCACATTCCGCTAGAGTGAAATTCCACCACTCTCAATTCATTTCTATGAGACTTTGAAAGGCATATTTATCAAAGGGTGAATTTTCACTTTCACCCATTGAAAGTACCATAGAAATAAATAGAGTGTGGTGGAATCTCACTCTAGCGGAATGTGGAGATCTCTCATTCCACTCTTAAAACCTCTATGAGAATTATACCCCTTTGTGTTCTACCTGCCTATACATGTTATTCACTGTTCAGTGACCCTCAGCTCCTTATACACTGTTACAGGAACATGTCAACCCTTGTTGTCTCCTATCCATTAACCATGGCCACTCTTCAGCCTCCCCCCTCACATCTCCTCAGACGCATCCCTTCTGTTCTTATTCCACATCACACAAACATATTTTACTCTCTTCTGTCCAGCAGGGCAGACCCCCTCTCCCAACCCTACAAAAAAACTATTTTTCTTTGCCCGCAGCAGGGGGTCCGGAGGGGGGGCCTGCACAGGAGTCCCGTTGGGCCCCTGCCCCCCCAGTCCGACCCTGCTTCTGTCTCCAGCCACCATTCATTTGCTCTTTCTCCTTTATCTAACGGAAATGATCATCTTATCTCTTTCTACATTTGCCTGTACCTAAGAATATTCTGGGTCTTCTTAAAGGAGAATAAAAAGGTCTTTTTACTTGGTGGTGCCAAATGTTAGGCACCCCCAAGTGATCGCATGTACTTAACTGAAATTCTGAGCCGGTGCTCCTATTAGGAGAAAAATGCACCGGCCCGGGATTCTTCCATTGAGCAACATGGATCAATCGTCTTCCAACTTCTTCTGTCATCAAATTTCCCAGGGTACACTTGTGCGCAGTAGAATGAAATAGACAACTTTTTTGGTAAAGTTCAGCTTTTCACACTACTGAGCATGCGCACTCGCACGAAGAAGAAGTAGCCGGAAGACGATCGAGCATTGCTTGATAAAGGGTCCTGTGAGGCCCATCTACTTAAAATGAGCCAATAAATAACAAAGCACAACAGTGTGCTGCGGTCTTATGGATGTTACCACAATTAATGTGGACATGGTTTTGTGGTAACATGGGTGTGGTTTCAAAACAGGGAGTGGTCAACACTGGCTTCCTTTATCGCCCCTCGACTATGTAGGCCAGAAAAATGTATGCCCTCTGTACCACAGCAGTTGGACAGCGTTGGTCTAAGATATCTGCCTGACTGAAAGCTACATTTTACTTTATGCAGCAAATAATACACCTGAGCCTAGCGAGCGTGTATTGTTTTTGGGCTGTTTGCTTCTGTAATGCTATTCTTTCTTGGCACAAAACACATTACATGTAACTCTCTCAACTGGGCCTTCACTGTAATACAGGTATGGGATCTTGAAACCCATTTTCCAGAAAGCTCCCAAATACACAAAGACCATTTCCCATAGAGTCTGTGTTAGGCAACTTTTTCTCTGTAATAAGTACCATCAAGTACAAGGTACTGTTTTATCATTACATAGAAAAAAAGAAATAATTTTTAAAATGAGAATTAGTTGAGCGATTACTTCCTCTGTGGCAGCAAATCAATGGTGCACAAGGTAATGGTACTTGATTGGACGGTTGTGCCGAGTAAGCTGCTCCTCCCAATCACAACTCCGAAAGGAATTCCCCAGCTACAATTCCATAGTGAATGCAGTGTATAGGGTAACTTTTTCAAGTATTCATGGGGTGCGGGTCTAAAAATTGCTTTGGAGAACTGCATCTGACCTGTTGTGCCTCCAGCTTGACCACATTCATTTAAATACATATATTCCTTTTTTTACCTTGAGCTATCATAGATTCAGTGCTGACCAAATCAAATTTTTTAAATCAAAATTAAAACCAATTGCAAATTGTCCCAGAACATCACATCTACGTCTTATTAAATGTGAGGACATTTTCCAATTTTAACAGGTGTCACATTTCCCCTATAAATCAAGGTATCTATAACTTTTCCTACGTGCACCCTTGCCTCCCCCCAGCACCCCTCTTACTAACTGCTTCTATCTCCTACACAGAGCAGCTTCCTGAATGGCAAGCTAGTTTGCATAAAATCATTTATATAGTTCTACTAGGATACACAGCACTATGCATATTTAGTATTTAGAAAACATAGCGAGGATAAACATTGTAATATATAACAATGAAGTAAAGATTTATATAGAATACATGCCCTTTGGTAATAGGAAAGGGATCCCTCCCATTTAGAGCTTACGATTAGTGATGGGCGAATTTGGGGCGCTTCGCAGAAATTTCACGAATTTCTAGTAGAAATATGTGAAACGGCGAAAAATTAGCGAAATACCGCACGTCTTGTTTTTGACGCGGGTACCCAAAAACAGATGCCCACATCCAAAACGAGACGCCGGCGAATTTTCACCCAGAATTTTTCTGGTGTTTCGCAAATTTATTCGCCTGCAGTGAATTGCGGGAATTCACCATAAATTCGCCCATCACTACTTACGATCTAGGCTATTTACATTATACATAGTAGTTATTTAATTTAGGTATTACCCTTCAATAAAAGTGATAGTTTCACTACTGAGGGTCAGTATATAGACGTGTATTAATCTAACATGACCATACAGATTTGCACATTGTGACTGATAGGGCTCTCCTGATTCAAGTCAGCAATTTATTGGCCCACCGATGGGGACCTCTTGACAGAATTTCATACAGGTACTGGACCTATTATCCAGAATGTTTAGGACCTGGAGTTTCCGTAATTTGGATCTTTATACCTTACGTCTACTAGAAAATCATTTAAACATTAAATAAAGTCAATAGGCTGGTTTTACATCCGATAAGGATTAATTATATATTAGTTTGAAACAAGGTACTGTTTTTTTTACTACAGAGAAAGATGAAATAGTTTTAAAAAATTTAGATTTGGATAAAATTTAGTCTATGGGGGACGGCCTTTCCGTAATTCGGAGCTGATATCTGGTCAAAAGTCAAAAAGATAGGTATGAGATCCGTTATCTGGAAATCAGTAATCCAGAAAGCTCTGAATTACATAAAGGCTGCCTCCCATAGACTCCATTTTATCCATATAATCCAATTTTTTTAAAATAATTTCCTTTTTCTCTGTAATAGTTAAACAGTAGCTTGTACTTGATCCAAACTAAGATATAATTAATCCTGATTGGAAGCAAAACCAGTCTATTTGGGTTTATTTAATGTTTACATTATTTTCTATTAAACTTAAGGGATGAAAATCAAAATTATGTAAAGATCCGTTACCCAGAAAACCCCAGGTCCTGAGCATTCTGGATAACTACATGTTCCATACCTGTATCAAGTATAGGCTGAGGAAGGCATAAACATGTGGATGCTCTCCTATACTGCCTATATTGCAATCAATCAGAGTTGGGCCAGCACATAGATGGCTGACACGGGCAAGGATTTTTCCATTTGGCTGAGTCACCAAAGGATCAGATCTTCTTATACATGGCAAGTTTTACTCTTACTACAGCTGCAGGCCAGTTGCATTGGATGTGCCAATACTTTTGAAGCCATTTACTAGCCAGGTTTTAAGTAGCAAATGGTCTATGCAATATTCAAACTCTGCAATTAAATATTCATACAGCCAGAACAGGGAGAGATAAAATGATAGAAAATCATTTATATAATTGAATTTATTGTTCTGAAGCTCAAGAACTAATTCTATGGACTGAGCAAAATAAAGAGGTAGAGACATTTATTGTTAAACAGAATCTAACTAATCAACATCCCCCTGCTATAAATTGTATTTCATTCTATAATGTTTTCCTCATCTCACAGTACCACCAACATTCTAATAAAATGATAAGGCTATGGAGTTGGCAGATCCCAGAGGAGAGCAGTGACCCCTGCAGGCAAGCACAAGGCAGCACATTTGCTCTGAACATGTAATAATGAAAGAAAACCCAGAGATCACAAAGTAAAGGGGGGAAACAACAGATATGGTAGACTGGCAGCAGGGGGCAGCAGTAAGTCAGACTTTATCCAATGGCTCCATGTGCCCAGTGGCACATTTTGTTCCTTGCCCAAGTAATTCTGCTGATAAAATAATTACCGGTTATTTCAAAGCTGACCAATAATTGTAACCATCAGTTCTCACGGTACAGTGGATTCATTTCTCTACGCACGTGCACGTGGCTTTCATTGAAATAGAGCCAAAACCAGTTAAAAGGAAAATCAGCTTTTTCCCACTCTAGAAACGGTTCATGAGACACACAGTATAGCACTGCAAATGTACCCAGTGCTGTATAAAGTGTTATTATAAGTGAGAATAAATACTTTGGTGCAAGGAATTTCAGTACACAGTTGGAATGTTGTCCCTGTTCTGAACAGCTTCCAATTGATTAGTAAAGCTCACAATTTATCAGTAATTGCATACCTCCCAACATTTCTGAAATAGAAAGAAGGACAAAAAGTGGAAATTATTGACCATGCCCATTTTTTGGCCACACCCCCTAATTACCATGTCCTTTTTACAAAATGTGGCTGGTTATGAAAGTGTTAACACATTTCTGTGTTTTTTTTATGTGTTATCATAGTTTTACTAATGAAGGTGAATTGCCCTTTAAGCTGCAAGTCACAGTTTCCCCAAGACACCTGTTTATCTTAAACTGTTTCTTTGCTTATTTTAAATTTATTACAAGAGTATCAAAGTGCACCTGCCACTAGTGATGTGCGGGCTGATATGAGGCCCGCGGGTTGAGCAGATTTGGGCTGACCCCTGCACAAATTCTTTGGGTTGCCACCTTGCACTTTCGGATTCCGCAAGCCAGATTTTATAGACTTCCGCCTGCCCCATCCAGCCCCTTTTGTATTTTCACTGCGGGGCGGGTGTGGATCAATAAAAAGGCAAGGCCAGGTGTGGATCGGAAGGGGCCGGGTTAGGTTCGGGTGTGGGTCAAGGAATTCTCAACCTGCACATCACTAACTGACACGTATTCTGGGCTTTCTGCCAAAAGCCAATTAAGTTTTATAAATGTTGTATCTTTTTCTGGCTGTTCAGTGCAGGAGATCAAAGAAAAATTTGGGACATTTCTTTAACAATCTGAGAAGAATTGAGGCCTCCACCTGTATTGTCCTAATCCATGTAATTAAACTTTTAACCACTTTCTGGTTATTATTTTTGAAAAAAAAAACTCACAAACCGTGTTATTGTAGCGTAGGCATGTAATTAGTCTCCAATCTATGGAGATGGTGGTTAAAGTAGATAAACCACTTATGGTGAAATTCCAGGGTGAGAGCATGTTTACTATCTTGGATATCCCTAAAGCTATAGGACTATGCCTTTACAATAATGGTTTCATTTTAGTTATAGATTGTAGGCTCTTTAGCACAAGGCTCTCCTTATCTCTTGTATTGGTTGTTTATTGCATGTCAACAATTCATTATAGACAATCACAAACGTTCCTTAGCAAAGAGGAGCAGGTTTCCACATTTACTGGTTTAATGGTAAACCTTTCAGTTAATGTGGACACATGGGCCACATGACATTACTCTCAAAGGAGGATTTCAGAAATCCCCCCAGTATTTGATAAACAAATAACAATATATAGACGGTGATAATAAAATCAATATATTTTTCATCACCCACACCCCTACTTTAGGAAATAAGTCATTAGTAATCACAAACAAGGGATTAAATGCATGCTTCACTGCATACACACACGCATGCACAGAGGGTACCTAAAGCCATGGATTCCTTGGGGATTTCTTTGTGACCTTAATCCCACAAGTGAGGGAAGCATTTCATGGGACCATATTCATAGCATAGTTATAAAGGAATGTATGCAGTTTGGTGTAACTAGGAAATAATCTACATAATATAAACCAAATCCCATATTCTAAATGGGTCAACAGCTTAGAGAGGTAGGAGAGGATCAAATGGGACAGAAAGCTTGTTATACATGTGGAGCATAAGGGAATAAATAAGGGAAAGGCGTACGACAGACTGGAGATTTTGCTCATATGTTGCCCAATAAGAGGCATCAGAGGGACAATGCCATGTCAGGCATAAATATCAGAGCAGTCCCTGCAGCCTCCTTAGTTCCATAACTGAACCCCTTATGTCTGTTGTATTTGTGAAGTTTTACCTGTTAATCCCACACTACTAAATCCATTTTAGCAGGCCTTATCTGGCCACCGCTTAATGGTCAAAAGAATGGCTCCATCTGCAAAATCCCCTTTTCATAATTTGGTGGAAGAGTGAATAAACTCTAAAATGATCCTGAAGCTTTCTGCATAGAACACAGTAACTATGAGAGCGTTTAAAGTAGGGATGCACCGAATCCAGGATTCGGTTTGGGATTCAGCTAGGATTTGGATTTTTTTCAGCAGGATTCAGATTTGGCCAAATCATTGTGTGTGGCCGAACCAAATCTGAATTTGCATATGTAAATCTCAAAATGTGGAAGTAAAATGCTTTTTTCACTTTTTCCTTTCCCGTCTCTAATTTGCAAATGCAATTAAGATTCTGCTCGGTATTCAGCCAAATCTTTTACAAAGGACTTGGGGGTTTGGCCGCATCACAAATGAGTGGATTTGGTGCATCCCTAGTTTAAAGTTATCTTCTATACAGGCTACAAGCAGACTTATAGTTTAAGTGCTTCAGCCATGCCTGGACACTTCCATTATCATAAACATACAGATGATGACGACAACACCACTGACATCAGACCTATTCCCCCAATTTGTTTGTCTAAGTTCTCTTGCTGTCTTCTTAAGGGTTGTGACACACTGGCAGATTCGGGGAGATTTAGTCAACTGGTGACTTATCGCCTGCTCTTCTGGGCGACAATCTCCCCAAACTGCCTTCGTGTGTCTTCCCTTCCTCTCTAATGAGTTTTCTGAAGTCGCCTGAAGATGCTTCAAGAGCAAAACTTTGTGTGTCTTCCCATCAGCTATAATGAAACTTTGCCTGTGCTAAGCTCACGCGGTGCTGCGTTTTCCGGAGACGCTCGAAGTTTCCTCACGAGGTATACAGTAGGTATATAGAGGGGATACAAAAACTGATGGGAAAGTACAAAATAAATACAGTCCCCTTTCTTACTTTTCAAAAAACAGACAAACATATAGAGAAAAGAAAAAGATTGTGTCATTTGTGTCAAATCTATTACAAATCTGTTTGTCAAATCTACTCAGATCTATTACAGCCTTACTAGGATTATGTGCACTATTTACAATATACTTTCAGAAAAGGTTGACTGATCTTGCTATGTTTCCCTTGAGACAATCAAACGGATATTAATTCAACATCTAAAATAAATGCCATAGAGAATGGCATGACTTATGCTTTTCCCAGGAGGAAGCTGCCTATTAATAGCTTTCCTATACCCATACCCATACTCTGCCAGTGGAACCTCCAACAGTAGTCACTGCTAATTTAGGCAAAGGGCAGTCCCCTAAGTATTCAAAGGCATGCTACTATAATAATTACTGTAGACAATATTTGGGTATTAACTGTAGAGAGGCCAGTGGACCCCTGACTCAGGGTAATGTAGACCAAACAGGTCATCTGTGTAAGGTTTTGAGTACTAAACTGATTCATTTGTGGGGGTATTAAACTTTTTCATAAACCTAAGTCAGTCTGATGCTCAACTTTGAAATATGATAATTTCTAGTTACGCCACCGCTGAATAAAGCCATCACTGGCACATGCCTACTGCAAGAATGCCACCTACACAGTATCTGATTGCTATTAACGCAGTGTAGGCACAATTACTCATTGTTTTATTATTGAAAGCATGAATAACATTGGGGATGGGATGACAAAGAAGACATAGGTAGTTTTGCTACAGAGCTTGCACTGGTTTGGAAAAAAAAAAGCTTCAGACAGATTCCTGGCCTGAAGCGACTGCAACACTCGTGCAGAGAAATGGGAAGAGACAGGGACCTGTAACAGGACTGACTATACCATGGATCTATAATAGCAATTTACAATTGTAAAGCAGGTCTGTCATCAGGGTGAGGGTTGAATGGGATTATTCTTGAATATTCTTGATGGCAACCCTGTTGCAAAGTACATTATCCCTACAGCATATACAGAAGTAATCCAGTCTGAATTGTTTCAGAGATTTGAAAATCTTGTCAAGTGAGCACAGCTCATATATAGTACCCAGGCATAGATGGGTTCCAGTGCACTGACCCTGCAGGTGAGCCGGTCAGCAACAGGGGCTACTGATAAAATAAAAACCTGTCCACAGTAAAAGCAGGATATATTCTAACCCCATTCTCACAGTCTTTTGCAAATCCCTCTCTAGCATCAATATGGATTACTTACTCTCCTACAGCTATTTGTCAGGCTCTGCTGGGATTTGAGTCAGGGACCTTTGGGTTCCTGGCTCCATGCATTAACCTTTGGGCCAGGGGAGCAGTCAGCAGGCTGGCTCACTATCTCTTACCTGGCCTTTACAGTCCCATACCAGCAGCAGCCTAATTGGTGGGCTGGGGTCAGACAATCAGGGCTGACCCTGCCCTATATAAGACCAACCCTCCTAGCCTGAGCATTGGCCTACCTTAGCACTGCAGCATTGCCCCTAGCTAGGTTTCCTGCTCTAACCCCTTCCCTTGTACCCAGCCTTGAACTATACTCTGTCTTGACCTTGCTTTACTTTAACCTTGCCTTGTCTTCCTTGCCTTGCCCTGCCTTGTCTAACCTTGTTCCTGCTATCCAGTCCTCCTTCTATCCAGTCCCTATCCTGTTCTGATCTACGCCCGCTCTGTCCTGTTCTAGATACACCCGATCTGTCCTGTCCTGATCTTCTCCTATTCCGTCCTGTCCTGATCTTTGTCCAATCCGTCCTGTTCCAGCTGCACCCATTCCACCCTGACAGACACTACCCCTCGTTACCCTGGTCCTACCCTTTTTCTGTCTGTGTCCCGTGGGCACAGTCAGTTCTTGCCTGAAGGACTCACCTTCCTCCTCTACCTCCACAGTGCCCCTACCTCATCCTTGACATTATTCTAGTACAGGTATAGAGTGTTTTAGCAGGTGTCATATGGTAGAGTTGAAACAAAGACTGCTGTCCTCTGTATAACAATGCTTTGTCCCAATTCACAAAGGTGATTCCTGCAGGCATAAAAGCCTGTCATCTTGGAAGATTGGGCATGGCCTAAAACATACAGATATTTTCCAATTTTGTTATGTTTGAATTATGTTTTCCATGGTTTATAATTTAAAAGTAAGTGAAAGCCTTGCCAACTGATGCCATTGTTCTACAGCCGTATAACTCATCACACGTCAATTTAAGCCTACAGTACAACAATAACTATGACTAGTGTGATCATTCTGCGGTTCTTGTCACAATTAAGCATATACACGTTTTTCATGTTCCCTTAACAATTAAGGGACCTTGATATGCGTAACCAGTAACAGAGAGGAGTAATAAGGATCTGAGAGAAGCTTCCAAATACCATGTCACTGAAAGGGTAATGTGCTCAATAAATACCTAATGCACCAGGGGAATTCAAAAACACTTCAGACGGACAGATATTAACCCCAAATAGAAAAGAGAATTGGTGTTAAAGAAGTTAATATGTGCCAAAGTAAAGTACTCTCTGCTGAAATGCTCGCAGGCGTAGTTATCAAGCTGTGCATAAATATTCATTTCTATTAATTTACCTTTGCACTTTTGTTTTTTTCTGTCCAGTTTATGCATGAGATTTATACAGCAGGAAGGTACAAGAGAAACGGTTTCTAAAATTTGTTGAAAAACAGGTAACACAGTTATACATATGGTATTTGATGTTCAACCCATTGTCACCCACTCATTTGATAAGGTCACTGACTTTCTCCCAATATACCCACCATCACATTATAATGACCTGAATAGGGTTGTTGTGGGGAGGACCATATCAATGAGCCAATGTGGTACTTCATCCGACATAAAAATCAAACCTGCTTGATCAATATCTGGGGATTTTTGGCCAGATATCAGTTGGGGAGCCCCATACATGGGCAGATCAGCTGCTAATTGGTCTCAGATCAAATCTGCCAATGTATGGCCAGCTTTAGAAAATATTCCTAAAGAGTAAAAAAGATGGCAACATACCTTACTGTCTTCCTAGGCTAGAAGTATCACACTAATCAGTGTCTCTATCCATAAATACCTGTAGCTCCCCTTAAAGGAAAGGCTAAAACTAAATAAGCTTTATCAGAAAGGTCTATTTAAATACACCAGTAAACCCTCAAAGTAATGATGGTTAAGTCATCTGTCAAAAGAAACACAGAATTTCTTTCCTTCTATTGTGTAAACATGGATTTCTGTATCAGACTTCCTGTTTTCAGCTTAAACCTCCAGGGCTAGGGCTTGAGCATGTTTCTCCTTTGTTTGCTCCTCTCTACCTCCCTTTTCCCTCCTCCCCTGGCTGCTGTAAGCTGAGCCCAGAGCTTTGAGTGAGCAGGGAGAGACTCAAGTAGGAAGTGATGTCATGGTAGCTTTCCTTCTCCTTTCACCCCAGAGGATATATTCTTGAACGAAGATTTACAAGTTATGCTGAATTGAGAAAGCCAGTTGAAACGGAAAGGAAAAAAACACAATTTCAGTCGATTTAACTAATTTCTATAAATAAACAATGACCTTGATGAATGAGAATCTTCAGAAACATCTGTATTGGAATCATATTGAAATTGCCTATGTCAGGATCCTTGGCATACTGTCTTTTCTCCTGTGCCCCCCTCAGCTCTTCTTGAACTATATCTCCCAATATCCCCACTCAGTTACATTCTAGCAGCAACTAGCAATAAATTAAGAAAGCAAATAAAACCTTGATCTAAATGTGTAATTGGCTATTCCACTCTTACTCATTATCAGTTCATATGTCCCTTTAGACAGCATAAACTCATTTTATTTGCATATATATAAATAAACACACAACTGCTGTAGGTTAGCTACAAGCATCACATGACTCTTTCTTCTTGTTGCTGGAAAATCCTTTTTGCTCATTTACAATATGTTTTGCACGGGAAGACATTGAAATACATAACTTCATCTTTAGAATAAAAAAACCTCTCAATGTGCCACAGTCTTCAGGTGGTAAAAATAGAAAGGCCCCATCAGTATCACTTCGGCAGTCTTGCCGTTCGCTCCCTTGCACATGTCACCATCTTCTATTATAATACAATTTGGCATCTTGTTCATTACCACCTTGATGTTGTCCTCCTTGCTATTGTGTGAAAGATGGTAAGGAACAGAGGTCTCCTCGCTATACGTCACACCAAAAGAATGGGGAGCTCATGAAGGTGAACATTTTCTGTACTTTAAAAGAGGCAAAGTGCATAACAAAGTGTCCTCAAAAATCGTTCTGACAGTTTTTCTTTCATGCGTGGCATATGAGTACATTCACCTCCAGCTAAGAGCAGCCAGAGACGGGCAGTTTTCTTGCTACAAAGGAATGCCCCTGATGTATTTTCAGTATCAAGCACGTATGACAGTGACACAATAACTCAACTTATCATACATTAATGAGCAGCAATAAGGGTATTATAAAATTGACCTTCACATACTGGATGACTTGCAACCTCAGCAGTCATTCTGATCTCTAAACAGACTCTGGTTAAAGAAAAAGGAGCCCAGACAAATACCCTTTAAACAAAAAAAGGATTGTTTATCCGTATATTGCCATATATTAAAGCTGGCCAACTATGTCAAAGTCATCCCATATCTGGCCAGTCCTACTCTCAAATTAAATCTGATTAATTTACGAATTCTATTGCTTCATTATACATTTTACAAAGGGACTACCTGCAACTTACTTGCTGCTTTCAAAGTAAAACTCCCAAACTTGGTTGCCCTTATATTAGACACCAGTAGGATCACCTGACTTGATCCCACTGGTGTCTAATAAAAGGGCAACCAAGTTTATTTATAAATATCATGTAAAGCAAGGCACTCACAGGACTTTAAAATATGAGGAAAAATAAAGTTTATCTATTATATAAATCGAATTATCGAATATCCGATCATTCTATCTATTCGATAATTCGGTATTCGCTGATCGAAGAGGCCAAATTTGCATATTCGAATATCCGAAAAAAATCGTACGATCGGTATTCGATCACATTCTATCGAACTTCGAATCCTTCACGTGAATTTTGTAAATTTGCCCCTAAGACTTACTAAACTGTTTAAAAACGTTTAGCCATATTATGCAGATAAGCCGACATGAGAGGAAATCTAGTTAAGCTGTAAATCCTACTAAGGGGAATGGTAAATAAAGATTTGATGCAAAATGAGTTTCTATACAGTATAATTATGTGGTGACTTGCCTAAAAAGAAGGGGAGTCAATAGCAAAACATAAATAAGGATTACTGTGAAGTATACACAGCATTGAGCAACACAGAGCTCTTGAAAAAGAAATGGCTCCTTGAAGCAAGCATTCATTATACTTTGCATTTCCACCTCTCCGCTTTATTTAGATTTTAACTTCCCTTTCAGTGTATCTGCAGCCAGCATTGCCTCAAATGCATCTCACCATATCCAGAAACACACATAAATAGCACCCAACAAACCCCAGCTCTTGGTGCACGCACAACTGGTGAGAATGGGTGGACAAACACTGGACATCCCTGACATAGATACCAAGAAAAGGGACCGCCAGAATGAAACCTGTGTATTCTAAAAAAGCATGTGAAAATTTGTCATAAAGTGATTCCAGCACAAGTCTGTGACTTAAATAGAAGTAGAGATCCGCTCGTTTGGCGGCTGCGATCCAACAGGACTTTCGGCTAGATATTGATCGGGGAAGCCCGTCGGATGGTCCCACGCACAGGCCAATAAGCTGCCGACTCGGTCTGTCGGCAGCTTTTATCGCCCTGTGTATGGGGGCCTTTAGTTTGCCACAAATGAGATTCTATGAGATGAAGCTCAACCATGAGAGGAAAGAGCAGTGCAGGAACCCCAGCAGAAGAAATAGGTGCCATCAATGCTGGCTGTCCAAGCAGCAGAGAACTAGATGATTTTCCAAAATACTAACATCAGAGCTCAGAACTTTATTTAACAGAAAATTCTTCATTCCTGCAGATGTCATAATCACTTTACCTGAAAAACATTCCAGATATCCAAAGATTTCATGTTCACACTCACATTTCATGGCTATTTCTAAACTTGTTTTATGTTTTCATCTGCTGTAGGTTTATGGGTGAATTTATCAGATGTTGCTTTAAAGTTCTATTCATAATGAAGTACAGTTGTGGGTACCCACCAAAACTGGGTTTCTTAATTGTAATTCCATGATATGGCCAGTATAAACCAGGCGGTTCCATTTATAAACACTTGGTTAATTCTTCTTTGCGTTAAAGACTGAAAACAAATGTTCGGTTGCCATGAATTACTGCACTAGTGCATACCCTGTGTTAGTAAAAGAGCACATATTTTGCCATTTTATCCTACAGATATAGCATGCTTAAATGTCAACTAAAGCTAAACAAAATAAACAGGCTAGAAATGCTACACCTTAGGGGTCATTGACTACCCCAGGGATGCAGGTGCAAAAGTGCTAAGGGCACAAGAGTGCATAACAGGGTACAACTGTGTACAACAGTAGAGGTATGAATCATTACTATTATAGGGCTGCTGAAAGCTTTTGTTCAACTTAACGGATATGAGGGGTGATTTGCTTCTTGATCCAAAACTCTCAGTGACTCGGGGGTTGAACACCAGTTGGGCTGGTTCGGACTGAATTTTGGCCAACCAGTGCGGGTTGAGTTTTTCCTGACCTACATACAGTGTATAACTAGTGGTCTTCTCAAATCTTTTTGCCTACTACAAAAGTGAAAAAATATGTATGTTTTGTATTATTTATGAATTGGATGAACAGTAGAGGAAATTAGAAAACAGTAAACAGCAAATGGTGTAATGCAAGACCTAATTTGGTAGAAATGTCACAAAGGAAATGACCCTGAATTATTAATAAACATATAATGGCAAATGGTGGGCTCTGAATGATTAAACAGACAGGAAAGTCTATATATGGCATTAGATGACCTTGCCAATTAGATTGTAACCTTAAAAAAAGGTCTGTAAGGAATAAAGTTCAGATATTTTTTTCAGATAAAAAAAACAACAACACTACTGCTATTTGAGGCCCAAGTAATATGGTCCACAGATTACATAGAATCTTATTCTTGCCAAGCTACAAATAATGCTTTAGCCCCAGAATTAATACAGCAATGCTTACAATTTACTAGTACCGTGGCATCCAGGGACTAAACCAATGACTTGGATGATGAAAAATGGATAAAGCTATGAACTTGAAAGACTCCATAGATCAAGGTTATGGCCTCTCAAGAACAAACGGCTTGTAAGCAGAGCTGTGGCCTCACTTGAAGGCCAGTACTTAGAAACAGCAGAAACTCACAGATGAGTTTGTTTTTCATTGACAGGCATCCAACTTGTGACACTGGATAATCCAGTGCAGTATCTACACAATGATATATTGAAATCATCTCAGTTACATAGTTAAAATAGAATGAAAAAAAGACCAAACCAAACCAAAAAATTCAACCCTTTAATGAGGTATCATACTGCCATAGAAGTATATAAGCGCACTCCAGGAGCTTCATATGAAAAAGGTGGAGGTCTAATGGAAATGGGTTACCGTTGATTCAGGTTCCAGAACCACTCTAATTCTAAAAGAGTTCATTACACCACAGCTTATTCACTACAGAAATGTGTAAGCTCTCTAACATTTTCATTTAGGGTCCAATACAGGCCTGGGAAGGCAGGTCCAAAGGCAATATCCTTTCCAGTCTTGGATTGGGCTTCAACAGTCAGAGCCTCCCGCGAATTGGGGAGGTAAGTAGCAAAGTGAGGTGCTACAGGCTGACCAACTGAGTCTGATTAGCATCAGGTAGCTAATCAGTAGTCTTTAAAACCCAGGTTGGTCAGCCTCTTAGGAGCTCTGACTTGGAGACAGATGGAGGTCTGGCAACCAAGCGTATAGAAGTCTATGTATACGGACACACACAGTTACCTGCTCAGTCTGTATTTTTGCTGCCATTGTCTTTTTTTCTGTAATGTTGGTGCTGCTGAAATCTATTTTTGTTGTTTTAAGAAAACTGCCTTTATTTTACAACCTGTTGCTGTTGCCTGAAATAAAAGACATTTTCCTTAAGAGACTTTTGCTATCCTTACACTTACTCTGTGGGAACCTGCCATAAGGGGGCTTTTTTTTTTTTTTTT
>CM044446.1:82415603-82445549 GCA_024363595.1 Xenopus borealis | reverse complement strand
TTTTTTTTTTTTTTTTTTTTTGCAAGTCCTGTGCTGTGCCAAAATAGTGATATGGAGGCCCTTCTGAACATATTTATAAAATGAGAGAGAGACAGAAAAAAGTTATGCACAGACAAAATGCTTTGTCCCTAATGACAATATTAAACTGAGTATAAGCTCCACTGAAAGAGTTCATTAATGTACTGTGATACATGTTCAAGCCCTCATTTAGTTCTGCAATCCTATTATGCATCATAAACTACTTAGTTCATCATAATTATTCTCTAATTGTCTCTCAGTGCAACATGAATTCTTTCAGTTCTCAAGGTTTTTCCCTTACATATCACATTATGATACAAGCACTCTCTTAGCTCTTCATACTGTTCCCTTAATTGTCCCACCATGCACTCATTTACTTCTCTGTAAGGGCAGAAACACACAAATCTCCTCTTCATTGAGGCAACAATCTCCCCGAACAGCCTTCCCACTGGCAAGAATGTAAATTGTAGCTGGGATGGCACTTGGATTGCTTAGTTTTTTCGAAGTCGCCCGAAGTTTCCACACACACTGCCTTCCCGCCGGCTAGAATGTAAATTACCGGCAGGAAGTGTGTGTGTGTGTGTGCACCTGGGTTCACCTCTCCTCATATCTTGCCTCTTGCTTGCTCAGTCCCGAAAATGCTCATTTAATGTGAGTAAAGAGAAGTGGAGCGGTACCCACATTTTTTATAGTCAACTGACATTACATCAGTGATAATTTAATTCCATACTTTTCTTTTTAATAGACCCACTATGAAGATTCTTCCCTTTAATCAACACATTTTCCTGGGACTCTTCCCTTGATAGCCCCATTATACAGTATACACTAGTGAGGGGCGAGTTTATTCGCCTGTGGCGAATCCCCGCGATTCTCGGCAGGCGAAAAAATCCGCAAAACGCCAGAAAAATTTGTTGGCATCTCATTTTGGTCACAGGCGTCCGTTTTTGGATGCCAATGGGCAATTCTTGTAGAAGCTTGCGAAAAATTCACAAAACGCCGCGTCTCGTTTTGGACGTGCAGTTTTGGATGCTGGCATCTGTTTTTGGATGCCGGGGCCCAATCACCTGCGTCCAAAAAAACTGGACCCTGGTGTCCGTTTTTTCAACGCTGGCAATGGGCGCCAGCGTCCAATGGGCGTTACATGCATTTCTCGTAGTTTCCCGAATTTCTACTAGAAATTTGGGAAATTTCGGTGAAGCTCCCCAGATTCGCCCATCACTAGTATACACTCCTTGAGGTCTCATGAAGCTTCACATCATTGTCCAGATTTCTATGTGGCTATGCGATAAACTGGTAACTCATCCCTGCATGTTCTGTTCACAAAACCATATTTCATTATATAAAATTAAAATGCAATTTATTCTTTATATCCCTATGTGCCCTGCTATACAGATGCAGTTTTACAGAGTGTTCACATGCCTTGGAAACCACTGACAGTGGTCCACTTTGAATCCTTCGCAAAAGTAGCTTACTCCCCTACTCTATCCATGCCTTTGAAACAAATAATCTCAACATATTCATTACAGAAGAGTGGGTGGTGAAATTGTAAACCTGCTTGACATAGTTGGTAAGCCACTGGACAAAGATATATAACACTGTGGTATTTATTACCATCATGTATGTTTTGCAGTATATGTTTTCAGTGCTATTAAACACCTTCTTACCCTTTAATGTCATTTATGGCTTATCCCAGTTGTGTATGAGTAATTTGTTTCAAAATTGGACACAACGCAGCAAATTCAATTACACTTTAACATGACAGCAGGAGACACACGATACATGTTCAGTAGGCGGCCAATCAGCTTTAACAGGAAATAATCATTGATCCATATTGTTGTCTGTACGACTTTCTCAGAAAGATCTGAGCTGCCCTGGAGCTCAATTTAGCTCAAATTATACATAAAATGTAATGGTTTTAAAATAATAACACGGAACTTCATTTAATTTTCACTAGCAAGGCTAGAGTAGTGGAATTCTTTCTATGTTGATGCTGCCCTGCCCTGGATGCCTTTTTAGTGGCTGACCAGGGTTGGACTATTCTGGAGTCAAGTTCACAAAAGTTGAGTGCAGCCATATTTCTACAGTAAAAAAAAGTATTGCTGTTTCTATGGTCAAATTCTTGTAGGTGCTTGCACACATTTGCAAGTGATGTCACACAGAGTGTTGACGTCACCATATTACTGCCCCAAGCCCAGTCACTAATATGGACTGCCCTGTTCCTGTAATTCTAGTTTTTTATTTACTAGTAGTACTAGTAGTTTCTGTGGTCTGCGCTGAAATTATACAGTACAAAAAAATTTATGGTTTTCAGGAATAAGCCCGCAAAAAATAGATCGATTTTATCGTGTTAATCACCGATCTTACGCAATCATGACTTTTTATTAATAAATAAGGTCACAATCTTGGATTCTACTTTGGTCTGACTTTTTTTATTTAATAAATAAGGCCACTAACTGTTGATCAGTAGTTTCTATTATTTTTTTCATGCAGTTGTTTCAAGTCTAACAACCCTAACATTGCTATATGTAAAGTGCTGCATAACACTATATAAAAGTAACTAGGAGTATGATACCCATCCACTTTTAACCTGTCAGTTGCTGGTGTGAGTTAATCTGTTTGCACATATGTGTTGCCATATGGATGAAGGATCAGCTCAACTGCTCTATTCCAAGACACTTGCCGATGTGCAGGGAATATTCCAGCCTCAGCAGAAATGAGATCAGACCAGCCAGGTGCTTTGACATCTCATTGAGCAGGAGACTACTACAAGGAATAAAAGGAACGGCTAGGCTTGCTGTGAAATACTATCTCTTTTATTTTTACACTACACACAGAATGAAGAGTCCATAGCCTTCAAAGCTGTTTCGGTATTTCTCAGGGTTGAAATAAAAGTTCCTCTAAGCTGAGCTTGCGTGTGTACAAGTTATCCTAGACCACAAAAGCGTTTGGTCATTGTGCGGTGCATTTTTTGCACTACTGATCTGGCTAACTACAAATGCAAAAAAGGAATACATCAGTTTTCACTTCATTCATTTTTTTGTGCAGGCGAGTAGAACGTAATCCAAGCGGCACTTACCAGGGGTGCAAAAATACCCTCTTCCTACACAAGCAGGAAAAACAACGCTATCAAGCCGCATCAATTCTGCTCAGAAACACTTCTATGTGTGGCCAGCTTGGTAGCACTTCCACTACACTTTACTTATGCTTCTATTAACTTTAGAAAGTTCACACAAGTCCCTCAGTATTTTGTACAATAACTTATACCAGGGATCCCCAACCTTTTGAAGCAGTGAGCAACATTCAGAAGAATAAGGAGTTGAGGAGCAACACTAGCATGAAAAATCTTCTTGGGGTGCCAAATAAGTGCTGTAATTGGCCCTTTGGTAGCCCCCATGTGGATTGACAACCTGTATTAAGGCTCTGTTTAACAGTAGCATTGGTTCTTATGCAACCAAAACTTTCCTCCAAGCCTGGAAATACTGTAAAAAATAAACTCCTGCATTTAGGCCACTGGGAGCAACATCCAAGTGGTTGGAGAGCAACATGTTGCTCACAAGCTACAGGTTGGGGATCACTGACATACTATAACCTCTGAATCTAAAGAAAAAGCAGGCAAACCTGGCTGTAGCAAACTTTATAAGATTCTTATTTTTACTATTGGTTGCAGTCTTTGAGATCTTTCAGCCCAGATGCCGCCCCCCCCTCAAAGGGGAGCCGAACTGCAAGAGTATTGAGCGCAACAGTGCTCTCTGTACTAGCGCAGCTGAATTGCTGGGTTAAAACCCAGACGTTCGGCTCTTAAAGTTACAAGAGGCGGCCTTTTGCCACCCCTTGTAACATGCCGCTCACCGACGCCTCAGGCAAGGTTCTCACCTTGCCTCATGGCAGGAGTGGCCCTGGTGACAGAGAGGAGGGTGACAGGACAGGAGGGAGGGGAGTAAGGGGTGCAAACCCTGCTAAGGGTAGACAGAAGACAATTATATAGGTAGCTGCCCAGCAAACCCCCCCATTATTGCACTCTTCTGCCTACCCCTAGTTCCGGCATTGGTTGCACTGGTTTCTGTGCAGCCATGAAGTAATTATCTGTATTAATTACTAATCAGCCTTATACTGTGACATTTCTATTCTCTATGTACTGTATATTGTGAGTGGGCCCCTAAACTAAGTTCAGTAAGTGACAGCAGCACAGAGCATGTGAATCAGTGAATCAGCAGAAAAGAAGATGGGGAGCTACTGGGGCATCTTTGGGGGCACATATCTTCCCTGCTAAAGAGCAGTGGTTGTCTTGGACTGGTACAGAAGCCCAAAACACAATGTACAACATTTCTAGCTACTTCTTTATTTAGGCTTTAGTTATCCTTTAAGGCAACACTTTAAAGAGGCTCAAATTGTAAATCTGTAAATTTCTGTAAATGGTGGACAGACAGGAAATACTCTTGCCGGGACCGGGAATCTTGAACCCCTGTGAAAGGGATAGGGTTTGGGCAAACCTGAGCAGAGTTTGGAAGGAACAGTTGTGTGATCTTCTAGGGATATTTTACCGAAACGTTAGGACTGCCATATTTTGATAAACTTAATGTGGATATAGTGACCATCCTGGCAGAGAAAAATGATGCTTAATACCAATGTTATTAATAGGGGAGAAAGATAAAAATATATAATCAGAGTGGTTCTTGTGTTTTTTAGTACTGAACAATCAAGAATATATAAACTCACTCCTGTATAGAGTTGGAAGAGATTTCCTTGGTCTGCACTGGGCTAGTGATTCCCAAGAGACCTCTCCCAGGGATCTTTAGACATTAATCAAAAAAGTGTATCTGTTCATTCTCACCTCACATTCATGGTATTTCTACTACCAGCTATTTTCCTTGACATAACACACACAACAAAATGCAGCGTGCACAGAACAAAAAAAATTTCATCTGGCAACTGAAAAAAAAAAACAATTATTAATTTGTGCATATTCCTGGTGCATGTAATAACTTTTTAAAAATAATTTTGCTAATAAAAAAATATTCATGGCGAGTTCAAGTAAGTTTGATAAAAGCACATTGACAAGTTATAATTTGCATACCAATTACTGTCCAACAAACAATATGGCATTTCGATTTGCATTTTCTCTTCTATATTTTGTAAATATTGTGAATGTGAATATTCATTCTGCTTGTAAGAAAAGGGAAAGAAAATAATAAAGATGGCAGACAGTGTAACTCCTTCTATGATTTCCACTGTCTTTTATTCCTATCCTCATTTGTCCTTTTGTTCACTTTATTCCCAGAAATCATTCTGACCCAAACATCCCCTTCATCGCTTGCTATTTAATTCTCATGTAACAGTAAATGGTGGCAGTGTGAAAATATTTATAGATATGAAACCATATCAAAAATCACCTTCTAGCAAGTTTGAGTAGTTTTTGTTGCTGACCAACTGGCAAAGATTTAGAATTTAGAAACCTGGTAAATCCCTTTAAATACCTCCAAGCTCAACCCACAACCCAGTCCCAGATTATTACAGAAATGTCCCACCTTTCTCTTTGATCTCCTGCATTGAAGAGCCAGAAAAAGATACAAAGTTTTTAAAACTTAATTGGCAATTGGCAGAGAGTGCAGACCACATGGCAGGTACATGTAGATAATTCTGTAACAATTTAAGATAAGCAAAGAAACAATTGCAGCTATTTAAGATAAGCAGAGAAGACTGTGACTTGCAGCTTAAAGGGCAATTCACCTTCATTAGTAAAGCTTTCAGCTAGGGTTGCCACCTGTCCGGTTTTGACCCGGACAGCCCGGTATTTTGAAGGGCTGCCCGGGTCAATATTTCCTGCCCGGTTTTCCAAATAAAGAAAACCGGGCAGGGTTAGCTCGATTGACGCAGCGATCGGCCAATCGGCGATCGCATCATCATAGCTCCGCCCCATGACGTCACGGGCCCACCCACCGACGTCATGGGCCCGCCCCCTGTCCGGGTTCAGCCACAGGAAAAGGTGGTAACCCTACTTTCAACACATAAAAATCACTGAAATGTGTTCAAACTTTCATTACCTGTCAAATTTGATAAACTGAGCATGATAATTAGGAGGTGTGTACACAAAAATGTGCAGCAAAACTTTTTGTACCTATTCTATTTCCAAAATGTTGGAAGGTATTCTTTTATGATTTTCTCCACCTCCTACCTTTATAAATAACTCCATAATTTAAAGGGTTTTGGCCTTGTGAACCCTGAACAATAATCCAATAAATAGAAACATTTTAAAATACCCATCGCATCACGGCTTGGTTATTGTGAAGTACAGTTAATACCTATTATTACAGAAACAAATGAAATAAATAGAAAAAAAGGTTTTCTAAATAGGCATTATTCTTTTTCAGAGCTTTCTGCTTAACTGATTTCTGTATAGCAGATCCAATACCTGTAAATAAAGGATAGGGCTTACTCATCAGGCAGAATATGGGTAGAAACAGGGTTGCTACCCATGTGGTTTTGAATTGGACACCTCAGTTTTTCAAAGGGCTGTCCATTAAAGCTTTCTGTCTAGTGATGGGCGAATTTATTCGCCAGGCGCAAATTAGCGGCCAATTCCCGCGATTAGCCACCGGCTAATAAATTTGTGAAACCCCAGCAAAAATTCACCTGCCGAAAATTCACTGGCGCAAAAAACAGACTCTCGTAAAAAGAAAAAGTGACGCGTGCCGAAAATGACGTGACGTGCGTGACACGACTCGGCAGATTAGTATTAAATACAGGTAATTACTACATGGCAGCACAGAACCCAGTGAAATTAGCATCATAATTTAATAATCAGCCCTGTAGCATCAGCTTTTATTACAGACAAACCTCATTTTCTGCTTGATAATTAGTGACAACACCTAAGCTTAGCTTCTCAACAGCTGCTCAGAGCCCGCTGAGTGTGAGTGTTCCAAAATGGTGACCCCCCTGTGAGAAGTTTGAAGTCCTGGATCATTGTTCCTATTGAGAAGCTGAAACTTTAGGCTGAAGCGATAAGTTTACTATAGAAAATATGGCATTTTTATACATTTACATTGTAAGGGTTTAGTTCTCCATTAAAATAAACTGTACAGTACCAACGTATAGACTATGAATGTGCTTAAAAGATAAGATATATACGTAGACTGTACATATAAGAGGGTCAACTTGGTTCCAGCAATTCCTTAACCTGCAGATTTGAACTTTCTGCATCACATTTGCTGTTCTGCTGAAAGAGTAAAGCCTGATAAGGTTGAGCAACTAAACTCAAGGGATTTGTGCATTACGGTTAAAAAATAAAACCACCTCCAAGCTGCTTCAAACCTCAGGGACTCATTTTTATTCAGCTAACGAGACATAAAAGCAGAATATCATGTTAGGAGGTGAGTGTACATTCTAGATGCTGTTTTGATACAAGGCAATGCAGAAATCCATTGACACGCTGCAGGCTGGGTGGGTATAATCCATTCCTGAATGTTTAAATTAGAAGGTAGTCTTAAATACTGTTCTTTTTGTTTGACACAGCTTTTTCATAAATGACTGAGGCCTGTGTTATCTTTACCTGCAGCCTGAATAAAATCAGATGTTAAGCTTTATATTGCCACCTTTATTCTAGAGAAGGAATATTGGGGATATATACACAGTTGTGTTAGCCATATCATTTGAAAAATCTGGGATATTTCCAATTAAATTACATACAAAAAGTGCAGCTATTGACTCATCAGTCCAGAGCAGTCTTAAATGGTATGTAATGCCATCAGGGCCGCCATCAAGTGTCCCGGGCCCGGGGCTGAAGAGGGGCCCGGCAGTGCTGGACTTTTCTAAGAGCCGGGCCCCCCTTGCAAATGCCAAAGCCATGCTGCCGAGTGCGATGTCCTGAAAGACTCGAAGTCACGAAAAGAGCCGACACTCAAGTCCTGAAGCGGCGAAAAGACCCGAAGTCACAAAAACAACTATAATTGAAGTCCTGAAGCCACAAGTTCAATTCTACTGACACCAATGTGGTTTTTTTTTTTTTCTAATCCCCTGGTCACCAATGTTTTATTTTAATACTCTATAGGCCCCTGCACCAATATTTTTTTTTAAATATTTTTGGGGCCCCATTTTTTTAACTTGTAAGGGGGGCCCTGGGGCCAATGTTTTTAAAAAAAATATTTTTTGGGGACCACATTTTTTTTAACTTGTAAGGGGGGCCCTGGCGCCAATGTTTTTTTTTTTAACTTATAAGGGAGTCGTGACCATCAATATGTGTGGGGGGGTTACTTTTTTAGTGCTGATAGTTGTGTGGTCTTTTAAATTTGATGTGGAGTAGGCAGGATCAGAGGTGGGGCTTTGGTGTCAGTGTGGGCGGGGCCCATAAAATTTTGTTGTGCGGAGGCCCGTGATTTCTAATGAATACCATACTGTAAAATGCTCTTTCCTGCAGTTTTTCAGTTGATTTCAAAAAAGTTAGTAGCTGTTTTCTACTTCTGTCCTAGAACTCTCGTCTCAGTAGTTCTTTATCAGGGATGCTGGGTTGGCACTACAAGGTGGCGTGTCCAATGAGATGGTGCTCTGCCTATAACTCACTGCATAGATCACAGCCAGAAAAAATTAGATACCCTCTTCCAACACAACACAGGTTTGTATATCTCCTACAGGCTAAAATCCCAAGGGAACAAAGAGAGCTGTATGAAGAGCTGGTGTTTCACTGGCCATGCCTTTATTCAACCCTGGAGACTCCAGTTTAGCAGTGTTAGCTTCTAAACTACAGAAGATTAAAGGTAAACTACAGATGTGCACTCTGAGCCAGTTTACTATCATTTTTTGGACTTTTTTTTAAATTTTGACTATATTATTTTTGGAATAGTTTTATTTGGACACTGCAATCATTAGAAACCCAATTTGGCATAGATTACGTTTTGAGCTATATGTGCTAACAAACATTCTACTGTTCTTCCATATATGCCCTTGCTGCTCTCAATAATGTCCTAGATGAGAAACGTTGAGCCATAGGCATGTCAAAATAACACTAAAAAAAGAAATCAACAAACTAAAAAGAAGCAAACCGCTCAACAGATACAACTGAAAACAATTTCTCTACAGAAATGAGTATATTTGTAAAAGCTCAGTTAGGGAAAACCACTTTTCAATGTGCTGCTAGACAAGAACATTAGAGATGCCCAAAGGGGATGGCAGCTTTGTTTTAAAAGCTTTAGTACAGGATTACCTTTGAGGGCTAAGAATAAAATGCTATATTTTCAGTGTTGTGATAATAATACTTTGCCGTTTACAATGTACGCTACATATGTAGCAACAAGATTATGATTAGGAACATTTTTCCAGCCCCATAACTCTTTCTAGAAAGTAAAATAAATCACGCAGTCCAACTTATAAGACCCCCATAACACAAAATAGGGAAATCTTCAAAGTACTGGGTGCAAAGCTCTGACAGAACTCATTGCACTCAAAGAATGGAGAGTGGCAACTCTCTCCAGGCGCGGACTGGCAATCTGTGGGTTCTGGCAAATGCCAGAGGGGCTGCTATAAGGTGCCATAGAAAGTCACTATTTAATGGCCTGATGGGGACTGGTTGGGCCTCTGTGTGAGCTGATTGAGCCTCTATGATTTTCAGTCCAGACCTGCCTATCTCTCTCATTATGAATATAGGAAGAACAGGGGGTAGGTGGCAAAAAAAAGAGCGTGTGCTTTGCCTGTGGGAAATTTCCTTAGGGAAAATACTAGTTACAGAGACTTTGAGAAGAAAGAAAGCTTAACCCACACAATAAGATATTTCTCTTATCACAGCAACGGAGCAACAGAAACTGAATTTGCTGTATATTTTTTTACCTAACAATGGGAGGTAATTTGCTTCTAGGAAACTTTGCATATTGTAGAACTGGGAAACCAGGAAAACTCCTGGTGGGCCCAGGCGCAAATGGATCCTCTTGCTTCTAACTATTTTATGGTAATTCTCTATATCTGTATGGGAACCAACAGGATAAATAGATAGAAGAATATATTATAGTATTTTAGGGGACTAACTGATAAATATATTCCCCATTTAAATTGCATTCCCCTAACATTTGACCACAGAAGGATCCTTTAGTTATACAGGAGCTAGACTTCATTTCCTGGGGTCAAAACATGACCCCTAATTATCCCAAGTTTAGCCACTAATTGGCACTGTGTTATAATATATATAAGCTGAACACACATGTTCATGGTCCATTTTGACAGTCCACTTACCTGAACAGGCCGGAAGGGTTGCATTTGGAACCTAGGCAAGTTCAGGTCTAGTGAGTGATAGGCTACTCACTTTCATAGATCACTCTAGGAGTGATAGATAGGCTATTTAGCCAAGCATCTGCGGCTCCACTGAGAAGTGTTGAGTGGGATTAGGATCCCAGGTACTAATTGCCAGTAGTAGTTACATAGTTACATAGTTCTTTTGCAACAGTTGTATGGAGCACACGGTGACTACAATGGTAAAATCTTCTTTTATTTCATCTCAGTTAAAAACATCCATATAAGAGTGTGTATCATTACTCCATGCTTAACGAGTTTCGTGGCCTCCCGCCACTTCCTCAGAAGCTTTGCATATCGAATTTCCTATAGTTACATAGTTAAATTGGGTTGAAAAAAGACAAAGTCTGTAGAGTTTAGTATCAAAATAGCCTTTGATATTATGTCTGTCCAGAAAATCACCTAAGCCCCTTTTGAAAGCATCAACAGAATCAGCCATCACAACATCACCCGGCAGTGCATTCCACAACCTCACTGCCCTCACTGTGAAGAATCACCTACACTGCTTCAAATGAAAGTCCTTTTCTTCTAGTCTGAAGGGGTGGTCTCTGGTGCGGTGATCCTCTTTCTGGTTAAAAAGGTTCCCTGATAGTGTAATCATGTCCCCTCGCAAGCGCCTTTTTTCGAGAGAAAACAACCCCAATCTCGACAGTCTACCCTCATAATTTAAGTCTTCCATCGCTCTAACCAGTTTAGTTGCACTTAGTCTCTACACTCTCTCCAGCTCATTTACATCCCTCCTAAGGACTGGAGTCCAAAACTGCACTGCATACTCCAGATGACGTCTTACTAGGGATCGTAATTATGTTTTCATCCTTTGAGTTTATGCCCTTTGTTATGCAGGACAGAACCCTATTTGATTTAGTAGCTACAGAATGACACTGCCCAGAATTAGAAAACTTGTTATCTATAAAAACCCAAAGATCCTTCTCACTTAAGGAAACTCCCAACACACTGCCATTTAGTGTATAACTTGCATTTATATTATTTTTGCCAAGTTAGGTCCACTTAGAGTAAAGGCTGAAAGCTGGGAGTACCTCCGTAGATGCTGTATTCTTTCTCTTACCCTGCGGGGTCCACACTGACCATTGGTGCTTGTGAGTATATGCCTATCCCCTGATGTTATTTGTTATTGCTTATCTCTTATTGACATCCTATGTAGATTATGTTCTTTAATAAATAAATTCCACGGTTAAGCTGCAAGAACGACTGGTGCCCAATTATTGTGCATTGCATACAGTTAGAGTTGCCTCCTCAAGGCTCACCCCCTGAGAATCAAGGGCTTTTACGGAGCAACTTGCATTTATATTATTTTTGCCAAGTTAGGTCCACTTAGAGTAAAGGCTGAAAGCTGGGAGTACCTCTGTAGATGCTGTATTCTTTATCTTACCCTGCGGGGTCCACACTGACCATTGGTGCTTGTGAGTATATGCCTATCCCCTGATGTTATTTGTTCTTGCTTATCTCTTATTGACATCCTATGTAGATTATGTTCTTTAATAAATAAATTCCACGGTTAAGCTGCAAGAACGACTGGTGCCCAATTATTGTGCATTGCATACAGTTAGAGTTGCCTCCTCAAGGCTCACCCCCTGAGAATCAAGGGCTTTTACGGAGCAATATTGGGGTATAGCTACTAGCTGAGAGTAACTATATCAGTATTGTATGTAAGGACAGAGACTAGGAGCATAGAGCAGTTGAATTAGTAGAGGAGGAAAAGAGGTTGGAGAGTAGTCCTATGGTGTAAGGTTTTCTGGTGAGCACCTGACATACCCAACACTTTGCAAAACCAAAGCAACTTATACACACATTGATGTGCTGTTTTTCCATGTACAGTTCTTCTAGTGTTTTGTCTATACTGCTTTTTATAATATGAGCAAGAAGGACCAAAATCCCCTTCAACTTGTAATATAAGGTAGGGACGCCCAAATCCTCTATTTTGGGATTCAGCCAAATCTCAAATCCTTCATTAAAGATTTAACTGAATACTGAACAGAATCCTAATTTGCATAAAACATTAGAACAGAAAAGGGTTAAAGAAAACCATGTAAGTATAACACAGTTAACATTTTTAAAATTTCCTTGTTTGTATGAAGAAAAGTCACATGATTTTTAGAATTCCGATTCAATTAATCAGGGACTTGGATTTGGCTGAATCCAAATATTGCTGGAAAAGGGTGCATCCCTAGTGTAAGGAAAAATACCTTCCTACAATAGCTTGCATATCTTACACCAAAACACACAATCCTTATCTAAATTATGGTCATAGAGTTTTAATATCTGCTTATACAAAGGTCTCTATCCATTTAGGAAATAAGCTCTAATGAAAGACTTTTAGGTATTTGATATGTAATGAGCAGCTCCTCTGGTTACACAAGGCCCCATGGCGTCCAGTACATGTCCGTCTGCTGTAATGCAAGCACGAGATTAAAATTCTCTGGCCTCGCTGCAGTTCCTGAATCTGTATTATGTTACAGCCAAACGGATAAGGGCCTGTGATAATTCAAAGGCCACAAGTAAGGAAAGGGCTATTGACTTATGTGGGAAGAACAGACATCCAGATCCATCATGTGAATTAAAAATTAAGGAGGTATTGAAGGATGACCCTAATTATTGAGCTACTGTGAGACAGTCATGATTGATACAAGACACACGAGGCTTCAAAGGCTTGTGTTTAACATCTACTAAGATTTGTTTATCCGAGGCTTGGGATTTCGTTTTAAAAACTGTTACCTTATTAATAAACGAAAACACAAACCTTGTTCATTTATTGATGTGATACAATTTAAGCAACTGCCATAGGACAACAAAGATCTATCATCAGATGAACCAAAATAGATAGGGTGGCATTCTTTATTGTCAAATTGTCAGTAAAAGACAAATCTGTAACTATATCCTGTATATGTCAAATCTAAGTCTGAATTTTTCAGGACCCATACCCGACCCGTACCCGCAATCTGGACCCGCAACCTGCATTCTGACCCGCTTGTACCCGCTACCCGACCCGCAAGTATCTTATTCAAGACCCGACCTGCGACCCGCTGACCATCAAGAATCAGGAAGTGCTGTAGTTGTAACCCAGAAGTGACATCATCGAGAGTAGATGTCAGAAAAAAAAAAAAAAGAGTAAAATTTGCTTTTGAGAAGATCCGCAACCCGATCCGCCACCTGCAAACCTGGAGAACCACGACCCGCGTCCATACCCGCTCCTGAAACTCCTACCTGCAACCCAAAGGGTACCGCCAGTTTTTGCGGGTACCCGACCAGATGCAGGACTCTAGTCTGAATTACGGCAGGCAAAATAATAATCACTCATACTGTATCAAACCCATAATATTAATTAATTGCAGCATGGCTGTCCAAATGAAGGGTCAAAATGGGTCTCCATGAGATTTTTAAAGCCCCATCCTTCACAAGAACTCCATTAAAGGAGAACAAAAGCAATTAACTTAAATTAGGACCCCTGGAATTACTTCCCTGCTGCCCCACACCCTATCCCACTCTGCCAAATACAGTCCTGTTTGCCCTACCTCTTCCAAAAATGCACAGTATAACTGCAGGGTTCATTGGTACCATCTTGTGAGGCTTAATTATTTCTTTGACTGCCAAAACTGATGCAAAGAACCTAGCTTGGTTAGGGCGAGACAGGCTAAAAGAAGTCATGGCACAAGGCAAATAAATACCTTCTGTTTTCAGAAGGCCTTATGCTGCACGTCTGGCACATGAAGGGCTTTTTGGCTCATCTCACCCTAACTAGGCCAGGTTATTTGCTTCACTACTCCACAAGTCCTACCCACTCAGAAGCCATGTTTCAATACCTTGCACTGATGAGATCTAACTAGATGAAACCAGGCTGTCTGCAAGTTTGGTTATATAAATATCTGAACTATTAGGCTGTATCTGTGCTATAAACCAGTGGTTCTGGGTGCATAGTTGGCCAAAGGGGCATACAGGAGTGATTTGCATGTCTCCACCCATAATGCCTTATGTGAGACTTAAACTCTTATTTTTAGTATTAAGGCAGTGCTATGTATATGGCATGAGACACGTAAATACCTTCTATTTTAGAAGGCCATATGCCAAAAACTGATCACAGCAGTTGCCACTGTTGAGATGGCTGCAACTGCAAATTTTATGGGAATTTACTTGCAAGAGAAGATTAAGCAATGTTAGATGATGCCTGTCAACCATGCATGATGGGAACAAGTAGGGTGAATCTGGCTGTATTTGGGATGAAGTGGTATGGTTTCCTGAATGGAATGGAGGGCACTCTAGGGATCCCCACTAAGGTGCATTGTTTTCATTCACCTTTAACATATATGTATGACATAAACATGTGGTATAAATAACTTGATCCGTATACAGTTGTACACCACCATTTAAAGTAGAACAGAAACATTTGTAATCAGCTTCAAAAGCTTATAATGTTTTTATTCTCATGTGCATCACATTCATTCAGAAAACAAATCTGGTGCCTATGGGGAGAATAAGTAGTGGATACAATATAACATGAATCCAAATGATCTCAAGAGAATGAATTGCCTTTAGTGTATATGTATGAAACCCCATGTTTGTAACCGGACATCTGCTCAATGAGTTCTACTACCAGTCCCTGACATTTGTTAGTTTGCTGCCTGTACCAACCTTTGCTTGTTATTGACCATTCTCTCAGATCCTGACTTTGTACTGTGCTACTGATTGGTTCTGACCCAGGCCTGTCCCTCAACTACACTTCCTGTTCCCCATCCTTCTGGTCACACATTACGTTTCCCCTATCTATCCAGAACTCTTGATTGGTTCTCCGAGTAGCGGAGGACTCCTCCCAAAGTGAAAGGCGGCTGTTAAAGGCAGAAGCATGAGACGCGACTGGGACCTTGGCATTTGTTCTGGGTTTTGGGATACCTTATGTGACGTAGACATCTTGAACTTATATAAAAGTTATCCTGGGTGCACCTCGGTAGTGACTCTGTATCCCTCTCAGTTGTTGTTAACATGGCCCTTTTGGAAGGGGCATAAATACAGCCATTGTAGAAGCTCATGAAGTCTTCATTAATAGTGTTCTAAGCTTGGCATCATTGTGTATAATAGTCTCATCAGCACTACTTTCTTGGGCTTCACAGTAGATCCAAATACTAAGACAATAGTAAGAGCACTCACATATTTTTTCCAGTACTTTCCACTTTGCTGCCATGCTTGGTTGAATCACATCTGGCATCTTTCTCACTGTCACCAACTAATATATGCTCACTGCAAGCCAGGTTCAGATCACTGCCAGGCTTGACTCAGCCAGGGTGCCAGAAATTGGTTGTCAAATTGCAGATGCCCATCCCACTGTGCAACTCTAAATTTATATACCAGGGGCTCTTAAAGTGGACCCGTCACCCAGACACAAAAATCTGTATAATAAAACTCCTTTTCAAATTAAACATGAAATCCAATTTCAATTTTTTATTAAAGCATTCATAGCTGTTTTAAGCTTGTTTAAAAATCTCAGCTGTCAATAAAATATTGTCTGCCACTCCTCTATGCCTTAGGCATAGAGGCCGGGCAGATAATTACTTTCACTTTCCATTCAGCACTTCCTAGATGCCATTGCTCTCCACACATTCCCCCAGTTCTCTTAACCATTTAATTGTGTAGCCAGGACATGGGGATAGACATCGGGTCCCCCATTCTGGTGCACAAACAAGATTCTGAGATGATACAAGGCTTGTCCTAATAACAGTGTCCACAAAATGGCTCCTGCCTGCTTGCTAGAATTATGAATTCCCAGACTGAAGAAAACAAGATTAAAATTATTTATATAGTGTAATTAATGTTCATTTTGCTTGACTTATGTGATAAAATATGATTTTGAATATTTTTTTGGGGTGACAGGTCCACTTTAACACAGTGGTAGCAATTGAGTTGGAAACTGGGGGCCATGTACTGGGGGATATCAACAAAAACTGAGTGTATTTTCATGTTACAAGTCATGCTGGCAGCCATTGAAACCTGTACAATTATAATCTTGTTCCCATTTCAGGCCCTCATATGAAGATGAATCAGTGTCAGCTAGGGGCCCACCAAACACCTTAGACCGCGGTCCCCAACCTTGTTCACCTGTGAGCCACATTCGAGTGCAAAAAGAGTTGGGGAGCAACAAAAGCTTGAAAAAGCCCTTTGTGGTACCAAATAAGGGCTGTGATTGGTCATTTGTGGACCCCTATGTGGACTGGCAGCCTACTGGATACTCTACTTGGCAGTTTTATGCAATTAAAACATGCTTCCAAGCCTGGAATTCAAAAAGAAGTACCTGCTTTGAGGCCATTGAGAGCAACATCTAAGGTGTTGGATGTCCATGTTGCTCACGAGCTACTGGTTGGGGATCACTGGCTCAGACCATAGGCTCGCTCTTTAAAATTTTTTACTCCTCTCCTCACTCAACCTATTTATTCTTCTAGTCCCTCGTCTTCACATAGAATAATCTATCTAGTCCGTTACTGAGGCAAATGAAAAATCATTTACAAAAATTAGAAATATTCCTCCATCTCTTCAAAGGTTAATTCATACTATGCACGTAACTGGTCCCAGTGGAGAAAGGAGGAGGTGGAGGAAGGTTTGGAAAAAAAAAGTCAAACACGTTTTGTTCCATAATGCAACTTCTTCCAAGGCATTAAATCAATTATATACAATCTGCATTATAGAGAAGCTGTATGTCATGGGATATGGCATACTAAAATGATGAGAAATTATGTAATTCATGCGGGAGTTTTTATATCAGTCTACATACATTATATGAAAATGTACTGAGAAATTCTGCAGCATCTTCTGTTATATCAAGCTGCATACCTTCTACTGGTATTACAGGACAATAGCCTCTGTGTTACCAATCTGCATATATTATATTGTCGCCCCCTTGGTTATCTTATGCTGGATGCATTCTATTGTGCTGGGAAGCATTCACTTTCAGATTTAGATTGTGCTTAAAGGACAAGGAAAGTTAAACTAAAGAAGTAGGATAGACATGTTTTACCTTATGTTTTGTGCTTCTGTACCAGCCCAAGAATCGATGTGCCACAATATAAGGCTTAGTAATTATTATGGATAATTCATACATGGCAGCACAGAAACCAGTGCAATTAGCACCAGAATTTAATAATCAGCCCTGTAGCATCATCTTATATTACAGACAAACCTCATTTTCTGCTGGATAATTAGTGACGACCCCTAAGCTTAGCTTCTCAACAGCTGCTCAGAGCCCACTGAGCATGTGAGTGTCACAGACACTTTCCAAGATGGTGACCCCCTGTGACAAGTTTGAAGTCCTGGGTCATTGCTGCTATTGACAAGCTGAAACTTTAGCACCTTATTTTACTATTGAGGGCAAGGTATAAGATGAAAATACAGACACAATTTGCTACATATTTTCCCACACTATAGAACTCCTGGATATGTAAACATATATTCAAGCCCTTGAACTAGGGGCCTGAACAGGCACAATGTACAATGGCAAACCTGTACTGGTGGCTGACAACACTGACAATACTCCTCCTATTGCAGGCTCAGGTTTTACAGCCCATCTATTACATACCATACGAGTTCACAGTACCACAGGCCCGATCATGGGTTAAGCCTTATTCACTATGTACCAAGACCAGAATTGTTTATACTGTTTATCCTTTTACATCCTTGAAGGCTCCATTGGCATATTTTAAGGGATGCATATCCATCTGTCTGTGACTTTCAACAATTGCCAATGATGTCATTCCATGGGGGCACCACCATTGGCAATAAGTATGAGCAGAGATACGTCCATCCATTAGAAAAGAAGCATTCTTAGGTCCAAAAAGGAAAGGTATGTATAAATGTAAAGGTTGTGCTCAATGTAGATATGTATTTTGGGGCCCTGAGTTCAGTGATTCGGAGAACAAAAGAACATATAAAATACGGGGCTATAATCCTTGTTATACAAGCTTTGCCATCTATATGCTTATATGTCCATGTGGGCTGATAAAAAATCAAGGATAGGTTTTCCCAACATATATTGACCATTAACACTAAAAATAGAGCTCTGCCTGTATCTAGCCACTGTATAGATGCAGGGCTTTCCTCCAATGGTCTAATATTCAGAGTGATTGAACACATTCCCCCACCAGTAAGAGGTGTAAACTGAGGTTCAGTGGATAGATAGGTTAAAAACACTTTCCCCTAAAGGGTTAAATCGGGACTTTGAACTGCATGTATTTGTGATGAGTTAGTTCCATGCTTTTACTATTCAACTGATATGTCTATTGATTATATTAATAATTATTTTTTGTGTGTTTTGATCCAGGTTGTAATCTATGAGACGGTTGCTAGGGTAATCCCCGTTGGTTACTGGGATACCAGCCAGAGTGACCACTTCCTTGTATCCACGCCTCGCTTTGAGACGTGTTTCCATGGTAACTGGTGACGTCACTTCCCTCTTCAAACCTTTACCTGCTTAGAGAAATGAATGTTTGTATACGCAACACAATGTGGCACAGAACTGCTTGAGAAAGGGGACGAGATGTTCCCGAAACATTGCGCTTTTTGATGGACTCTGTACAGTCTGATATGCCGCATATGAACTGCTCACATGTTTTCAATGCGTTTTAAATAAATGCAAAATTTTACCATAAGTGAGTGCGACCCTGTTGGAAGATATATGCATTGAAAGTGGATTGACTCTCCGCTTATTGGGTCTATGCACTGTTGCTTTTTCCTTATAAGCTAATTACATGGTGCATTTCACGTGTTGGACACACACACACACACACACACACACACACACTTTTTAAAATAACTGTTCATTTCGGTCCAAAATTAGGCTCTGTTTCTGTGTCAGATTTCATGGATGTGACTGCCGAAGGGAAAGTTACCCACTTATTAGTATTCATACTGTACATTTGACTGTGCTGAAACCAATAACCAATTACATTAAGGAACGTTGGCCTGGAACATAGTATTTGCACCTGGATAGAAAACTGGCTAAAAGATAGACTACAAAGAGTGTTGTTAGTGGGGAACTGCAGGGCTCTATACTGGGTCTCTTGCTTTTCAACTTGTTTATTAATGACCTGGATGTGGGCATTGAAAGTACGGTTCCTATTTTTCAGATGATACTAAATTGTGCAGAACTATAGGTTCCTTGCAGGATGCTGCCACTTTGCAGAGTGATTTGTCTGGGCAGCAAACTGGAAAATGAGGTTCAATGTTGATAAATGCAGGGTTATGCACTTTGGCAAAAATAATATAAATGCAAGTTATACACTAAATGGCAGTGTGTTGGGAGTTTCCTTAAATGAGAAGGATCCTGGGGTTTTTATAGATAACAAGTTGTCTAATTTTGGGCAGTGTCATTCTGTAGCTACTAAAGCAAATAATGTTCTGTCTTGCATAAAAAAGGGAATAAACTCAAGGGATGAAAACATAATTATACCTCTTTATAGATCCCTAGTAAGACCTCATCTGGAGTATGCAGTGCAGTTTTGGACTCCAGTCCTTAGGAGGGATGTAAATGAGCTGGAGAGAGTGCAGAGACTAAGTGCAACTAAACTGGTTAGAGGGATGGAAGACAAATTATGAGGGGAGACTGTCCTGGTTGGGTTGTTTTCTCTGGAAAAAAGGTGCTTGCGAGGGGACATGATTACACTTTACAAATACATTAGAAGACATTATAGACAAATATCTGGGGACCTTTTTACACATAAAGAGGATCACCGCACCAGAGGCCTCCCCTTCAGACTAGAAGAAAAGGACTTTCATTTGAAGCAGTGTAGGTGGTTCTTCACAGTGAGGACAGTGAGGTTATGGAATGCACTGCCGGGTGATGTTGTGATGGCTCATTCTGTTAATGCTATTAAGAGTGGCTTGGATGACAAACATCATATCAAAGGCTATTGTGATACTGAACTTTACAGTTAGTATAGCTATGGGTTGTGTGAAAGTGTGGAGGGGTGTGTGTGTATGCTGGGTTTTAATTTGTAGGGGTTGAACTTGTCTTTTTTCAACCCAATTTAACTATGTAGCTACCCTGGTATGCCAGTCTGCATACCTGTGATTATGCTGGGACTCACTACTCTGTGATATTAGTCTGTATACATTTGATTGTACTAGACAAAGCTAACCTGTTACGTTACATTTGACTGTGATAGAAAATACCCCGTAATGTCTGCATGCATTTGAGTGCACTGGTAGATTACCCGATCAAGTCATTTTTTAATAAATTGTACTGTGTTGGGAGACACCACCATATTTAAGTCAGCTGGTATGGAGACTCCACTGTCTCTTATGTGATGCTACATACATTCTACTGATCTGGAATATACTAGCATTTGTTATGCAAATTTACCATGCAACAATTCTAGGAAAGGCTACTGATATATTTGTGCATGAAGCCCCTGTGTCCTGTCTGTAGCACAGTCAGCTTTATTCAGTTATGTATCTTCTTTCTTGCCTACTGACTCATCTAAAGGGCTCTGCCTCTCGGGAATGTTGGATGTAGATTAAAGGGATACTGTCATGGGAAAACAAGTGTTTTTCAAAACACATCAGTAAATAGTACTGAAATCCATTTCACAAAAGAGCAAACAGAATTTTTTTTAATTCAATTTTGAAATCTGACATGGGGCTAGACATTTCCCAGCTGCCCCTGGTCATGTTACTTGTGCCAGCACTTTAGGAGGGAACTGCTTTCTGGCAGGCTGTTGTTTTTCCTTCTCAATGTAACTGAAGGAGTCTCAGTGGGACATGGGTTTTTACTATTAAGCGCTGTTCTTAGAACTACCAGGCAGCTGTTAACTTGTGTTAGGGACCTGTTATCTGGTTACCTTCTCATTGTTCTGTTGCTGGGGAGGAATGGAGGGGTGATATCACTCCAACTTGCAGTACAGCAGTAAAGAGTGACTGAAGTTTATTAGAGCACAAGTCACATGACTTGGGGCAGCTGGGAAATAGCCCCATGTCAGATTTCAAAATGAAATATAAAACAATCTGTTTTCTCTTTTGAGAAATGGATTTCAGTGCAGAATTCTGCTGCAGCAGTACTATTAACTGATGCATTTTGGAAAAAAACCTTTTTTCCCATGATAGTATCCCTTTAAAGATCATCAGTGGTCAACAGCTCTAGCTGACTAGCTCTGACAACAGGATATTACATTGCATGATGTGAAAGCTCAAACAACATATTTGACTCCTTGGTAGAAGCAGCTTGGGAAAGACCAAAACTCAGTCTTGAAACCAATTACACAGAAATAAAAAATATCTGATTCAACATTCAACATTTTCTATAACCTCAGTTCATTCCTGAATCCAGGGCTCCTGTCCTGCTATACTAACTACCTCACCTTATCAGGCTTCCAGCAACTCCAACTATTCTTGCATAGACCAACCTCCCTCCTCCCCCTCCAGCCTAGCTGCAACCCGGGAAATGCCCCTAATTTTTTTACCTTAATAACAGTGTCCACAAAATGGCTCCTGCCTGCTTGCTATAATTACGAATTCCCAGACTGAAGGAAACAAGATCCAAATAATTTATATAGTGTTATTTCACTTGGCTTGACTAATGTGAGAAAATATGATTATGAATATTTTTTTTGGGTGACGGGTCCCCTTTAAGATATACAGCGACTGTTCCCACATCTGTATTATGAGTATCCTGGTAATATTGCCCTGCTATCTTGTATCTAATGTGTTCCCCTGTACTATTAGAATGGTCAGCGCTGGGCAGGGCCCTAAGCGTTAGCTTCTGATCTATTTAATTTCCTTTTTTACTGTAAGGGGGAATACGCTGGTGCTTTATAAATTAAAAATATATTCCAATACATGGTAATATAAGAAGCACAGCAGTAAGAAAACAGACCTTTCACAAACAACTGGCAGTGACAGTCTACCAAAAATTATTTATTAATACAATATTTTGTATCAGAATGACCCCCAAGTAACATTTACTGGACTGTTGTTTGAAAGCACCTGTTTGGTTGGTTGCTATTGGTTAGTAGGCACTGACGGAACGTTGTACCTGTGATCACCTATTGTTTAAAATCTCTTATTGAGTACATAAGCATGCAGTACATAGTTATCACTTGTGTTAGATAGATAGATTACAGTGATGTATGGCAAGCTCCACTATTGCAGCAAAACAATGGTGCCCTCGCATAGCCCTTTATTCAGCACAGTTCACCCACAAAACACAAAGTAACAGTATAGCTATGGAGGTGACAGGTTTCATTATGGTCTGAACTTTTCTTTTCCCAAACTTGTTCCTGATCCAAAAGGAGAGATTACACACTTGCACGCTCTGATGAATCATAATCAAATCCACCGCACTAGACATCATTTAGCTTCCCCTGGCAGGCACAGCTGACTTTTTTTTGGCAATGCTGTTCAATATTTAGTTTGTCTTGAAATGAGGCAATTACGAATGTGCTTTGGAGAACAGAAACAATAGCACTTGCCTGAGACAGTCACATACCTGCCAACAATCTCTAAGCCACCCACATGCACAGAGCCCATTTCGCTATTTTATTTATGTCTCACTCGCTGCAGTGACACTGCCAAGAAATGCAATACAACATCAAAACCGAATTACTGTCATGGCAATCATATGCAAAGCCCCCTGATTACATGCCTGCTAACAATAGGAAATGCCATGTATCCCTTATTTCCTAGATGAGGGCTTTTGCAGCATCATTATTGTGTTCTGATTTGATTTGTTTCCCTCGTTTCCCACAATTAGGCTGAAAAAAATCGTATTTATTGTATTATTTTTGTTACTGCTTGAAATGTACAGGAAGCTATTCTATTGACAGTGGTGTGCACATGAATATTCATAAGCTAACTGTTCCACAAGCTGATGGTTTTTTTCACATTGTGGAATACACAACTGATTCTGGGGAATTACAGCTTGGAGCAGTAAAACACCACACCATGTTGGAGGCTCCACTCCACATAAGCACGGGATGATGTTTTCCTGAGCTGCTGTAACAGGCAAGCAGATGATATGTACATTATGATCGATGTGTGTGTTTTTGATACAGTGATTATATTTAACAGGGAAACCCTATTGATCTGAGACATCATAGTGGGAAGGATTTACAAAGCCCATACACAGTATAAAGCTGCACTGTCACTTTTGACTTTCATATTTCACTATAAAACTTGAATGTACAAGGGGCAAATTTACTATTATTCCCCAAAAAAATAAAAATTTTTGTTTCTATTCGATATTCGATTAGCATTCGATTTTCGAATGTTAATCGAATAGTTCTAGGCTACCTTTTATTCGATATTCGATCATTCGACGATCGAATACAAATTTATTCGATCAGTCAAATAAATCATTCGACTGAACGAAGAAATCATTCGATCATTCAATGATTCGTACGATTCGAACGTACGAATCCTATTCGATCAGGCTCCCATAGGCTTCTATTGCAATTCGGTAGGTCCAATCTGCCGAAGTAGGCAATCGTATAAACTTTAAAATTAAAATCCTTCGCTGGTCGAATGATCGAATATTTGTCCATTCGACTCTATTCGAATGTATTCAATCGTTCGACCATTCCCTATTCGATGATCGAATATGCCAAAATTCACATATTCGACCAAACGAATAAATCCTACGTTCGAAATTCGTTCGAATTCGTTCGAACTTCGAATCCTTCACGTGAATATAGTAAATCGGCCCCCTAGTGTTCATTTTTTTTTTATTTTATATTTAAATATCAGTCTTTATGAACAGTTTCAGAACAGAGTTATGTCACAAGACTGCAGAGGGCAAACTAAGAGATGAGAAAACATTCTTCCTTATAATATTAAATAAATGTAAAACATGCATTTGATCTACATGGTGGAGGGACAATAATGGAAAACAACTCCCTGCTGGGGAGGCCCCCAAAACACTTTCACTGTGTGCATAACTGGCATATATGTTATTTATACCAAAGTGCATATCCTTTCATTTATCAACACTGAATATTTAAAGACAAAATTATTTAAGACAAAAGTATAAAGCATTTATAAAAACAAGGCTCTTACCACCCATGCTATTAAATTTTAATGATAGTAATCATTTTAATGATGATAGTACACCAAAATAAAAAATGTTTAAAGCTCAGTGCAGGGATACCACCCATCATTCATATGTGTACTTCTCCTGCATGCATATCAGTTATACAGCTTTCTGTTAAATCATTATCAATGTGTCTATATCTAAGGCATCAGGTCCACAATTCTTGGCAGAGTATATGATAGGGAAATACAATAAAAAGAGTCCTAGATGCTGTGTTCACATACAGCTAGGCTACTGCCTAGTCTGGTCCCACCACCCCACCCAGCAAGAAAAGTATGGATCAGAACTTATAGATCAGAGTAAGAGCCTTGTTTTTATAAATGCTTTATACTTTTGTCTTAAATAATTTTGTCTTTAAATATTCAGTGTTGATAAATGAAAGGATATGCACTTTGGTATAAATAACATATATGCCAGTTATGCACACAGTGAAAGTGTTTTGGGGGCCTCCCCAGCAGGGGGATGTTTGTGGATAACAAACAGTGTAATCCTATGCAGTGTCACTAAGTGGCTAAAAAACAAATTAAGTACTGTACTGCATAAAGGGGCATTCATTTGAGGGATGAAAACATAATTTTGCCTCTATATAGGTCCCTGGTAAGGCCTCACCATAAGTGTGGTTTGGACCCCAGTCCTTAAGAAGGATATAAACATGCTGAAGAGAGTGCAGAGACGTGAAGCTAAACAGATAAAAAGTATGGGAAGTTAAACTGTAAGGAAAGACTATCAATGTTGAGGCTGTTTCCCTGGGGAAATGGCACCTGCAAGTAGGGTTGCCAACTTTTCTTAGTTTTTTTCCTATTAATAACATTGGGATCATCCATCAAAAATACCGGTCAGGCCGGTAAAAAACTGGCCAGGTGGCAACCCTACCTGCAAGGGGGACTGATGGTGTAATTATTTAAATTACTATCATAGTACATAAGAGGATATCAACAGATAGTGGGGGATCTTTAATACACATAGAAAAGATCAAAGAACCAGCAGCTACCCATTTAGACCAGATGGACAGAACTTTCATTTGTAGCAGCTCAAATGGTTCTTCGCAGTAAGGGAGGTGAAGTTGTGAAATGCCCTTCTGGATGATATATTCAATGTATTCTCACTCAGTATGGAGTCGTTCATATACTGAATAAGCCAGAAAATGCATTTTACAGCTCTGCATGGATCCCCATGTGAATTTTTGGACTAAGGGCCAAATTTTTAGCTCGGCCTGGTTTGGCCCATCACTTAGAATTATTTAGTCAAGATTGAAACTGTATGTAAGATGTCATAATTGTCACTGTACCCTTCTTAAATGTACAATGTTCCCTAATAAACTGTAAAATGGGGCATCTAAACAACAGTAATTGTGCAGGTCATGTTAATAAGGGAAGGGCATATACAGTATAGTTTTGCCATCTTCCTTGCAACCATAATCCTACACATTGTGCTGCCCAACCTTCACTGCCTCCTTCAGGTGTCAACAAAGACAACCTTTTACAGCATAAGATGCAATTTACATCTACAAAGTAGCAATTATGGGTATTTATAGATCTAATTCTCATGAAGGCAGGAGTGAAACATCCAGCAGCATTTAGTGCTGATTCACGTGACTTGAATGCACATTAGCCTTGCCTTTAGCTATATGCTTGATAGAGATAGTTGCAGATTGCTTCTCAGACTTGCGTTTTTATCACTGGGCATGTGATTCGGCATGTCTTCGGAAGCATAATAAAAATGCGTGCCCTTGATGAGCAGAGTCTCAGAGACTCACAGAGAGGGATCATTTAGAATGTTGTTTCTCAGTTTCCAGAGAATGTAGTGAAGGTGATTTACTAGTTGCCTGCAAAACCCTTAGAAGCAGATTTTCTATGGTTCAAGTGGTAAATTAGAATTTTCCCATTTTTTTGGGGGTCAAAGCTCACAAATTTGAATTTAAAACCACCAACTCAAATTTGAATGTGAGATGTATCACACCTCGACCCTGAAATCATTTCTAATTGGACTATTCTCCACCTAAAACTTGCCAAGTTCCCTTTCAAGATGTTAATAGTAGTGATGAACCACATTTTAGTAAGTTTTCCTTTACAAAATGACACTCCATAGACTTCAATGTGAGAAAAAAAATGCTGCGGGTCAAAAAAAATTTTGAAGTCGGATTCCAGTTTTCGGGTTGGGACTATTTTTAGATGTTCAAATTTTTTCTAAATAACACACCATTTAATTGTGGATAACATATAATTTATTACAGTTTAAAAAATTTCATATTACTCTAAAATTCAACCTTTGATATAACGCCCTTACTGTGAGCCCCTCCATCTTTCCAGAAGAGGTTGAGTGGAGTCAGTCCTGCACCCTGGAGCAATAGAGTCCATGTTCATTCGAGCAGTGCTAGACTGATCCGGTGACTCATTATTATCCATTGCATTAATTCCATTAATCACCTCCAGGGTATAGACACCTTGATTCTCTTAAAGGAATAATCTATATATTGTTCAAGATCCAATCGAGACTGTTCATCAGTAGAGCTGTCCTCAAAGTCATGAGCAAATTGCCCATGCAAATATACCCTTTTTGGAGATATATGGCACCTCATCATTTACATATTACATATACTCACATGTATAAATTTTATATTTATATATATAGATGGCTAGATTGTAAAAGTAAGTACCGACAATGCATTTTTAGCCTGCTGCCTTGTTAAACTCTCAGACTGCAATAATGCTGGCCAAAGGAAATCACAAAATGCCAGGACAGTAATGATCTGGACATCACCATGGAAACCAGAGTGCAATAGAAACAGTTTCAGCAAGTGGTGTTATAAGGTGTAATGGTTAAGAGATGAGAGGACAGACTTGTACACATAAGCTAAAAGCAGATAGTGCTGTGAACATGACGAAGGGATACAAATGTTTGAACACAACAATGCCAAAGGTCAACTGCAGATTGGTAGATATAATTCAAGCAATTATAGCTCCAACAGTACACATGGATAATATTTACATAGTATATTCACAGATGCATATAAAATAATTGAGTTTCTCATAATACAAATAGGGCCTCATTCACAATGGGCTAAACCCACTGTGGCAACAAAATTGCATCCCTTAGAGCCCTTTACGCTGTTCTAAATTATATAAATTCTAGTGCAAGGTACACAGCACATTACCACTAGGTACTACTGCCCAGTCCAACTTTGTACCCCTGGTGACCCTCAGCTTGGACGTTCGAAGGAGACACAGGCGAGGGATGCTCCACCAGATGTGATCCCCACCATGTTCCCTTCCCCTCCTGTAGGCTGTGCTGCATATATAGTGAGACATAACTGTTTATCCTCCATTCCAGGAGCAGAAAAGCACCATTTTGGGAGCAAAAAGGGACATTTAAATGGGGCACTGTGCTTAGTGCAAAAACATGACATTTTTAGGAGCTTTGGACCATGCTCCAATTTTGTAAATATACAGTAGTTGCATAGTTAGATCGGGTTGAAAAAATACCAAAGTCCATCAAGTTCAATCCCTCCAAATGAAACCCAGCATCCATACATACACACACCCCTCCATAAACTCACATAAATACTATATATATATATATACAGAAAATCCAACCGGGTCGCACTCTTCAAATAAAATATAGCATTTATTGAGGCATATTAAAAGGTCAGATACACTTATCTGGTCGTGTCTCAAGTCCATATATAAGTATAGAGAATTCTCCCATTCCGCGACGTTTCGGGGGCGTAACGCTCCCTTTCTCAAGCTGGGTTCTCTTTTCACATGGATTCTCAGAATAATCGTGTTAATTTCGCGTCTTTAAAGGAGAACACGGAAATGACGTACACAGTTGTCATGGTGACGCGAGCCTTCAGAGTCGAGCCAGCATGGAAGTGAGTACGTCAGCCCCTGTCTCCGTTGCTAGCTACCTGCTATAGCAACCAATTAGTACAACATTTATACATTTCAATAAAGTTATCTTATCAGCAACAGTGATTTATCAAGGATCAAAGATTAACAGGCTGGTTAGGCTACACATTTGTTGTCTTTACAAAAAAAGATGCAAGTCAAAATCTCGATTTAAACCCCTGGGCATTAAAGTACCTAGCCTTTCTATCCATTGCACTTCCGCCTTTTTGAGTGCAAGATTGCGATCTCCCCCTCTTTTTAATGGAGGGATATATTGTATTACTCTAAATTTTAAGTCATTAGATGTATGGCCACAGTCTATACAGTGACGCGAGACAGGTAGAGTTCTATTCTTTGTGTTAATGGTTGATCTATGTTGGGAAAACCTATCTTTCACCTTCTGAGTTGTTTCCCCAACATAGATCAATCCACAAGGGCACATAAGCATATACACTGCGTAACTGGTATCGCAGTTGTTATAACCAAGAATCTTATAAGTTTTTTTGCCTTCTGAGTCCATAAACTCGGGGCCTGTTAGTACATATTTGCATTGAACACATCCTTTACATCTAAATATGTTTAGATGTAAAGGATGTGTTCAATGCAAATATGTTGGATTTTCTATATTCACATACAAGTGGAGTACTCCGCCACTTTTTTTGGGAAACGCACCTAAGGAACGATTTAAAGCAACTGCGGTAGTGCACCATTACTGTTGGATTTTTATATATATATACATATATATATGTACCTATATCTATACTAACTATAGAATTTAGTATCACAATAGCCTTGGATATTATGTCTGTCCAAGAAATCATCCAAGCCTCTCTTAAAGAAGATTCAGGGATCAGAGTTCACCATTTTCCGGGTCTTCGGTAATCTGAGAATGCGAGTGGCATATAGTCACAGGAACCAGGAAATTGCTCCAACTTTCTGAACCACCAGAAGAAGACATGAAGATTGCCGAAAACCCGTAAGATGGCTGCCGTGAACTCCAATCCCTGAATCTGCACTGAGGGGTAAGTAAAGACTTAGGGGCATTAGCCCGGGTAGCAGCTAGACTGGGGGGGGGAAGAGGTTCTATATAGGGTAGGGTGGTAGGGTTTTTTTCTTTTTACTTTAGGTTTGAATTCTCCTTTAAAGGCATTAACAGAATTAGCCATCACAACATCACGCGGCAGTGCATTCCACAACCTCACTGTCCTCACTGTTATTTATGGGTAAAAAGGTCCCCTGATATTTGTCTATAATGTCCTGTAATGTACTTGCAAAGTGTAATCATGTCCCCTCACAAGCGCCTTTTCTTCCAGAGAAAACAACCCCAACCTTGGCAATCTACCTGCAAATGTGAACCATTATTTGTGGATTGCTTTGGTTTGACACATTTTGCATTACAGAGATTCAGCAAAAAGTACATCACAGGCAAAAAAGCAACCAGGGAAACAGTGACATTTAGATTCTCTAATGTCACTTTAAGAGGGTGTTATTTGTGGAACAAAGCTCAGGCAGCAGTTTATTGCAGAAAATTAAATTAGTAACATAACAATACATGACCAGGCACCCAACAGATTGGGTAACATTTGAGTGGGCACTCCCAACCCCCTGTCCTGTTCATTCACTGCTTGCTTAATGAAGTCAGGCAGTGAACTTTAGGTGAATACAGCAAATGCATGGTGTAGCCACCCCCCCCCCCCC
>CM044446.1:82333833-82415570 GCA_024363595.1 Xenopus borealis | reverse complement strand
CCCCCCCCCCCCCCTGCAGCTACTGATTGATATAATTGGGAAAAGTATAGAAATGGCAATTTGCAAATAGTCTGGGTGACCCTTCGCCCTAAATACATTAAGCATACTAAGGTTACTGGAAAAGGACAAGTAGCCGTGACGTACGCTAACTATTTAATGCTACCGTATATCTAGGCAGTTATCTGCTGGCAACTAAATCAGGCAGCAGAATCTCTTGTGGTTTTCATGATCAGAGTAAGCCGGTCATGGATCAAGCTTGTCTTTTTTTATCCTTTCTCTGTTTACACTCACACTTCATCTCAATAAATCAGAGGTTTATACTAGAAAGCATATAAGGAACACATGTTCTATGTATGGCATCTGTAATCTTGTTAAGAATAAAGGGAGCTGTGTGTTGAACTGCAAGGGGAGGGGGGGCTGGAGTTCATTACTTAATTTCCTTACTTAGAACTGTCCACTGATATTTGGCATACAGAGGAAATACAATTTTTATTTTTTATTTCATTCTAGCTATACCACATAAATCTACATAGATAAAGCCCTTACACTTGAGGCCTCTCTCGAACTCAAGGCTTACAGATGCAGCTGCTGTTTCCATGGAATATGCTATTTTTTCTGCTAGGCTGGTGTTGCTTGGAGATGCAATCTCTGTGTTGACTCATCAGTGAAGTCATAACATTGACTGGTATTTTTTCAAAACACTGCTGTGCCTTGAGACTAAAGGGAAAAGCTAGGAACTGCTGGCTCTAAACTATAAAAACTAATGTTATAGCCACACAAGCATTATGTACCACCTATAAAAAGCATTGAAATAAAACCTGCTTTCATAACAGTGGTAGTGACCTTTGCACTTACAGTGCTTCCTTTTACGATACTTGCACACCACAGCCCCCAATCCTTCACACTATACATTAAACAAATTGGGCTCCAGAATGCTCCATATAAATGATGGTTTTGACGCATACTAGAGTCAAATGACAGGGTGCAAAGGCTTATGGGATGCAATAATTAAATCTCTTTACACTCATGCCTTTTAAAGCTTCTTTCCCTTTATAATAAAAAAAAAAGGTCTCTGAGCGCTTATGTGAAAATTCAGTATGAAACGAAAAATTCTAAATCAATGATAAATTGAGATCTAAGGCAATTTGTATGCATGTTTCAAAGCCATGCCAAATGTATTTAAACCATATAATATTAAGAAACCTTTCTTATTTAAAATTTCAGGGGGAATGAAGCTGCAGTGCCTGGCAATTTATTTTCAGCAGTAAAAATAATCAGATTTGTGAATCCGAATTGATTTAATTCTTCTCACTGTAGGTTACAGCAATCATGTTTTCCCTCTGAGGATGTTAGTCCAACCAAATATGTGCAATTTGTGATGGCAGGAGCTTTGTGAAACATACTAGAGAGATTAATAATAAGCTATATACAGTCTTTGTAGCAACACTACCCACGATCTCAAGTAATTTTCAGCCTTGTCGAAGAGTAACACCAGAAGTATAGTTAAAGGGGTACCTGTCACCCAGACATAAAAAGCTGTATCAGAAAAGTCTTTTTCAAATTAAACAGGACACCCACATTCATTGCTTATGAAAACATACATACTTGTTATACACTGGTTTCAGCTGTCAATCATATATTGCCTGCCCCTCCTCTATGCCTTGGACCAGGAGTGCCCATACTTTGCTACTGTGAGGTCTGCTTTTAGTGATGTTGTCCCACTAGGATCTACATCCATAAAAGCATTGTTAGCATTCTGTGCCATGGAAAATATCACCTAAATATTGATTTATGAGATGTATATGCCTATGTTTAAGAAACAACTGTTTCCGTTATGTAACCTTAACATATGTAATAAACAACTGAATTAAAAGCATGAAATAGGTTGGTGATATAAACAAACTGTCAGATCTATTGATCACCGGCTAAGAGTCTACTGGTAGATCCCGATCTACCATTTGGACACCCCTGCCTTAGGCATCAATTACTTACTTTTCATTCTGCACTTCCTCAGTGTCAATGTATTACCTACATTCCCCTTTCCTCACCATCTAATTTTGCAGCCAGTGCATGAATATAGACACCATGTGCCCCATTCTGGTGCATAAAAAAGAATTTGGTATGATGCAAAGTTTGCCTTAAAGGAGAAGGAACCCCTAAAAATGAATAGGACTAAAAATGCCATGTTTTATATACTGACTGAACTTATTCCATCTGCCTAAAGTTTCAGCTTATCAATAGCAGCAATGATCCAGGACTTCAAACTTGTCACAGGGGGTCACCATCTTGGAAAGTGTCTGTGACACTCACATGCTCAGTGGGCTCTAAGCAGTTGTTGAGAAGCTAAACTTAGGGCTTGTCACTAATTATCCAGCAGAAAATGAGGTTGGTCTGTCATACAGGCTGATGCTGCAGGGCTGATTATTACATTCTGATGCTTGTTGCATTGGTTTCTGTGCTGCCATGTAGTAATTATCTGTATTAATTAATAATCAGCCTTATATTGTGACATTTCTATTCTATGTGTACTGTATATTTTGAGTGGGTCCCTAAGCTCAGTAAGTGACAGCAGCACAGAGCATGTGAATCAGTGAATCAGCAGAAAAGAAGACGGGAGCTACTGGGGCATCTATTGGGGAGACACAGATCTTTATTGCTAAAGGGCTGTGGTTGCCTTGGGCTGGTACACAAGCACAAACCATAATGTACAACATTTCTACCTACTTCTTTAGTTTAACTTTCCTTGCCCTTTAATAACAGTGTCCACAAAATGGTGCCTGTCTGCTTGATGTGAAAATGATATAAATAGTTTACATAGTGTTAGTTAAGTTTATTATAGTGTTAGTTAAGTTTATTTTTCTTGACTAACATCATAAAATAAGATTTTGAATTATTTCTTACGGTGAAAGGTCCCCTTTAAAACTAAGCTCATACCCAGAGCTCAATCAGCAATGGTGAACTTTTGTATAAAAGCTCTGTTTCCTTTCTGTTAAATGGTGGCAAGTACCTCTGAGCTTGCAGTTTAGATACAAAATACCACACAGGATTGCTTGGAATAGCATTACTATATTTTAAAGGTCTCCGGGATGGGTATGCCCAATACAAAGATAGTCGTACAGACTCTTACATGGAAGACTATATGAAGAATACAGTAATGTCAACGTTATTAATCAGGTAGATATGGAGTACAAAGCAAGTAAACATGGGCGACAATGCCTAGCACACAGAGAGACTGATATATATTATTATATTATATACGTATATGCATATGTGAGTCCATACTTGTGCTTTTTAGAACACTAAGCTCCTCTCCACTAACACTAATAAAGAGCCACTCAGTGGGGATCATTTATTAGCACTGGGCAAATTTGCCCATGAGCCGTTACCCATAGCAACCAATCAGTGATTAGCTTTTTAAAGCCAGCTGGGTTACTGCTCATGGGCAAATTTGCCCAGTTTTGATAAATGATCCCCTGTAAAGTATCATGTATACTAAAACTGCCCTCCGCTATCTGGCTTTCAGCATGCACACAGGTGCCCAAAGGACATTTCGCTATATACAGCAGAACCTATGTTCCTATTCTACCATCTCGATCTAAGGCACATGTATCACATCCTTGGTGTTAATTAGATATAAAGTATTTTAGCTTTCTTTTTACAATTCTAATAATGATTTCTCTGCTCATTTGTTTGCTGGCTCACTTTCTGCTAAACAACATACTCTTTACCACTGTCGACTTAACATGCAGCCTTTCAGTAATTTGACATTTCTCTCTTTTCCTCTAATTACACCAGCACCATTGCCACAGCCTGTCATTGTCTGTTCTTCATGATGCCAACATAAATCTATCCTTCTCTCTTTCAAGCAAATACCAAAATACTCAATAATCCCTGCCTGAACTACAGTAACCATTCCATCTCCATCTTTAGTATGCCTCCAGTTCTACTGCAACAAAAAGGTTTCCACTCTTCTAAAAGAGTAATGGATAAAACGCTATTGAAATCCTTTGCTGGTTTCATTAAAGCAAGACAAATTTAACTATTTTCTTATTTTAATTTTGCAAAATAACCAGCCTCCCACAATACCTAAAAACCCTTGTTTTCTTATGTCTTTATTCTAACTAGATGTATCCCATGAGGGATATGCCAAATTTCACTATGGATTAAGATGTCCCTCACTAGAAATAATATGACCATAAGGAATCTAAAGTTTGTACTCTATGATATTTCCAGTTATACATTGGTACTTACTAAAGGTGATCATTGACCGGTTCTGTGTCTATGGAATCCCACCAAATTGTCAGCAAATATATATGGCCAAACATTAATTTGTTTGTCTGACCTGATGGCATCTACCAATGCACAGAGGACTCAAAGACAGGATGGTCTCACAAAATATCCCCAACCTGTAATAAGAGACCAAATGGTCAGGCATTATAGTAGAAATCAACCAGACTACCAATTCAAATCTGCAATTAACAGCAGATAATGAGTCTCAACTAGTGATGAGCGAATTTATTCGCCAGGGGCGAATTCGCGCGATTCGCAGCTGGCGAATAAATTCGCGCAACGCCAGCAAAAATTCGCCCAAGCATAGTTTTTGACGCGACGCGCGATGAAAATGACGTGACGCGACAGAAACGACGCGACGCGCGACAGAAACGACGCGATTGACGTGACACGAGACTCGTTTTGCAAATTTTTCCGCCAATTCGCGAATTTCGCTGGAAATTCGCACATTTTTCGGCGAAGCGAAACGGGTGAGATTCGCCCATCACTAGTCTCAACTTGTAGTACTTGGGAAACAATGCCATCTGCACTTTGAGTTAAGTATCACCCTATATTTGTCTTACCATATTTGACCTGCTGAGCTCCAATTCCTCAACACCTCAAAAAATCAAGGCAATACAGGTCTTTATTATGAGAAACAATATTTTAATGTGATATTTCCAACCAGTATAATGAGTATATACGTTATACTAAAATGAAGCCTTCTTCTTCATGACAAGGCCTTATATTATACTTTTGCATTTATAATTTATCTTAGCATAATACAAAGCTGCCCAAAGTGTCCCTTCAGCTAATGATCAAAATCAGTGGGTGTCAGGTGTTATTGGGTATAAGAAGATTGAATGCTATAAAAGTAACATCTCTGGTCAACCCTCTTTCAACTAACAACATTATCACAGACACATGCATTCTAATGAAGCATGTGTTTTGTTATCTGTTAATTTAAATTCTGTTAATGACAGGGATAGGAGGAGGCCTACATGGTGGCTATTCATTAACCCTGCAAAGCCTTGCCTCATTAAAACTAAATCCAAAAAAAACCGAAAGAACCAAAGATAATAGGAACAGCAATTTATATAGTCTTAAGTAAAATAAAGCATGCTCATTTCCAACATCAATATCATTATTCTTGTATAACACAGCTTTTTGCTAGTCTCATGCAAGGCTGTACGCGGACTTATTCAAGCACAGCAAGTCCCTTTCCTGTACAGATAATAATGACATTTCTGCTGCCTTTGGAGCTGGCAAAGTCACTTGCCCAAGGAGACAAGGAGCTAACAAACAAATCGAAACCAAGCTTTTCTACTTTGTCTGCAGATTAATGTAAAAAAACAAACAAACAGCAAATCACATACAATACAATACAATACTTTTTGTTTTTGATATATATACAGATACTACACTCACAAATATATGTGCACTTTGTATAGCTATACACACAGCTTTTACAGAAATGTGCCAATAACATTTATCATTTTATCAACCATCATAATTCTTTTGCTATGTCTATGTTATAACACAACTATTCCCCTCCTCTAAACTACTACTTCTTACCTGTGTTGGACTTCTCTTTTCCAGAAACTGTTACAGTCACAATGATAGACTTTTGTGCAGGGCAAAAATCTGATAGACTGGAGCACCAAAGTAAACCTTGTTTCCTACCCACTGGGCCCTTGCCCGTGCCCAAACTTATCAGGATTGCAGCAACCCCAAAAGTAATGCAGTGTAATGCAAGTAATGATAGATGACGGTTGGTTGGACATGGGTTTAGTGCTATTATAATATTAATGGGAAATAAATCCTCTTTGTATTCACTCTTTGGATCACATTATCTTGCCATTAAATAGGCATAATGTATTGTGTGGCTTGAACATTTTTCAGTGGATACTCTTCATTGTATGAGTATGTTATGTTAACAATACACTATATACAACTTATGAACTGGAAATAAATAAAATAACATATTTAAAAAGGTTACTTAATTTACTTTTGATATAATATAATTATTTATAGCATAATTGCAAAAATAAAAGATGTACTTATGATAAACAGGGTTATTGGATAACTCTCATACAACAGTCAGTTCAAGTGCCATTGTTAAAAAAAAAAAAACCTGATGGGTTCCTTCTCCTTAAAGGTGAATTCAGTTCCCCACTGACCCACCTCTGCTGGCCCCCCTCCCTGCTGAATTACTGACCGCACATGAAGAGTCAGCGCAGCAGAGTTCAAGGGCGTCATCTTCTGGCAATTCGGTAATCTACAGGTCTTTTTCCTTTCCTTCGGCAATTTCCATCACTTCCATCGCATGCACAGTTGTCAGGAACCAGAAGATTGCTCCAACTGTGCATGCACCAATACAAGGCTCACTTTACGAAGAGTAAAGAAACACTGAAGATGGCGACTGTGAGCTCTGTTGCACTGACTATGCATGTGTGGTCAGTAATCCTACAGGGGATACAATTCTGGGGTAACACTTAGCAGAGGGGAGGCAGGCAGGGGCAAGTGGGGACTTTTGACTGTGGGGGGTTTAGTTCTATTTTAAGTGGCAGATTTAATATCAGGAGTGCTGCTATTAACAGCCTTTTAGCTTTATCAATCAAAACTACTTGCATTTATGAATAGTTTTTCAACTATCCAACAAGCTCATAGTATTCTTTATTATTATGCATTCTATATAACTAGCATTCTAGGTGACTGAAATAAGCATCAGTCTATCTATGGTCAAGTACCAGGTTTTAAAAATAAGACAGAAAGCCAGCAAGATCATACCTTAAATTGAAAAACTGAATAAGGAGAAATGGAAGCCACAGATCCGAAATCAAGTTCAGCTGTCACAATTTATGCATAACAACATAATACCTACATATGAATGTGCAATTACAAAGACATTACTGAATATAAAAATGGTAAATCACTTACACAGTTTCATCATTCTTGAATTCCAGTTCACCATAAGAATCTTCATAATCTTCTCCTCCTCCTTTGGCTGTCCCCTCAACTGTCCTATATGGTACTATGACTGTTCCTCTAGCACCTGATGTCCTAAGAACTTTAACCTCCATCACACCAATGCTTTCACTAACACGTATTATGTCACATTCGAAAGTAAATATGCCAGCATGGTCATCATCCAAAATAGTAATGGAAGCAACATAGGGTGAGACAAGGACAGCTTTTGGATAACTAAAGCTATTGGGCTCTGCTGGCTCTGGTGCCCCTGCTATACGTATATTGCTAAGCCTTACAAAGAAATGCTCATCTTCTTCAAATATGTCATCATCAATAATCCCAACTGAAAACTCCTTTTGGGTTTCCCCAGGCTTGAAGACCAACATCCCCTCGGTGAACTCATAATCAGCACCTGCATTGGCTGAGCCATCTTCTGTCTTGTAGTCAACAAAAACAGTTTTTGAAATGTCACCACCCTTTCTCACCACTGTTAAGAGAACAGCACCACAGTTCTCAAGACACTGATAGGAGCATGGATCAAAATAAATCTTTGACACAAACTCCTCAGATTCATCCAGACAGATATCTTGCAAGCTGGAACTTCTTTTGGACTGCTCAGCGGCATGTTTTTTCAAAATATTACCTGCTCCTGTCATCATTCTAGTGGCTTGTATACGGTAAAAAGCTCTGCTTTTCTGCTGATGAGACAAGGCATAATAGTTTGCCATTTCTACTAACTGGTCCAAGTCCTTCTCGGGATGCTTCTGTTTTAACTCCTTAAGGATCCTAATCATATCTCTTCGTGATTCATCCACTTCTTTAACATCCATGTTCAAGAGATTCCCATCCAGAAAATGAGAATTCATCACCTTGCCATCCATTTCAATCCCCTTTGGATGCTCTGCCTCTGTCTCAATCATTATTGCCCTGTGTTTATCAGTACGATACTTTTTGTGCATATATTTGTAGAACAGAAGGCGTTTATCAGCCACCCATGCCAGAACAACGCAAACTGGGAAAAAAAATAAAGTGAGCAAACCTTCCCAGACTTGCACTACTCCTGGAGAGAACACGGCAAGTATCATGTATAACCATATGTATGCAAAGATGCTCCATGCTGCTGTGACAAAAAACACTCTGAGGTGCTTTACTTTTCTAACTTCTCCATCTGGTATAACATAGACACAGAGTGCTATAATAATGAACATATTAAAAGCCGCACTCCCAACTATAGTAGATGGGCCAAGATCACCTGCAAGAAATCCATGACCACATACCTCAATCAGAGACAAGAGGATTTCAGGTGCAGATGAGCCAAGAGCCATAAGAGTCAAATTAGAGACAGTCTCATTCCATATCCGAATGGTGGTAGTAGAAGTCTCTCCATTGGGCTTTTTTACGACAATCTCTCTTTCCTGTGATGTAATAACTTCAATGGATGCCATAAAGCGGTCTGCAATAATGGACACGCCAAGAAACATGTAAATCATTGCCACAAAGTACACAATGACCCTGGCAATTTTATCCCCCATAGATGGATTTTCTGGGTACCATATTGGCAAAATGACACCCTCCTTGCATTCATATGATCCTGAGCAGGTGTCGTTCTGTACTGTATTTTGGGGATTGCTGCTTGAACCAGCATCGACATGCAAACTCTGAAGGAAAAGGATAAACGTTACCAGTCCAAAATGGAGAAAGCAGGATGCCAGAGGCTGCAACTTTAGTTGAGCCATACATAAATTTAACTGGGAACTGCTAGAGCTGAGTAAAACTTCTGAAAGATGGAATCAACACCTGAAAAAGAAACAGAAAATCAGGTCAGATTTGAAATGTACAACTCTCTCTATCCAACGTTAATATTATATTGCCCCTTGAAAACGTAATACTTTTCAACTTCATGAATCCTACTGTGCATTATAATAGATCAGTTTTTCATTAAAGGGAAGCAAAACTAAACTATAGCTTAAAGGTTTGCTGTAAGAGTATTTGTTAAATTGATAAATGTAAAATGATACTGTGGGTGCTTTTTCCAACTATAAGGATACACGCTTGCACTCCCTGGCCTTCCTATGAATTAGCGCTCGGTGCCCAGTTCTTTAGGGATACGGCAATCCCAATCTGTATCAATTCTTGAATGTAAAGCACTGGCACTCGGTAGCATTTCAACAGGGGTGATCCCCTATGTGTTTATTAGGTCATGCAAACAACACTTTTTCCAACAACTGTGCTGAGGAACTAACTTTGAAATCTGCATCTATTCTGCAAGATTCCTAATGACATTACATTTTGAAAGATGGAAAACGGGGGTTGGTACAGGAGGATGCAAAAGATTGGGCACCCCTGGCCAAATTACATATCATTGTGTTGAAAAAATATTTGCAAATGTTAATGCACAGTTCCATTTTATTTCACCAAATTGAAAACATTGGAATAGAAAATGGTTATTGAGCAAGCTTTGGCCCAACTATCAATAATTCTGCTATTGTTTGCCAATCCACCCCCAAAATGGGTATTGATGGAAGAATCATTGATTCAACCAAATTAGCTGCAGTCCCATGGATATCATAAATTACCAGACCCAATAATCTAACGCCAATTCTGGAGTATTCTTTAAATATCTGGGACAAAATAAAGCATATAAAAAAATATTATACAGCCCAACCCAGCAGCCCCTATTTTAGGCAACTCAGAGTTCCTCCCAGGCTTCAATGGGATCTCTTTCCAATGGTGGAAATCACAACACTGAAACACTTTTATGGCCTGTCAGGCCTACTGCAATGGGATATAATCCAAGAACTCCTATCCCCTCCACCTGGAGAACTATTTCGTTTTCAACAGAAACTGCATTTCCTGAAATCTAAATATAATGGGACAGGAACACCTCCCTCATCATGTTTAGAAACCATATTTACTACTTATCCATATTCAAGAGGTGTACTATCCCGCCTGTATGGAATTTTACTAGAGGCCTACTCTTCACCAATCCTGCCATATGCTCAAGCCTGGGAAGGAGACTTGGGCAGAACCCTGGATGAGCAAGAAGGACTCAAACTATGGGATGCGGCAGCTCATATCTCAATAAACACTTCTTTACTTGAAGCGAGGTATAAGCCATTAATACTATTTTGGCTAAGTAACCTGCTATCTTTAAAAAAACAAAAAGGAAATATTTATTGAAGCATGTACAAAAACATGGACACCCTTCCACTTTTCCAGTGATAGATACAGTTTTTTCAAGGTAGTTGAACCTAATTACCTCATTAGACTTTAACAGCCATCGACAATTGCAGAGCTTAAAGGAACAGTAACAGTATTTTTCTTTAAATTAGTTTCTTTATAATGAAAAAAAAAACCATAACACAGTTTAAACTTTAAATTCGCTAAGTTTTTATTAAGAAATTACTTACCGATTCTCTGCATGCACTTCTCTTCTGAAATGGCCATATGGCAATGATTCATCGTGCGTCGCTCAATTTCTACTCCCTGCCTATCTCCTATAGAAGGCAGGGAGTAGAAATTGAGCTCTGCACAATGGATCGTGGTTATATTGCCATTTCAGAAGAGGAGCGCGTGCAGAGAATCGGTAAGTAATTGTGTTGTCTTTTTTTTGTTATAAAGAAACTAATTAAAAAAAATACTGTTACTGTTCCTTTAATAAAATCACTGACAACCCATACTTTGAGTTGTCACTTAACAACCATGGGCTCCTCTAAGCAACTGTGAGTATGTGAAAATGAACCTAACCGATGCTTACAGAGCATAGTGAAAATGTGAAAGTAAATGAAAAATCTTAAAGTGCAAAAACCTTTCAGAAAGAACTGCTTGTATGCTGGCCATAAAAGCAAAGGCAAACCCGCATTTGATGGCAAGGGACCTGGTTTCACTCAGGAGTGGTGCTAAACGTGGGGCAGTGATGCTTGCAGAAATATGATATGCATGGAAGAGTCATCAGGAGGAAACATTATCACAATCATCTATTGATACGTTGAGGTTTTGTGGCAGCCAGTGGCACAGGAAACATTGCACTTGTTCTGGATACCAATGCAAAACATGCAGCCAAGAAGCTGAAAAGGGGATCTGGCTCCTACAGCAAAGCAAAGGGGATATACATAGCTTAGCACTGCCTTGAGCTACTAGATTGAAAATTTCGATTGAAATGAAATGGCCTTTACTGTTCCTTGATTTAAACGTTGAAAATCTACGGGTAGATGTTAAACATGCAAGACACTGGCCCAAGAAGATCTCAGATTTGCACAGTATGCAGCAGCCCATATAATGCAATGGCAGAGGCATAATCTGTGTCTCATAATTCATTGATTGCAACACACAGAGTTTTACTGATTTATACAAATTAATACAAGAGGAGTTCATTTTTCTGACTAACTAGGCAGGGTTGTCCCAGGACACATATTTCATGTACTAAGGGATCAGTAGATAAACAACCATGGTCATATCCTGGCAACTGTTCTCTCTAGAGATGTGGTCACATGATTAATCCCCCCAATCAACAATTCTAATGCTTTTTTTTATGATTCACAGAGCCAAACTAGTCAGTTATTCCAACAACAGACAACTATAGAGCTGAAGTCTCCGACTGATTAAAACTCTTTGATAGGTTGCATTTTTCATAACTACCAATAGCCTTCGAGAAAGTCAACTCTTCTAGAAAGTGTTTAAGTTCATGAAGTCCAGAAAAAATAGTTTTTTAGAGGTGTATATTTATCAAAGAGTGAAGAAGAGTGAAGTTCCGCCACTAGAGGGAAATTCCGCAGCTCGCTATTCATTTCTATGGGATTTTTGAAGGCGTATTTATCAAAGGGTGAAACTTCACTTCACCCATAGATAAATACGCCATTCAAAATCCCATAGCAATGAGAGCTGTGGAATTTCACTCTAGTGGCAGAACTTCACTCTTTGATAAATTTACCCCTAAGCTTCTTCGATAAGGGAAATATGTTGATGGTTTTTGCCCCTAACTTAAGGATAAGACATCGTTCAGTGGTCTCTGACCAGAAAGACCAGAGCTTGATGGCAACTTTTGATATCAACTTCTTCAAGAGTATATCCCTTCATCTGCCTTAAGCACCAAAGTCATATTGCCAGAAATAATACCCTAACTTGCTGCACCTGAATTATGTGCTTCATCTAATTAGTATTATATAAAACAAATATAAATTAATAATAGAAGTGAGGAAGTGAGTCAAAGCTGGGTCATTTCATAATGCATTTGGTTTATGGTTAATTTACAAAGGGATTATAGCTGCTACTAAGCAAATAAATGTGATTAGTCCCTCACTTCAAACGCAGCCTTCCAACATTTGCAGGGAGCTGTGACTTAACTCACTGATGAGGTTACTATAAATCTGGCTGCCACAGTCACTCTTCTACTTGATGTTACAACCACAAGAACCAGATCTCTGCCTGAAGCCATGTTAAATTGCATGCGGTTGGCCATGTAATAGAATAAGATTACATTAGCATAGAACATAAAACGTTAATTAAATACAGTATATGTTGTAAAGGCATCAAAGAACAGCCGGTGAATATGGAATTTAACTCTTGTTTTGTCTTCCACATGTGCTTGTTCTCAGTCAAGTATTTACATTAAGGGAAAAAGAAAATCATTCACCAGACTTACAGTAGGGGGAAATCACAAAAGGGCAAACTTTCGCCTCGAAAGCCTCCACCACACTTCAGGTCACTTCAGCAAACGTTAATTTGGGAAGTTATGTTTTGGCAGACAAGCACTGGCTCAGTTTCCCTAGTGTTGTCAGTGCAAACATTTCATCGTATACCTTCACTACCTTTAATTTCTGCCTAGCGAAACTTCGTTTATACACTTACACTTAGGTCAATATAATTATTGGTGATATACATCTCTTTATTATAGATATTGGTGAAATTGCTTGAAGTGACCACTAATTATTAAAAATGTCCAAAGAAGCAAAACAAAGACAGAATAGATCCTCAATTGTCCTAGACACAAGCCCACCCTGAAACAAATGTGGTGTGACCTTCAAATGGATAAAAAATATATATATTTAACAGTTCCAACTTTAAAATATTTTTTTTTTTTTTTTTTAAAAGAGCATTTTAACGGTTTTTATTAATTTTCGGCATACAGGATATGACGTCACTGACATAAGATAGAGGAGGATGTAGCTTCATCTTATCAGTTCACCAGGTATAACCTGGCGAAGCAGACTTTGGTGAAAGGGGTAACGTAATGGAAAATTCGCACTTTAGTGCAGCAATGATCCATAGCCTGAGTGAAAATTCACTTGGCGAAAGGGCGAGAAACTTTAACAACATACTCTTTCGCTAGAGAATTGTCCTCTTCACCTGACATTGTAATTGTCACTGCGGATTGCATGTGATGGCCACTTCGTCCTTTAGAAAAACTGCCCCATAGTCTTGTGATATACAAAAAACAGAAAGTAGTCCATATACTGAATGGCAGCATTCAACTGCTGCAAAGTTCAAAGTAAAATGCCAAGGAAATTGCTGGAACATACATGTGCCATTTTATACCTTTCAAGTTCCCTAAATAACTATATAAAGTGAAGGTTTGACTGTTCTATGATACTCTAGCCAACTAAGTTTGCAGCCCATCCTATATTCTAAGCTTGTTTTTTTTATATTTAACGTATTCTTGAATCTCTTTACATGTCAGTGACAAAATGTCATACAAAGGTGTTGATTCTTTACCTAGAGTTTCTGTCAGTACCCATTCTTCCTTATTACTTCTATACTCTACTTTTACACATTACTAAAAACAAATGTACAGTAATTTTAGCTGTTTCAGCATAAATGCTAAGTCGTTTAATATAGCTAATTATGACATGAGCAAATTCTTTCACTGAGTTCGCAGCTGAAATGATTAGGGATGCACAAAATCCACTATTTTGGATTCGGCCGAACCCCCGAATCCATTGTGAAAGATTCGGCTGAATACCGAACCAAATCCAAACCCTAATTTGCATATGCAAATTAGTTAGAGGAAGGGTAAAAGCTTCTTGCGTGGCTAAAAAATTTTTTACTTCCTTGTTTTGTGATTTTAAGGATTCGGCTGAATCTGAATCCTGCTGAAAATGTCCGAATCCTAGCTGAATACCGAACCGAATCCTGGATTCGATGCATCCCTAGAACTGATTCACATAGACTCCAAAGGGAGAAAAAATGATGCGTGTCAAAAAAAAATTTGTCGCCAATAGACCTTAATGCATTTAAGCAAATCTTCCTCAGCTGCAAATTTTGGCCAAAGCAAAACTGGCCAAATTCGTCCCTCCAGCTCTATATGTCATTAAAAGTTCATCTGATTACTTTGAGTCCAATACTACAGGTGCTATTGTGAATAGAACAATAACAGACAATAGACCACAACAGTAATTCCATGGTTCTGTCTGACAATCACATTTCACAGTGCTCCATTCATGTCTCATCTTTCACTTTCTCTCCATGCCACCTGGTCTACTATAGTACCAAAGGATCTCCTGGTGGACCCCAGGGTATTGTGGGCCCCAGGCTTGGACAATTTCCATCAGCTCATTTTTGTACAATAACCCTGTATAACCACCAGAACTATATCATTTACCACAGCAGAGCAGCAGAGTTACCATTAAAGGGGTGGTTCACCTTCAAGTTACCTTTTAGTATATTGTAGAAGGGCCAATTCTAAGAAACTTTTCAATTGGTCTTCATTATTTATTTTTCATAGTTTTTTAATGATTTCCAATTTTCTTATGTTTCTTTGCAGCTTTCAAATGGGGGTCACTGACACCATCTAAAAACAAATGCTCTGTAAGGCTACAAATGTATTATTATTGCCACTTTTTATTACTTATCATTCTATTCAGTCCTTCTCCTATTCATATTCCAGTCTCTTAGTCAAATCAATGCAGGATTGCTAGGGTAATTTGTACCTTAGAAACCACATTGCTGACACTGCAAACTGGAGAGCTGCTGAATAAAAAGCTAAATAACTATAAAACCACAAACAATAAAAAATGAAAACCAATTGCAAATTGTCTCAGAATATCACTCTCTACATTATACTAAAAGTTAACTTAAAGGTGAACAACCCCTTTAACTTTAAAACCAAGGACTTAAATCCTGTGGGAGAAGAGCATAATTTTTGCAAGACAGGGAGACCTTTAAAAATATAATTTTATGGTGATTGCAACAATTATGTACCAGAAAGCTTGCCCCAGAAAATAAATATAAAAAATAAAGACTATGGGGAGATTTTGTTTTGCATTAAAATTGATATCCTCCTCTTTAGATATTAAAATGATTTGCCAATTTACCAACGTCATTGATGATTGAGTTGCGTGTGTTAAGGGTTCTTTACTTGCAGAGTGTTAGTAGAAGCAGCAACACTGCTCGGTGTAAACAAGAGAACGGACAGTACTCTAATACATGGATGGGAAGGAAAATATTAGAAGCAGAGTAATACCCTCTCAGTTTTGAATTGTTAGAAAAAAAACACAATAATGTATTGATTCAAAGTCAAATACTACACTAATGATCTGTCTCCTTATCTCATCAGACTTGATCTACTTGTAATAACCTATTATAGGTTCAGAGATCAATTATGAAGCTGGAAAAGCAACGAAACCTACATTTCTGTTTCACTTTGGTTCTAAGAGAAAGTTGCTGAGGCTGTTGTGGCTTATTGTATTACAGAAGTCTGTCGTGCCAGGATCTCACATATGGGTCAAACCCTTGATTGCAGCATTAGATGGCATGATTTTAGGGTCCCTGAATAAATGCTTGTAGAAAAACAGATGCTTAAAGGGATCCTGTCATGGGAAAAAAAATTTTTTTCAAAATGCATCAGTTAACAGTGCTGATCCAGAAGAATTATGCACTGAAATCCATTTCTCAAAAGAGCAAACAGATTTTTTTATATTTCATTTTGAAATCTGACATGGGGCTGGACATTTTATCAATTTCCCAGCTGCCCCAAGTCATGTGACTTGTGCTCTGATAAACTTCAATCACTCTTTACTGCTGTACTGCAAGTTGGAGTGATATTACCCCCTCCCTTTCCCCCACCCAGCAGCCTAACAAAAGAACAATAGGAAGGCAACCAGATAACAGCTCCCTAACACAAGATAACAGCTGCCTGGTAGATCTAAGAACAGCACTCAATAGTAAAAACCCATGTCCCACTGTGTACTATTCAGTTACATTGAGAAGGAAAAACAACAGCCTGCCAGAAAGCAGTTCCCTCCTAAAGTGCTGGCACAAGTCACATGACCGGGGCAGCTGGGAAATTGACAAAATGGCTAGCCCCATGTCAGATTTCAAAACTGAATATAAAAAGATCTGTTTGCTCTTTTGAGAAATGGATTTCAGTACAGAAGTCTACTGGAGCAGCACTATTAACTGATGTGTTTTTAAAAAAAAACATGTTTTCCCATGACAGTTTCCCTTTAAACCAAAAATGGTCTGATCTAGACAAAGGCAAAGACAAAGTAATGGAGCATGGGAGGTCTTAAATGAAAACTCAAACCATAGGTAGAAAAAAAGACACCATTTTGCTGATGGCAGTGATTAAACCCAACTAACACAATAGCACATCAGTATTTGTATTTGGCATCACAGATCGAATTGCTTCTGAAGAAATATTATAGAATACAGTGAAACCCTGATTTTAAGTTTTCCCGCATTTAACATTTTTTATTTGTAGTCCCACCAATTTATAATGCATTTCAGTGGGTGCATTTCCCTGATTTTAAGTCATGTTTTCCCTGATTTTACATCCAAATTTTGTCCTGATGTTCCCAAAAACAGCTTTTTTTCCTCTATGAATGTTATTTGTGAAATAAAGAGGTTTAAAATACTAACCAGATTCTGCCTGTTCTACCTGTAAATGGTCAATTCCAATAAGTCTGCCCCTTATACAGTCCAGCACCAATCACTTACTGCTTTAGGTTGGGTATGTGACTGACAGATATATATATATATATATATATATATATATAATATATATATATATATATATATATATATATAATAAGATAAAGGCCTAACACACTGCAATGGATGACAACAGGCATATAGTAAGTGTGACATGCAATGACATACTGATCTGGTGAAGCAGGATAACAGCACTGACCTAAAATCCAAGCAAGCACGCAGCAAAGTTATTTAAAAATAAAGTTATACATAAATACATATATTTACTGTATTTATTACCCTTTATTCATATAGTGCCAATACAGAACTAAATTATGTGATCAGTGAACAGAGTCATGCAACAATTGCTATTGACTTACATCTGCTATTGAGGGTCAATGATAGAAAGGATTTTTAGAAAAAGTGAAATGTTTCTGTTGGTCTTGCTGGGCTGGAGTCAGTGCAATCCTTTCACCAAGTGGAGTACACTCCTGCCTACTCAGCAACAGTTCTGTCTCTTTATGCTCTGACAACATAAGCTGTGTCAGGAGGTGTAAGTAGTGATGGGCGAATTTATTCGCCAGGGGCGAATTCACGGCGAATTCCCGCGATTTGCCGCTGGCGAATAAATTCTGGAATCACCAGCGAAATTTTGCTTGGCGAAAATTCGGCGGAAAAACGAGTCGCGCGTCGTTTTTGACGCGGCGCGACGAATACGACGCAACGCACTGAAAACAACGCAACGCGCTTCGGAAACAAAGCGACGCGCGTTAAAAGCGTGCCGCGACTCGTTTCGCTAATTTTTTTTCTCGGGAAATTCGGGAATTTTTTGGCGAAGCGAATCTCGGGAGATTCGCCCATCACTAGGTGTAAGTACTTTTAGTTTGAGGGTGGGGCCTAGGGCCTGCTATACCATGCAACAGTAATTTGTATTTTCTGAAGCACATTGTATGGTCAAATCCTCTTCCATTAGAGCAAGGCCCTTTCTTTCTTACCCCTGAACAAGAACTCAGCTTGGGGAACTGCTGGTATTCTGAGAATTTTAGTTCAATAACACTTCAATCCAGGAAAAGGGGTGCAGGCCATAATGGTGTGGACATTTCAAAGTGTTAACTCAGTGCTGGTGATTGTGGTTAATACCTGTGAACACTTTTGGATATTCATACCATTATGGCCTAGCATTAATTCTTGGATTAAACTAGCTATTTCAGTCTCCTGGCAACACATGTAGTAAACATATAGTACAACATGTAGATGAATGAAGTTTAAACATTACAACTATTGAAAAAATGAAAAAGCATAATATATGTCCTTTGTGCATTCCGGTGTCCCCCTTACCCCACCCAATGGACTCTGAGATGGTAGGAGCCTAAAGCAAATGGCTTTTCTTTTCTATCATATTGTCAGCCCCACAGATGAACTCACAGATGGCAATAATAGCCCATGCAAATGGTAGAGCTGTCATTTATAAATTGTTGAGCTCACTACATAGTCTTCAAAAGAACCAGTTCAGCCTAGGAAAATATCAATAACATTTTCTGGAAAAAAAATGGTTTTCAAAAGGAAAAGAAATGGCACTAATCTACTGGAGTTCAACCAAAATTATTTACATAAGAGTAAAGTTGGTGCACATTTACCCACCAACATGAGTATGCTATCCACTACTTAACCAAAGCAAATGCAGTTAAGAAATACTCATTCTCCTTATTACCCGCCACATACCAACAAACTAATCATATTTCTTACACTAAACTAAAACAATCTGAAAACAAATAAATATAGATTTGCCATTTTCTTAGAATGCTACTGGGGTTTCTGTTATTCAGCACAATCAATACCTACTAAGTATAATGCTACTGAGGGCTGCCCTTCAGCTCCATGGCCGCTCTGTGCAGAAAACTGAAATTGGATGAGCATCAAAGAAAAGAAAACTCCTTGTAACATTCTTACCCAGACTTTGGAACCAAGGCAATAATAACAGAAAGAATAACATCAGCCAAAGGAAGAAGGTTTGTCCCTCACATCTGGGGGGAAAGAGAAGACTAGATGTACAATTGACATGAATTGAATGGGCAAAACTGGCTACAAAATTCTAAACACCGAATACCCAATGTGCTTGATTCTTCCTGCACTTTTCCTAGACTTATTAGCATCTGCTGTTTGCATTAACTTTGTGCAAACGCACATTCCTAGGACAGCAGCTTTAAACAGTCGACCTTGGTTGTCTATACATATTTTTATGATATCATATATTTTTTTTGTTTTGTTTAAGATGGTTCACTATTGAACAACCATGGTGGAGCAGGGCAGCCAGCAGAGGAGATGGGATACCCCCAATTCAAGGTTTGTGGCATATGAAAAGACTGTTCTGCACATCAGATGGTGTAGCTGCAGTTCATGATTAGACAAGATGTAAATCAACCAGGTTTTAAGCACAGGGCTCATTTTGCTTGTTGCACCTGTAGGCATTCTCTTAAATCTATGCACACAGCATATAGTCATTTAGACAGCTGCCAATATTTCCCTGGTATGTAGATAACAACCTAATAGTTTAAATTCTTATGCTAAAAAAATTTTTTTTATTTAAAATAAAGAATAACTTATACCAACTTCTGCATCATACAAAAATAAATTTTTAATATGAAAGGCACTTTAAACACTTTTGCTAATTATATAATTATATTGACATATTTCTCTAACAGCTGGGGGACAAAAGGAGTTGTGTGTTCCTTTTGGTGCATACAGTGACAAAGATGCATGAATCCAGCACAGTTGGTGCAACTGGAAATGAAATATCTTTGCATAAGAACTGGCTGCACTTCAATGATGGTCAGTCTGCATGTGGCTCCTGATCCAGTGTAATTGGTATGTTATAGACAAATTGATTCCTTTGTTTCTAAATTACAGTATGAATTTTATATGGTGATCTAAGCAGCCAGGGAGGTTGTACTAGGCTTGCCTTGACTTTGTTAAATCCACTTGGAAAAACAAAAATAGAAAGGGGAAGAGACTGAGAAAGACAGAGAAAGAAAAAATATAGATAAATGAAAATATTTATGAGACTGTAAATGAAAATTGCATTTCTTGTTCCCCTTGCACTGAAAAATGAGCTGCTATGATGAACAGGAAAATGAATAAAAATGTCCAAGCAGCATAGAGCTCCTTGTTATTGAAGGCAGACTGAAAGCTATTTATTATCGTGACTGGGCAGATATTCTGACTGTTGACCCATAATACCCTAAGGCCAGTTTCTGTGACTGAGAAATAAGGTTTGTTGTAAGAAGTGTTTATTTCTAATCTTCATTTCTATTCCATTTTACTATATAAATACCACTCACCTCTTCCTCATTAGATTAGCTGGTGTGTTCTCTATTTTTCAGGTTGACAAATGTAATAAGGCTAACTGATGAATGGTTAAAAGCAAAGTGTTCTAAAGATATGTATTTTTGGTTGTTGTTGTAGGTTAAAGGCTTCAGAGATCTTGTGTTGTTTTTAATTAAGATAAAATTGATTTGTGATATTCAGTGTAAATCAAATAACCAAACAAGATGCTCTAGGGCTCAGTTACCAAAAGAAATGTGGCAAATTTATAAAGTGAAATATATATTTTTTTGCTTCTCATTGTAGCACATTCATACCTGTTCCATCAAACTCTGGATGAAGAGCTGTATGCATTAGGCTGTACTATATATAGAATTAGTAAGAGGTTGGCAGCACATGGTCATCCCCTGGAATACCCATGACACATTAGATAGCATTAAGAAGGGGTTAGATGGCGTTTAAGCAAGTTTCACTACTCATCGGAGCAGCTTCTTCAGTTCAACTGAGTAGTGAAACGTCTTCAATGATTACTCAGCAAGTCCAGTTGTTTTTTTAGAATTACTTCTATTAGATATACCATGACCTGGATGAATGAAAATCTTCATAGGTTGAAAAAAGACACACTTTGATCAAGTTCAACAACTGAAATCTTTAAATGCATTTATAACAGGTAGGGATGTTATAATAAAAGAAATAATTTGGGTTTCATGATTCATTTGTAAAGGACTTTTATTATACAACTTTTTATGTCTGGGTGCCGGGTCCACTTTAAGCCAACAGGATGGTTTGTAAATGGAAAACACATGCAATGACTTTGTGGCAATCATTGCTGACACATTTACTGTGGTTGGAGAGAACAAGTTACCTGGAATAAATTTATAAGGGTGCTCAAGCTTGATATCAATAAATACTGTGTATATCATCACTTAATATGTCAAGCATATGTCAAACATCTGCCCCGCAGATCATGCAATCTATTTCCCCCTGCAAACTCAAGGTCATGAAGAACAGATAAACTACCAGAAGAGAAACCTTCTTCTGTAAGTTAAAAGCTCTGTCATTCTTTTATGATCCCCTATGATCCCTAAGAGGAAACACATTTTTTCACTCTGAAGGCTGTTCCAGGAATTGGGAGTGTGATTACTCAGTGGAAAGTGTTCACACATATGCAGGCATCTCCCCAAGGAGTTGACAGATGAATCAAACTAGGCTTCCCTGCTCTTGATGTGCTAAGCAACGTCCCCACACATAACCTTCACACATGTACATGCTGTTTCAACTAGTTTACTTTATACTTATATACTTATCTTCATCTCAACCCACCAAACTAAAAAATTTTATAAGATGATTTAAAAGTGTGCACAGTAGCCTAGTCCTACATGCATCTGTTTTTGGTGTCCTAAGTCTTTATTACATGTGTAAGGATCAAAAAATTAATTGTAAGCTATAGCAGCAGGCCTATTGGCTTCTTATATTGAAATAGTGCTTAAAAGAACATGTAGTATTAAATATATTATTATTACTGTACAGATATTGGATTGGTTATCCACATTACCTGTGGTTTTCCAGATAAGTGATCCTTCTCTAATGTGGGACACCATACTTTAACAATACATTAAACCCATAAAACCTAATATCAAGATTTATTCTAGCTTAGTTAACATTAGCTGACATGTAGTAGTATTAACTTGTTTCACACAAAATGCAAATCAGTCAAAAATGAAGAATTGCTCTTGTAAAAACGACACTATGGCATATTACATATTTTGGAGTTCAAAATAACAGATCCCAAACTTCTATTTGCTCCTACACATGTAAACTATTATACAAAATTATGTTCTGCCAACCTAAAATTCATAAGGATACAAGAAGTGATTTGGAACAGTGTCACTGTAATTATATGAGATCAGAGGTTGATCAGAGGTTTCTAAAGATATATAGCCCAGATTACTTTTGTGGTGCTTTCAAAAGGGTCTTGGATGATTTTTTGGACAGACATAATATCAAAGGCTATTTTGATACTTAACTCTACAATCAGTATAGCTATGGGCATATATGGTTTGTGTGAAAGAGTGGAGGGGTGTATGTGTGTGTGTATGCTGGGTTTTAATTTGGAGGGGTTGAACTTTGTCTTTTTTTAACCCAATTTAACTATGAAACTATGTAACCTCACGGACAGCTTATTCCTTTTCAAGAATTAGCTCACAGGTAAAACAAGTAGGCAAGGTAAAAGTCCAAGATAACCATGAAACCTGCCAAAGCCCTTTATCTGAACAGAGTTGAACCTTTCCTGGATGTACAGACAACGTTTACAATTAGATTGACTAGGGGTTTGTAGACCTGGGTAAAGACAGTGAAAGGGAGTTGAGAGGAAAAAAGATTAAGAAGTATTGATTAGCCATTTACAACGATCCCTTGCTGTGAAAGACAGTGCGTACAATTCCAAAATCAATAAGCTATTGTGAACATTGCATCCAGCTCTGAAAACTAGCTTGGAGTTAACTTCTGTTGAATAACCAACATTATTTTCATTCTGATTTTATTTTATTTTTTTAAGAACAGCAGAAGATATTTTTCAGCCCAAAAACCTGATATCCCTCATAATACTGGCACTAAATTAAACAAAATATTTGAGGAAAGCCATCCTTTTCCTGTAAACTGCACCATTTCAGTCAAAAACCTCAAGGCGGTTATTTATTAAAACTTGATTTTTTAAGTGAAAAAAACGATTTTTAAAAATATTTATTATGTCCCGAAACTGCTAAAAGGCAGAATCCGAAAATACTCCATCTAAAACCTGTTGAATTCTTGTAAAAGAGGAAAAGAAAAAATTGCATGATTTGAATTGACGCTCTAATTTGTAGAGTTTTTTCTCTAGCTGTTTTTTTCAAGAAAAATTATTAAAGTTTGTTTTAATTTAAAAAAAGTGATTTTTAGTATATAACCCCCTAAATATTGACCTATGTAATTGGAAATAGGTTCATATGATAACTATACTATATAATTTCTATTTGCTCCAATGAAATGCATTATTTAACTTTTATTGTCTAGAACCATTGCAAAAGGGATTCTTTACTCATAGGTCCTTTCTAAGGAAACTTTGGTTTTGAAAGAATTAGAAAATAATTTGAACCTGAACACCTATTTGTTTTCAGAATAAATGTTAGAACAAGCCAATGTCAGAGTACTATAAAGTACTGTAAACCTGATTACTGTAGCATTTTAAGAAAGGTACTAAGCACTGATCATGGTACTCAACTGGACAAATGATAACGGATTAGAGTAGCCACCAAGAGGTCACTGGTCACAACAGAATGGCAACTTAGAAAGATGGAAATCATTACAAAAATAGAGATGTGCCACACTTTTCCCTTTAGATTTTCAGAGCAGTTCTAACTGGACCACCAAAGGAAACTTCCTTTTTCATTTCTGTTCTTGTTTTATTTACCCCATGCACTTGCCAAATATTTCATTTACATTGGATACAGTTTCTACAGAAGCATAAATGAGGTAAAATCTACTGAAGTAGTAAGTAAGAATAAGTAACTCTGTTATGAGACGACCTATTGAAATGCGAAGACTACAGCTAAATCTACCAGTTTCTAATACAGGAATGGGATGCATTATTCTGAAACCCATTAACCAAAATGCTCCAAAATATGGCAAGGCCGTCTCCTGTAGACTTCTTTTTATCCAAATAATTATACATTTTTAAGATATAATTAATGCTTATTGGAGGCAAAACAAGTCTATTGGTTTTAAAGTTTAAATTATTTTATAGTAGACTTAAGGCATGAAGATCCAAGTTCCAGAAAGATCTGCTATCACGGAAAAAATGATATTGCAAGTATTCTGGCTAACACATTCTATACCTGTATTGGGAGAAATGACTTTATGCTCTTAATAGCAGAACTGAATGTAATACCATGCCTGGAGTTGAACCAGGGACCTGGTGTTTCTGCATTGTCTGAGTTTCCACTGCTTTATGTGAGCAGACAGCAAAGGCCCTGCTTCACTCCCACTGCTATACCTGTAATTGCAAGTAGGCATAGCTCTCTTCACCTGTTATCAATCTGGCCCCATGTGATAAATGTTAGTCATTAGGCTGCCTATAAAGACCCTTACTTTTTACTGAATCATTGCCCAATATTGGTCCATGTTACATAGTTCCTGGGTGTCATAATCCTGATTGTTGCTGATATTCACCATTACCTGTACTGACCCTAGCCTGTTCTTGACTACTCTTCGGATTCCTGTTTGGTTTTGACCCCGGCCTGTGACCTCAACTATGCTTCTGCTCCTGATTTGGTACCGTATTGATCCACCTGCATTGTTCCCAGTCCCATTATGGTTCCCTTGCTTACCCAGAGCTTCCCCCTAGGTCCTCTTATGTTAAGTTATGGTGGCTCCTCCCAAATCCAAAGACAGCTGCAGAAGTGTGAGCCGAGACCTTGTGGTTTGCTCTGGGTTTTGGTATACCATACATTACACTGGAACTGGGAATTTAATATTATTCCAATTCATGGGCAAATTAAAATGTTAATCTATTGTGTGAAAACTTAATGTCGGTTTGAGAAGATACTTTCCAGCATAACAAAGATTTGAAGATGCACCTATAGAAACACTGAAAGCTGAATCAACTTAATTGGACATTTCAATCACGAAATTTGTTTTTTTTCTTATGCAGAATATTTCAAACACATATAAAAGCATCATGAATAAACATGATGTAGAGTTGGCTATATCCAAATCTATATAGCATAGTGGATTACAAAAAGTGTATATTCAATCATTTGAATATAGGCACTTATTTTGTCATATGGACAAAATTCTTATTTTATTTAACTATACTGAACGTACTTGTATTGGAGAATTAACCACATCTCTGAATAAAAGAGATAGGTAAGTATTCAGTAAATAATATCAAATTAAAACATGTATGCCATATGTTTGTATTCATATGAAAAATATAGGACACCCAAACCACATAGTTGGTTCTCTGCTTGGCTGTTTTAAGTGTAGAGCTCCTTGAACCAAGAAATATTCATTACCCTCATGGTAGAAGCATCTTTAAACGTGAAATGCCAGAAGGAATTCTAAACAGCAGATGGGCCTTGAGGCTGATGTGAAAGAGCAATATATGTGTGCAGTTATTAGCAATACTAACTAGTGATGGGCGAATCTCCCGCGATTCGCTTCGCCGAAAAATTCGCGAATTTCTTGAGAAATTCGCGAATTGGCGAAAAATTCGCGAAACGAGTCGCGGGACGATTTTGTCGCGCGTCGCGTCAACTTTGACGCGCGTCGCGTCAACTTTGACGCGTCGCGTCGTTTTCGGCGCGCGTCGCGTCGTTTTTGACGCGCGTCGCGTCGTTTTCGTCGCGTCGCGTCAAAAATGACGCGCGACTGACGCGCGACTCGTTTTCGGCGAATTTTCGGCAAGCGAAATTTCGCTGGTGATTCGCGAATTTATTCGCCAGCGGCGAATCGCGGGAATTCGCCGCGAATTCGCCCCTGGCGAATAAATTCGCCCATCACTAATACTAACATTCTTCAGCTCATAGCATAATGTTTTGATAATCGGGCAAAGCCAAAAGATACGTTCCAAGGTAACTTTTTCTGTATTTCATCTTCAACACATTTCAGTAGCAGAAGGGAAAGGAGTTTTAAAGGGGTTGGGGTGCTAAACTGTATTTAACTAGGATCGTGTAAGCGCCTTCCAGGGCTACTTACTGGTTTTACTTCCAATAAGGATTAATTATATCTTCATTTGGATAAAGTACAGGGTATTGTTTTATTATTACAGAGAATACAGCCTATTGGTTTTATTTAATGTTTACATGATTTTTTAGTAGACCTAAGGTATGAAGATCCAAATTAAAGAAAGACCCATTATCCGGATAACAGATCCCATACCTGTATCTGCCTAAACATAGCATAAGAAAATTGCTAAATATTAAAACCCATGGGGACCAGTTAACAATAAATAAAAGTGCTTAATAACTCACATCACTAGGGCATATCACATATTTAAAATCTTGAAAGAACAAACCAGAGGAAAAAGGATAAAAGAAAATTATGTTGCTCTCCATTGTCCCTTTGTACAATTTAAAGTGTTTTATTTACTTATTGTCAGTTGCAAGTGCTAGAAAAATATAATGGGGGCAAAATTGCATCCATCAGCATTCAGCAATCAATACACATACTGACTGCAGGCACTGCCAACAATGCATATGAAGATGGACACAATTCTTTGCACTCCGTCCAACGAGCACAAAGTGTTGCATTGATGAACTGTGGTCCAATAATGTCACTTTAACAAAAATAAAATATGCAATGGGAAAACACCAAGCAAACGGAGTAATAAATCATACATAGCTTTAAGAAACATTCACTAAATATTAGCAAATATTGTAAGGAAGCAACAAGCATTATAATACTTAAATACTTCTGCAATCCATACATGTAAGGTAACAGTTGAGAAATGATATGAAGAGCCTACATAAGAATTAAGTACATAGGTTTATCTAGAGGTTCTTTGCTTACGGAGCTGTAACTTCAAGGTTATTATAAAGAAATATGACATTATATTGTACATGTTAAATTGATGATAGGACTAAACTTTCTATACAGTCCCATTTCTACTAAATAGCCAAGGCATATATGTTGAGTGAAAAGCAAGACCCATCTTTTGGTATACCTAAAAAGTATTCCTGGTGGGGAAAAAAGGTAACATACATAAAGAGCACTGCATTTCAACTTATTTTAATGCTACTCAGGTAAGTTAGCCCAGCCATAGCTAACAGGCGAATATGAGAAGTAGAAAGAATGGCATGTGGCATGAGAAGTGGTGTTACTTCACTGGCACACAGGAACTCCGGTAGCAGGGCAAGCCCTTGCAAATTTTATTAATGTAATGTGCATTAATAAAATTTGCAAGGGCTTGCCCTGCTACAGCAGTTCCTGAGTGGCAGTGAATTTTCTCTTTACCCTGGAAGTGAGGTGGCCGTTTCCTCTATTACTGGGCTTGCAAGAAGTCCCCTTCTAGGGGTTCCTTTAGCAATTAGGTCTTACCATTGTGTCATACACTTACATTGAATTGGAATTCCCACTTGTAAGAAATGTTCTACTTCCTAAGTATGGTGGTTTCCTCATAAGGTTCATTTGCCAAGCACATGATTGCACCAGGCTCAGGAACTTAGATTCTATCAAACAAAATCAGCAGTGTCATGTGTATCCTCTATGTAAACCAGGGATGCCCAACCTTTAAAACCCTTGAGCAACTTTCAGAAGCTGTCAACCTACATTGAGGCTCTGTTTGGCAGTACATCTTGTTTTTATGCAGCCAAAACTTCCCTCCAAGCCAGAAATTCAAAAATAAGCTCCAGTCTGGTTGTCACTGGGAGCAACATCCAAGGTGTTTGAGAGCAACATGTTGCTCACAAGCTACTGGTTGGGAATCACTGATGTAAACAAACCCTTCCTTCCTTGACTTTTTGGGACCAGGCTGTAAAATGTGATATTAGATAGATATTTTCTCATTAAAACAATAAACATTATGGGATGTTTAGCACAAGCCCTATTCATTGAACAAGAAGCAACAATCCCAGCAAACACATACTGTACAGTGATGACAAAAGTACAGAACTCCTGATTGGCCAATGGCAACCCCAAATGCTGAAACTACATTTGCCACAAACAATGAATACAAATCTTCCACTTTGTTCTTAAAATCAATAACAGTAGCCCACCCTCTTATGTTTAGATGTTGGAAGAATGCATATGAAACAAAGTTTTGTATCTAATCTGAAGAAGGATTAATTAAAAAAAAGACTTCTTATTTATAAAGGGAATGGAGGGGCTGGCCAGGTGGTGTTGCTGATTGCTCATACCTTCTAATGTATCGCTAGATGTAGAAAACTCAGAAAGGAACAAAAGGTGTGTTCTCATAAATCCTTTTGTGTTTGAGGTCATCTAAGGTTTTCCAAAAATCCAGTCCTCAAAAAACACTGATGGTAGCTAGTGTGGAGATGCTTCTCCCACTAGGAGTAGTAATTTAACATGAGATGAAGAGCCACAGGCTGCACGCTCTTCTTTTTCAATCATTTAGAAGTAACTCTTAAAACACCAGCAGTGTTGCAGAATTACATTGTCTATCCTTTCCAAAGAATTATTCACTTAAACTGCTTAGACGTAAGAATATCAGCTCAAATAGTCATAAATTGATGAATACCTATTCTGCTATGTGAGAACACCTGGAGGGGTATTTATAGAGCAAAGCTGGTATGAAGAGGTTTACGTAAGCAATGACGAAAGATCTTTATTGATTTCTGCTCTTATAAATGCTTAGAAAGACACAAAAGGGGAATTATAATGGAAGGTGACACTTTTATGTAACCCTAAGCAACCATCCTGCAGGTAGCATTTACTGGTTAGCAATTAGAAAGTAAATGGGCTGCTATTGGTCATTAGACCTGGGCAAACTTGTAACTGACACATTGAAGGACTGTTCAGGAAAGAAGTATTACATTTGTATATTTTAGATCTGGCTAGGCCACCCACTTACAAGTACAGATCCAGCTTGTGGGGTCTGGACACAAGTGGAAGTGCTGCATATTGGGAATAATCTGGATATAACTAAGCTTAATTGAACTGTAGCTATTATTCCAACCTAGGAAGAATGACTCTAATACATTAAATTGATAAATAGTTGACCTACACTATATCCTGCCTCCTCACTGTATTCTATGGGGGAAATGTAATATATTGCAGAGAGAACACATTTGCTCACAAATAAGAATAACAATTTGCATGTTGCAGAGTAATATTTTTCATTAGACTATTTTATTGCATTGTGAATCTTAATTGCACATTGCAAGCCTTTAACACCTTCTTGAAGGTAAACTTTTGGTGCAAACATAACTTTTTCATTAAGAAGTTTTATTACATACAATGAGAATCATCGCAAACTATAAAATATCCTTCTATCCTACTGTTGCATGAGCAACAGAGTGTTTGTAATGGCAAAATTGCCAAATGAGCAGGGTGCAAAGTGTGGAAAACATGGAGGTTTCCAACTAGGACCATTCCTTCTATTAACCTTTACTTGTCTTTTAAACTGTCAAAGCATGTAATAATAGTAAAGAGCAGGCTCTGCTTTAGCCACACTCCCAACAGTGCCTATTAGATACCTCTCAGTTCCATGCAACGGCAATGGCTGCAATAATGATATTAATGGATGCAGATTCATTTAAAATTATATCATAGCAGAGAGACAGTGAGATGAAAAATTTGTATTGGCATCTGCATTGCGTTGGCAATGACATATAACTGCTAAAGCAATGCTGTTGCCGATACAAATTCAAGGTCTCTCTGCCAGCCATGATGTGATGTTAATGAAACAGACTATGTACTGGCAATCAGTGCCATAACTGTGCAAATATAAGTTCTGGGGATATGTCTATAAATGGTCATAGTAAATCATTTTAGGTTTTTTTTTTTTCATTTATACTATGTAGTGGGAGTTAGGGGCCAAAACTACACAGATGCCAGCTTCCTATGAAAGGTGGGTCAGAGCTGGAAAGTGAAATGTGAATGGCAAATGCAAAATAATACTAATAATAGTTCTTAAACCCCAGGTGTAAATTCTTAAGGATTCCTGGAATGGGATTAGCCAATTGCACTGAAGTCATCTTAAATCTAACTAAGATTTGCTTAAGCAGAAAAACAAGTATATAATTTCCTAAGCTGCCAAGCTTTTGATAGACCAACCCCCAAGGAACCTACATTAAACAGATACATCTCCATACATGTCTGTTTGTTTGTTTGTTTCCCTTGATAAAAATTATTGGCTGTGACTAAAATGTTACATAGACATAGATGTATATCTATGTTGATTTACAGTATTTCACAAAATGAGCTAATTGAAAACAAACAGTTAGGAATAGGAAAGAATGGGTGGGTTTGTATCCATGCAGTTTGTGTACAGCATGTAAATATGCCAAAAAATTTTAGTTTATTTCAGAGGTAAATAAAAGGGAATTTGAAATAAAACGTATCAGATGTCCAACTAAAAGTGTTATATATTGTTTGCAATGCTCATGTGGCCTGCAATATGTGGGTAAAACAAATAGGATGCTAAAAGATAGGATCAGAGAGCATGTATTTAATATAAAGAAAGGGAATGAAAAACATAGGGGCACATTTACAAGGTGCTGATTTACTAAGGGTCGAATTTAATTTAATATTTTTCATTAGACTATTTTATTGCATTGTGAATCTTAATTGCACATTGCAAGCCTTTAACACCTTCTTGAAGGTAAACTTTTGGTGCAAACATAACTTTTTCATTAAGAAGTTTTATTACATACAATGAGAATCATCGCAAACTATAAAATATCCTACTATCCTACTGTTGCATGAGCAACAGAGTGTTCGTAATGGCAAAATTGCCAAATGAGCAGGGTGCAAAGTGTGGAAAACATGGAGGTTTGCAACTGGGACCATTCCTTCTATTAACCTTTACTTGTCTTTTAAACTGTCAAAGCATGTAATAATAGTAAAGAGCAAAAGTCATTTGGTTGCAAACTTTGCAAGGAAGTCTTTGGTCTGTAATTGGTCAAAAAGACTAAAACATGGTCGCTAACATTCCAAATATTCTTTGCAATCCGTTTGCTAACTAAACATAAAAATAAACTTGTGCCACAAGCTGCACGCATTTTCCAAATCTAATTTGAATCCATACTGGTGTACCACCCGACCCTGGGCCACTGGAAAAAACTCTGTGTTATGTGTCTGTTTTTCATAACTGAACTAAATCACATGTGCAGCTATCATCTAGCGTAGACTCGAAAGTCACGTATAGTGTAGTGTGCCACTAAAGCTACAGAGAAGGTCAAGTCAGAAGAATCTTGTGAAAACATGTTGAGGAGGTAAAGGGGCATTTTGTAAGGTTAGATGTGTTTTGTCATTATGTTCATCTAGGCAAGTGTATGCCATTCATTTATCCTCCAGTGATAGGAGAACTAGTGGTCCTGAACAGTTTGGAGATACTGCTCTTACAGTTCATTAGTGAATGCCTCAACTGATGCAAACAATATACAGCTCCAACTCATGAGTATACATCCTTATGTGGCCTATTTCTCAAAGCATGAATATGGTGCTTGCTCCAGTTCTCCGGGGGAATTTTCACAGCTCTCTCTTCAATTGTGTTGGATTTTTTTGAATAACATTTATCAAGGAGTAAACCCAGAGTATGTGCTACTATAAATATGCCACAAAAAATTCTATTCCAGAGTTCCCTTCTGGTGAACCATGGTGAATTCCTTTTTCTCATTTTACTAAATATGTACCATACACACAGAGGAATCCATACTCTCCTACTTTACTATATATTAAAGGTAAGAAAAATTAAGACAAGGAATAAAATCAATATGAGGTCAGTGGAAAATGGTTCAGAGAAAGAAGCAGTTATAATCAAAAGCAGAAAGAGATATTGAAACAGCCAACTGAAAATGTAATTTATAAGGCCAAACTAAAACCCTATGCATTTCTAGCAAGGACAATAAAAACAGTTAAAACACCAACCAAATTTTTGTATTCTCGGTGTACTACCTGTCAGTTCAACTTTATAGAGCTCATTTTTCAAAGTCTAAAAAGCATTGGGCTTTCACAAGGTCATTTGTGTGAGGAGAACCAAATCATGAAGTGCTTGTTACTGCCAGCCATCTCACAGGCAGTTTGCACAGCAAAAGTCATTTCATAAAGGCTTCTACTGGTTTCTAAATACAAGCAACCTTCTTAGAACCTTTTATATGCAAGACAATACTTTATACATTTTATACATTGTCACCCAGTGACAGCCTCTAATTATGGCATTCTCAGGCCTGGATTTGTGGCAAGGGCACAAAGGCCCAGGCCTAGGGCAGCATGCTGCCCAGCCGCTCTGTGGGGAGCACTGGGGATACACTGCTCCCATGGTAGAGCAGGCGGGCGCTAGGACCGTAGGGCCCCATTGCTCTGGCGCTATTGCACCTGTGCTCGGTAGTGCAGGCGGGCGCTAGGACCTCAAGACCGGGTGCCACGATCACACGGCCTAGGAGTGTCCGCCCTAAAAATCCGGCGCTGGGCATTCTTTCAATTCTATGTTATAATATTGCCATCATGCATCACTTTAAAGGCTTGATTGATAATAACCCAACAGTTATTTATTTTATTCCATTTCCAACTCTGACTCCCACTCCTCCAATCACTGCTGCTACTGTTCAAAACCTGGCTCATGGCTTCAAAAGATAAATTATACTGCATTACAGTCAGCATTTTCCATTACACAATGTCTGGTCCTGTTGGTTCTAAAACCTGGGACTTTATGCTGACAGGTCTGTGCTCCTCCTGCTGGGGACTTTGTAGGCTCTGCCTTGTAACTTGTATTGCTTTCCCTCTGCTTGTGCCCCTAGTTGCTTTCAGCTGTAGATGCATTATTTGCAACTTCAAATTCAATGTAGATTCAAGTCAGCCTCCTCCTTCTGCTCATTGCCGAACAATTAGCTTTGTTCTTCAATCTAGATTCTAGACCCTAAATTTCAGCCTTTGTCATTATCTTTACCATATTTTCCCCTGGTTTGACCCTTGGCCTGCTATATGGACTTTGTCACCTGCCTCAAAGTCTCTGTTCTGATTTATGAACTACGGTTGGCTTCTGCCTGCCCAACACATTTGTACACAGGTTACCAAAGCACAGGCTCCTACCAAGTCACAAACCAGAAGTATTTTCTATCAAACATTTTCTCAGTTCTTCTCAGTATCTACAAACACACATGCACTAATTATACCAATCCAACCTTTAATGCCAGGTCTCCTTTCAACTGTCATCCAGGTGCTGGAAAAACTTGTCTACAACTACTTATTATTTCTGCATTATCTCATATTCAACTCTATATGCATATGGTATTATATCCTTATCATGACTATACATTTTGATTATAATAACATAAAATGGCAATACTCCATGGGAACAGTTGATGGTATAGTTTTCATGGCTGTTATTAGAGATATAGTACTAATATAGTGCTAATAAATTTTTTTGTGAAAAAGTTAGTTCTCTCTACTGAGATTCTCAAAGCAGTCCTACACACAAAACCTGGACCCAGATTCACTACTAGACAACATTTACCCACTTAGACCTAATCAGACCTGCACTTTACTGTCAGCAACCTGACATGCTACCCTATGACCATGAAAATGCTATTATACTGAGCCATGTGACCCACAAACCAGCACCCATTCCTGCATCCACAAGTCTTATCCACAACCCACAAAATACATGCTTTTCTGCACATAACCAGAGCAGATTCAGGAATCTAAATAATGTATTTTTTATGAAAAGCAGTTGCTAACTTGCAGTGTTTGTTGGTACAACTTGATATTTACTGATCCTACAGGATTAGAATTGTGGGAGTATTAGTTATGATCCTCAAATAGAACAAAACCCCAGCTCCAATCTCTTCAATAAATCAGCACTTCAGGGTCAATTAAATCCTTCCTCAGGACTGATCCAGGCATCAAGCTATAAAGGCCTGTGCTGTTAAATACCATTTCTTGCTGACATCTAACATTTCTTCAAGTCAGTGGTGCAACATGTTATCAATACTTTCCTAGTGTTTTAAGTACTAAACATACAGCAGAGAATGATGTAGACAGCTGATTGTATTTTATCTGTTTAGACTGACAAACATAAAGCACTTTTAATCTGATGTCTTCTTATAACACCTAATTGGCTTCAGTGCTGATATTACAAGGATTGTAAACTCATGAAATAACACATAATTATACTATTCTGTGTTATTTATTCATTAGCATGAACAAGAAGATGGCAGTGCTGATGTCAAATTAAGTTTCATACTCATGGAAAAAAAAATTATGTTAAGGAGAAGAGTGAATTGCTTCTTACGTTATTTGTTGTAATATACATGTAAACATGCAACAGTTCACATTTGGAACTGGAAGGAAGTAATTTTTAAAAATTTGGATTGGGACCTTGCCTCACTGTGAGGTACTACAGGTCCAGGCAGTGGAACAAATAGTTATTTAGAGACAGTAAGCTCTGGTTATAGTTGCTATAGGAGCAATAGAGAGGCTCAGGGTATCTAGTGAGCAGCTTCCGCTCCAACAAGGAGAAGTAGTGGGCTTAGGACTCCGTGGTGTGTGAACCACTAGATCAGAGACTACAGTGCGTGAGTTGAGGACCAGATAGGGTAATAAAACCCAAGACCCCAGGCTGTATACAGTGGGTGAGGTGAGGACCAAATCATGTGTCAAGAAGACCCCAGGCTGAGAAACCCAAACCCTAGTGTTTTGTTCAACCAGAGGGATATTGCCTAGGGAGAGTGGTAATTATCCTTTGAATATATCATTTCTGACTACCTGAACTGGGTCTACCTGAACTGGGTACTGCCTCACCTGGAGCACATTTTATCCCATTGGAGGGATTATTGCTGTACATCACTGCACTATCAAGTTAAATAAACAAGTTAATGTTTTCTGCAAAGAAACTTGTCTGACTGGATCTATTGCTGCACTGAACCACACCAGGTACCGGGAGTTGCACAGATACACTGGGGTCCTGGGGCACAAGTCAAGCAGTTAACCGGGTCACACACATCCACAAATCCACAGCTAAAGTGCACCCAAGGGTGTGCTACATGCCTAAAACAGATTAACCTATTGAAATATTACACATTTGCATTCAACATCAAATCAAAAGCATTTGTTTGCAGTTTGGATGTAGTTGTTTAATTAAAATATACACAGATAATAAAAACATTTTCACTCACAATACTCCAATATTTGGCTTTACAGATAACAAGGCAATATTATTCTTGCTTTCATTCAAAAAAGGGAAAAACAGAAGGACAGATGAGAAGATTAACAGGAAGGGAACACTGGTGCTACGGGTTTGTTTAGCTTTATGGAAATGCACTGTAAGATTTATGGCCTTCTCATACAAAAGACGATATCCATTTCATCTGCTTCGTTTTGTGAGACTGACAAGAACATTGATGTACTGTAAAGACTCCTTAAAGTGAAACCGGAGAGGAAAGTGTGACCTTATCTGTCTTGACATACTTCAGCACAAGTGATCTTTTACTGGACTTGACCTTTAAAAATCATAGACCTCATCTTAAAATCTTCATAAAAGCAGTCGCAAAGGATGAAGTAAGTTGTGGGCCTGCTATCTCCATGAAACAACTCAATTCCTTGTTCTGTAATTCAGTTCTTCCAGCCATATTACAAGCACCTAGATGTGGGTGAGCTACTTTGAATCAGTGTTCCAAGGAAACACAAGTAAACACAGAGGGATTAAGAACTCATTTTAATCCCTGATATGTATTTGTTCTGAATTAACTACTGCAAGATCTGCAAACAGAAGCCTGGCAAACTCATGTCGGACCAGAGCATTGTATCCATTAATGAAAAATCTTGAGACCTGCACAACAGCATGAATGGATAGACTCCAGAACCTTCTAATGATAGACAGCTCCTCTCCTATACCTACAGTTGCGCTCATAAGTTTACATACCCTAGCAGAATTTATGATTTCTTAACCATTTTTGAGAGAATATGAATGATAATACAACAACTTTTCTTTCACTCGTGGTTAGTGGTTGGCTGAAGCCATTTATTGTCAAACAACTGTGTTTAATCATAAGCACTACACAAACTACCAAAATGACCCTGATCAATACCCGGGTGATTTGGCCTGATAACATGCACACAACTTGACACAAAAGGGTTAGAATGCCTATTAGAGGTAACCATCTTCACATGTGATCTGTTTGCTTGTTATTAGTGGGTGTGTATAAAAGGTAAATGACTCCTGATAGACCCTTGCATCTTTCATCCAGTGCTGCACTGATGGTTTTTGGATTCTAAGTCATGGGGAAAGCAAAAAATTTTTTAAAGGATATGCGGGAAAAGGTAGTTGAAACAGGAAAGGGATATAACAAAATATCAAAAGAATTGAGAATGCCAATCAGCACTGTTCAAACTCTAATTAAGAAGTTGAAAATTAGGGGTTCTATTGAAATCACCAAATAAAACTAAAATTTCAGCCACAACTGCCAGAAAAATAGTTCAGGATGCAAGGAAAATCCCACAAATAACTTCAGATGAAATACAGGACTCAATAAGATGCACAATAAGGAGGCACTTGAAGAAAGATGGGCTGCATGGTCGAGACGAAAGCCATTACTACGCAAATGAAACAAAGTATCCCGCTTATAATATGCCAAACAGCACAGAGACAAGCCTCAAACCTTCTGCCACAAAGTCATTTGGAATGATGAGATTGAACTTTTTGGCCACAACCATAAACACTACATTTGGAGAGGAGTCAACAAGGCCTATGATGAAAGGTACACCATTTCTACTGTGAAACATGGTGGTGGATCTCTGATGTTTTGGGGATGTGTGAGCTACAAAGGCACAGGAAATTTGGTCAAAATTGATGGCAAAGTTATTGCAGTAAGTTATCAAAAATACTGGAGGGAAATTTGCACTCATCATCCCGGAACTGCACATGGGACGTACTTGAACATTCCAACATGAAAATGATCCAAAACACAAGGCCAAATCAACCTGTTATTGGCAACAGCTAAATAAAGTGAAATTTCTGGAGTGGCCTTCTCAGTCTCCTGACCTCAATATCATTGAGCCGCTCTGGGGAGACCTCAAACGTGCAGTTCATACAAGACAGCCCAAGAATTTATAGGAACTGGAGGCTTTTTGCCAGGAAGAATGGGCAGCTTTACTTTTGTCTGAGAAGATAAAGAGCCTCATCCACAACTACCACAAAAGACTTCAAGCTGTCATTGATGTTAAAGGGGGCAATACACGGTATTAAGAAGTAGTTTATGTAGTTATTATGATTTAAAAAGTGTAAACACAGTTGTTGACAATAAATGGCTTCAAACAACCACTAACCATGAGTGAAAGAAAAGTTTTTGTGTTATTATTAATATTCTCTGAAAAATGGTTAAGAAATTCTGGCAGGGTATGTATACTTATGAGCACAACTGTATCTATAAACATCTGGAGTCACAAATACACATCCCACAACTTTTACTTTTTATGGATTATTAAAGGAGAATGGAATAGAGCAATACAATAATTTGCCATATTGCCATACTAAAGGTCTACATTCCCCTCCATTCACCTCCTTTTCTGCCCTTACTTATTTGTTAAATTTTAAGCTTGCTATTGTTACATTTATTTTAAGCATGTCAGTTTCCTATTTGCCTGGACGGATTGACAGATCATAGAGCTTCATACTGCAGGCAAACTCAATTTTACATTTTCCAGGGAATCAGGAAAAAAATTGGTGTAAAGTGCAAAAATACTTGCAGGAAAATTAGGTGTCACAAAATGTAAAATTCACAGTGGATGAAAACATTTTTCTTTTTTAATAAAAAATTGGCCAAAATCATTACTTAAATGCAGGAAAACTTACTTAAAATCTGTAAAATGCTCCTACTGAAGTGCATTAGAACATGATGTTAACATAAAATTGGGGTTAACTATGTTTTCAGTTTTTTTTATTTAAATGTCCTTTAACATTTTTACAGCTGTCAGAACTGCATTTATAAAAGCAGATAAAATGTCACAATTCTTTAGAAACTCCATTCTCTTCTTTAGGGTGTTAGAGCTCAGCTTGTTTCTGCATTGAAACAAATTGTTCCAGTGTGGTACAGAATTTGGTAAATCCAACAGGTCCATTTTTTGGGTTCCTAATCTATAATAAAGGGTCATTAATTGATTAAACATGCAAGGTGGTAGTAATGCCTAGCATTACTACCTTCTAGCAAAGGGGCCTTCTTTTGGCATGTTTTCCGATATTGTCTCCTCTCTGAATTCCTCCTGGAAATATTTTTGGAGTTCCTCCAGCCTAATTGGCTCCTGATGGAACTACAATATGAATGTGAGGAGCACTCCCAGTATTGTGGTGGTCCAACACCCTATGGATGGCCACATTATTCGGCCCCTTTGTTCTAGAAATGTCAGGGCGGATTTTGAATTTCAGTCTGGATCAGTACCTTTAGTGTAGCAACTGATAAATGAGGAACACATTGTTTTAAATCCCTGCAGAAAAAAAACAAATAAATTATTTAATTCTTCAGTAAACGCCAAGGATATTAGCTCACCAAGAGTGCCACTATCAAACAAAAAAGCCATTACATATTAAATTAAGATGAATATTGATTCAAGAGTCTTAAATTTAATTCTTAATTAAATTCATTTAATTCTTAAATTTAATTTGTCTTAATTTCTACTTTGTACGTGTCACCTCAGTAGGTTGCTCTTTACGGATTTATGGTCCATTTGTGGAATACAGATGGATCTGGAGACAGTCAACATTTGTCAAGGGGTGCTAACTGTAGTGATCATGTTAGTTTGTCCAAGAAATAACAGTAACAAATGTTGCATACAACATCAGAGAAAGGGACAAATGTAAACTGTAAATAAAGGGAGATCACATTTAAGGAGATTACACACGATGCCATTTGTCGCCCCCCGTTTAGTCATGGCTTTAAAATGCCATAAAATACCCCACCATAGACAATAATGAACTTGTCTCTGTTAAAACTCATATCGTATAATCGTATACAGGCCCGGACTGGCAATCTGTGGGTTAGGGCAAATGCCAGATGGGCTGCTATAAGGTGCCATAGAAAGTAAGTATTTAGTGGGCTGGTGGGGACTGTTTGGGCCTCTATGTGGGCTGATTGGGCCTCTGTGTAACTGAAATGCCAGGGCCTATTTTAATTCTCAGTCCAGTCCTGATCGTATATATTCACCCGTGGTGTATTAACAAGATGTGAGGCCCCTAGGCTACATCCACAGGGGCCCCTTCTAGGCTACTGCTGGGTGTGTACATGTGTAGATCCAGGCACACATGCAGCAGAGCTCTTTATTGGATCTTGCCCAATCTGGGTGCATACATGTGCATTGCTTGCCTTCTTGTGCCAGCAGGTGTACCCAACCGGAACCAGCACAAATAAAAATAAAGAATATAAAAATAGAAATAATTTTTAAAAAAGGTAGATGGGTCTCTGACCACACTGAGCCCCTTGCCTGTGCGTTAATCCACTCCTGATAATCACTCAAAAATGAAGCTGGATTCTTCATTTCCAAAAAAACAGTGGAGAAAATGTATCAAAATCTGAAGCCGCGTTTTTGGCCAGTATATGAGAAAATTCTGGCAACTAACCCCCCCCCCCAGTCTTAGATATCGATGAATTCAAATGATCTGAACTCAAGTTATACGAGATTATGGGGCACTTAAAATTTTTGTGGTCAGGCTTTTTGTTGCAGAAAAGGTGAATTTGTAGAAAATTAATGGAACAATGTGGTATCTTTTTTGTGTCATGCAATAATGATCTTCCATTTTGAGTTTTTTTCTTAATCATGCTAGCATAATTTTTTCCCCCAAGTTTTAAAACAACTCAGATACAGAAATCTGCCTCCCCTAGTACTCGCTGTATTATTCTGGAAAGTTTCGGTCAGAAAGAGCAGCAAAAAAAATGTTGTTGCTGTTCAGTTGGAGTCCTTTTCTTAACCATGGGGTCTCAGATGTTGGTAGACTACAACTCTTAGGGGCCGATTTACTAAATTCACGTGAATAGTTCGAAGTTTGATCGAATTCCGATCGTAGGATTAATTCGATTGGTTGAATATGCAAATTTGGCTTATTCGATCATCAAATGATCAAATAGATTCGAATGATCGAATATTCGATCATTCGATAAGCGAAGGATTTAATTTTTTAAAGTTATTCGATTGCCTACTTCGCCAGATTGGACCTACCGAATTGTAATAGAAGCCTATGGGAGCCCTCCCATAGGCTTCTGAGGCTAAGTCCTGATCGAATAGGATTCGTACGATCGAAGTTTTCGATCGTTCAAATCGTACAAATTATTCGGATGATCGAATAATTCATTCGAATGATCGTTATTCGATCTTTGAATGATCGAAGATCGAATAAAAGGGTAGCCTAAAACTATTCGATTAGCATTCGAAAATCGAATGCTAATCGAACATCGAGGAAATTCGAATTTTTTGGGGGGAATAATAGTAAATCTGCCCCATAGCATTCTTCAAAATATAACCAAGGGAGTAAGGGCTCTTAAAAACAGGCGTTTGTCTCTGCGTTTTTCAAACACATGGTGAGCGCAAAAAAATATTGCGTTTAAAGTGGACCCGTCACCCAGACACAAAAAGTCCTTTTCAAATTAAACATGAAATCCAATTTCAATTTTTTATTAAAGTATTCATAGCTATTTTAAGCTAATTTTAAAATATCAGCTGTCAATCAAATATTGTCTGCCACTCCTCTATGCCTTAGGCATAGAGGCGGGGCAGATCATTACTTTCACTTTCCATTCAGCACTTCCTAGATGTCACTGCTCCCCACACATTCCCCCAGTTCTCTTAACCATTTAATTGTGTAGCCAGGACATGGGGATAGACATCGGGTCCCCCATTCTGATGCACAAACAAGATTATGAGATGATGCAAGGCTTGTCTTAATAACAGTGTCCACAAAATGGCTCCTGCCTGCTTGCTATAATTATGAATTCCCAGACTGAAGAAAACAAGATTAAAATAATTTATATAGTGTAATTAATGTTCATTTTGCTTGACTAATGTGATAAAATAGGATTTTGAATATTTTTTTCACACAGTTAAACTCATTGTAAACGTAACCCTCTTTTCTACTGATAGCTGACATCAAGAGCAAGAAAATGCAGAATACTGCATTTAAACAAACGCACTGAAATGCATATAGAGAAGACACTTTGCCAGTTATCCAACTAGCTTTCTCAATTCAGAATAACTTGTACATAGTATCTTTCTTCTGTATATATCCATCCATTCCAGAGTATATATAACTAGGAAAGATCCTATGCACAAGTTATTCCAAATTGACAAAGCCAGTTGGACTGGTGGAACGTCTTCAACGGAAAAAAACACAGCAAGTCCAGAAAATTTAAATTATTTCTACAGTTAATTCTGTGTATTGCAATAAGAATAATGGGGCAGGGGGATCCCCTCCCCCTACAAAAGTTTTAAAAGAGTCTGTACTTTATTAGTAGAGAAGCAATATCTATGGTCCCTATGATAATACAAAACAGTTGTATAGCATCGACTTTTTCTACCTTTTTTTTTTCTAGAACAGAGTATGGCCATGGATTTTCATATAATACTTGGAATGTGTGCATTGCTAATGCAGGTGTCCCACAAAACAACTTTTAATGGTCTTTCAACACAAGGGTTCTGTTCATGGAAACTAATACAGCTCTTGGCTAAAGGCGTTGATGGATGGCAAGGGAATATTGGAACACAGAGAATTGCAAACTGTAGCTGTAAATTTATACAGGACAAACACACATGCAGGCAAACAATGTACAACCTGTGGAAGCTATGTCAGGTTCTATCATTTGTAATCCCTGCCCTTGATGTAGTGAAATGTACATCAGTAAGACTTATGTGACCTTGTGCCCAGACAGCTGGGAGGGGGATCTGTAGCCCTGTGAATAATGGCACATTACAGCATGTGTAGAATAGATTTATTCTGGGACTATTAGATTTGTGATGCTTTTAGAGCCCTAGAGCTTGAGAGCTTCATGACTGCAAAGAATAGCTTGCCTTTACTTGTGGTGTTAATACAATCTTCCAATATCCTTACCCCTAATCCTTGAGTGCCTCACTCATCTTGTATATGAAATCTAATCCCATTATGGCAAGACAGTTCGTAACTGTAGCTGAACTAAAAGCCAAATGTTTAGTAGATCTTGTAACTGATTGTAGTCAACAACTTTTTTATAGAAAATTTAGTTTTCTGCAACATTACTTGTTTCTTTGTTTAAAGACTCTCATTTCTATACCAGTATATAAAGTACGTAAAGAAGGGTATTTGTGAGTTATCCCAGTCTTTTTAGGTGCAATGGCCTTCTAATATTGAATGATATAAAATAACACATAATTAGAGATTCACACACGCACAAACAATTAATTTATTAAGAATTAAAAGTTATAGTAGTCTAAGAGATTCATGGATCAAGAAATTCTGACAAGCAAATGACTGTGGCTAGTAAATCTATGACAGAAGGTCTAACATTTTTCTAGGAGAGGATAACTTAACACACAATATGACATGCTATTATTTATAGAGCAGTTAGAGGAAGCAAATATTACAAAACATTCCAGAGGTCTGAGAGCATGGACCTGAGACCAGCTGGAGAGAATTGGATGTGCGATTACAATAATATCTGTTCCTAGGGAAGAAAGCAAAAATTACTCTGGGAAACTATTGATCAAAGCTGTTACTCAAATTCTTTTACAGAATTCAGTTGCATTTTTGCCAATAACAAAAACTAAGCAGCCTCATAGAAATCCAAGCGCACCCAAGATAATTACATCTAATGATGCCCTATGGGACAGATTACTTAGGTGAAAACTGTCGCCTTGGAACGATTAGCCACAATTCTCACAACTTAATCAGACATTCATTTTCAGCACATACACTTATTCCTCAAGTTTCACCAGCAAAAATTTGTTTTAGTTAGCATTTCCAAGCGAACTTTCGCTAATGTTACTTTCTTCCTAGCAATTTACCAAGGGTTGAATTTCTAAGTTAAAAAACTTTGACATTTGACCATCAAATTTTTTAAAGTGTTTTTTTGGTCAAATAAAAATTGTTCTAATCAATTCGAATGATTTTGGCCAAATTCTTTTTTATTTTCAGAAAATTTCAAAAACACTTCTTAAATTGATACTGACTACTGACACGTTCCTAGAAAATAGGAACGTGTTGGTATCAGTGAAGAGAAGCTGCATGTAAAATATAAGCAGTTGAAAGAATCCCAAAGCCGCCACAGCCCAGCAAACCTTAGCAAGAGTGACCCTCCGACACAATGAAATCATCTTGCTGAGTTGTTTCAGTTACACTGGGCTGGGGGAGGAGCGATCCCTCCATAGGCTGGAGTCTGTTTCCCTTTGTAATTAGCCTATGGAAGGATAACTCCACCCATAGACCAGTGTAACTGAAACAACTCAGATGATTTAATGATGTCAGAGGGTCGCCATGAGGGTTCACTGGGCTAAGGGCGGCTTTGGGAGGTTTTCAGCTGCTTATATTTTGCATGCAGCTTCTTTTCACAAATGCCGACTAGTGATGGGCGAATTTATTCGCCAGGGGCGAATTCGTGGCGAATTCCCGCGATTCGCCGCTGGCGAATAAATTCGTGAAACAGGCAAAAAAATTCGCCCAAAAAAATTCGCGCGTCAAAAACGAGTCGCGCGTCGTTTTTGAGGCGACGCGCCGAAAACGACGCGACACGCGCCGAAAATGACGCGACGCGTCGGAAACGACGCGACGCGCGTCAAAAACGACGCGACGCGCGTCAAAAACGACGCGCGACTCGTTTAGCGAATCGGCGAAAAATTCGCGAATTTCTCTGGAAATTCGCGAATTTTTCCGCGAAGCGAAACGCGGCCGTTTCGCCCATCACTAATGCCAACACATTCCTATTTTTATAGGAACGTGTCAGTAGCACTTTAAAGGTTCCAGGAGGTCCCCCATAGGCTAAAATAGCAATTCGACAGATTTAAGGTGGCAAAGAGTTGAATTCAAATTTTTAAAAGAGACAGTACTTCAATTTTCGAATGGTTGGATTTTAAAATTTGATTAAAATTCTTTTCAATTCGAATTGAATTTTGGCCTATTAGATTACTTAGAAATTTGAATTTTCACATCCCTTAGTAAATCTGCCCCTATGTCTTTATTAGTGATGTTGTGAAATTCCTTGAAGTGGCCCCTTATTATTAGAAATGTCTAAGGAAGCAAAATAAAAGCAAAAGAGGTCCTCTATTGTCCTAGACATGAGCAAACCTTAAAACAAATGTGGAGAAGCAGACACTGGCGAAAAGGGTAACTTACTGTAGTTGAAAATTTGCACGTTAGTGAATTTGTGGATTAATAATCGTCTGCCTGAACGAAAATTCGCCTGGCGAAATGGAGCAAAACTTTGTTGTCGCTGAGCTCTTTCACTAGTCAATTGTACTCTACACCTGTCCCTGCGGATCATCTTTTTGGCAAATTGTCACTAGCGAAGACCACTTGTCCCTTTATTAAATCTGCCTCTATATGTCCTCACATTCACATACTCTACAAATCATGACCTTCCAACTTACACATCTGCACACAGGAAATCTTTTCATGATGTCTTTCGCCACCAAGGTCATATTATTATCCTATCAAAAAGACAACTTGGTTGGAAGCAAGGCATCAATAGACTTTCTGCACTGTTCTATTTTTACAGGGAAGCATTCTTTACTGAAGGACTACAGACTGATTTACGCATAAAACTTGACCTTCAAAAAGGAGGACTAGGTATCAGGGAAATACATCAATAACTATGAAAGTCTTTCAGAGCTATTGTTAAAAGTTGAAACATAATATATTTCATTAGTGTAGCCTGTTGTCTTCAGATTCTGCTACATACCGTAGGACTAAGAAATGTCACACCTTTACAAAGCTACATTTACACCCATATGGTTAAGCAATCATATATACAAAGAATATGACTTTGTTTAAGCACAGCAAGCCTATAACACTGCTAGAAAAAATAAATCAGTACACTTTAAGGGGAAATGTAAAAAAAAGTTGAAGGATAGAACAATTGTGTATAAATAAGAATATAAAATGTGGGTTATACAATCTACTATCGTTCATTAAATAGTTAGTACACATTAAGTGCTTTGACGGGTGGTTTAAGCTAACTTTAAGGATGTTATGCAATGGCCAACTTTTCAATTGGTCTTTAACTATTGGTCTTTTTGTTATGCTTTAAAATGGGGGTCATTGACCCCATCTAAAAAACAAAAGCTCTGTAAGGCAAAAAAATTATTGTTATTGCTACTTTGTATTACTCCTCTTTATATTAAGACCACCCCCTATTCATATTCCAGTCTCTCGTTCAAATCAATGTATGGTTTCTTGGGAAATTTGGACCCTAGTAACCAGATTGCTGACTGGTCCACTTAGAGGCCCAAAATGTGGTTTGAGTCCTCATCCCTTTATAGCAACTTTAATCCTTTAAAAATTTAGCCATCATTACAAGAATATTAATGATGGCCATTAAGACATCTCTACATATTTTTCCTTAACTGGTGCTCAATCTAGGCTCCCTGGCCACTGTTGTGCCCTTCTAAGGTGGCATCTTCACAATTTGGAAACCATTACTGCAGGTGCAACATCCATCATTTTTAAATTTTTATTAATTTTTTTCATTTTGGGTCCTAAATATAGTAATTGCCAAGATCCTTTCGTACTTCGGGCCTTCCCAGTACACAGGTAAAGCTAGTCTACACTTTTCGGACTTATTTAGGATCCCTGTGGTGGTTCCTTCCTGCCAGGTATATTAGTGGTCAGATAAAATAGCACTGCTTCTGAAAATGTGAATGAATTTTGAAATCTTTCAAATGATTTTCTTCCATTAGAATCTCAGCACATTTCTCTCTTCCATTCCCTGTTACATAGGTTTATTTAATTGCTTTGCTTTATTGCAGGCGCTCTGTTGAAAAGAAATAACAACTTACATCTTCAGATCCTTTGCATTAATGCACAATGTATTCCTATTAATTCCAAATTCCACCTTTGCAGTTCGGGGATGTAACTAAATAATTGGGTACTATTTGCTATTATACCACATTGAATAAAGTAGCAGAATATGGGTTATTCTGGGTAACAAGACACAATGGCTAAATATAACAATACCTTGATAATTAGCATCCCTTTTCCCTCGGTAACAGAAAATGTATTGTTCAGATGTTGCCTTTCCTCTCTTGAACTCACAGTTTAAGAAATTATGACACCACAAATGGATTTTAATAATACAAGTAAGAAGAAAACAATTTTGCACTTCATGCTATTTTTTTATTAAAAAAAAACTTCCTCTTGCTTAAAACATTGATCCAGCTGTCTGAGAACAAGCAGAACACCGTGAGGAGCATCTCTAGGCAGCTCTAAATTGACACGAGCCATTTTAGGATGATGACAGTCTTGTGCCTATGTGCCAGATTATGTGGCAAAAGAAACTACTGCTAAAACCAGTAGATAAAACCCTCTAGAGGGCAGATATCTCTGTGATCGTAAACCACACATCTGAGTTAAAATACAATACAAATGTATTTATCTGCTTTGAAGAAGGAACTGCAATGTTCTGAAAGCTTGCTGTGATTATCATCTTAGTCAGCCAATAAAGGTATCACCTTCACACCACTTTTGTTATGCTTCATATCAAAAGTTCTACCCTATAACTTTTTCAACAGGCTAACAGGGTATAAAAAACATTATCAGTTTATTAAATACATTTATTAACCATGAACGATTATAAACCATTATTTTCTTTCTTTCACCGACTGTCGGAGAGGGGCACTGTTAACATGACTACTGGAGAACTGAACTATTAACATGACTGTCGCAGAGCTGCGCTATAAACAGGACTGTCGGAGAGCTGCGCTATCAACATGACTGTTTGAAAGCTGCAGTATTAACACAATTTGTTTTACATTGTAAAGAGCCTAGAAGGAATATTTACTATAGCATCTATGGCAGTGTTTTATTTCTCAACTCAGTGTATCTTTCATGAAGCGGAGAACATGCCAGCAGCTTTGCCTTCAGCTCTCTCAATCCAGGTAAGGGGTTAAAGGTGGCAAATACTTTTTGAAAGCTCCAATTTTTTCTTCCCCCCCCCCAAATACTATCTACACCAAACTGAATTAAAGTGAAACCAATTGCTCCTGTTTCCCTTTTATATTACATGTTTATTTTCGTTCTAGCAGCAGACTATTGTCTATTGCAAAGTTACCATGAAAGAGGGACATTATTCTCCAATGGAAGAAAAAAAAAAAACAATATTGCTAAATAAATGCTTTTTTAGGATGAAAAAGGATTATGGATTACATTTGGTATCCATGCTAAAAATATCTACATTCTCACTATTATTTTAGATCAGAGTAACATGGCAGTAGGTCAAAGGATTAACAGGAGGCAAGTCATTCCCAATGGGTAAAGATACATTAAGCACTGCATGTTGGCTACACCACTGCTGTTATACACATGACTTTAATTCCTGTCCTACTTTGTACAGCAATTAATATCATCAAGGGTTGTGTGCATATATGGTAGTCAGGACTGGACTGAGAATTAAAATAGGCCCTGGCATTTCAGGTACACAAGAGGCCCATCAGCCCACATAGAGGCGCAAACAGCCCCCACCAGCCCACTAAACACTGACTTTCTATGGGACCTTATAGCAGCCCCTCTGGCATTTGCCCTAACCCACAAATGGCCAGTCTGGGCCTGATGGTAGTCAATGGTTATTCCTCTACAGCAGACAAACCTGTGAACTTTGAAATACATGGACATGGAAGTCCAATGCACTGTTACCATTGTGTGTTGGTTTGTGGAAGGGGAAGAAGGTAAGATGTTATCATGGCTCCTTTATGGTAAAGAGTATGAGTCAAAAAAATGACACTCAAAGAACCACTGTTTGCCAATTTGGAGTCTCCATTTGAAGTCAGTGATCATTATATGTAAATACCTAAAGATGTGAGGTAAAAAAAGAAAAAAACATAGAATATTCAATGTATACAAGGGCATATTTATAAAGGCTGAAATAATGTTTTCACTAAACATCATAAATAATTTACATTATACACATGGGATGTGGCCCTAGTCTGCTTTATGTTGTGCACTGATCTCTCTGTATTTTAAAGAGTCCCAGAGAAAAAAATCCCAGAAGAATAAGGAAACTGGCCACAAAAATGCTGAAAACATGCAGATATAAATTTCCTGTTTACTGAACACATAATAGAACATTTCCTATAATCAGGGGAGTAGTAGTAAACCATTGTACAAACCATGTTCTGTTTATACAGTATATAAGACAGGCTAATAGGATGGTGCACACATGGAGCACACATGCAGTACAAGTATGGAATCCATTATCTGGAAAGCTCTAAATTGTAGAAAGACTTCATTTTAATAAAATAATTCAGATTTTAAAAAGCTATTTGCTTGTTCTCTTTAATAATAAAACAGTACATCGTACTTGATACCAGCTATGATATAATTAATCATCATAGAAGCAAACAATCATATTGGGTTTAAATTGTGTTTACATTATATTACTAGACATAAAATATCGAGGTACAAATTATGGAATGATCCTGATACGGAAAACCCCAGATCCTGAGCATTCCCATTCGCATGTGTATCGAAAAACATGTCCACCCTTTGAACTGCTATATTGCCTAAAACTTTTCTGCTTATTATTCTAAACTTTGCCTTGCAAAGCACCCTACCCAGCAAAAAGTTGAAGCTCTTCATATTTGTGTGTATTATTCTAAATTTGGCCTCCATCAGAAGCCTAGTTGGATCTCTGGGCTCTATAATAGGAGGAAATTTGTGTCCCTTGTGACACCATACCTCCCAAAATTTGGAAACAGAAAGAGGGACAAAAAGATTTGCCGTGTGGAGTGCTGCAAAAAAAAGTTTGACTATACCCCATAATTACCATGTTCATTTTACAGGTTATGCAAGTTTGAACACATTTCTGTGGTTTTTATGTGTCATTACAGTTTTGCTAATGAAGGTGAATTATCCCCAAGAGAGTTGCTTACCTTAAATAGTTACAATAGCTTCTTAGCTTATCTTAAATTGTTGCAAATGTATCACAGCGCTGCAAAATATGTTGGGGCTATACACATGTTAATAATAAAATCTACCATGTATTCTGGCCTTTCTGCCAAAAGTCAATTGAGTTAGAAAATTTTTAACTTTTGTTGGCTGTTCAGTGCAGGAGATCAAAGAGAAAGTCGGGACATTTCATTAACGATCCAGGACTGTGGGTTGAGCTGTCAGAATCAATACTGTCCCGTGAAACAAAAAGGGGACAGTTGGGAGGTATGGTGACACAACAGTTACAATGGAGGGACCCATTATAACTGAACTAACTATACCACGTTGATGGCAGCGTAAAAGTTTGAGACAGACAGGAGCATTCTGAAATTTGTTTTAAAATATTTCCTGTGTGAATGGGTGTGCTCCAGTCACCATATTATTTTAGGAAAGCTATTCACTGTTGAGTACAAGGGTATGTAGTTTTATCTCATTTGAAATGGTAACTTTATCCAGTAGTACAGGACCTGGAGAAAGTCCTCTTACTGCAGTACATCTCTCAGACTAGGGAAAGGCAACATTTGTTTCTCCAATGTCTGCACAATTACATCTCCTTCTTTTTATCTGCTGTACTCTTAGAGGAAAGTGAAAAACAGCTGTTTTCCTCACCACGGAATTTTCCCTGCCCCTGTGCCCAGGCCTCACAGACCAAAGCAGATAATCCCAAGCATTCGTTGCTATTAACAAGAAGCCAGAAGGGCCACGGGAGCAACAGTTTTCATTTGCTGTATACTGATTTACCATAAAACTAGTGTCATATGTATTCATCATCATCAATCTCATTGTCCCTTGTATCATGCACAATTCTGCAAAAAAAACTGGAAGGTATATATTGGTTCTTTAATGACCTATTCATACTGTTTTCCTGTTTCAAATGGTGTTTGGATGTACACAGACTCTTTAGGGAATTTCATATATATTTTTTATATTAGAAAGTGAATTAAAAAGTAGCTTAGCAGAGAGGCTAATCTCACAAGATGAATGGTGAGAGCAAACAGTATTCTCAGACAGGAGCCTTATTACAAAACATATCACATCAGCGGGTGTTGGCATCCACATCTCAAAGACAAACGTGACAAATTGCTTGGCGGTAGGGTACACAACATCCCCTAGAGAAGGGTGCCTTTTTCAGTTGATACTGAGTGACACAAAGTACAGTGTTTTTGAGATTTTTTCTGGAATGTGACATTAGAGCTTCATCAGGTGTCTATTACTTTTTTGGTGGAAGTTTTTCCAAGGGGACTCAACCTTGCTACCTGTGTGGCAGTGCAGAGGTACCAAAGCATTCCTTTGCAAATAGATTTTCTAATGGCAGTGTGTAGGTTACTTAAAGGGAAACTGTCATGGGAAAACATGTTTTGTTTTGTTTTTTAAAAAAGGCATCAGTTAATAGTGCTGCTCCAGTAGACTTCTGCACTGAAATCCATTTCTCAAAAGAGCAAACAGATTTTTTTATATTCAGATTTGAAATCTGACATGGGGCTAGACATTTTGTCAATTTCCCAGCAGGCCCTGGCATGTGACTTGTGCCAGCACTTTAGGAGGGAACTGCTTTCTGGCAGGCTGTTGTTTTTCCTTCTCAATGTAACTGAATAGTACGCAATGGGACATGGGTTTTACTATTGAGTGTTGTTCTTAGATCTACCAGGCAGCTGTTATCTTGTGTTAGGGAGCTGTTATCTGGTTACCTTCTCATTGTTCTGTTGTTAGGCTGCTGGGTGGGGGAAAGGGAGGGGGTGATATCACTCCAACTTGCAGTACAGCAGTAAAGAGTGACTGAAGTTTATCAGAGCACAAGTCACATGACTAGCCCCCATGTCAGATTTCAAAATGAAATATTAAAAAATCTGTTTGCTCTTTTGAGAAATGGATTTCAATGCAGAATTATTCTGGAACAGCACTATTAACTGATGCAGCCACACCCAATAGCTGTCCTTGAAATGTTGGAAAGCCCATCTCCAGACCGGTTATTCTAATCAGATGATCATACATTTCTGTATTCCATTAGTGGCACCAGCAGTGGCAACCCTAGTCAATTTACAGCTCAGAACACTAATTTTAATAATTACATGTTACGATGTATTTCTCTTAAACAGATAGTAATGTTTGAGGCAAACTGGACTTCACTTCTCTGCATACCTGCTTCCTTTATACACTGCATACATATTATTCAGTCTTTATTGTTTTACAACTTTACTACACAATCTTACTTATGGTAGGGGTACCTACATATCAGCTGCTCCCCTATGCAAATCCTTTCCCTGGCTCCCAATTTCATCTTCAAATAACAAGAAATATTAATACTCACAATGAAGGCCCTAAACAATGATGTCCATCCCTATATCTCAGCACAACTGCCTCTCCTCTCATCACTTCTCTCAAGCTGTCTGTCTATCTCTGGAACTTCCTGCCAGACTCTGTCACACTCTCCTAATTTAAACCCTGAAAAATCCAGGTTTAGAGAAGAATATTCAATGCACCCCTGATTCACATTAAAGAACAAAAATGCACTGGAGTCAATAGGAAGGCAAGATTACATTGCAAAAAAAAAGGCAAAATAACTTTGCAATAGCATAGACATTGGCCTACATTGTTAGAGAGCTCATTTCTACTATGCCACAACTATGCTGTATAGTACAACGTCATACCAGCCAGTTACTATTTTTTTTAAAATCCAAACAAATTGAATGTCTAAATTGTACTGTGGCGATAGTAAAAAATTATGTAATAATACCTGATACCTGGGAGGTGCTGGGGACACCTCTTCACGTGCCTAAGCACAACTTCCAGGTTTGATGCATGCATTCATGTCTAATTTTTTTGGCGTGCCACATGAGGCAATCTCTCTTGCAGCGAAATTCAAATATTTAAAGGGGCCACAGTTAATTGTTCACTGCCCAACGTTTGTCTATTTGTCTGTTCCTGGGTGTGCTTCTAGTCTTTTTCTCTCTTCCTTGACTACTCCTATATTGCCCTTTTGGATTTTGACTTGGTACTGCATTTACTGATTGGTTTGACCCCGACCTGTGACCCTTGACTACGTTTTTGACACCTACTTCTGTACTGCACTGCCTGTTTGGTACTGACTTCACCCTGATCCCGAATACTCTCCTTGTTCCCCATCCTTTCTGTACACATTACTGTTCCCTTGCCTGAGTTCTACATACAGTATATACACAATGCCCCTTAATGGGGAAATATTTAAAAAAATAAAAATGTAATATCAGCTTCATCTCAGAGATATGAAGCTCTGGAATATGAAACTCTCTAAATATAATAAATTTAAAATCAGAGTCAGATTTTGATTGACAGTTAGGTCAAATATATCTTTTATGCAAGCGGGTCAGTTTGCCTAGAAAAAGAGCTAACTCATACAACATATTCCACTATTCCCCAACACAAACAAAAACTAACAAAATAACAAATTTCAGCACAAAGTCTGCTTGTAGAGAGACACGTTTCTGTCACAGTAAGTTATTTTGAAAGTACGACAAAGCAAACATCCCAAAATGATGTATTAGACCAAGTTTCAAATCTTTAGTATTGCAAAAACACTGCATAATTTTAAACTAATTATAATTAGAGACTTTCATAATTTAGTGAGATGACGCTTATATTAAACTGACATTTTAATCAGAGTTCCCCTTTAACCCTTAATGGCACATAAATGAAAAATAGGTTTATAAGCTGTTATTGCAGAACCAATATTTCTTCATCAATAGCCATCCTTTTCTCAAACTGCTATAACAGTACAGTGTCAAAGTCTAAAGATACAACTTTGAAAGTGCCAGCCCCTCATCACTTAAATCAGCTGAAGGAGCTCCATAATTTATATTTTCTTATATAATTATCACAGACAATTTATTCTTATATCTATACAAAATCTTTGTAAAATGAATGCTGATAATCTGCCTCCAGATATCATGCACAGATATAGAAATAAAAATACATGCAGATGCTCCACCTGGAAAAGTGAGTACACATTCATTTAACATGGAAATCTCCATGAAAACCCCAATTACTAGCCCACTGCTTCATTGCTGTCATACATCTCCCTGTACAAACAGTACTACTAACATCTGAAACAGTAAAATGGTAAAAACTACCTTGTAAACAAAACAACAGGTAGGTGGTTTGAGATCCTCACTTGCTTCTCATGTTCGGAATGTTTTGGCAAAACATTGTTCTTTGTTAACAACTTGGAGGCAACTGATTTCATAAACGGAAAATTCTCCCTCCCCTTCTTCTCTTTAAACTGGTCTCTGATTCTATTGGACTATAATGATGTGGAATGTGCTATTTTTGTGGATGCTATTTGTACAGCCTATAATTTAAGAGATGGTCTTCAGAACGGAATCCAGTATTTAAGTGACCACTTACCAGCCACTTATAAAACGGCATTACTAGCCATCTTAGGTAAGATAATGCAACACTCCATCTTGAGGAAATAGTATGGACAATAAAATACAGAAAGTACAGTATACAGTAAGTAGCCATTAGAAGCCAATTTATACCGTAGGAGTGCTATGTTTCGGAGGCAGAATGCTGTGAAGTATGGGAACAAGAAAATAATGCATGGCATTTTTTATCATTTATGAACAAAAACATATTAGACAGAATGTGAAATGCAACAGAATGAGGCAATTATAGAACCATCCAGATCTCAGGCAATAGTACATGGCAAATCTATCTCCCATGCCGGGTGACCCTACAAATGAAGTAGATATGTATGTGTAGAATAAGAATGCAGGTTGTGTAATATGCAAGAATGCACACCGTGCAAGAATATATGCAGATCCTATTGCAGGATTTACTGTAGAACCCACACTTCAATGGCCAGATGTCTTTCCAGGCCTGGTATTAATGAAAAATGGAAACATTTTAATAAAATAGGGGAATGTAATATACATAATATACGTCGGCAATGCGAAAAAATAAACCTTTGCGTGAACAAATTTTGCTTTGCCCGAATGCAATATACCTTTTGCGAACCCAGAAACTGTTTGGCGACCACTTTGCTTTGCGGTAATGCACTGTCAATGTAATAAAACTTCTTACTAAAAAAGTTGAAATGTTTCCTCCAAAAGAGGAAATAACGATTCGCAATGCAATAACTGTTTAAGGAACAATATTACATTGTGAGATGTGGATTTTAACTCTTATTGGTGCGCAACGTTTTTCTTTTTGCGACTTTAATTACATTACCCCCAAAGTGCCTTAAGGCAAAGTTTCAGGCTACTCTGACCCTTTATCAAGCCTTTAATAAAGAATATCATCAAGTGTTTAAATAACCACAAGACAAGGAGGAGCCACAATCGTCACCTCCATATTACCCATAATGCATAGTTAAACATTTTAGTGCATTAAGCACTCCACAGTTAAACAAATATGTGTCTGATACTTATAATGCGTTTCATATAAAATACAATGTGACTTCTGTTATATAATATTCCATAAAAAATACAGTGACTTCTGTTTACACAATGTTCCATAAAAGATGTGATATAAAATTGTGAAAACATTCAAACAATGTCCTTTAAAACCTGTAAACAACACTGTAACAATAAATATTAGACAGTATGCCTTACTTCATTTTGTCTCTATATTAATCTCTATCTCTAGTCAACCCAGTGATTTACCTGAACACTCGAATGTATGCAAGATGGCCTAATACATTTCCCACTTACACGGCTCAAAGAGAAGACTTCACAAAAATAAACTGGAATATAGAATTGTGCTGTAAAGATCTAACGCTACAGACTTATATCGAGGTCAAAAACAATAACTACAACGAACCCTACAAATCAATAAACGAACATTGCACAAGAGGCAGCAGAATGTATTGGCACTTTAGGAAAGCCAAAGATCACAGACTTTTTGACTGATTTGCTTATTTAACCTAACATCAACACGTGGCAGCAACATTCTCATTTTAGTAGTTTTAGAGGCTTTTGAACTCACATTTTCTAACACACAAATGTCATGGAATTTATGAAAAGATGCGAATATGAAACGTACGGACAAATAGAATAGGCTGAATGATGCTCGAATAGATATGAATACCTCGAAAAACTTTAACAATGTGTGTTTTTCATACAATTCCTACAGAAAAAAAAATTCTGAAAACCTCCAAAAGCCAGAATTGATTAAAAGTTTTCCAGTAAGATCAGCACATCTCCCATAGACTTCTAAAGCACCTTGTCAAATTTTACTTGGCAATGTTTTGCATTAGTGTTTTTTCTTGGTTTTTACACAAAATAAATCTCTGATTTTAGAGCTTTTAAGAAATATAGGAAAACCACACATTTTTTGAGATTTGTGGGAAAAAAATCACAATTCGATCGTTAGTAAAGTTGCTCCTTAAAGGGGAACTATCACGAAAATAAAAATTTTATGTAAGCTTCATCATACTGACATAAGAAACTTTCTAAATATATTCAATGAAAATTCTGGATGATTTCTGAAATAATCAAGTTTATCTTCACTATCCCTCTCTCAGGATCTGTTTTCTCTTCATTCTGTCTTTATGCAGCAGTTGGGTGTCAGTTATTCATTGACAGTTAGATCCAATGTAATGTATCTTATAGGGGGCTCCTTTTGTCTAGAAGATGTATTAGAGCTCACTCTATTAAAATTACCAGACTTCATGTCTCTCTACATGCAAGATTTGTGCAAAAGGCAGTTATTTTGTTAGATTTTTTTTGTACTGGATTCAACAGAAGTCTGAAAGAAGCACTACAGACAGCAAATCTTACTGGGAAATCTTGGAAAGTATTTACAATAGAGTTCCTACATAACTACAGAGCAACAAGCCATGCAACAACCCAATCATCTCCAGCTGAATTATTACATGGCAGACAGATGCGCACTAAGTTACATGTTGCAGATGTCAAACTTCCACCAAAGACTATTCCTACAAACTCACCTACTACTGACATTGTGAAACGTCACCAAGCCAAATGCAAGGGTTAAATCTTGCTCTAGGAGCAGTCTCTCTCTAATGCGCAGTGAGTTTGTTTTTTCCACTATTTGGTCTCTTAGCATTTCACAGGTAACAACCAGCTCTCTCAAAGCTGCTACAAAATGTCCCGTGGATTCACCATTACGCTGTCCACGTTGGCGGAATCTATATCTTTCAGCAACCACATTTACTTTTGGCACAAAAAAATTCTTTATAGCAGTAAGAGTAGTTTCATAAGTATCATCAGGTAATGGTAATGTATAGAATATACGCTGTCCCTCTGCTCCCAGGCAGTGAATAAGTAAAGCATGCTTTCTAGCTGCAGAAATCTCCCCTTGGTCAGCAGCAATAATGTATTTATCAAACATACGGATCCAAGCAGTGAAAGGTATGGCAGGCTCACCAGGGTTTGGTGGAATAGGTGCAGGCTGCTGCAGAGGTAGAAAAGACATCCTTGTCGCCATTTGTTGTGTTTGGTAGCCGAGGATGAGGAAGTATAACAGTGCTTTATTAGCAGGTCATGCAGCCATTACATAACAGCAGTAAGTCTTACTTTCACTTCCAAGCTGTACAGAAAGTCCTGTGTATGCACAGTGACACCTGCAGGCCATTTGTATAAACACCACAGAGTGAGCTCTAATTCATCTCCTAGAAAAGGAAGATTCCGCCTATAAGATATATTGGATCATTCGTCTTATACCCAACTCCTGAATGAAGATAGAATGAAGAGAAACAGATGCTGAGAGAAGAATAGTGGACATAAACTTATTTCAGACACGTTACAGAATATTTAATTGATTATATTTAGAAAGTTTCTTATTTCAGTATGATGACAATTATACAAAATTTTCATTTTCACGATAGTTCCCCTTTAAGTTGAAGGGTATTTTGGACCATTCCCAGCTATTTCAAATCTAAACTGACATGTGCTGTATGGCTATGAGCCATAATACGACAGACACAGTTCAGCAGAGATATATGGAGACTGGCAAAATTGAGTATTCTCTATTTCAAATCTTTTGGGGGCCTAATTATTATTATTATTATTATTATTAATAATAATAATACATGATGTCATATACAGTGGTCCGTACATTTCCTGGGCAGGCTAGGGGCCTTAAAAAACAATTGCAGCAGGCCTACATCCCCATGGAGCCCACCAGAAACATCTTGATGGCCAGGCCAGAGTGAGTTTGTGTGCATCTCTAATGATTTCCTAAGGGTCCATTTCATTTAAGGAACTGACACAGACACTGTTACACTGAAACAAAGAAGTAAAGTTTAAAAAAAAAGTACACAAAATTATGTCTAATATCAAGGTTCCAGATTCATTATTTAGCCTTGCAAAATTATAATCTGCCAATCACTCTCCAACACTGGCCGAAACTGTCCTTGGGAAAGGGCACCCTGATACAAAGTCTTAACAAGTAATTGGTTGTTTTGTCATCAGTCACAACAAAAAAGCTGTATGACAGTGATGTGCTTTTTAAATGAACTCATTTAACTGAAGCAAAAATAATGAGCTAGTACATTAATCTCCAGTTACAGTAGATATGTGCCTTTTTGCTATGGATTGGTTTGTTTTGGGAAAAATTACTTTCTCATTGATTTAAATGGCATGAGAAATTAGCTGAAACTACTGTGAGTGGATCTTTGAGTGGATGATAAGCAGCAATCACACCAGTTTTCCTGACTGCCAGTTGGAGTTTGGCATTTGTAATTCAACAACACCTGAAATGAAACAGCCAGGCAGTGTTGATATAAAGAGTGTTACCATGTTGCTCTGCTATAGTAATGTTTCATCAGAAAACCTAACATTAAAGGCCCACTCTAATAACAATGAGATGTAGACCATGTTAAATTTAATAAGGGGCATATTTACTAAGGGTCTAATTGTCGAGGTCTATTAGCCCTCGAATTCGACTGGTGAATATTTGGCGAATATGTGGCGAATAAATATTTGCCAAAATCAAATGGAATATTCGCCAGTTTTGCGCACATATTCGACTATTCGCCAGAATTGTACGATCGAATAGTCACAGGAAAAAACACTTGAATATTTGCCAAATCATACAAATCGAACGTTCAAAGCGTTCAATCATACGATTGAAATTCATCAAAAGACAGGAAAAAAAAAGCCTATGGGGGCTTCCCATAGGCTTTTATTGCAATTCGGTAGGTTCAATCTGGTGAAGTAGACAGCCGAATAAAAATTTATAGGGCAGGTTCTTCAACTGGCGAATAGTCGAGCGCTTGAATATATATTTATTCGATCTATTCGATGCGCCCGAATATTCTATATTCGATGGTCAAAAATACTTAATTTGCATATTCGAATAGTCGCACGATCGAATTGAGACTTTTAGCACGAATATTCAAATCCTTCACATGAATTTAGTAAATCTGCTAAGTGTCGACTTGTCAGTGGTGTAACTGCAGAGAAAATAGACCAAATGGCTGCAGAGGGGCAAATGATACAGGAGGCCTGGCAGGGGCCTATGGAGTCAGGGGTGACCTGTGATTCTGTGCATGAGAAGAACAGTGGGGGTTTGCAAGAACCCTATGATTTTGGTCAAGTTGGGGGGTGGGCTTGCCCCCCAAAGTTATGCCCATAGGAATCATATTGACTTATGGTAGAAATCATAAAGGGCACTAGTTACATGCCAAGCTGGGCAGCTTAGTCATTTGTGTGTCCAGTGTCAGACTGAGACACCAGGGGCCAACCCAAAATCCTTAAAGCTGGCGTTGGGCGACATGACATTGCCAGATGAGCAAATGTTTGCCCGATATGTCAGACTAGTCCCTGGATCAACTTGTACTATGAGCTATCTTCCATAACCCTGTATTCCCTCACTGCTAAAAAGCCATCCAACCCCTTCTTAAAGCTATCTAATGCAGTGATTTTCAACCTTGTGCCTCCAACTACAAGTCCCACAATGCATTTGCCTGACTGTGGCTGTCAGACTCCTTCATTGCATTGTGGGACTTGTAGTTTCTTAACAGCTGGAGGCACAAGGTTGAAAATCACTGATCTAATGTATCAGCCTGTACCACTGATTCAGGGAGCGAATTCCACATCTTCACAGCTCTCACTGTAAAAAAAAAAACCCATGGGGTTAGCGCTGGGCACTTAAATTCCCCTTTAAGTGCCTCTTCTTGGCCAGTTTTTCCTCATAGCTAAGATTTTCTATGCCTTTTACCAGCTTATTTGCCCTTTTCTGTACCCTCTCTCATTCAATAATGTCCTGTTTGAGTGATGGAGACCAAAACTGTATGGAATATTCTAGATGGTACCTTACCAGTGCTCTATAAAGTGGAAGAATAACCCCCTCCTTCCATAACTCTATAACCCTTTAATACAGCTCAAGACTTTATTTGACCTTGATACTGCTGACTGCTACTCTATTATTCCACCTGTGTAGCCTCTTTGGGCCCAAGCCCATTGGGAGTTTTCCTGGTATCCGGGTAGGCAAGACTGAAACTTTGTGTGTCTCTCAATTAAAAATACTAAGGGGCAGATTTACTATTATTACCTAAAAAATCCTCGAATAAATGTGAAATTCGATAAGCATTCAACTATCGAATGCTTATCGAAGAGTTTTAGGCAATTTTTTCCTCGATATTTGATTCCTCGCTGAAATCGTACGATCGAATACCGATCGTTCGATTTCACGAAAAAATCATACTATTTCCTCCGATTGCTTGAAAAATTTGTACGACTCGAACGATCGAGGCGTTCGATCGTACGAATGCTATTCGAGCAGGTGTTTGAAAAAAAAGCCTATGGGGGGATTCCCATAGGATTCTATTGCAATTCGGTAGGTTCAATCTGGCGAAGTAGGCAGTTGAAAAAAATTTTTAAGTTAAAGGACATGTCAACCTTTTTTTATGTTTTAGTATGTCTTGGTAGAACGACTTAACCCAACCCAAACTGCATCAATTGCGCTCCTGAAATCGCCTCCTGCACCCCGCACTGCTACCTCGCTCCTGGCAATATGCATAGTTCACCAGGCAGCCATTTTTTCTGCATTACATTCTTCCAGCTGTAAATGGGCATGAGCTGATAGTGCCTCCAGCTTGACCTCTCCATACAGTTTATTCACTAAAAATACTTTATTTAAACTTATTTGAACTTGTTTTCACTTGCTGAGCTTACTTAGAAAAAAAAATCCTGGTTGGGGAAGGTGGTGAAATGGTTAAACTCTCCTGCTCTGTTCGCTTGCTGCAGTTATAAGAAGGAATGTGTGTAAGGAGCAAGGGTGCAGAGAGTTAGTATAAATTAACTACAGCAATCCCCAATGCCATCTGTTGATTGGTGAATCTACTTGAGAGGAGTGTTTAGAGGGTTCAGTGATGGTGCGGATGCAAGTTCTATCGGAACGCCGATTCCTCTTTACTGCGCATGTTCAGGATGTTCTGCTTGTAAGTGCGCATATTCAGATCGCCAAGCGCCAAGGACAATTCTGAAGGGAGGGGGGAGAGGGGTTGAACGAGCAGGATAGCAGGAGGAAGAACAAACGAAAGAAACAGCTGAGCTCTTTGCTTTTCAAGGACCGGAATAGAAGGTATGTAAAGAATGTAGTGAGGCATTTTAATGATTAGATTTTTGTTGTGGGGGTTGACATGTCCTTTAAAGTCCTTCAATCATCAAATGGTCGAATTATCGAATATCGAATATATTTGATCTATTTGATAATTAGAATTTGCGGTATTCGATGATTGAAGTAGTCAAATTTGCATATTTAACTATCAAATTTTGCCGTTCCTAAGCAAATAACAGTTTTATAAGAGAATAAGATTTGGAATTAAGGTGTTACTTTGGAGTGTGTGCCATTCTTCTATATAATATTTTGGAAAAAAACCTTGAAATCTAGAAATGGAAACGTCCAAGAGTTTCATATCTACAATCATAATTTTACTGAAACAAAGTCATAAATATGCTTTTTTAACATGCACTAAAATGCAGCCTGAAAATCTACCATATTCCTGTTGTGTAATTCAACATTTCCCGCCAATGCAGTGTATTCTGCCACTGAATCATCTACTATTTGTATCCTATCACAAGAGGTAGGGAACTGTTTGCAAAGGGCAGAAGTACAATAGCTCAAGCAATTACTTGTACTGACATGTAAGTGGCATGTCATACACGCCAGCCCCGGAAACCTGACTGGCGGAATACAATAAATATCCATGAATAGGATATCTGTTTTCTTATATCATTTACACTAAACATTTCCTGCTGTTCGATGGTCATTTCTCATGTGAGGTTTCTTAAAAGAATGATGAATCCTGTAAATTATTTATAAAATCCACTCCTTTTGAGTCAAAGTCAACAGTAAATTATATATGAACCTATGATATTATAACTTTACATTTTTTGTGTTCTCTATTCCTTTCATGAGCTGAAGTTACTTTTTTATGTGCGTGCAAAGCTGAAAGAGAACACTGGCTGGGTACATGGAGATGGTGCACCGACTGCAAACTGGACATCTAGCTACCTACCAGTCACCAGAGGGTACTGGGAATTGGAGTGGAACCATATCTACAAAACCACAAGTTTCACAGCTATGGTTTTAGTACACACTTCTTGGTGATCCACAAAGTCGCAAATTTGCTTTATTTGCTATTGTCTATAAAAACAGAAAAGGAATTTTTCTTATGACAAACTGCTCATAAAACTCCAGGCCTGACAGTTATTTGTATATAAATTTGCTATATAAAATAACAGACTGTACAGTAAAATCTTCCTGTACTTGTTCCACCAAGGTCAGTGTTCCTGAAGAATGCTAGAAAGGCTACTTGATGTTCCAAGCAATGAAACCGTGCTGCTTACCTTTATAGATATTTTAGAAGCACAGCACTCTCTTATATTTATAGAATAACATATGCACTAGTTCCAGATATGGATGTTTAATTGGTAATCCACACTGGAAGGCATATAAAAATATATGTGACTGTTTATGCACTGGGAATTTTGGCACACGTTCAGGCACACACATTGTTGTGTTCATATTACAATGTTCTGAGATACAGTAGGGCGAGAAGTTTCACTAAAAAAACCACACCAGAGACTAATCCAGTACTATACATGCAGATAACATGCAACTCCAATATCAACCTGGCAGCATAACACACTAAAAAATTACTATTTATCATCTATGCTCCAGGGGTATTTGTCATAACATTTGGGGCCTAGTAGACAGACAAACAAATCTGAATTAGATATTCTTTTACAGACCAATAGCCTCCCATGATTTTGCCTTAATGATGGAAATACACTACTGAGGAATGTGGGCATTACACAGACACCGGCAGATACAACAGCTGCTCAGGTGCCCAGAATTAGAAAATATAAAAGTGTGTGTGTGTGTGTATAATTCTTTGTGATACCTCAGTGGGTAGGGGGCTACAGTAAGTACACATTGTGTTGATCTGAATCTGTCCAGTAGCCAGACTGGTTAATGAGACTGCATTGTGTACCATGTAATGGATATGGAATAGGGATAGCCATCTAACCCCTTCTTAAATAGAACCAAATCCATACTTTAAAAAACCCTCCCCCCTCCCATCCGGTAGACCCCTCTTCCCGCTCCCCCCCAGCCTACTTGCTACCCCAGGTAAATGCCCCTTACTTTTTACTCACCCCTCGCAGCAGATTCAGGCATTGGAATGCACAGCACTTCTTCAGTAATCATCGTGTCTTCTTTCGGCTCTTTGGCGATTCCCGTGAGTTTCGGCGCAAACATAGGAACCGGGTATTTGCTCCAACTGCGCTTTGGCCGAAATGCTGTCATTACACAAAGCTTACCGAAAAAGAGGGCTGCCGTGAACTCCAACGCCGGAATCTGCCGCGAGGGGTAAGTAAAAAGTTAGGGGCATTTGCCCGGGGTAGCAAGTAGGCTGGGGGGGGGAGCGGGGAGGGGGATCTACAGGGGGGGGGTTTAAAGTATGAGTTTAGTTCTCCTTTAAAGCTATCTAATGTATCAACCTGTACCACTGATTCAGGGAGAGAATTCCACATCTTCGCAGCTCTCAATGTTTTTTACATTGAGAGCTGTGAAGATGTGGAATTCTCTCCCTGAATCCGGGTTTTTTTTTTACCCTTCCAAAAATGTAGGTGGTTACCTCCTTTCTTCTAATCAATTATATAATGTTTAACAATAACCTACTGTACAATCATGTTGGGAAATGTAACAAAACTTCAATAGTAAATAAAGGGGGGTGGGGGGATGACTGATGAGCATGATCCCAGAGTTTTCATTTCAAGGCAGATGTTATGATTGATACAATGCTATTGTTACTAATGTTACACAGATGAGGAATGTATTGAGTAATGAAATAACTTGTAACAGTTCTGCACCTGGATTACTGAGCTGCCAGACTGAAACACCAGGGAGAGGATCATTAAAGTTTAAATGTTTGTTTTGTTTTTTAAAGCAAAAATATTTGGGTAAAAAGGATGTATTTCTAGTGTACTTTCTGAAAGTAACTAAACTGTAACAGTGTTTGGAAGAGGAAACTAAAGGCTCCATATTAGTGATGTGTCGGGTCACAATTTTCCCGACCCATAAATGCCCTCCCATACCCGCCCTCCTCCACCCGTGCCTGCCTGAGCCCAACTTCCGGTTCCTTTTATATACCCGCGCCGCCCAGCCAATGATGTCACAAAAGGGGCAGGGTGAGCAGGCACAGCGTCTATAAAATAAGAACCCGGAAGTCGGAAGCCGGCATTTGGCAATGGCGCCACACCCAAAGAAGAGTGTGAGGTCGGCATCAATATTCCATATGCAACATCATAGAAACCACCTGCCTGAAAAGCCATCTCTATCTTGAGTTGCTCCTTATCATAAAGCCTAGCAAATGCTTCAGTTTAGGGAAGGGTTGGTTTATACAGAGGGTTTCTCAGTTGCCTGCTGATTTGTTTTCATTGTGTTTATGAGAACAGTAAATTGAATGTGTCTTTATTTAACCTCTGATTTTCTCCTGTCTCCTGTTATAGATTGTGCATGACTGCCCAACCAATATGTGGTGTTTATACAAATGGCCTGCAGGTGTCACTATGCACAGGACTTGTACTGTGCATACACAGGACTTTTTGTACAGTTTGAAAGTGAAAGTAGGAAGTACTGCTGTTATGTAATGGCTGCATGAACCTGTTAATAAAGCACTGTTATACTCTCCTCATACTCGGCTACCAAAACATAACACAATATCTGGATGAAGTAGTCCACTTATTTTGGTTCTGCATAGGCAATTATTGTGCCAAATGTACTGTGCACATGGGTGGCTAAATCAGGCAAAGTTACAATCATTTGTCATGATCAGTCCACGTATGGCTACCCTTAGATCAGTCAGAGCTAACTGGAGTACTGTAGTTATGTAACCCCCCCCCCCCCCCCCCCCCCCGTCTAGACTCCAGAGTCTCAGTCCTGTAAAAACAGTATTTCAATATGCTCACTAACAAGTCACAGTAGGAATGAAACAAGCACAGAAAATGGTACCACTGGGCATATGAAGCTGACACTACCAAAGATTTACAAAGACACATACAATCCATGCTTCTCAAACCAGGGTTGTCCAAACTTTTGGCTTCGAGGGCCACATTGGAAGAAGAAAAAATGTCTGGGGGCCACACATGAAATACACAAACACTGTTGATTTTTAAAAGCAAAGAAAATACACACAAAAAAAAAACTACAATACCAGTTGGATAACCAGATGGAGATATACAATGAAATAAGGGACACCTAGATAGTAAATAGACTTATTATTATATTATTATTACTAACTGGCAAATGGGCAGAGTCCCCCTCCTCCTGTATCCTTTGCAACATGACATTTTCTAGGGAACTGAGCTTTTCAAGCTGGCTCGCATTCATTTCCATCCTGGGCTGCATTTGGCCCTCAGACCGCAGTTTGGACGCTCCTGCCCTTAACACTGAATAGGCAGCTTTGTGAAGCAATCCTCAATAAGTGTTATTGGAACATCTGTTTAATGTAGTAATTAAATGGTGTGCTTAGATATCACACTGGCCACCAGATTTCCAGTACAATGCAGCACCAAACAGGTTAAATAATGCTTATTCTTAAATAATGGCCATGCACTTCAGCTCCAAGTCTAGCCTTAAAGTGCTGACAGAAAAATAGGCTATTAAACACACCTCGGAGCAGTCTCAGCCCCCTTCCCAGTGAGGTAACCTCACACCTTCCAAGCAGCCCCTTCAGTTGCCTTATTTAGGGAAGAGCATGGCACAGAGGCTATATTTGAAAGCCTATGTAAACAAGAAGATGGGATATGGCAGCTGTCTGACATGAATCATGCATTGATTGAGCCACCTTGTATTTCCTCTGTCAAATCCCCCTAATTTCTGCTCTTCAAGGAACTCAAAGGGCTGCATTTAGAGCAGGGCAGAAAGGGTAATTGCTATGGGCTTTCCCACCTCACAGGGGCCCCTGTGAGGTGGGCAAAACACTTTAATATTCTACATTGCATACTAGTTACATTAACTCTGGAACTGCTCAGTCTTCAAGCTCTAGAATTTGCTGAACTATCACTGCCATAATTCATTTATGGATGTTTCAAAAAATTTGGGGGGGAAGTTTGTTCTATGTTCTTTTTTGTCCTTCAAGCTGGAAGCCCCAGCCTTCCTTTATTTACTGGGGCTCTTACAAACAGCTTGCATACAGAAGGAATATAGCCTAATAAACCATAACATCTTACAAACCAAACCACACATCGTCAAGTACTGTGCATATGTTAAGTATAATTTAAGCATGGTCCATGAAGGTAGTGTGGGTCAAGGGATATTCCAGTGGCTGCCAGTTGGATCCCATGCTGCATTACTTTATGCCATGCACCACCTGAGTAATGCTGATCATATACAGAGATGCGACTGGGCTTGACAGAGGCCAATTAGTACTTGGAGAGTCACTCATGACAAACACACGCCCATCAAGTTCAACCTTTTAACTTTTTTTTTACCCGCCTAACTGCTAGTTGACCTCAGAAGGGGAAAAAATTCCTTCCTGACTGACTGATGGCAATCAGACTAGTCCCTGGGTCAACTTGTACTATGAGATATCCTATTATTTGTTTTCATTGTTCTACCTGCAAGTGACTGAAGCTGATCACTGATTTGATACTACAAATATGCCCCATATTGGTAAATCCTCTTTTCTTCTGTCTTCTTAGAAGTCAGAGCGATGTTTCTTGTACCAATCTTTTGATCCCTAACAACTGTGCATGCACTGAAAATAATGAAGGTGACTTTGGCGCATGCGCAGTTGTTCAGAACTGGATCATTACTCCAACTGCGCATGTGCCGAAACTCTGCTCACTACACTAAGAATACTGAAGAAAAGAAGATGGAGCCTGTGAACTCCCAGAGATAGAATCTGCATGGTGGAGTAAGTAAAAAATTAGGCCCATTTACCTGGGTTACCAGGTAGGCTGGGGGGGAGGAGGGAGTGGGGTCTATTTAGGATAGGGGGGTAGGGGTATTTAATAAAAGGGGTTGAATTCTCCTTTAAGCACTGCAGCCATCTCCCCCTCTAATTTCTGCCCCATGGCATCACAGCCCCACCCCAAAAAACACCAAAAACGTCACCATTGCAGGCCAATAAGAGTAGCCCTATAAAAGAGACCTCTTGAGTATGAAGTAAACATTTCAAGATGGGTCTTTTTTCCACTCTTTTATTAAATATTTTGTAGTGCTTCCTTTGCACCTGAAAATGTTACTCTGAAATTGTCTTGTAGTAAGTAGGTTAAACTATCTGCTCTCTATTATTTCTACTCTTGGACTAATTTACTAACATAAGTGCAGTTGCCCATAGCAACCAATCAAATTTGCTTTTGCTTTCTAACAACCAAACAGTCTGATTGCTGATTCGGTTGCAACTGGTAACTACACTGGTGAGAAATCAGCCTACTGTGCTTTTCGGTGATGTTCTGACTTTATTATACTAGTGCAGAAAATATTTCTAGTTCTAGGAGATTGCCTATTGTTCTGGTTTCTTGAGCCTAAATACATTGCTTTTTCTGCCAGTGACTGGAAAGTACCACTACTGAACTAGTCAAATCACTCTAAACTAAAGGCAAAATAAGCCTCCCCCCCCCCCCCCCCCCCCCCCACTTCTTTTGCAGGTTCCATGGGCTGTTTTGCACATTATCCATAAGATATTGCTGTGCGCTTCTTCCAGCCATGTATATGTAAGACACACACTCTGCTGCCTGTGACTTGTGCATTCCCAGGGCTTTGCAATTTGCAGCCATTCTCACACCGATGGTACATGGAGGTACATAAATGCAGTTATATACAGGCACACTATGTACAAACCTAGGCACAGTACAGACAAGGTGAAAAACACATTCATACATATACATTTTCCGAGTTCTGAGGAATAGGCTTAATGCAGATGTTAGGTATATGGATCAACACTTTCCAGCACGCTAGCAAAAACCGGCATAAGAAGCTACAGAGAGAGATTTACATTTCCCAGAATCTATGTTCTTATATTTCATAAAGAATTCTGTATTTAAAGGGATACTGTCATGGGAAAAAAGTTTTTTTTCAAAATACATCAGTTAGTGCTGCTCCAGTAGACTTCTGCACTGAAATCAATTTCTCAAAAGAAATCAAAATGACAGGAGTTGGCTGCCTACACACAAATATTACAACTAAAAAATGTATACTTGCTGGTTCAGGAATGAAATTTTTACATGGTAGAGTGAATTATTTGCAGTGTAAACTGTAATTTAGAGATGCAAAATACATCATAAAAATCATGACACAATCCCTTTAACTTTATTATTAATCATAACTACAAACTAACATTCAATCAATTATTGATTCCATTCAACAAACTCCAAAAAAAAACAGATCCCCTCTATACAACTCTATAAAACCCTCCTATACCCCTAAACCCAGGGGCGTAACTACAGGGTTGAGGTTGCAGACGGACCCAGGAGGTATAGGGGGTCCCACGAGGCCCTACTTAATGAGCAATTGCAATATATATTGGTAAAATTGACAACCTCTGGATATTTTGGGGGCCCCTAAAATAAATTTGCTGTGGGGCCCAGTAACATCTAGTTACCCCACTGCCTAAATCCATCACTTAACATGTGTTTATAGGCCCCCATACAACTTCATCTATGCTGCAGAGCTTACTGAGCTTTCAGCCCATACACTCTGCAATGTAAATGACATCCTCCAGTAGCTCAGGGCCAGTTTTAGAATAGTGCAGAGATATTTGCCAGAGAGGATACAATAATCCCAGGCATCCCATGGGATACATTTATAAATGGCATTTTATAATGCATAACAATTGTTTGCTATTTTTAGCATATATATATCTGGGATGTACAGGCTGCATCATCCCATTGGCCTGTAACTCCTTAGCATTGACAAGTGGGGGTTATATGACAGTTGTAGCACAGCTGAAGGTGCAGCAGATTGTCTATCCCGGATTGATGTAAATGGGGGGCAATCTTTCTGCATTGGTCCCCCCCTCAACACTGGCCTTGACTGCACAATGCACATGTGTATCAGGCAGCACACTAACAGTTAATATGAGTGGAACCCATTGCTCTCCAGCAACACCCAATGGCTTTAGGCTCCTACTTTGCTCATGATGACAAAGTTAATGCGTAAGTGAGGTTGCAGAAAGCAAGATCCAATGCCTACTGCCTAACCTTCTATCTAGCACCCACAATGAAGTGCTGCTGCAGCCCACCTGTTCCCACCATGGGTGACGCTTATTAAATAACAAATGATAGGGGGAGCCCGTATTAACCCTTTCCTATTCCCAGGCTCACAGCTCAGCGCTTTCTTCCTGCAGGGAACAGGTTAAAACGACCACCAAATGCCCCCATTAGCGACAGCCCCGACGCGCCCGTGCCCATAGTAGCGCAGGGCAAGCTGCATGCATCCCGAGCGAAGGATCTAGCGGACAGCAGTGCTGCAGCAGTCGCAGACCCTGGAGGGAACGTGCAGCCCCCACAGCAGCAGCAGCTCGGTCACAGGGATCCACTTACCCGTCGGGCAATTCCCTTTGTCGGCAGATCCTCTATTCGGTGTTGTTCCCCAATTAAGAGCGTCAGTGTTGTTGCGCTGAGCCCATTGCATGTCCTGGTTAATCAGTGGCTGTGCAGGGGGAGGGAACCTGTGCATGTCACTACAAATTGCCTTACTTGCTAAAAATTCTCCTTCTCTCCCTTGCAGCTGTCAGGGAATCGGGGAAGTGCAGCTCATGGCGCATCCAATCGCATGCAGTCGTCATTCCTCACTTCATCCTCTCATGCCGCGTTCGCTGCTAACTACACGGGCATCATGGGCCAAATGTGTGCCGCGCTGCACTGATATGTGTGTGTGTGTGTGTGTGTGTGTGTGTGGAGCACAGAGCAGCCATGTTCTGCAGCTTCCACTGGGGGAGTATCGAGCTACCGTTCCATATTGTGTGGGGAGGGAGAGTGAGGAAAGTACCACTACAACTTTTACTTTTCACCGACTGCTGCTGCTCCTGGGCATTAAAAGTGTGGTTGTGTGTGTGTGGGTGTTTGGGCAGAAAGAGTACACAATTGTGTGTGTGTGTGGAAGGGGGGGGGGTGCTATCAATATTTTATATTTCATTCTCACTGCAGTTATTCCTGAAAGGACTGCAAAACAGCAGGAATCTTCCCCCTCATATGCAGCTTTTGTTAGTCCTGTCCTAGAGGAATGGAATCCCCTGGCATGCAAAGAATAGGAAGGAAAATGTGCCCCCCCCCCCCCAACACACACTGGGAAACCCTGATAATGCTGCTGCAGTGACCCCCCTACACTCCACATTTACCTCAGGCATATGTGACCCCCTACACTCCACATTTACTTCAGGTATATAAGACCCCTACACTCCACATTTACCTCAGGTATATGTGACCCCCTACACTCCACATTTACGTCAGGCATATGTAGGGTTGCCACCTTTTCTTGAAAAAAATACCGGCCTTCCTATATATTGATCTTTTTTCCCTATTAATAACATTGGGATCAACCATCAAAAATACCTGCCAGGCCGGTAAAATACCGGCCGGGTGGCAACCCTAGGCATATGTGACCCCTACAATCCACATTTACCTCAGGCATATGTGACCCCTACACATTTACCTCAGGCATATGTGACCCCCTACACTCCACATTTACCTCAGGCATATGTGACCCCCTACACTCCACATTTACCTCAGGCATATACAAAAACTGCTTGCTTATAAATAGGCAACTTGCTGGCCTTCAGACCGGGATTCAAAATAGTCATTGGCTTTCAAGTATCCAGAGGCCCAAACAGCCCCCACAAGTAGGGTTGCCACCTGCTTGATGACAATGTTATTAATAGGAAAAAAACATAAAACCATAGGAAGGCCGGTATTTTTTTCCAGAAAAGGTGATCACCCTACCCACAAGCCTAATAATTAATAGTGACTGTCTATGGCTTCTTACAGCAGCCCAGAATCCACAGATTGCCAATCCAGGCCTATAATGTAAGCCACAGTACAACGGAGAGAATGGAATAAAAGGCATATGTACTGTAGGCTGTGCCCCTGTATAACTTCAGGGTCAGTTTTGATCCTTCCTGGGCATACCTCCCAACTGTCCCTTTTTCAGAGGGACAGTCCCTCATTTGTACTGGAAAATCTCTCTTTTCTCTGCACTGAACAGCCAGAAAAAAAGTTTATAACTTAATTGGCTTTTGGCAGAGAGCCCAGAACAGCTAACAGGTGCAAATAAGATTCTTTGTAACTATTTTGAGATAAGAAAATAAGTAATTGTAACTGGTTTGGGAAAAGTTAGACTCAAAGCATAACGGCAATTCACCTTCATTAGCAAAACTGTAATAACTGAAAAAACCCACAGAAATAATTTCAGACTTTCATAACCTGCCAAATTTTGTAAAATTAACATGGAAATTAGGGGGTGTGGCCACAAAAGTGGGCGTGGGGTAAACATTTCACCACGCTACGCCGACAGATTTTTTTGCCCCTCTTTTTTTTTCCAAAATGGTGGGAGGTATAGTATGCTGTATCGGTGTAGGCAGCCATATTCCTGTTATGAGCCTGCATGGCACAGTTGTTTACTTATGTCTTCAAAACAGCCAAGGAATTCAATACCTTTCTTTATTTCCAATTAGAGCCTTGTTAAATCAATCGTCCCAATATATGCTTCAGCATTTTGTAGGGAAAATGAAAGTACTTATTTAGGACATGCTTAAGCCTGACATATTTTGTGCCAAGAGTGGCCACTTACTAATAGGCCTATGATTAAGTGCTCACTCTTGGCATGAAACGTATCAGGCTTAAGCATGTCCTAAGTAAAGATTTTCTAATTTTTATATATCATCTGGGCTCCTCTTTTTCACGCAACACACTAAGGGGCCGATGTACTAAATTCACGTGAATAGATCAAAGTTCGATCGAATTTTGATCGTAGGATTTATTCGTTTGGTCGAATATGCTAATTTTGGCATATTCGATCATTGAATAGCGAATGGTCAAATGATCGAATACATTCGATTAGATTCGAATGAACGAATATTCGAACATTCGATCAGCAAAGGATTTACATTTTAAAGTTTATTCTATTGCCTACTTCGCCAGATTGGACCTACCGAATTGCAATAGAAGCCTATGGGAGCACTCCCATAGGCTTCTGAGGCTAAGTCCTGATCGAATAGGATTCGAAAGATTGAAGTCTTCGATCATTCGAATCGTACGAATTATTTGAATGATCGAATGATTTATTCGACTGATCGAATAAATTATTCGACTGATTGAATAAATTTGTATTAGATCGTCGAATGATCGAATATCGAATAAAAAGTAGCCTAAAACTATTCGTTTAGCATTCGATGATCAAATGCTAATCAAATATCGAATTTGGTCGAGCTAATTATGGGGAATAATAGTAAATTTGCCCCTAAGGGGCCAATTTTCGAAATTCAAATGAAATGATCGAATACCGATCGTACAAATTTTTCGGACGGTCGAATGAAATTTCACAATTTTTTCGTGAAATCAAACGATCGGTATCCGATCGTATGAATTAATCGAGAAATCGGATATCGAGCAAAATGATAGCCTAAAACAATTCGATAAACATTCGATGGTCAAATGCTTATCGAATTTCGAATTTGGTCGAGCTAATTTTGGGGAATAATAGTAAATTTGCCCCTAAGTATCTCCTAATATTTGCTTTTGTTTGACTTTACTAAATAATAAGGCCCTTGGACTGGGGGCTTCTTTGGGATGTGACTACTATGTGTGATTTTTTTGAACCTTTTAATTTTTTTTACCTTTTTCACTTTATGAAACTTGTATTGCTTAGATAAGTAAACCTACTAACCACAGCAATATAGTTAATTGAAAATGAAAGTACATTGCAAAAGTTCTTGGAATAGCGCTATGGAACAAATGTTTTAAAAATTCCAAACCCCAAGAGTGGATGTTTTAGTGGTGGATCTGTCAATGGCTGAGTTATTTTGAGACTTTTGTGCTGCACAGAGTCACACACCCAAGAAGTTAGACAAGCAATAAATAGCAAGACTGGATACTGGTAACAAGATGTCCCTGACCCTGAACATTTAAAATGCCAGGTTAGAGATAAGAATATCAAAAAGACACATGGGGACAAATTTACAAAATTCACGTGAATAGATCGTAGTTCGATCGAATATGATCGAATTACGATTGTATGACTTAATCGGATATTCGAATATTCTAATTTGGCCTCTTCAATCATCGAATACTGAATTATTGAATAGATCGAATGATCAGATATTCGATAATTCGATCATTCGATGATCGAAGGAATCCAAATTTAAAAAAGCTTTGAATGCCTACTTCGCCAGATTGAACCTACCGAATTGTTATAGAAGCCTATGGGAAACCCCCCATAGGCTTCTTTGACTAAGTCCTGCTTGAATACCATTCTTACGATCGAAGTTTTCCATCGTTCGAATCGTAGGATTTTGGAGGCTCGATGGAAAAAGTACGATTTTTTTGTGAAATCGAACGATCGGTATTCGATCGTACGATTTAATCGAGAAATCAAATAACGAACAAAATGATAGCCTAAAACTATTCGATAGTCGAATGCTTATCAAATTTCAAATAAAATCATAGGATTTTTGGGGAATAATAGTAAATTTGCCCCATGATGTAACCATCTTAAAACAGTTAACGGAAATTCTCTCAGAAAATCAGTTTACATCGAGCTCAAGGTCTTTTCAGTAATGATTGATCAATAATGTGCTTCCTTAGGTCTCGGTGAATTCACTATTTTCTTGTACTTTTCAAATACATAGCTATATATCGAAAATGCAAACAGTTATCCATAATATGTCCAGAGGTGAGACTGGGACCCATTCCTAGTATTAGGAGGAACCCATTGTTTCTGATACAGGTTTGGGACCTATTATCCAGAATTGGGACTTGGACTTTCCAGATAATGGATCTTTCCATATTTTGGATCTTCATACCTTAAAGGAGACATATGGGGTAAAGGAAAAAAAAAATTCTGCAGGCAATTTATATATATATATATATATATATATATATATATATATATATATATATATATATATATATACAGTAACCCTGTCAAAGGTCAACAATATAACATGGGTGGGATTTTTTTTTAGGGTGGTGCAGTCAAAGGTTTCCTCTGTATACCTTCAACCAATTACATGACATTACTGGTAGTTTTTTTTTTTATTGTGTTACTAACAACTCTAAAATCTCTAAAATCTATTATTCACACAATGAAAACCTACTCTTTTTATCTATCATGGAGTAACCAATAAGGTAAGCCACAGACTGCAATCTTGCTCTCCCTATAGTAAGTTATTCAACAATGAGAGAATGCGCTGACAACTGCTGAGTGCAATTCTCTACCTTAGGGTAATACCAGACGGGAAGATTCAGGGAGATTCGTTGCATAGCGACTAATCTCCACAAACCGCTTTCCCGAAATCTCCCCAATGTAATGAAAAAACAATGTGTATTATATCACATACCTTTCATAATGGGACTGCTGAGAATATATTTTAGGACCGTTACTCTTTCACAGCATTAGTTATATGTTACTTTGGCCATAACATGTTTTTTAAAAAAAACTCCTTACGACTTAGGAACTAGGGATGCACCGAATCCACTATTTTGGATTTGGCCAAACCCAAATTATCAAAAAGATTTGACTGGATACCAAACAGAATCAGAATCCTAATTAGCATATGCAAATTAGGGGTGGGAGGGGGAAAACATTTTTTACTTCCTTGTTTTGTGCCAAAAAGTCAGGTGATTTCCCTCCCTGGCCCTAATGTGCATATGCAAATTAGGATTTGGATTCTGTTCTGCCAGGCAGAAGGATTTGGCTGAATCCTGCTGAAAAATCCAAAATCCTGGCCGAATCCCGAACCGAATCCTGGATTCGGTGCATCCCTATTAGGAACGATATCTAAACACAATACATTTTCTCTGGAAGAGAAGACAGTAAAATTTGTTTTCAAACTACAAATAAACAGATTTTATTGCTTTGCTCTGCTTTTATAGTTGAGACGTAGATAAACGACACCACAAGGGAGTCATTTATCCACTACTTTTTTCAAAACTTCCTAATTTCCCCTAGAAAGTGAAATCAATTGAGAGTCAAAATGAAGAAGGATGAGTGTTCCAAAAACAATAATATGCCACAATTTGGTGATAAAATGGGATTAGCTTGCTTATAATTATTTAACTCATCTAGTCCTATTCAATGTTCTGTTAGCAGTGTGTGTTGACACAGTTGAAAAGATATAGACAAAAGCCTTCTGACTGCCAGAGGCACCTGGGTCTGGGCCTAGGTGGCCTCTCCACAAATCTGAGTGAAGGTGACCTTTAAAGGGCAAGGAAAGGCAAAGAAATAAAATCCCATTTTTACTTTCTTTAATGAAAAAGAAATCTATCTCCAATATACTTTAATTATAAAATATGTACTGTTTTTATAAGAAACCTGACTGTATGCAGTGAAATTCTCCCTTCATTTAGTGCTTCTGGCAGGGAAACAATCACTTATGAACAGCAGGGGGAGCCCCTGCCTTACTTACCAGCCATGCAGAACTCAAGCAGCTTTGTTTTTTGATCATTTATGATGATCCCTAAGCAGCACAGACCATACTGAGCATTTGCAGTGCCAGTGTCAGACAAAGATGTATAACAAAGTTACAAGATGACAGCCCCCTGTGGCCAACTTTGAAAGCATAAATCATTTGTTTGATTAGGCTTGTGGTGCAGTAAGTTCATGTTTATGTTTAGTATACAAAATACACCATTTCTACCATTATTCTATTTTACACTTTCCTTACCCTTTAAGGATTCAGCTGAAAACTGTAGGGTGAGGCCAATTTTCAAATCAAATTCTGAATCATTGCAACACTACAACTTACGAGTAACTTTGATGGCCAATAATGTGTCAGCATTGCTGTTGGGATGCTGTTGTCCTGTAGCAGCTATAGTGCCAGTGGACTAAACTTTTGTTCCTGTAAAAGGAAAGGAGACATATAGGAGATGGAGAAGGGACATTTCCATGGCAAAAGCTCTATTATGCTATCAAATAAGCTATACTATACCACTACTAAGTACTATCATAGCTACAGATAGTATAACAGATATATACTTAAATGCACAAATAAACTGGAGAAAAATAGAAAAATGTGTGTGATTATGATATAGAAGTTAGCTTGTAAGCTCAACTGGGGCAGGGTTAATTTCTGGAAAGTAAATGTTTAGGTGCTGCATAAATAATAAATAAATATATAAAATTATGAGAGATTGTTTTCTATGAGCCACAAACCACACATCAGGCACACCAAGAGGGAGGCTGACACCATATTTTGAATTCACTAAATAATCAAAACAGGATCATTATGTACAGCTTGACAGCATGGCTTTGAGACCAAAAGGGTATGTGTCTTAGCCTTACTGAGAGTGTGGACAGTCAACCAATATGGACTTATCACAGCAAGATACAGTATGTACAGATTTAAAGGAAAGCCCCCCTTAGTCTGCTCATAAACATGTATAGAGAAAGCATTAATATCTGGTATGTATCACTAAGGGCCACATGGCAGATGGGGAGATTTGTCGTCCACATCATGAGTTGGAAAGCATGTGGTGCTTAGCTTTCCGAAGTTGCCTCCCAAGTAAACTCCGGGTGAAAAATATATGCACCCTTCGTTTTCTGAAGTCTCCAATGCATTGCAGGGCTCAAGTGCAGTTGTGGTTGTGCATTTGTGTGAAACTGCTCCTTGTTTCAGCAATTTTTGATTTACTATGAGGTTTTAGATTTGCTAGCGTTTCATCCCTTTCTTTAATCAAAAGAGCCTTTGGTTAACTGTGACTAAATACTTATACACTTAAGATTTGAAGCATAGCTCTATGGTTTTGCCTAACACTGTTTGGTGTTGCAGTATAATTTCTGCCACACTGCAAGTTTGTATTGCCATTAAAGGAACAGTAACATCAAAAAAATGAAAGTGTTTTAAAATCATGATAGTGTGCCTTTAAGCCTCTCTTTTTTCCATGATGCTTCCCCTTTAACCAATTAAAAATGACAGTTCACCTAAGAGGATTTCCCTTTCAGTACATGAAACAACATGAACAGAGCTCAGAGAAAATAGGTCATATTGTGGTGACAAATTCTTTGTGCTCCATTAATAAAGGTGTACAGAAAATGCAGACAGATTAGGAAATGTATGTGGAATGCTAGATAATAAAAGTTTCAGGAAATAGTTTTTCAATAATATTTTGATTAATATTTGAAGAAAATGTATTTCAAATATTATGTTATTTAGCAAGCTGAATAAAATAACACAACCCCACACCCTCATGTATCTAAATATACATAGGGGCATATTTATCATTCCTCAGCAATTTGAGGGCTTGTAGCCCTCAAATTCAGCAAAAATTAGATTTTCGAATAAAAATTCGATAAAATCGAAGGAAATATTCACTCGTTTTGAGTGCTATTTGATTTTTCAAAAAGATCTTTTTTTTTTTTTTTTTTACCAAAATATCGTAAAATTTAATTTGATCATTCGAAAAAATCGTACGATTTGAACGATCGAAATATTCGATCGTAGGATTTCTATTCGAACAGGTAACATTTAAAAAAAGCCTATGGGGGATTCCCATAGGCTTCTATCACAATTTGATAGCTTTAATCTAGCATGTATGCAGTCAAATTTAATTTTAGAGGGCAAGCTCTTCGACCATCGAATAATCTAACAGATTTTTATTAGATCTATTCGACACGATCAAATTTGTCAAATGTGATGGTCGAATTTAGCTAATTTGCATATTCGAAAAATTGACCAATCAAAATTTTTCAATTTGTTCGAATTTCGAATCCTTCACACGAATTTAGTAAATCTGCCCCTAAGTGTTTAATAACCGGGGAAGTTCTTTCCTCACCATTTTATGTTTTTTAACTCCCCACCCACATCCAAAAGTCTTTTTTATAGATCCTCTTATTTCCTTTGAACCAATACGTTTCCACTCCCATAATTAAAGGTGAGATATTCTATTATGCTAAATATTCTACCCAAACCAGCAGAGCCATGCTATTTATAGACCCGCACATCTCTGACATGATTAAAGGGGGTGGGGTAGGTGCATGTCTATAAATAGAGGCTGCCTAAGTTGGAAGCCAGCAGAGTAAGGTCACAGGTTGTGAGAGCAGATGGAAGAGCTCAACCCGAACCCGTCCACAACCCAGCAATCCTGTGCAGAACTCAGCCCGAACCCGTTTGACAAGTGGGTTTGGGTCTGTCCTGCACATTACTCGTCTGAAGTCACCTCTCTGTATTGCCCTTTTAATTTATTTAACTCTGCATTATTATTTTCTCTGAGCAAAACAAACACCACAATCCTTGTTGATTTCATGATCTAACCAAGACCAAAAAGAACAATAGCAACATAAAGACTTCGCCAAAGGCTTTTTTACTTCAGCTCTTATGCAGAGATCATAGTTTACATGTACTGTATGAAGCCCTGATCTAGTCTGGTTTAGTACAACTTATTATTATCCTGAGCTGCTGCTTATGTGGGCATTCAGGAGACTTTAGACACCTCATTAGGGCAGTGATTCAAGGCTTGGATTCTCATCCTCTCCCAGTTGACCATAGCCTGTGGCCTGATTCTGATGTAGCCTTGAATGTTTTAGTCTACCAGGAGCAAGGAGCAATCTAGTAAATGGGTGTTGCTAGAAACAAGACGGTCACCCCTAACACAAACTGAACAGCTATAATTTTACATTCTTTAAAATAGAACCTGCAATTCAGATGATGTGTAGTTTGGGATTTCACATTGACTTCTCGATCACTGACATAGCCATCTTTGTAGGAGATCAAACAATTCTAATGATAGATTTAAAGTATATACAGCATAATTAAACCCTATAACAACTGTTGAGTAAATTAGAAGGGCAAGTGTCTGGTTGTATTCCCTATATAAATTAAGACTATAGCTCTCTGGATTGTGGCTTTGCGATTGCAGTGTTAACTGAGCTTTTAAGTAGAGCCAAACAGTAGATACTTATTTGAGGCAGGGAGAAAGGAAACAGATCTGGCTTCTGAATAAACACATCTAAACTAACTACAGTGGTGGCTATCATGCCTGTGAATAAGGCCTAGAATAAAGTTAACTAGCTTCTGGGTTTCAAAAGTAAAGGAAAAAAACTTTATACTTATGCACTTCTATAGGTTTACATTCTGTACTATAAGAACACAGCACATTTCAATTAACCCTTTCTTTCCCTTGTTTGAATTAGATTAGATGCATGAAACACAGAGAAATTAATTCTCGCTCACACAATATCTATCATAGTTTCATAGAAGCAGGAAAGTTTTTCCGTAAAGTAACTGTATCTTGAATTTAACTTAGTGAGGCTTATTTATAAACAATGGACAAATTTGCACCTGGGCAGTAACCCCAGTAACCCATACCACTCAATCAGTGATTAAGTTTTTTAAGCCAGCTGTAGGTTGAAAAGTGAAAGCAATTGTTGGAAATGAGCCTCAGTGTGTCAGTGCGTTTTCTAGCTGCTCTTTGGGGTTTCTAGGATCATATGTATGGAAGAGCCAATAGCTCTTCAGCCTGGCGACCGGTGCGCCGTGAGCGCATTAGCGCAGGCGATTCCTCATTCAGGCAAGCTGAAGGTAGATGCAAGGCAGTTTGGGGAGATTGTCGCCAGACAGAAGAGGTGATTAGTCGACTGGCTACTAAATCTCCCCAAATCTGCTTGTCTGCCACTAGCCTAAAAGTGTAAACAGAGAAGGACAAATGATGAAGAGACAGTGGCATAAAGTAAAACAAAACAGAATATCGAGGAATTAGAGAGAAATATTAGGGGTTAAGCAAGATGTGGAGACCAACAAAGAAGCATAAGAAAGACAGATTGGAACGGGAAAGAAATATATAAATTTCTGCCCAATACATACATTCCAGCACCCTCCCCCTCTTCTGATGAAGCACCCAATGGTGTGAAATGCATCAAGAGGAAGTGGCTTACATGAGACAGGATGAGGTATGCAGACAGGAGGAAGACGCTGCCATGTGGTATGATATGAGTTTATTTTTCATTTATTTTTCACTTATTTGCCATTTACTGTTGTGGTGTTTGGTCACTAATAAATGCTTTGAGTGAGTAACCATGCATATCTATTTGATTATTTACTTATTGGTTATTGGACCTAGGCATGGCACTGACAGCATATGGCCTTGTTATATGTTTTATAATATATACATTCCACTGGCCCAAAGTCAGCCCTTTTACTGACATTTTGTCTATGATAAATATACCCTTTAACTTTGTGCCATTTCCCATATGTAGAGGCACTGATTATTAAAAGAAAATCATATTTTTAGTGGGGTGTATGTGCATGTGTTTGTCTGTGTGTGGACTCACAAATTGACAGCCAGTGTGGTCAGGTAAATATAGGCTTTTGTTTAACCAGAGCTTAAACAATAACCTTCCGGTACAGAGACATTTGAATGCATTTGTGAGCATTATGACTCAAATACATGGTAGTAGTTATGTAGAACACAAGGTCACAAAGCCTGGACTGTTATTTAATATGCTAGTAAGGCGGCTCTCTGTGGGAGGAAAGACTTTGAGTGCCTGTTACTTCAATGGCTTCCCTACCGTGGAGAAGTGACTTTCCTGCATAATAAAGGAGACTTAGCAAGAGCAAATACATCTAAGTTGAAGCATCTGGGGAAAAATGCAAATGGCTGAATGATGGAAATAAGAACACAAATTCTTTAAAATAATACTAATACTTAACACAGAGTACTCTGGCACAAAACCCATAATGTACTAGCACAAAGCATTAACAGGTACACCTTTGTCTGCATGTACCTTCCCATACCCTTGTGTGAAAGCTTTTGTTACACTGAATGGTGGTAAATGGAACATTTTCTAATTGGACCAGTGTTGTTAGTGGGGTACCGCTTGCTTTTCAACTTGTTTATTAATGACCTGGATGTGGGCATTGAAAGTACGAAAGTACGGTTTCTATTTTTCCAGTTGATACTTAATTGTGCAGAACTATAAGTTCCATGCAGGATGCTGCCACTTTGCAGAGTGATTTGTCTAAGTTGGGAAACTGGGCAGCAAACTGGGAAATGAGGTTCAATGTTGATAAATGCAAGGTTATGCAAAAATAATATAAATGCAAGTTATACACTAAATGGCAGTGTGTTGGGAGTTTCCTTAAATAATTTGTTTTCTCTGGAAAAAAGGCACTTGTGAGGGGACATGATTACACTTTACAAATAAATTAGAAGACATTATAGACAAATATCAGGGGACCTTTTTGCCCATATAGAGGATCACCGCACCAGAGGCCACCCCTTCAGACTAGAAGAAAAGGACTTTCATTTGAAGCAGCGTAGGTGGTTCTTCATAGTGAGGACAGTGAGGTTGTGGAATGCACTGCCGGGTGATGTTGTGATGGCTGATTCTGTTGATGAAGAGGCCTGGGTGATTTTTTTGGACAGACATAATATAAAAGGCTATTCTGATACTAAACTGTACAGTTAGTATAGCTATGGGCAAATATGGTTTGTGTCAAAGAGCGGAGGGGTGTGTGTGGGGGAGGGGTTGTCGTTTTTCAACCCAATTAAAATATGTAACTATGTAACTGCTGTCCTGTGATAATGTATGAGTAATTTGCTTTGTTATAAGCTCATCTTTAATTCCCACGGTATACCCACACATCACATTTTTACTCCTTAGCGATAAAATTGTGTGTTCCTATGAATGTATTTTATGTATTTTCAGCTTTGGGAAGTGATTGCTTTAAAAGAACTGCAAAACAAGAAAGTGTCCTAAAGTGATTAAATATAATGTACTGTTGTGCTGCACTTGTAAAACAAGTGAAACACAACTATGGTTTATATAAACAAGCTGCTGTGTAGCCATGGGGGCAGCCATTCAA
>CM044446.1:82251534-82331709 GCA_024363595.1 Xenopus borealis | reverse complement strand
TTAGCGGCGGCTTTGGAGTGCGGACACTCACCAAGTACAAATATATATATATATATATATATAAAATAGTTAACTTCAGTGATCACTCCCTTTTTTAATCTTTGGAGTTTTTCCCTTACCTGGGTTGAAACTATAGAAAACTTACCCTACAGAGTTTTGCAATCAGAGCAAAAAGTGAACTGCCAAGCAAAACACACAGAAAGTAACCAGAGAACTTGCAATTGATAGCAGCCTGACCTGTGGAGTCTGCAAACAGCAGGAAATACAATACACAGAATTTGTCATCCTTTGGGACACAATTTACAGACAGGCAAATTGACTCACACAGTTTGTAATCAACAGGGAAATTGAACTAAAGAGTTGTAAACAACAGGGACACTGGAGTTATCAAACTTGCAATCCGACTGACCTGCAGAGTTTCTAATCAACTGCAAATGTGGGATTTAGAATTTGTATTTGGAAGGGATTCTGAACAAGAACAATTGAATTCAAAGGATTTTACCGCAATTCAATCGATCGAAGACTCCAATTGAATTCAAATTGAATATTCGAACTATTTTAATCGATTCTTTATATTCGATCTCAGGGAAGGATCCCCATTTCGGTAGCTTTAATCTGGTGAAGTAGGTGGTCGGATAAAAATTTAAAGGGGAATTTTATTCAAATATTGGAATCATTCGAATTTGAATATTCGATGGTCGAATTTGCCTAATTTGCATATTTGAAGATTCGAATTCGAAACAAATTCGATTGAACTTCAATTCTTCATGTGAATTTAGTAAATCTGCCGCTTACTGTTTCTGGTGCAAAAATCGGAGGTCGTCAGGAAGAAAAAGTAAAGGGAGAAAGTCTGGGCTGGCAGAGCCCACCGGGTTTTTTCCCAGTGTCCTGCTAGGCCAGTCCTACCCTGGCACCATGAATGAGGCGTGGCAGGTATAGCTCCCGTACCAGGACTCGCTAGTAGCGTAAGTAAGTAAGGGTTGAGCTAAAATTCTGAACATAGAAGTGACCGTTTTGGAGGTATCTCTCCCAGGCCAAATTACCTGTAGTATAGGGATCCAAATGGAGAAAGAACCAGAATAGATCCCTGAGGTGATCCAGGCCACTAAGGGGTGTGTCGCAGAGGTGAAGTGAGATTCCTTCCTAGTCTGTTCACAGGGGAGTGTCAACCTGTGTATAGGGTTGCCACCTTTTCTTGAAAAAAATACCGGCCTTCTTATTTGTTTAGCTTTTTTTCCTATTAATAACATTGGGATCAACCATCAAAAATACCGGCCAGGCCGGTAAAATACTGGCCAGGTGGCAACCCTACCTGTGTAACGCTCTGTATGTGATGTTGCCTCTGAAAAACTGTGCTGTGAGTAAACCCTGTGGATGTTCAATAAACACTTTTTGTTTTGTTGTTTGCAAGAACCTCTGGCACCCTCTGTTTTTATTTTCTGAATATCAGTAAGAGAGCGCCCTCACCTCCTCTTGCACTTCGAGAAGGCCCACACTGGGTGAGAGAGTACAGTGTAACCCATGTTCTACTAGTACTATTCCAGGAAGGCAATTATTGAGCCAAAATATATATATAAAGAGAGAGAGAGAGAAAATTTGTAGTCTCAATTCAGATGACATTTATAGTTTATGGCTTTCTGTCTTTGACTGTTCAGAGCTCATTCGATTAGTTGCTATGGATTATAATCTATGCTAATTTAAGCACCGTGAAGTTGTTTTTCTACTGGTTGCTACCATGATACTTCTTCATAAACAACACTGTCTATAATTAATGCGGCTGATTTCTTATGTTGAAAGAAAATGCTTCCGATGGCCCGTCTTTTAGGCTGCGAGCAGAGAGTGAGAGAGTTAGCATGCACAACTGATATATAGTACAAATTGTATTTCCTTTTTGGAGTCTCAGCATGTAATTTAAGAGCTTTTCCAACATTTTGAAAATACAATACATGTCAGACCTTGATAAAGTTGAAAAGCAGAACATCTGAACAATGTTTATTTTCCTGGACAATATTGTATTCAGAAGAATCAGCGGATAGTTGAAAAAGAGAAACTGGTTAGGAAGAGGATTACAAAGTGCAACTATACTGTGCAAATACAGTTTGCTCTGCCAATGTGTTGCTATTAATAAAAGTAAGATAGATCAAAGATTGGAATACAAATACCATTATTTATGAGCCCAGCACACACAGTCCTACCTTAAAAACCCTGTCCTGCTCAACGTTCCTCTTCTGCTTCCTCCCCCAACCCGCCCACTTTTTTCCCGCCACTACCCGCCCCCTTCCTTTGTTCCTGGGGGCTACCTGGGTGTGGGGGCTACCTTGGTGTGGGGAAGGGGAGGATAAACAAACTGCACATTAGGGGGAAGGGAGGCCTTGCCTAAATACATTCCTGCCTAAACGGCCCTCATTCCCCCTTATTTTTACTTTATCACTAGTTGTCAGTAAATGTTCAAATAGTTTTCATTCTTTCCTGACTGAAAAGAAAATTGTAAGGCCACGGACTTCCTTCCTACTGTTTCTCCTACCATATGGCACTTTTTTTCCATTAAAATTAAAAGGTTCATTGTGATGCAAGTGTTAATACTGGGAATCTTGAAAAAAGATTTAAGGAATTTATTATCCTTTCATCGCTTTGCATCTTGCTTGAACATCTGCTTAAAGGGGATGTAAACCAAAAAAATATTTTTAATAAAACACAATAATTTTTTAATTATTCATAAATTAAATTGCTATTGAAAGCAGATTTATTTTGTCAAAAATTAATAAAAAAAATGTATTTCCTGTGTTGCAACTACTCCGTGCCTCACCTTAACTTTTCCAATTTGGTTCATTTGACTATAACAGGAGAAGGAACCCAAGTGGAGATTTCTGACCTTCAGAGAAGATTTAGAGACGCAAACTGGTAACTCACTGTTCCAATCTAAGAATTCTTAGATCATTGTGTTGGATGCCCTTTACCAAATGATCTAGAGAAGTTCTGAACATTTGGTTTACATTATAATTTCTTTGCAAAGTAATTATATGATCATTAGTCAGACCTATAAATGTAATTAGCTAATATACTTTAATCCAAAGGGGCAACAGAACTATGCACATTTGTAATTACTGAGACTGCAATATTCATTTTTTTTGTAATTTTCCTGCATTTTTATGTGTATCTCAGAAGATATTAACCTTTCGGATGTTCTGCTCAAGAAACATGGCCAAGACTTCTTAACTGTGCTTTTTTGTTTTTTATAGTTATTTGTATTTACAACTTTTACATACACTTGTAAAATCAGGTCCAAGTGACAAACTTTTTCTACCATCCTCCAATCATAAGCAAAAGTGATAGCTGGGCTAAAAAACCTGAGTAATTTATACATTTGTGCGAATATGTTCTGGGACTCTAAAGAAGTAGAACACAGTACCCAATTTATAAGTTTCAGACAAATAACACTGATTCCATCAACACAGAAATTGCCTATTTATAAAGGCTCAAAAAGTTTCTGTTGAAGTCTGGGTATGTCAAAGTCATAATGGAAGTAGCAGTACCAAAATATTACTGAAATCCCATTATTTCACATATTTGCGCGAATATGTTGTAGAAGTCTGAAGGAGTAGAACTTAGAGGACTATTTATAACTGTCAAGAAAGTAACATTGCTTATTTTGTCAGATTCTAACATAAAGACTGCCCCAAAAAGCTTCTGTTAAGGTCAGGCCATGCCATTGTGGAAGTAGCAGTTCTAAAAATATTAATACAATCCCATTGTTTAAATAGTATCAGCAAAATGATCATCTGGTAGTAAACTCTCTCTTACTTTCCCCAAAAGAAGTTATTCATCTTCCACCTCAAAACAAGGCTGAAATAGGCAACATACATTATTTCACTGATATTTGGGCAAAAAGGACATTGAGGCTCAACAATGGTCAAACATGATTTTGCCGTGTAAATGAAACATTTCTGTTGTTTTATTATTATTACAGGTATAGGACCTGTTATCCAGAATGCTTGCGACCTGGGGGTTTCCGGATAAGGGATCTTTGTGTAATTTGGATCTTCATACCTTAAAGGGGATCTGTCATGGGAAAACAAGTTTTTTTTAAAAACGCATCAGTTATTAGTGCTGCTTCAGTAGACTCCTGAACTGAAATCCATTTCTGAAAAGAGCAAACAGATTTTTTTTTATATTCAGTTTTGAAATCTGACATGGGGCTAGCCATTTTGTCAATTTCCCAGCTGCCCCTGGTCATGTGACTTGTGCCAGCACTTTAGGAGGGAACCGCTTTCTTGCAGGCTGTTGTTTTTCCTTCTCAATGTAACTGAATAGTATGCAGTGGGACATGGGTTTTACTATTGAGTGCTGTTCTTAGATCTACCATGCAGATGTTATCTTGTGTTAGGGAGCTGTAATCTGTTTACCTTCCAATTGTTCTGTTGTTAGGCTGCTGGGTGGGGGAAAGGGAGGGGGTGATATCACTCCAACTTGCAGTACAGCAGTAAAGAGTGATTGAAGTTTATCAGAGCACAAGTCAAATGACTTGGGGCAGCTGGGAAATTGACAAAATGTCTTGCCCCATGTCAGATTTCAAAACGAAATATAAAAAAATCTAGGATCAAGTGCAAGGTACTGTTTTATTATTACAGAGAAAGAGCTTTTCTGGATAATGGGGTTCCAGATAAATGATTCAATATCTGTATTATTATTATTATTATTATTATTTTGTAGTTTTCTTTACTTGATGATGAAGTAAACATCTGCAAAAGCTGGAGATTTTACCCTTTATAAATTGGGCCCATAATGATCAAGGTGTGATCTAGGTTTGATATTTCACATTGCAATTTATTTGTAATAAATTATCTATTCTGTTCTGAATTTGTGTCTAACCCAAGAAAGCATTTGCTAGGATAGGAACACATTTCCTTTATTTCAACTATGGGAATGCTGTATTAAGACACAATGAAATGCATTTTGCTAACTTAAAGAATATATTCCTCAATAGTAAAGTTCTTGGCCTTGGTGCTATTCTTGTCAGCTGCTACTAACCCTGTATAAGCCACTTATTCCCCCTAACCCTCTGGCAGTGAGATTTATAGTAAAGCAGGTTAAATACCCCTTTGAAATCATCCATATCAATAATGATTTGGTTATAATTATCAGGGAAATGACCTGTAACATAATTCAGTGGCTTCCTTTTCATACTAACTTCTTGCTTTCTCACTCTTCCTATAAAATGCACGCAGCTGTTTATTATGCAATGAGTAGAAATGTGTTATCCTAGGGGGAATAAATCAACATGAAATTAAAAAAGGAAATAAGTAGAGGAAAACATCTGTCAGATACAACCGTTCAATATTATCGGGAGGGTGCCAGTGGAGTTCCACCGGTGTGGAACGGAACAAGGCAGCCCCCTTGATTACAGATTGCAAAATGTTACTGGATAAAAGATTGTTACAAATAGCTCAGAACCTCCCCTCGGGCAGAAGGAAAATCTCAAGGTGGAGGGATGGGTATACATTCATTGACAGTTGAAATATCCCTATTGGTTTCTGTCTTTAGAATATGCATGCATAGTCTAATCTATCAGATGGGGCTTTGTTATTCTCTCAAAGGTTAACTGCCATCTGTAAGCAATAATAATATGAATTAATCTGAAACTGGCTAGAATCTGAATTAAAAGGTTTTTTTCGACAATAGGAGTCTAGACCTATCAAACAACAATGTACATAAGACATCTGTACAGAAAATCTGTTCTACAAGCGCATGTTTGTTATATGACTAGACCATCAGAGGCATGTGCAAGTCTATGAACCGTGGATACTGGCTCCAGGGCATCATCGCAGGCATACTGCAGAATCCCAAGGTACGAGGGAAACGTTTCCATGTGGTTGGGTGACTACTTGAATACTTGAACAGTTAAAGGTTGCCTTGGCAACATCAGTACATTGTCCACTGAAATGTGACAGTGCTATGAGATACATGCACGACATCAGGAGTGGTATGGAAAATGGAAACACTTTTCATCTTGTTAGCGATGGGACTTTCATCTTTACAAAAGCGAAAAGCAGTACAGGCAGCTAGAGCTCAGTCCAGAATCTTTGCAAATTCCCTCTTAATAAACTTTAGATTTTTATTTATGCCTAAAACAAACTGGTATAGTGGATACATTAGAAGAGCTAAACAGGTTTGAGATGTATTATCCAGGATGCATGGGACCTGGGGAATAGTATACTGTGGATGGGGTCATTCTTAACATCTTTTGAGTTGTTCACTTTTATTGAAATTATATTTGCAGTGCCTCTTTCCCGTCCCCAGCCCTGCTCCCTGTCCTGTTCGGCCACCTGCACACTGGTCACTTAATTGCAGAGAGTGGTGAACTTTAAGGGAATGATGAAAGCTAACCCTGGTCTGGGCCCCTTATACAACTGCAGGGTCTGATGTGGTTATCCACTGGTAATGAGTGCTTGTGCTCATGGAGGTGGCATATAAATAACATGTATGGGGCACCAACGTTTCTGTTGGCAGCCTTGATTGTACCCAAAAGAAAAAAACATTAGCTAAATGTTTTTTTTACATTTGAATGTGGCTCCCAGGTAAAAAGAAAAAAAAAATCGGGGAATCCTTCTCTAGGCACTAGAACAGTGGGTGGCAAAGTTTTTAGTTAAAGCCCCCTTCAGGTCCAACCTTTAATCAAGGCTCCCTTAGTCCATTAAATGAGAACAGGTAAAGGAAAATATGGATGGGGTCATTCTCACTCAAACTAGTCTAAACCTTCCCTGGGGGTTGCACACAACAGATTTGGAAGCACTAATTTAGAGCTTTTCTCCAAGGCAAGTAAAGGCCTATTTATGTAAATATGAGCTGAACTGTACCTAAACGTTTACCAAAAACAAAAACTGTCTATTAATTTTTAAACACAACACTAGGCAAAGAATCATCTGATAACCACTAGGTCAGATGTCAGAGCACGAGAGGTTGAGTTATTGCAATGGATTTTGTGATTCAGTGGAGCAAGTAATTATGGTGCAGTGGATCCTTCTAACACTGGACTCATGCAACAGTATGTCTTTCTTGTTCCATTGCATTGATTGTATAGACCATTATAAATGAACTCTGGGAAAGTCTATGGGGGAAATCCGCTAAAGCGCGAAAATGCACTAGCGACAGCTTTGCCGGCGTTCACTGCACTTCGTCAGCCCACCGCAAATTCACTAAAATGCAAAGTTGCGCTCAGGGCGGTGAATGTTAGCACAGTTGCGCTACCGTTACTTCGCCAGGCAAAGCGCATTTACGCTAGCAATGACTAATTTGCATACGGCGCAAAGTTAAATATATAATAGAAATATATGTTACAGCCAATACATTACACTACACAAGCCAATACATTACACTACACCTTTAATAAATAAAATAAAGTTGTCCTATTGCCCAAAGCATGTGCCCACTGTATACTTGAGTTAGGAAAATGTACGGGGGGGAGTGAGGGTAACCCCCAAAAAATTTTCACGACTTTCCAGACTATCACCCTACAAAAGGTAAAAGACGCCAACGTTTTTTTGGGACTTAGAAAAAAATGTAATTTTTTTTTCAAACTCCCATCTATCGTATTAAACTTCACCAAGTCTGAGCTGGTGAAGTAAAGTCTAGCGCAAGAGGTAAAGTTCAATAGAATGTTAGTGAATTAGTGTAGTTACGTCCCTTCGTCAGTGCGCAACTTCGCGAAGTTGCGCTAGTCTGTCTACTTCACTAGCAAATTTTCGCCAGAGTCAGACTTAGTAAATTCACGAAGCTACGAATTGACATCATGCTGGCGAATTAGCGCTAGCTTTAGATGCTTCGCACTTTAGTGAATTTGCCCCTATATGTTTGAAGTGTACATTTTTAATTTTCTCTAATGTAAAGCTAAGGGAACACATGAGAATGGACCAGTAGGGCTGCCATCCAACTGGTAAAAAACATGCACTTGATGTTAATAAAAGAGAAGAATAATTACAAATATGACTACACAATTACAAGTGGAATAATTCTTAGTGTTGAGTAAACAGTGTTTGTTGTTTGAGGTACAGTAACTGTGCCCTTTGCTGCTTTAACCATCTGGTATTCTGGGAAGGAGATGTCAGGAGTGTTCTGCTTCATTCCAAGGATGGAGGCACCTGCAACATCCCATTGGAACGCCTCATAGTGATGTCATGTTGACGCGGACTGGCATGAAAATGTAAAATAAAAGAACACCAAAGACTTGACTCCACTGGCCAAATATTGATCTTACTTCTGTAAGTTCCTATGTGTTCTGTTTGACTGATTCCTGGTTCCTGAACCTTCTACTTTGATCCCAGACTATGTTGATTGCCAACAGCCTTTGACTTCTGCCAGGATATTGACTTTGAACCCTTTGTGTACCACACATTGGCTTATTTTTGCCTTTCTGTGTTACTGTTCCTCCTTGGTCCAGACACAACAACACAGCAAAGCACCAGGTCCTGAAAGGCTTCCAGTAGACGTTGGAACATTGTTGATGAGAAATGCTTCCTGTAACGATTGGTATCCCAAAACCCAGAACACTTACACATTGTGTCCAAATCGCAGGTTAGTGGATATCAGATGCATGCAAAGTGCAATAAAAAAAAATTTTAAATTTCATTATTTGCACTTTGCACCTTGCTGATAGATAATGATCCCTCTATCCCCTTATTATTTTCATCCCTCTTAGATGGGATCCCACTCTTTTTATCTACTGGAACCTAAGCTGAGGCCTTATAAAACAGAATTTGCCCATATAGTATATATGGAACATTTGTATTATTGTTGATAATCTGTGCAAAATCCCATCCAAATATACAGTGAACAAATAGTAAAGTTTTTTTTGCATTTAAAAAAAAAACCTATATTCTGTGACTGTGGTGTGCAAAATGAACTATATTGGTTCAATACACTTCAATTACTATTTGTAAGCTTTCAGAAGCAATATGAAATGAATTCTATCATGCACAATGACTCTCAATAACATCAAGAGAAAAGGTGTTAAAATATTCAGACCGCTCTCTGTGAAGTCCTTTTTCAAACATCAGTGAAAATGCAATTTTTTTTCTTGCATCGCAACTAGACCTGAGAGACTCAGCTTATGCTTGAGATCCTGATATTTGATGTAGAAAGAACATTTTTGTTTACAGACGGTACCATCTTTGCAAAAGGAAGATATATTTATAGGTTTTAGTTTTCATTTAAGAAACAGGAAAGGAAGAGGGCAGAAAGTGCTGAGTGCATGGAACATTTCTTCTCTGTGTACTGGCATTTACATGCATATGGAGTTTCTATATTTCTTCTTTCCTGGGGCTTTCTCTACTGACACTCACCGAACATCATAAATATTAGGCACCTATGAAATAGAATTCTTCAGCCAGGGCCAGTCAAATGGCAACTTCTTCTAAACTATAGAGACAGGAAGTCTTCTGTGATCTGTATGTTCAATGCATGCACCCTTCTGTTTTATAGCACTGCATCATATGTTTTAGAGCTTTAGAAATACATAATAATAATAATACAATTAATAATCTCGGGAGGCCTATTTACCATGGGTATGGTGCAGGATCACTAATATTTAAAAAATGTTGTCCCTTAAGGTCTTAGATAGGATCTGCCATCCTTTCACTATAAAAATGATTTAAATCTTATTTCCTTCACACTGGGAACTTGAAATCATACCAAGCAGACAGTCACCGTTTTGTGGGCACTGTTTTTAATCAAAGTTTTTATCAACCCCCAAATCTTGGGTATGCACCAGAATGGGGGAACCTATGATTATAGAGTGTGAGGAGGAATGGAAGTGGTGTAACTAGATATTACTGGACCCCACAGCATATTATTTGTCAGGCCCACAAAATGTTTAGTGGTTGACTTGTTTTAACAATATTTATTGAAACTGTATATGAATTAGGGCCTTATGGGGCCCCATACCTCTTGGGGCCCCCTGCAGCTGCAGGGTCTGGTTCCTCTGTAGTTATGCCCCTGAGGAAGGGGAAATGTAAGGAGGGCAGTGACACGTAGTAGTAACTCCTGAATGGAAAATGAAAGTAACTGCCTGCCCCATATCTATGCCTGAGGCAGCTCAGACTTTTTAACAGATGTTTTATTAAAATAGGAATGTTGGTTTCATGTTTAATTAAACACAAAATACAAACAGATAACACTGTGACTCACCACATGTTGTCAAATTCTGGCAGGGTCTGTGATCGGGTGCAGATTTCTGATGGCTCCCCAGGCTGGAACACATACAGAGAAGGTAATGATGGAACACCACTACACCGGACTTAAGTAAAAGGCTCTCTTCTTGATTTCTTACAGATTAAAAACATGCAACAATCAGCGCTTGATAGGCATTATCTATGATTAAAGGGCAAGATCGCCAAAAACATACAATTATTTGTCTGACAGGTCCCTTTAAGGAGAGATTGCATCTGTACAATGCATGTATGCCCTGTAACTAACACCTGCCTTTAATACCAATTATGTACAAGGCTCACTTACACATTGTGTCCAAATCGCAGGTTAGTGGATATCAGATGCATGCAAAGTGCAATAAAAAAAAATTTTAAATTTCATTATTTGCACTGTGCACCTTGCTGATAGATAATGATCCCTCTATCCCCTTATTATTTTCATCCCTCTTAGATGGGATCCCACTCTTTTTATCTACTGGAACCTAAGCTGAGGCCTTATAAAACAGAATTGTACGTTCATTACATTAGCCTATAGCCAAATCAATAGGTACCAAATTCAGTCAGGAGGACAAAAGTATTTCATATTAAATATCAGATGAAATTCTTTATCTCTCTCCCCAGCTCCAGGGACAGCATTGAAAATTATATTTGTACAGATTTCTACTCCTTGGTAAGAGAAACCTTCCTTTCTTGTTATGGTCAACCTATCCTTCCCTTGCTGCTTCTATAGAGAGCAGTGAAATGAGAATATTGAGGATTATGGCTGTGCATCACAATCAAATGAAGATTGATTTTCAAATGGAAAAAATTCCAGTGAAAACATAAACTGACATAAAGCGATTCCTAAACATCAATTAATCAAGTTCATTTCTAGGAAGAGACCAACATTTTTTACTCATATTAATAATGCAGGTTCAGTGCTTCCCAGAACTGCTGGATTTAATACTGTAGTCTGCAACTCCAAATTACCACTACCAGTCACAGTCTGAAACAATAGACTGGAAGAGGGTCAGACTAGGGCGGCAGGCACTGGTAAAAAAATTAATCGGCCCCAGACCTTGTAGACTCCACTGACTCAGACCCACTTCCCCCCCGAAAACTGTAGGCATGTGCCGTGCTCCTCTAAAATTGCGGCCATAAAGGACAGAAGTGAAAACATATGCGTGGCGAGGGAGGAGGAATAGGGTTGCTGCCTTTAGATGAGTTCAAGATTATACCAGGGCCCGCCGAGGTGGAAGCCCCAGTGGGCAACCCTTTAGAGTAGTGGTTCAAGTGATAAGGAAGCTCAGTGGGCTAAGCTTTGTAACTTTTTTATTCAGCCGATTTAATTGACAATCACTTTATGGGCGTTTTTGTCAGGGGAGGCCTATCGGCACCCTAGGGAGGTAGTCGGGACCAAGGAGGAAGCTAAGGGGTTAAAGTCCAGAACAATGGTACAGGCAAGGATCAGTCATAAGTCCAGGCAAGAGTTTTATAGGCAGGCAGTAGAATACAATAACGAAGTCCAGGCAAGGTCAATAACACAGAAAACAGGAGCATAACAACACCCAGGAACATGAACAAAGATTCCTATAATTGGGTGCCATCCTGGCGTCCAGAACACCCTTTTATATTTGAATTTGGCGCCAAAACCAGGCACCGTGATGTCATTGCGTCAGTCGTGATGCAATGACATCGTCAATGTGGTAGTGATGGCGGCAGAGGAGGACGTGCTGCCCGGAGACTCCGGGCGGCTCGATCCTGAAAGTTTTGCCATGTGCACTGTATAATAAGAAAACTGTTCTTTCTGATGTGCATGAATAATCCCAAAATAATAACATGCTTGTCTAGGACGTGAAATCTGAAACTTGGCAGAACCTCATTGCTGTAACAAATCATTAATTTCCATCTCACTCTCATAATCACTGTTTTTACTTTGGGTATTTTTTTATAGAAAGCTCCAAATTATCCACATTTGTAACCTCACTAAAAAAAGGGAAAATAAAAAAAAGGGTCTAAAACTTCATCAGACAAGAATCTTCTTTGAAAGAGCCCCCTGAGGACAGCAATGTGTAATTATTTACTTGACAGATGCTTTTTTTGTGTGTAGAACCACATGACAGATACAGAGAAATGAAAGTGCTTGGGCTTTTTGTGTTAGAAATAGTAAAAAGATGTTATTAAAACCTGCAAAATCCAGTAGAGCTAGTGATTTCCCATATGGTGCAGTGTCAGCCTTTTTGAAGTCTCATAAGAGCCTGAACCCATGTGGCTTCCATCGTGTTAGTGAATCCAAGGAATGTTCCCTCTGGCTTCACATCCAGTGATGCTATGCTTCTTGCTTTCAGTTAGATTTATGATGATGGATGCATATGTCCCAACCCAATACCTATATACAAACAGCTTATAAAATTAAGGGATAATATATAATGTAGAAAGGCATTCTACTATGCACTGACAGGAAAACTGTTCAACTTAACCTGGTTTCTAATATATAGTAACATAGTAACATAGTAAGTTAGGCTGAAAAAAGACACACATCCATCAGGTTCAACCGGTTAAACAGGTTAAACTGAATCGGAGTAGTCCCTGGATCAACTTGTACTATGAGCTATCTTCCATAGCCCTGTATTCCCTCACTTGCTAAAAAGCCATCCAACCCCTTCTTAAAGCTATCTAATGTATCAGCCTGTACCACTGATTCAGGGAGAGAATTCCACATCTTCACTGAAAAAAACTCCTTCCAAATATTTAGGCGGAACCTCTTTTCTTCTAAACAGAATGGGTGACCTCTTGTCAGCTGGAAAGACCTACTGGTGAATAAAGCATTAGAGAGATTATTATATGACCCCCTTATATATTTATACATAGTTATCATATCACCCCTTAAAGGGCAAGGAAAGTGTAAAATAGAATAAGGCTAGAATTGTTGTATTTTGTATACTAAACATAAACATGAACTTACTGCACCACAAGCCTAATCAAACAAATAATTTTTGCTTTCAAAGTTGGCCACAGGGGGCTGTCATCTTGTAACTTTGTTATACATCTTTGTCTGACACTGGCACTGCACATGCTCGGTATGGTCTGCTTGAGTTCTGCATGGCTGGTAAGTAAGGCAGGGGCTCCCCCTGCTGTTCATAAGTGATTGTTTCCCTGCCAGAAGCACTAAATGAAGGGAGAATTTCACTGCATACAGTCAGGTTTCTTATAAAAACGGTACACATTTTTTAATTAAAGTATATTGGAGATAGATTTCTTTTTCATTAAAGGAAGTAAAAATGGGATTTTATTTCTTTGCCTTTCCTTGCCCTTTAAGCGCCTCTTCTCCAGTGGGAACATCCCCAATTTGGCCAGTCTTTCCTTTAAGATTTTCCATACCTTTTACCAGCTTAGATGTCCTTATCTGTACCCTCTCTAATACAATAATGTCCTGTTTGAGTGAGGGAGACCAAAAATGTACTGCATATTCTAGATGTGGCCTTACAAGTGCTCTATAAAGTGGAAGAATGACCCCCTCCTCCCGTGACTATGCCCCTTTTAATACAGCTCAAGACCTTATTTGACCTTGATGCTGCTGACTGGCATTGCTTGCTACAGCCAAGGTCCTTTTCAATAATGGATTTGCCTAGTGCAGTCCTATTAAGGTTATAAGTGGCTTGAATATTTTTACATCCCAGGTGCATGACATTGCATAAGTTGGGAAACTGGGCAGCAAACTGGAAAATGAGGTTTAATGTTGATAAATGCAAGGTTATGCACTTTGGCAAAAATAATATAAATGCAAGTTATACACTAAATGGCAGTGTGTTGGGAGTTTCCTTAAGTGAGAAGGATCTTGGGGTTTTTATAGATAACAAGTTGTCTAATTCTGGGCAGTGTCATTCTGTAGCTACTAAAGCAAATAAAGTTCTGTCTTGCATAAAAAAGGGCATAAACTCAAGGGATGAAAACATAATTATACCTCTTTATAGATCCCTAGTAAGGCCTCATCTGGAGTATGCAGTGCAGTTTTGGACTCCAGTCCTTAGGTGGGATGTAAATGAGCTGGAGAGAGTGCAGAGACGTGCAACTAAACTGGTTAGGGGGATGGAAGACTTAAATTATGAGGAGAGACTGTCCAGGTTGGGGTTGTTTTCTCTGGAAAAAAGGCGCTTGCGAGGGGACATGATTACACTTTACAAATATATTCGAGGACATTATAGACCAATATCAGGGGACCTTTTTTCCCATAAAGAGGATCACCGCACCAGAGGCCACCCCTTCAGACTAGAAGAAAAGGACTTTAATTTGAAGCAGCGTAGGTGGTTCTTCACAGTCAGGACGGTGAGGTTGTGGAATGCACTGCCGGGTGATGTTGTGATGTTCATTCTGTTGATGCTTTTAAGAGGGGTTTGGATGTTTTTTTGGACAGACATAATATCAAAGGCTATTTTGATACTAAAATCTACAGTTAGTATAGCTATGGGCATACAAGTATATGGTTTGTGTTTGAAAGAGTGGAGATGTTTGTGTGTGTTGTGTGTGTGTGTGTGTGTGTGTGTGTATGTATGCTGGGTTTTTAATTTGGAGGGGTTGAACTTGATGGACTCGGTCTTTTTTCAACCCAATTTAACTATGTAACTATGTAACTATGTAACTATGACATTACATTTATCAACATTGAATCTCATTTGCCACTTAGCTGCCCAGATTGTCAAGATACTGTTGCAAGGATGCCACATCCTGGATGGAATTAATTGGGCTGGATAGATTTGTGTTACATTACTTACAATACCCTTCCCAAAGTAATTAATGAACAAGTTAAATAAAAGTGGACCCAATACCAAGCACCGAGGGACCCCACTAAGAACCTAACTCTACTTAGAAGTAGAGAACGTACCATTAACAACCACCCTCTGTACCCGATCCTGTAGCCAGTTTCCTATCCATGTGCAAACGACTTCATTAAGACTAACAGACCTTAGTTTAGAAAGCAGTCATTTGTGGGGCACGGTATCAAACACTTTGGCAAAATCCAAATAAATCACATCTACTACCCCCCAATGTCCAGCATCTTATTTACCTCATCATAAAAAGCAATCAAATTTGTCTGACATGACCTATCCTTCATAAAGCCATGTTGATTGCTGCTCATAATGCCATTCACTAGGACAAAATTTTTAATGTGATCCCTTAACAAGCCTTCAAATATTTTGCCCACCGCAGATGTCAAACTTACTGGCCTATAATTGCCAGGCTGAGATCGTAATCCCTTTTTAAATATTGGGATGACATCAGCTCTCCTCCAATCCATAGATACTATACCAGATGAAAGCGAATCTGAGAAAATCAGAAATAGGGGCAGGTATAAAACTGAACTAAGTTCTCTTAGAACCCGTGGGTGTATATCATCAGGCCCTGGAGCCTTGTTTACATTACAATTGTCATGCAACAAGTTTATAAACTTATTTCCATTAACTGATCTCGCAGTACTGTTGCTCCAGTCAATATCTGGGTAATTAAAATTCCCCATTATCATTACTTTACCCAAACTAGCAGCTTTTTCTATTTGTGTCAGGAGCTTAGCCTCCTCCTCCTCACTTACATTAGGGGGTCTATAGCACACCGCTACAATTCATTTGTTGGACTCTTTACAATTGGTGAAGAATTCTACCCATAAGTCTTCTGCCCCCACATTCTTTAACATAACCTCCTCCTTTATATAAGCTTTTAAATCCTGCCTAACAAACAGACATACCCCTCCTCCTTTTCTATTGCCTCTGTCCCTCCGAAACAAAGTATAGCCGCTGATATTAACTGCCCAGTCATGCGACTCATTCAGCCATGTTTTGGCCACACTAATCACATCATATTTTCAATCCAGCACCAGCACCTCCAGTTCTCCCATTTTAGCAGTCAGACTCCTTGCATTTGCAAACATACATTTAATACTGGTACCATGTTGAACATATGACATGTGGTCCTCCCTATCCTTAATAGTACCCCCAACCAAATCTCCTCCCCCATTTTCCCTTCCTTTGCCTATTGTCTCATCTAACCTGCCTTCCCCTGAATCTTTTTGTTATAATTAAACTTGTAAGAATTGTGCCCATGGGATATAATACTTTTTGTAATGTTAGACCTGCCAGACAATTTAAAAATGCTTTAGTATCCAAAAAATGCATTTTTTTGATGATAACATGGGGTTGGTCATCAAAACAAAAACCAGTAGCAGAACCACCTATAAGAATATTAGGGGTTATATGTGACTGGGGATGAGCACTTAGAGGCAGCACTTCCCCCATTATTGCTGTGTGTTGTACCTCCCACCGGATTGAAAAAAATCCAGTCTGAGCTGTCCCACTAAAGCCCTATTCAATATTTGAGCTGTTGAAGGAGGAATACTGGCAGTCTGCAGTTCTGCTTCAAGGGGATATACAGTACTGTATAGCAAATTCTGTACAGATATTTCTTGTTTCAAAGGATCAAGACTGAAGATTTTTTATGCATCGTCTTATATTTGGATGGATGCAGGATGGTGCTTCTGGGTGGGGAAGGGTGACACAGGTATTCAACCTCCACCACCTGATGACACTTATTTTCTGTAACAATCCACCAGTCTTCTCTCGTATTGGCACATTGGCAGGCATAGTAGCGTTCCAACTGGCTTCCTATAGCACCTTGCATGCACTTTGCACAGCCCAATAGTATGCCTACAGTCATAAGTCCCTACTGCCTATTGGACTATGTACTGAAACAAGGTAAGGGAAACTACCCTACCCAGAAAGGCTCTTGTTCTGGGAAAAGTTGTCTTGTTTTACCTTGTGGCATCACATAGCCCAATAGGCACTAGGGTCTGTTGGTTGGAGGAGAGTAGGCAGAGGTTAAAATTGGGACCAACAGAGATTTACAGTGCTGAACTCTGCATGCAGTATTACTTTTTTTTTGTTCATCTAAGGGATGGTTCTCATTTATGTTAACTTTTATAATGTTATAGAACAGCTATTTCTAAGCAACTTTTCAATCACCTTTCATTTTTATTTATTATAGATTTTGAATATTTGCCTTACTCTTCTGACTTTTCAAATAGGAGTCATTGACCCCATCTAAAAACAAATGCTCTGTAAGGCAACAAATGTATTGTTACTTCTACTTTTTACATACTTTTCTCTCTTTTCAGACCCTCTCCTATTCATATACTAGTCTCTTGTTCAAATCATTGTATAGTTGCTAAGGTAATTTGGACCCTAAGAACCAGACCGCTGGAACTGCAAACTGGAGAGCTGCTGAATAAAAAGCTCAAATAATAAATAATGGAAAACAATTACAAATTGTCTCAGAATATGACACTCTACATCATACTAAATGTTAATGCAGAGGTGAAAAACACCTTTTAAGAACATTTTAAAAGTTAAATAAAGAATTAAATCTGCTGTTTTCATAAAGTATTCAATTGTATGCAGAGACATATTTTGCAGTAACAACAGCTTTACATCTTTTGGGAGACATATGTACCAGCTTGGTGCACTATTCCATTCCATTCTGCTTGAGGTTGTTCATCGCCTCTCCTTCCCTTTATTACCCATTCTCCTAAAGCTGCTCTAAGGTAATTGTTTTCTACAACTGGGTATTAAATGTTTTTGGTTTCACCTAGAGAACATCGAAATTGTAAAAAAAAATTTAAAAAAACATATAAATACCCATAAAAGACCAAATTCTTGAAAGGCGGCTGTAGAGAAAAAGCTCAATTCTTCTTCGAGCAAAGGAAAATGGAAATGGACAATAAAACCTATTTATACAGGCAAATTAAACTGTTTCCCATTTAGAATAGACCCAGAACTTTGTATGAAAAACATAAAAATATACAAGATGCTACAACGAGATATGGGCTAACATAGAGAAATTGGATTTTAAGCTATGAAGAATGGGTGTCTCACAGAAATAACGGGTTAGAATAAAACAAATGAGAAATCAGTGATCTTGCTTTTTTGCCATAGAAGGGTGATTGATTTTTACAGATGATACAGAACTGATTTTCAGCCCATTTATTTTGTGCAACCATCAGTCTTCTCTGGCATCATTCCACTTGCAGGTTTTCAGAAGAGCTTGGCTGGCTCTTTATGTTATCTGCTCATCAGGTCTGAAAACTTTATCCACAAATAGATTAAGGTCATCTCAATAAATCTTCCCAATTAGGAATGATTATAGAGCCTGATTCTAATCCCTCCTTGATTCCTAAACATTGGGGGGGGGGATTAGTGGACTCCTACTGGTTCCTCACTCTTGGACCCTCCAGCAACATGGAGTCTGCTGCTTTTACAGGTAAGGGATTGGTTATCCGGAAACTCATTATCCAGAAAGCTCTGAATTATGGAAGGGCTACGTATGTCCAATAAACTCCATTTCATCCAAATAATCAAAATTAAAAAAAAAGATTTCCTTTTACTCTGTAATAATAAAACAGTACCTTGTACTTGATGAACTAAGATATAATTAATCCTTATTGGAAGCAAAACCAGCCTATTGGGGTTATTTAATGGTTACATGATTTTCTATTAGACTTATGGTATGAAAATCCAAATTACAGAAATGTCCATTATCCAGAAAACCCTAGGACCCAAGCATTCTGTATAAAAGGTACATGCCTGTATATTGACATTGTACATGGGGCAGTCCTGGTTTGATTAGTATGTAATATAACCAAAGGGGCTTCTGGATATTTTAATCCACAGGGGCACTAATATGAAGTGAAAAAAAACAGTTTATTGAGGTTAAATGAAAAAGTAAGTATCTCCAATAGCCCTATGCGGCATCCTTGCAACAGGATCTTGACAAACTGGCAGATAAGTGGCAAATGAGATTCAATGTTGATAAATGTAAAATCATGCACCTGGGATGTAAAAATATTCAAGCCACTTATACAATTAATGGGACTGCACTAGGCAAAGCCATAATGGGAAAGGACCTTGGAGTCCTTGTAGATGATAAACTTGGCTGTAGCAAGCAGTGCCAGTCAACAGCATCAAGGGCAAATAAGGTCTTGAGCTGTATTAAAAGGGGCATAGAGTCACAGGAGGAGGGGGACATTCTTTCGCTTTATGGAGCACTTGTAAGGCCACATCTAGAATATGCAGTTCAGTTTTGGTCTCCATCACTCAAACAGGACATTATTGTATTAGAGAGGGTACAGAGAAGGGCAACTAAGCTGGTAAAAGGTATGGAAAATCTTAGCTAGGAGACTGGCCAAATTGGGGATGTTCACGCTGGAGAAGAGGCGCTTAAGGGGTAATATGATAACTATGTTATGCTTTTTTGGGCTATACAGCACAGTGGAGGAACATGGGTTACATTGGACTCACACTTCAGGATCAGGGCCTTCGCTAAGTGGAAGAGTCCATTCAGATGAGGTAGTGTAACTAAAACTCACAGGCTATGTTGCTATACAAATAGTATGATGAAAACAGCAACAAGGGTTTATTATACACAAGGCAAAATGACTAAACTTGACCAAAACTGAGCTCATGGTCTTTCCACTCAAGCCGAGGCCTTCTCTTCCTTTCACCATTACTTACATTAACCCAGTTAACTCAGCATGTTGCTTAGGGGTCATCTTGGACCAGTCCCTCTCCTTCTCCAATCATATTTATAACACTGCCAAAACCTGTTGTTTCTTCCTTCTCCAAGATATACCCGTTTCTTTCACAAACAACAGTCAAAACACTAATCCATGCCCTCATCTTATCCCGTTTAGACTACTGCAATCTCCTCCTAACTGGTCTTCCTGATTCCCATCTCTCTCCCCTCCAATCAATCTTAAACTCTGCTACTAGGATCCTTCTGCTCTCTCCTACAAGGGAATCTGCTAAATCCCAACTAAAATGCTTAATGTGGATGTCTGTTAAGCAAAGGATAACATATAAAATCATTCTACTAACATTCAAAGCCCTTCACTCATCTGCTCCTCACTACATTTCTTCTCTTGTCTCACTACATGTTCCTGGTTGTCTTCTCCGCTCTTATCAGAGCCACCTTCTCTTCACATATTCCACATCCACTGGCCACTGCCACCTCTCGTCTCAGACCCTTTTATCTTGCTGCTCCTTACCTCCCATCCACTTAAACTGTGAACTCTATGGGGTAGGGACCGCCTTCCCACTATGTCTCTTACCACATAGCACTTAAGCTCTGTGTCCTGTGATTCTGTACATATTTATTATGTGATTTGTCTCCCCCATGTATACTTTTATATATATTGTACTTTTATGTACTGTACAGCACTGTTACTCCTTAACAGCACTTTACAAATAAAGTTATACAATACAATGCAATAGTACAATATTAATTTTCCTCTATTATGTGATTGCTTTTTTCTTATATATAGCACCTCTATTCGTCCAATTCAATGAGGCTTAGCACCCATACCCTACAATTTAGCCCTAAGGCACAACATTCATTTATAACCACACATGAAGACAACAAACAGCCAGACCACCTGCTTTTACATTTTTACATTCAAGAGATTATGGTGAGACCTCTGCCATTTAGCCAATTAAAGAAAACTAAACCCTCTCTATAATAAAACCCCCTACCCTACATAGCCCCCCTCCCTGCTTCCCCCCTGAAAGTGCCCCTAATTCATTACTCACATATAGGTCTAGAGTAAGTGCAGCTGAGCTCATGGATGCAATCTTCTGGCTCTTCTGTATTTTTCGGGAAATGAACGCCATATTGGTGTATGCATAGTTGGAGCAGTCTTCTGGTTCGTACCAACTGCGCATGTGCCAAATGTGCCTGAAATTGCTGAAGGGGAAGAGAATATAGAAGAGCCGGAAGAAGATTCCCATGAGCTACGCTGTGCTTACTCTACACCTATCCGTGATTAATGAATTAGGGGCACTTTCAGGGGGAATCAACTATGTTGGGGGAGCAGGGAGAGGGGACTATGTATGGTAGTGGGTTGGGGTCTTTTATTATTGGGTGAAGTTAATTAAGGAAGAAAACATGGATAACTGTTCTTATTTCAGAAAACAGGGGTGGTAAAATGGGGAATAGGGAATTTCAATATTCACAGCATTACTGACAAATTTGGGAAGTGGAAAAAAGCCCACTGTGAAAACATCAGAGCTGAAATCCCCCCCCCCCCCATCCATATAGAGTCCAAGAGATTTACTTGGACTCATTAACCTCTTGGTGTGACAGAAAACCTGCTGGTTTTAGTTTGCAATGGCATAACAGGTCATGGTGGCAATATTAATACACAGTATATGCAGATTTTCCAAAAAAACTGATATATATTAATACTCATTCTCATTTTTTAATAAATAACACATTGCTGCTTCCTGTACAGTTTGTCCTTTGTGACCAGCATCAGACTGGGGTTCCCGGGGTCCAAAGGCAATTACTATCTTTGCACCTCCTGTAATTAAAAGATTGGCTTCTGATGACTGCAAAATTATTGAAGTTGCTGAGAGATTGTGTACTGAAGACTGTAAATGATTCTGCACAGTGGGAGAGCAATGACATTTCTACCAGCAATATAATCTGCCAGATATTATATAATAAGGGACAGTTCCCCCTGGGAATATCATGGGGATCCAATTCCAGTGACCCCAGGGTTTCCCCTGCATTACTCTACATTTCATTGGCTTTTAAAGTGTTATTGGACCATTCTTGGATGGGAGACATTATGTCCTTGTTGCAAGAACAGACAGCAATTATGCTTTATTCAGTGGTGATTTCCTTTCTACTTTGTGCAATTTATTTCAGATAATATAGAAATAAGGCCTATTCCTGCTGCACTGTGAAACACAATAGATAATTTATTCCAAATAAGCAGGTGAAAATTACTTATTGCTAGCATGGCTGAGCAGATACTGAGCTTCCAAAAAAATCATATTGGTCCTGGGAAAATGAGGCTAATGGGCCAATTGCAAAGCTGAGTTGCTACAGAAACCAAGTACTTTTTGATTAGTGCTATTTGCAGTGAAACAAGGAGGAGAGCTGCTGAGACAAGGACAAGCATAACCAATGCAAGGCCTCATTTATGATTGTCATGGTAGGGGGTTAAGTGCAAAAATATTGGCACCTTGTACCTCACTTAGCACCCATATGCTTTGCTGGTTTCACTCCAAAACAGTGGGAGAAGGCCTGTTTGTTTCCCCATGACTAAAGTGCTGCCTGTGCTTGGCTGTAGTGTATCCATAAGTTGTGTGCTGGGGGGAGGAATGCGGGTTTCTCCTTAGAGCAGGAGTCCCCATACTTTAATAAAGCGAGGTCTACTTTTAGTGATGTTGTCCCATTATGATCAACATCCATAAAAGCATTGTTAGCATTCTGTTCCACTGAAAATATTACTTAAATACTGATTTATGAGAAAACATATATTGTTATATTTGATATATGTCTTATGTAAACTTACCATAATAAATATATAAATGAAAAGCATGAAACAGGAGGGTGATTTAGACAAGCAGAGTCTTGAGATCTACTGCTCACCAGCTAAAGGTCTACTGGTAGATCCCGATCTACCTTTTGGACACATCTGCCGTAGAGACTCCCTAGCTTGGACTTGCATCAGCAGCTTTAAAGTGTCGGTTCATCATTTAAGTTAACACTTATGGTATGCAATAGAACGGCTAATTCTAAATAGCTTTTCAATTGGCCGTTTATTTTTTTCTTTTGATTATACTTTTTGAATTATTTGCCTTCTTCCGTATACAACTTTCAAATGGGGAGGTCAATGACCCTGTCTAAAAACAAATGCTCTTTAAGACTAGACATTTATAGTTATTGCTATTTTTTATTACAGGTATGGGACCTGCTATTCTGGATAATGGAGATTTCCATAATTTGGATCTTCATACTATGGAACTAAGGCTGAATGTGTGATACCCCAATGTTTGTTTTTCCTTACAGCCGTAATTTTGTCATGTAGATGTAAGTATTTGCTCTGTTGTCCCTATTGCCTCTCCTATACACATACAGTAAATGCCGAAAAGAGCATCAAGTTTGTTATCACAGATAATAACAGCAGGGGTTAACGTACCAAAGTTAACATAAGTCCAGGTGCTCTGCCCTAGACAGCCTGCTTTGGGAAGGCTACAGACCCTGTCTGTTCTTCAACCAATGGCTGGCACAAACCATACACTCACAGAGGAGTTGAAGCAATTTATTTAAGGAAAAATCACCTAAAAAAGGTAGCCTTACGTATTTTGAGCCTTGTGGGCACAGACTTTGTTACAGCAAAGCAACCTGGTAACTACTTTTACTGCTGAATATGACAACTGCTTCAGTGTAGCTGCTCCCAAGCAATTATACAGAGACGCATGTTCTCTGCTCATACAAAATATGCCCTTGTTATGAATGTTTTAATTCAGATTAAATAAACTGAATTTACCTGCTAAGGTTTATCTTCACTTACAAAAACAGCTAAACTCCCCCAAGGTCACTATCCTTTATTTTATTTTGCTGCAACGCAGCACTTAAAGTGGAATCCAATTCCCCAGACGCTGATCTCCAAGGAATGTCCAACATCACCAATGCTTTTTTGACTGAATGGAAAATTCCACCAATAATGTTCCAAAATCTAATGGGAAACCTTGGAGCAGTGATCCCCAACCAGTGGCTTGCAAGCAAATCCCTTGGATGTTGCTCCCAGTGGCCTCAAAGCAAAGCTTATTTTTGAATTCCTGGCTTGGAAGCTTGGTTGTATAAAAACCAGATGTTCACATAGAGGCTTCCAAATGGCCAATTAAGCACTTCTTTGATATTCACAGGGATAATTTTTTTTCACAGGGAAAACAACAATTCTAAAGCTGGCCATAGACGTACAGACCCAATCATATGAATCCTCGATTTGTAAAATTTTCATATTGTGTGTGGAGTCTCCCGACATTTTTCTTGCCATGCCGATCGGTAGTTCAGTCGATCGGACAGTTAGAAGATCTCTGTCAGCTGCCGATCATATCTCTGCATGTATTGCCGATCAGACGATTTTCAGTGGGAGACTGTCACCAGCTTTGTCGGACGTACTGTAAATTTTCAAACGATTGCTGTTGGGTCAGAACATCAGCTGATCTGTTCTTTTACTTCTTTATTTGATCTGAATGCTTAGTGGCAGGTCGAAAGATGAGGATGTACAATCGTACGTACGATATTGAAGGTAGATCTTTGCATCTATGGCCAGCTTAAGCAACTAATTAAAAATGTTAAATGGTTTTAAAGTTGTCATTTGGGACCACAGATGTGTTGATATAATCATTTGCTACTTTTCAGGGAATCAAGTAGTTTCACATAAATATTTGTTAATGTCTTCTCTTTCCCCCCTTTCTGTGATAACTCTCCTCTTTGCAGCCGCCTCCTCCCCTCTTCCATAATCATTTATTGGGAGAATCTCCTCAGCCGGCAGCCTTATCTTTCATGCTCTACGTGCACTCCTCCATTTATTCTCAGCCCAGCATCCCCCTGGCTTTTGCCTAATAAAGTGTTTAATAGCCAATTGGTTCTCAAATTATTCACAATCTTGGCTACTTTTGGCCATTGTTGTTGAACTAATTTTTTTAACAAAATAAAGATTTTTCTCTCTTTTGTTACCAGTTTTCCTCTGTTGTCTATGATTTTCTTGAAGAGTTGATCTTTGGCCTCAGATATTCTTTTCATAAGACACACTGATGTTTTTTGACTTTTAGGATGGAAACATCCTACAATATCAATGTAATCATAATATCTGTCAATTCTTAGCTCAGGATTTTGACTTTGTGCTGGTACTATTAACCGGGATATGCAACAATTAGTGATGATAGGACTGAACACTCCTACAGATAATTTATCAGGAATATTGACATATCCTGCTAAATACTGGCTAGATATCTGTTACCATCAGACTGCATCAGTGCACTAATGTGGCACTCTCCCAATAGGGATGGCGCGAACTGTTCGCCGGCGAACTTGTTCGCGCGAACATCCGCTGTTCGCGCTCGCCAAAAGTTTGCGAACGTTGCACGACGTTCGCATTTTGGGTTCGCGTCAATTTGCTGCATTTTTTTTGCCGCTTTTTTTTTGCCCTCTCACCCCAGACCAGCAGATACATGGCAGCCAATCAGGAAGATCTCCCTGGACCACCCCCACACACCCCCTGGACCAAAAAAAAAAAAATGTGCATACCTCCCAACTGTCCCTTTTTTGGAGGGACAGTCCCTCTTTTGAGAGCTCAACCCTCTGTCCCTCATTTGTACTGGAAAGTCCCTCTTTTCTCTGCACTGAACAGCCAGAAAAAGAAGCAAAGATTTGAACTTAATTGGCTTTTGGCAGAGAGTCCAGAACAGCTAGGTGCAGATAAGATACTTTGTAACACTTTTGACATAAGAAAATAATGGATTTTTCTTTGCCCTTGATCCCCCTCTTGCATGCCACTGTCCAGGTCGTTGCACCCTTTAAACAACTTTAAAATCATTTTTCTGGCCAGAAATGTCTTTTTTAGCTTTAAAAGTTCGCCTTCCCATTGAAGTCTATGGGGTTCGCGAACCGTGTTCGCGAACTTTTTTGCTGCGGTTCGCGCCATCCCTATCTCCCAATGACCCTAAATTTCATTGAATAAGAAATATTTACCCACATTTTTATGTCTTCAGGAACACTCCCTGATGGCTGCCCAAAACATTCTTTAAATAGCTGAACCTTCTGATTATCTTATTTATTTGGAACAACAAGGTCTCCAGGATTAGTCTTCCTGAGAATGGTACTTATTGGTATTCACATACTTGCCCTTACTGAAAGTGTCTAGGTTAAAGTTTTGCAGCATCTCCAAAAACCAATGGTATCAGCCAAGGACTCATACAAATGAAATTTATTCATCATGCCTATATGACTCCTGAATGCCTCAACCACATCATTCCAAGCAGAGGTGACTTTTTCTCTAGATACCGGGAAGGTCTTGGGAGCTGGCAACAAGTAACGTGGTCCTTCCCCTAAATCTACTAGTACTACTGGTCAAAGACTGCCTTTATGTCCAAAGTAATGGTTCTGACTATAGAAACTACCTTGCTGCTTTGTTACTTCCAAATAAAGTAGGACCTGCCTTCAAACGGTCCTTTGCTATGCAAATAAACAGATCATGCTTAAATGGAGGAATGTTAAGAATATGTCAACAGAGTCATACCTACTAAAGCAACATATATTGCATGGGGCTGTTAAAATAAGTTTACTGACATTTGGCTTCTATGGGCAATGAACTCTGATACCAGTAGCCCATACATTCTGTAAGGAAAAGGAAATACAGGCCCTGATTGTGAACTGATGCGAGACATGTTTGATTGACCTTCCTTCCTCCTTTCATCCTTCACTTTTCTTCCCCAACCCTTCTAATCTCTGTTCTCTCTCTCTCTCATGTTTCCTATTATCAATTACTGTTATACTGTATTGGAAAACTCAAGAATAAAAGCATTTTAAAAACAAAACAACAATGGAATCAGTCCAATTTGACTTAGAATACAGATGGCCAAATCTGGCTTCTTTGCAGTCCCACCAAATAAGTGGAACTGTCACTGTATAGGCACTTTAAGCCACTCCCACTGCACAATGAGCTGGACCATCACAGCTGGAGCACAGAACTCATGTACTAGCACTGCACAACTTTGCCCCATGGAGTAACGTACATAAAAATGATCAGTTTGGATCCTTTTCCTTGCCTGTGATGAAATAGTTCATGCTGCCAAAATTGTAGTGATTACTACGGAGGAATTGTCTCTGCATACTGCGTTCTCCCCAAATCGCAATTCTTAAGTAATATCTTCATTATGGAAATGTGTCTACTGGTAGCTGCAGTCAGATCTTTTGTTAGCATTAACTGCTTATTACCTAAATACCTCCTGCTATAAATTACCATGCAATTTAAAACTGCAATTATAAATCTTCTTTGGGTCAGTGGTGGCTAATTATATTTCACTTACAGATAGTTATCTATTGGAAAAGATATTTGAATGGTGATATGTGGAAAAGTTTAAAGCCACAAATTGATATTGTAATTAAATGGAAACTCTTAATAAACTTCCATTCATTTTATTTTATATATTACAGGAAAGTGTGAGTGTAAAATGGATTGTGTAGTGAACATTCCTTAACGGCACTTATACCATGACTGAAGCTTGTAAAACTCCATGGTCAAGGGCTTCTCCATTGGACTGCATTACAATAAATACTATACTACTGTGATATGGCAGATCCCTCTCACGTAGAATTTCAAATATGAAGACAATGAATAAATTTAGCTATTCAATAGAATAAAATGTATTATCTCTGTGACTCTATAATGGGATCCATCTGATTAAGTAAATGGAAAATTCTTTCTGAGATCTTATAGTGGCAATAGGAATATTGTCCCAAGAAGAATTTTAAAAAAGTATTTTCAGCCAGTCTATTCTCTATATCAGTGATCCCCAACCAGTAGCTCACGAGCAACACGTTGCTCTCCAACCCCTTGAATGTTGCTCCCAGTGACCTCAAAGCAGGTGCTTATTTTTGAATTCCAGGCTTGGAGGCAAGTTTTGGTTGTATAAAAACAGGTGTTCTGCCAAACAGAGCCTCAATGTAGGTTGACAATGCACATAGTGGCTACCAAATGGCCAATCACAGCCCTGATATGGAACCCCAAGAACATTTTTAATGCTTGTGCTGCTCCCCAACTCCTTTTACTTTAGAATGCTCTATATGCTCAACTGTCACTAGAAGGAATTTGAATGAGGTCCAATGTTCCCTCTAATTCCTTGGAGGTTGGTGGTGAACATACATATTTTTTTTTTTTTAAATCAGTCCATGTGATTTGTTGTGTATAAGAGCATAAGCTTAGAGGGAATATTCTGCACAGCCAAGTGACATCAAATGTATGCACTTCTCTATAAGATTCATGGCTGTACTTCCAAATGGTTCAGAACTGTTACTTTACCACCTAGCGTAACAATATGCTATTTATACTGTATCTGTCAGCAAAAATAGCGGCACCATTGCACATTTTAAAACGACTTTGGTCTATAGTATTGCAGAATAAATTTTCAGTTTTAACATAATCTTTCAGGTATAAATAAAATTATTGACCAAATGGACAACCAAGTTTCGATAGCACAAGCTTTGGAAAGAAAGAACTTTCTATAGCCATGAATGAGTTTTCTACTACTGACAGCTTCAACTGCTCCAGTTTTGCAGAGTTGAAGGGTGCTTTGTCCCAGCTGCAGTTTTCAGATCTCTCCATAGGTGCTCAGTGGAATTGGATTTGCTGCTACCCAGTCCAGCACTTTGTCTTTATCAATTACTGGATGAGTTATGAAGGTTGTGGTTCATTGTCCTTCTGAAACTAGGTTCAATATGGCTTTCCAAGTGATCTTAAACAATTGAATGCATAGAGTTGCATAGGCAGCAAAGCATCCCCAAAATATTTCATGATGTCTTTGCTTTAATTTTGTATTATCACAGGACATTCTCCCAGAAGGATTTTGGTTTGTTCGGGGGTTTTGTAATGTTTTTTTGTAATTAGTAATGCTTTCTTATACTTCTCTGTCAAAGGTGGGTCTGCTAACATACGCCGTCTTTCATTGAGTTAAAACCTTGGGGTAAATTATCAAAGAGTGAAGTTCCGCCACTAGAGTGAAATTCCACCTCTCCATTCATTTCTATGGGATTTTGAAAGGCCTATTTATCAATGGGTGAAGTGAAAGTTCACCCTTTGATAAATACGCCTTTAAAAATCCCATAGAACCTCCATTGCAGTCCCTCACCTTACATTAGACGATGGTTCTGAAATTGCAGAGCCCAAATCAATAGCACAAGAATTTGCCACTTTCTATCAAAGTCTTTACTCTACTTCAACTAAACATACTCAAACCCAGCTCCTCCATTTTCTAGATACTATCCCCATCCCTTCCCTTTAGCGACCAGGCATTTCTTGAGGCTCCCATTATTTCCCGTGAAGTTGCTGATGTGATTGCCTCACTACCTACAAACAAAACGCCAGGACCAGATGGCCTTCCTCCAGACTGGTACGTATAAAGCCACCTCAGAACAGCTGATCCCAAAATATCTAGAGACCTTACAAAATGCCTTTGACAGTGGCTCACTACCCACTTCATTCACAGAAGCCCTAATAGTTGTCATTCCCAAACCTGGTAAGGATGTGACACTGTGCACCTCCTACCATCCTATATCCCTACTGAATACAGATGCAAAAATCCTGGCCAAGATCCTCACCTCCCGCCCCCAGCTGGGGGTCCCGGACCTTATTCACCCCGACCAATCTGGCTTTATGCCTGGGCGTTCAACCAATATTAACCTTCGCATACTCTTTACCAACCTACAGATTACCCATGCTGAGCCAGGCACCAGAGTAGTAGCCTCCTTAGACTCTGCGAAGGCCTTTGACTCGGTGGAGTGGGATTACTTGTGGGAGGTACTAGCGCGGTTTGGATTCAGCCCCAGATGTATATCATGGATCAAGTTGCTCTATAAGAACCCCACGGCTCAAGTGAGAGTTAATGGCCACATCTCCCCTCCCTTCCCTCTTACGAGAGGAACAAGGCAAGGTTGCCCACTTTCCCCGGTCCTCTTTGCCTTAGCAATAGAACCCCTAGCGATACTGATCAGGCTCTCCCCCCTCTCTTTGCAGATGATCTTCTTATCTATCTGGCTGATCCCAAAGACTTTCTTACTGCCCTCCTTGACCTGGTGAACCGATTTGGCCAGTTCTCTGGACTACAAATCAATTGGGAAAAATCAATCCTGTTTCTCATAGACTCGGGCCAACCTCGGCCTCCACCATCTGATTCCCCGCTGAAACGGGTCACCCAATTCAAATACCTTGGTGTGCAGGTCCATTCAGATATTACTAAATATACTGCCCTAAATCTTGATCCAATCCTTAGGAACTTCACCACTTCCCTGAACCAATGGACTAAACACTACCCTCTCCCTTTAGGGAAGGGTCAATGTAGTAAAAATTATACACCTCCCCAAACTCCTCTATCTCCTCCACAATGCACCGGTGTTTATACCTTCAAAAACATAAACAAAATCTTGATCCCAAAATCGCATGGAAAAAGCTATGTGCCCCCGTGAAGAGGGTGCCTTGGCCCTCCCTAATTTCCACTTGTATTATCTGGCCTCGCAAATCTACTATCTACACTGGTGCTTTAACCCTGACCCATACAATCCAAATTCACAACTACAGGCGCCTAATATTATCCTCATGGGAGAGTCTTCGTAACTTCCCCTATCTGACCCTCACAGATTCCGAACCTTTTCCAACCACATTAACTCCACACAGAGCTTGGTTGATCACCCTCAAACTCCTGTGATGAGTACCACCCCTACGATCCCCTTATCTCCCCCTATGGGGCAACTCCTATCTAACACATTTCAAAACCCTGGCTGCAGGATCCAGTTCTTTGGCCAAGGCAAGGAATTAAATGTTTAAAGGATCTCCTTGACAACCAAACCTTCCCCTCCTACCACACTCTCCAACAACGTCACCCAACCTACATTCTACTATTTAAATACCTCCAGCTAAGACATGCTTTTCATTCTCAATTTAGCACTCTTTCCTCCCAATTGTCTACCCTCAGCATAGAAGATACCCTACATGACGCCAACTCAACAAAACTATTATCCCGGCTCTACCAACACCTTCTTCTATCCGGGCCCAAACCCCTTCAACTAGCCCGTGAATGGTGGGCCTAGATCAGGATGACTGGGATGAAGCTATTGATAATGTGTAAAAAGGCCTGATATCAATGAAAGACAAACTTATTCAGTACAAAATCCTACACCATATTTACATTACCGCCATACGACTTAAACACATGGGCGCAATCCCTACTGATTCCTGCCCCAGATGTCAATGTTTGGCTGAAGATTTATTTCACCTAATGTGGGAATGTCAACATGTATTGCGCTTTTGGGAACAGGTTGTAAGTTTTCTAGCAGACCACCTGGTAGTCACCCCTAAGACCTGCCTACTAGGGGTCTTAGAAGAACTAGTACCAGCCAAATACCCACAAATGTGTTTTCGTATTCTATTTTCTTATGCAAAAAAAACAGTGACCCTCCACTGGATGGGCAACCTTCCACCTTTTCTTAAAGCCTGGATATCTTTAGTCAACAAGGCAGTACCCCTCTACAAACTCACATATGAGGCCAGGGGAACCCCAACAAAATTTGATAAAATCTGGGGCCCATGGAATGATATAGATCTGACTCTGCTGTAGAGAGGATCAATGGAACTCACCTATTCCTAAGTGGACTGGGGAGGCTTTGCATACCGAATTACTCTAGGAGGCCATGCCTATTATTATCAAGTTGTAATGTATCATTCTCCTTGTGAGCGTTCTTCTGTACCCTTACATAATCCTATGGTAGCATGCTCAAAGACAGTTGACTAGTAAATGCACTTTTGCGACTCTGTACAACTAGTTTGCGCAGTATTTACCTGTTGTATGTGTTGTTGTATGTTTAAAAACAAATAAAACTTAACTTTAAAAAAAAATCCCATGGAAATTAATGGAGAGCGGCGGAATTTCCCTCTAGTGTCGGAACTTCACCCTTAACTTCACTCTTTGATAAATATACCCCCTTGTGTCTGAAGGTCAACTTGAATCAGTCTGGCAGTAGACCAAGCACACATCAAACAACCCATCTTTACAAACTAAAAAATTCTTCTCTTGCACGCAAGTCCAATAGTTTGTGTGATGGACCTTATTCTTGAAATGGAAATGGACATGAGTCTTGAGTTATTGCATGCTTTTTTACAATGTGCTGTCCAACGTCCTTAGATAGTTCTCACCATCTTTTTTTTAAAAACACTTTAAGTAGCATTTGTCTTTTGTGTTAGATTAGAAAATTAGAGTTGTATGTTTCAACGTAAACAAAAATGTGATAAGTCGGTCTTGTTCATATGATGTATTTTTAGCTCCCTTTTGCATAAAACCTATTTCAAAATGTGATTATGTGCGCATCCTAAATATGACCTTTGTTAGACCAAAGATACAAATAGAAATGCTTTGCAAAGATAACATGGTTGACTTTGTATTATGAAACCACTTTTTGGTGAAAGTCAGAAGTAGATGGCAATCTTCCCTTTATCTGCACAGCTGTGTATGCACTAAGCAAATTGAAGGATAATCCTCAAAACAGAACTTGGTAAGCACAATATTAGGAGGTTAGATATATTTGTAAAATGAAAAAAATAGTATGGGCAGAATTTATGAAGATATCTGAAGATCAATTTTGGCCGTAAGACTGCAAACACATTAGAAAATGTACACATACTGTGAGTACGACAAATTTGCACAGCATTATTTGGGAATATTGCAATGCAAGAGTGATTTAATAGGTCAGATGGGAAATATGCGCAGCAATTTATATTGTGACGACAAAAAAAAATCTGTTCAGAGCTCTGTGAGTAAAATATATTTTTGTCAGCAACTCCTGAAACTGAAAAAACAGGAAAGTGCAGACAAACCAATCTTTACAAGAGAATGGAGGATCCAACAAGAAGCATAGGACAAAGATGGCAGCACATCTCAGAAACTGCAGTTTGAATTTTTGTGCAGTTTGGCAGAGCAGTAATTGTAGTAGAATAATCAATCATCTGGAATCAAGTAAAATTGTCTTTTAATATATGTTCCAAAAAGTCTAGCCAATTAAATCAACCCATTTGTAAGTGTTATGCAATGTCCCCAAGTAACTACTGGTATAGGATGTCGACTGAATGGATGAAAAGGGTTAGAGGATAAGATGTGTTATATGCCCACTACTTCACTAATGATGTAATTACAGCCAAAACATAGGATACCCTTGCCTTCCATGCTATGGACATCCTGCACATTATTATTTCTGTTATTATCCATTATTTATATTGCTGTGATATGTAACACAGTTCTTTACAGACAATGTACTTCATTCCCATCAGTCCCTGCCCCAGATCACAATGTAAGGTCCATCATCTCTTCCCCAGCCTCGCTCCTTTCCATTATGGTGCGCTAAAAGGTCATCACCTCACCTTTAATGAAGAACAATTCATATAAAGAAATAAATACTAAAAATATGTCTGGACACATGGAAGTGCAGAAGCTGAAAATAAAATTCAATACAATTCATACACAAGGAGTTACATGCAACCATTACCTGTAGCATTTCTGCTATTTAATTGAATTTCAAAACTCTTGAAATTGAATATGGTCTCGCCATGACTGTTGATTCTATTATTATACTTACCTATGCAACCCAGGGTTGCTCCTGTAACATACACCTCTTTTACCTATACATTGAATGGACCAACTTCTCAACCTATTGCTACATTCAGACATTGGTCAGAACTTGGGTTCAGGAAAATCATTCAGATAAATGTGGATAATGAATAAGCGGTGGAAAGAAATACAAATTAATTCAGGAGTGAGTACCTCTATATTTTCTAAATATTGTCTGTAGCCAACCGTTCTTGTTGCCAGGTGGAATGGCACAGAAAATAAAGCGTAGTAGGGTTACATATGAGGTCCAGTTATTCTAGAATATTGATCTCCAACCAGCGGATCACAAGCAACATGCTGTTCATCAAATCACTGTATATTGCTCTCAATGGCCTCAAAGCAGGTGCTGCGTGCTGATCTTTTGAATTCCATGCCTGTGTTGCTCCCCAACTCTTATCACATTTGAATGTGCCTAATAGATATATAAGGTTGGGGAGCCCCCGTTCTAGAAGGAAAGGATGTAGATGTGTGGCATTATCTTGCCTACAGGCCCACTTGATTCATAGACTGTATACTTAAGGGAAGATAACATGCATTTTTCCCTTGATGGTCACTGCATGTATCAGACTAACATGTGACTATGTTCTCTGCAAGTCATCTGACTCTAGTACATTATATTGTAGAAGGGCCAGTTCTAAGAAACTTTTCAATTGGTCTTCATTATTTATTTTTCATAGTTTTTTAATGATTTGCAATTTTCTTATACTGTATTTCTTTGCAGCTTTTCAAATGGGGGTCACTGACACCATCTAAAAACAAATGCTCTGTAAAGCTACAAATGTATTGTTATTGCCACTTTTTATTACTTATCATTCTATTCAGTCCATCCCCTATTCATATTCCAGTCTCTTATTCAAATCAATGCGGGGTTGCTAGGGTAATTTGTACCCTAGAAACCAAATAGCTGACACTGCAAAATAGAGAGCTGCTGAATAAAAAGCTAAATATCTATAAAACCACAAACAATAAAAAATGAAAACCAATTGCAAATTGTCTCAGAATATCACTCTCTATATTATACTAAAAGTTAACTCAAAGGTGAACAACCCCTTTAATTATGAGGGACATTTAGTAACACAATAAAATTCAGCAACATTCAAACATATAATGAGACAACTTCTAAAGATGCAGACGTGAAACTGGAATTCCGTTAACTGACGAATGTATAGAAATCAATAGGCTGAAAATGTATGACACAAGGCATTTCACTGATTAAAATGGAGCCAATGCAGAGGGGGATCCTGGGGCTGCTGCCGACCCCTCTCCTTCTCCATTTTTTAACATTTAGCATTGGAGCAGGTCAAGGGCAGGCACATGGCTAGTGCGGAGAGCTCTTTTTCACCCTCGGCATTAGCAGAGTTGAATTTCCATTTCAAAATGAGAAATTCATCTTTTAAAGTTACCAGAGGTGTTTTTGCCATACCTGGTAACTAGCCCCTCACTGCTGCCATTGCTGGAGTGGCTGTGAGTCTATAGGAGATGACCTTCCCATAATTCAGAACTTTCTGGAAAAATGGATCCCATACCTGTATAATGAATGCACACATCTGCCTTATAATTGTAGAAAGAAAAATATATATTCCCATCACCTCTAGCATCCCATACAGCATAATAAAATTGTGCATAAAAAAAAAAATTAAAAAGTGCTGCAGAGCTCTTCTGACCAACGAAACCATTGAGTATTGAGTTTAATTCTGAACATCATTTCTTTGTCCGTACAAACATGAGAGGCTCAGGTATCTCTGTGGGAATCTAGAAGGATTGCCAGCACTTTTATATGTTATGGAGTAGAAAGATCTAAAGAACTGATGTTTCTCAAAGCTAATAGATTAGTTAGGCAGAAGGTGTTTGAATGCTTTGAAGAGATGGATCTTATCGTTCAATTTCAGCTTCTTCTGTTTAAGCATCAGGTAAGAGTTTTGCAATCTGGCAGTGATACTGCAAACTGATTTAATTCCGCTGTTTGATGGTGCAATAATATATGGCATTAAATATATTCAAGTATAAAAGCTACAATTACCAGGGAGCTTCATTATGAAATTGGGAGAGATTATACAAATATTTCTTTAGAGAACCCTTTGTAAACCCACTAGAGGTTTATTTACATTTATATTTCTTGGGAAATTGACAGTGCTGTATGCAGTGCTGCCTGCGTTCAGTGACACTGCATACAGAGGGGGCAGTAGGTTGGTGGCATGTAGAGTCCCAAATGTACTGAGTTCCACACCTTTTGCTGGATTATGATGTTGACGTCAGCCTGAACTGAACATTGCCATGGGTTCAAAAGGGCAATATCCTAGAACTTGGATGCATGGCAATGGCATGGTCCTCATGTGGCCTAGTTTTGTGCGGCAAGTAAAAAAACAAATATATTATAACCAGCCACTATAATATGCTTTCCTGTCCTCCCCAACAGTTCATCATCTGGGAATGAATAGTTCCTCTGAATTTTCCTCCGCAATGAAGGCTGTCTGGGTTGTGTTTTACAAGGCTTGTTTATTTGTTGAATCTTATTTTGGAATGGGGTGTGTGTGTGATGAGTACTCACAAGTGGCTTTTGTTTGTTGTTGAGCTTCTTGTAACAACCTTCTAAAGGACTGTAAATATGTAGATAAACACACACAGTAAACAGACATATTAATACACAGGTATGGTATCCGCTATCTGGAAACCCGTTATCCCAAAAGCTCCAAATTATGGAAATGCCATCTTCCATAGACTCCATTATAATCAAATAATCCAAATTTTCAAAAAAAATTATTTCCTTTTTCTCTTTAATAATATAATAGTTTGTACTTGATCCATCTAAGATATAATTAATCCTTATTGGAGGCAGAACCAACCTATTGGATTTATTTAATGTTTACATGATTTTCTAGTAGACTTAAAATATGAAGATCCAAATTACGGAAAGATACATTAGCCGGAAAACCCCAGGCCTGAGCATTGTGGATAACAGGTTCCATATCTGTATAATGACAAATGAGCCCCAAGTAAACCCTTCTGGAACTTCATTTTTCATCAGTAAAAACCTAAAAAATACAAACTGTTAGGAATGTACAAACCAGGAATGCAAATTGTTCCATCTGCAATACTTTCATAAAATAGTTTGCAACATAAGGGCCACTTCAATAATAACGACATTTTCACAGAGAGATGCTCTTCCAGAACATTATTTTAATGAAACGTGATTGTATCTATATCAATGCAGTCACTGGTAAAAGCTCAAGCCGTTAAACTGCATTTGTTAACTTAACTGCTTGCATAAGTGTAATAAGAGCATACGGCTAAGTGTTGCTAATTCCAAGGCCTGTGACACCTCAATACATATCAGATTGCACATGGAGTGCATTACATGTAAACATGCTTAGGAAATACACATGTAAACAGCTCTCACACAACAGTACTCCTACTTACCCAATCCACTTGCATAATATTTATAGGAAAATAAGTTTAAGAATTCACATGGGTGGGAGAAGCTCCCACTATTCCTATTTGCCCATAAGGGCTATGGCACATGCTCATTCCAAAACTAAGGGTGTTAATATGAAGTAAGTCCTTTCTTTGTTGCTAGAACAGCCTAAACTTGTCTGGGATGACTTTCCATTAGATGTTGGAATGTTTTTAGTGGGATATGCCTCCATTCAGCCACAAGAACCTCAGTAAGCTTGGTGAGGTTGCTGTATCAATTTTGAAATCTGACATGGGGATGGACATTTTGTCAGTCTCCCAGCTGCCCCCAGTCATGGGACTTGTGACAGCACTTTAGGAGGGAACTACTTTCTGGCAGGCTTTTTTTTTCCTTCTCAGTGTAACTGAATGAGTCACAGTGGAACATGGGTTTTTACTATTGAGTATTATTACTATTCCTAGATCTACAAGGCAGTTGTTATCTTGAGTTATTCTTAAAGGTGGCCATGCACAGATAATATCGTACAAAACGAATTTTCGTACGATATTCGGTGGATGACGATATCGTCAGAAGACTGGTTGATCGGGCTGGACAGAAAATTTTGATTGGATGCCTTTGAAGACACCCTTAACGGCCAATGTTAGTGCTGAATCGTTAGATAGAGGTAGAATTCTATTGTTTCTACCTGTATATCTGACGATTCAGCTCTACACATGTGTTGAAACGAACAGTCGTTCTTGGAAAGATCTTTTCAGAGAAAGATCGTAATTGTTACGTCTATGGCCAGAATTAGGGAGCTGCTATCTGGTTACCATCAGGGCCGGAACTAGGGGTAGGCAGAGTAGGCGGCTGCCTAGGGCGCAGTCATACTTTATTTCTTTAGGTTTTAACTTCGGCCCTGTCTGCAGCAGCAGCGTTCTGCTCTACTTTAGTCCCCACCTCCCTCTTACTTGACCTTTGCCTGGGACAGATCGAGTAAGATATTTTTGCTGCTGCTCTGGCACAGGCTGGTGGCACAGGTACAGACTTGGGGGGGCAATGGCTGGTACAGACTTGTGGCACAGGTACAGATTTAGGGGGCAATGCTGGTGGCACAAGTATAGACTTGGGTGGCAATGGCTGATGGCAGAAGTACAGACTTGGGGGGGCAATGGTTGGTGGCACAGGTACAGACTTGGGGGGCAATGCTGTCGGCACAGATACAGATTTGGGGCAATATTTTGAGTGCTGCTGGCGCAGATACAGATTGGGAACAATATTTTGGGTGCTACTGGCTGGCACAGGTACAGATTGGGAGCAATATTTTTGGTGCTGCTGACACAGATACAGATTAGGGGCTGGCTGGCACACATACAGTTTGATTCATTAATGTGTTATAAGGTTTCTTTATTTAAGAAAAAGTGAATAGGTGGGAAATGGTCATACAGAACGGGGTGGGGGGGGCGCTGATTGAACCCCTTGCCTAGGTTGCCAAACCACCTTGGCCCGGCCCTGGTTACCATCCCCTTGTTCTGTTGTGAAGCTGCTGGGAGGGGAGGGAGGAAGACAGACCTACAGTTTGGAACAAGAACAATAAATATTGGAACAGGAGCTTCTGATTAAACCATGATTGCATTCACTTTGAGATTATACCAAATAAATACTTGCACTGAATAAATTTATAGGAAGTATTTAATGTAAACCCCGGCTCAAATTACTTTCAAGATCCTCCAGATGAAACACAATTTTTTCCCCAAAAAATGCATACCCATTATACAGATGGGAGAAGCTGTGTCCAGTCCCACAGTTATGACACCACATGTTAGTAAGAGGTCACAGAGTTGCATGGTTACATGCATGTAAAGTCACTTGCAGGAAATATTTTGATTTAGATAGTTAAGCTGCATCTTTCCACATAATGCTTATTCTTTTATAATACATGAATATATGCTTTTTTGGGAATGGCAGAATTTTTCTGCTCAAGCTGGAAAGATTTTGACATCTTAACAGTCCTCGTAATTAGAATCTTTAATTTTCTGTAATAGAAAGAAAATTCACAGCTGATTACTGAAGGGTTTCTTCACATTACACATACACCTTAATGAGGGTTTGATTAGGTCACTCCACGTTGGCTGCTCCATGAGGAACCCTGTCCATTCTGGGAGCCTGGGTGGCCACTTACCTAGCTACACACTAGCTTCAGCTTTATTCAGGTGTGCTATTCTAGATCAAATTCAGACACTCTAGGACAGGCACAGGCAAACAAAACTCACAGACAACATAATACAACTAGAGAAATACCATAACTACTACCAGGACATAACAATGGTGGGACATGCAGATTCTCCTCCAACACATTTATATATACTCCATTACAATCTTTGTATGTAGAACAGCACCAAACTGTGAAAAAACTGTGTTTAAAAATAGTGATGGGTGAATCTCACCCGTTTCGCTTCGCCGAAAAATTCCATCGAAATTCGCGAATTGGCGAAAAAAATTCACGAAACGAGTCGCGCGTCATTTTTGACGAGCGTTGCATCAATCGCGGCGTGTCGCGTAGTTTTCGCGACTGTTTTTTTTTTTGCCGAATTTTTGCTGGCGTTTCGCGAATTTATTCGCCAGTGGCGAATCGCGGGAATTCGCCGTGTATTCGCCCCAGGCGAATAAATTCGTCCATCACTATTTAAAAAGCCTTCATTTCAGCTTTGGGCATCATTACAACGTTTCAGGCCATGCGGCCTTTTATCATCCATTACAACATAGAATATATTAGGAGTTTTCAAATTTTTTTATAGTCAAAAATCTCAAATTTGATTGTGAATTGTCCAAACTCAATTAGAGTTTTAATTTGAATTCAAATTTTGAGATTTATCATATTGTGGTCCTTTAAGAACTTGAATTCGACTATTCAACACCTGCAGAATTATTAACATTATTATTAAAATGTATTTCTATAGCGCCAACTTATTTTGTAGTGCTGTAGTTCATGTATAAGTCAATGGGAGAGGCCTAGGCATCGATTTGGAGAGATTAATAGCCTTCCTGACATGCAAGGTTTTTTTGGTCGAATTCGATTCAGGTTTTCAATTTGGTTAAAATCGTGCATGCAAGTTTTAGATATTCGATTTTTTTATGAAATAATCCCCCAGTTGTATTTCAACTATATTTGAATTTAATAGAGTTAAAACTCACATGAATTTGAAATGCACCTTCGGGTCGAATTTCGAATGGCAAAAAAATTCGAAATACGAAAAGGGAATAGGGGGGAATAGTGATGGGCGAATTTATTCGCCAGGGCCGAATTCGCGGCGAATTCCCGTGATTCGCCGCTGGCGAATAAATTCGCGAATCACCAGCGAAATTTCGCTTGGCGAAAATTCGCCGAAAAAACGAGTCGCGCGACGTTTTTTGACGCGACGCGACGAAAACGACGTGATTTGACGCGACGCGATTTGACGTGACGCGACGCGATTTGATGCGACACACGTCAAAAGCGTCCCGCGACTCGTTTCGCGAATTTTTCGGCGAAGCGAATCTCAGGAGATTCGCCCATCACTAGGGGGGAATTAAAAATATTCGAATTCGAATTTTTTTAGCGCAATTCGATCTATCAAATGATCGAATAGGGAAATTCGATCAAATTCGATTAGAATTCGAATCGAATTTTCAAACGATTTTTAAATGATCGATTGAATTTTTCCTATTCGATCTTAGGGAATGATCCCCATTTCGGTAGGTTCAATCTGGCGAAGTAGGTGGTCGAATTTTAATTTAAAGGGGAAGTATTTGACCATCGAATTTTCAAATATTCGAATAAAATTTAATTTGAATATTCGAATCATTTGAATTCGAATATTCGATGGTCGAATTTGGTTAAATTTCCCTATTCGAAATTTGAATTCAAATCTTTTTGAAAATTCGATCAAATATTCGAATATTTCATGTGAATACATGTGAATTTAGTAAATCTGTCCCCAAGTGTCGCTAAAAATTACTGCTCCAAGAGTAGAGTAATCTTTTATTAGCATGAATTGAATATGAAGCTTGATGTTCCAGTGCTTTGGAATGAATGCTTTTTTGCTTTAAACAATTATAGATGTGGGTGTGGAAATACAAAATAACTCTTTCATTATAAACCTTTATTTGGAAGCAACAAATATTATTTATTAGGAAATAAAATGTACCACCTCGGATGATGTCTGAACACAAAGTATCGCTGTAATCTAAAGCTTCTATTTAGTTTAATGGTGAGCAATTTTCAAGTAGAGCATAAGGAAAGTGCATTTCAGTGTAAAAACAGCAAGAATCTTTACCAAGAAAGACGGAGTGCACCTTCCTTGTGGGATTTAAGAGGAGGGAGTAGGCTTATATATTTCAGAAAATCATCAGGGTATTGATTTTATTGAATACTTGCAATTTGAATTTCCTTCTAATTGTTTAAAAAAGTTTAACACATGCACTATGTTGTATCTGATGTGTTATTCAGTAGGATAATTATAATTAAATGAATTACTAGTGAAGCGTATGTTCTGTTGGATTGCAGCACAAACTTTAATACTATACTGAATGGTTATTGTATCAGGCTTTTCTTGTCAGGGGGCCTAGCGGCTCCCAGCGTAATCAGGACCACTGAGGAAGCTGAAGGGTTAAAGTCCAAGATTGTGGTACAAAATAGTTCAGGCAATATCGTTATCAAAAAGTCCAGGCAAAGGTTCAAAGGCAGGCAGAAAACAGCAAGGTTGTGTTCAGGCAAGGGTCAAAAGAAATTATAGAACACCCAGGAATGTAATACACAAAAACTATACTTGGGCGCTGAACCGGCGTCCTGGGCGCATTTTTATTTCAAATTTGGCGCCACTCCGGGACATCATCACGCCGGTGCCGCTACCCACTTGGTGGCCATGGGCGCTGCCATCTTGGGAGCAACGCCAGCAGAAGGAGAAGCGCCACTCTGAGCTCCTGGAAGAACACCAGGCGGCGTTTGTGACAGTACCCCCCCCTCCCCACAGGGGGCCACAGGACCACCAAGTCTGTTTTTGAGGAAACTTGGTGTGGAAATCCATCACAAGGCGGGGATCATGGAAATCAGAGTGTTTCTCCCAGGAGCATTCTTCACGACCAAAGCCCTTCCACTTGATGAGATACTGGAGAGACCCTCTGGAGAGTCTGGAGTCAAGGATCTTTTCTACTTCATACTCCTGTTGGCCATCCACAGAGATGGCAGAAGGAGGAGACTGATCAGAAGAGAAGCAGTTGGAAATAACTAGTTTCACCAAGGAGACATGGAAAACATTGGGGATCCGCATCTCAGGAGGAAGTTGCAGACGAACCACCACAGGGTTGATGATCTCAGAAATGGAATAAGGACTGATGAATTTAGGACCCAACTTGGGAGAGGTAATCTTCAGGCTAACGTTTCTGGAAGAGAGCCACACTTTATCGACAACTTTATATGGAGGGGGAGACTTCCTTCTACGATCAGCAAAAGTTTTATGCACAAAAGTGCTCTTTTCTATGTTAGACTTGGTTGCAGCCCAGATGGCAGACATATGAGCCACATTATCATCAGCGGCTAGGACATCAGATAGTAAAAAGTCCTGTGGGAATGCTAGCAGATGCTGACCATACACCGACAAGAAAGGAGATCTTCCAGTGGAAGTGTGACTGGAATTATTATGAGCGAATTCCACCCACAGAAGATCAGACCAGTCGTCTTGACAGAGAGAGACATGATTTCTAGGAACTGCTCCAGGGCTTGGTTCACTCGACCCGCTGCCCCATTAGTCAGTGGCGTAACTACCAGGGGAGCATGGGGTGCAATTGCACCAGGACACATTCCTTCTTGGGGCCCACCAGAGTGTCTAGAACTCCAATGTGCAATTCATAGGGGGATGAGCCCGATAGGGGGGCCTGGGTGCCAATCCTGCAGCAGGGGGTGCAATTGCACCAAGGCCCACCCCCTCTCAGGGCCCACCAGAGAGTCTAGAACTCCAATGTGCAATTCATAGGGGGAGAGCCCGATAGGGGGGCCTGGGTGCCAATCCTGCACCAGGGCCCACCAGCGAGTAGTTATGCCACTGCCATTAGTTTGAGGGTGATAAGCAGAGGAGAATTGGAGAGAGATACCCAGAGCTTTGCATAGAGAGCGCCAGACCCTGGAAATGAACTGGGATCCTCTGTCAGAGACTGGGAAACCATGCAGCCAAAAAATATACTGGATGAAACTTCAGGACAATTCCACTGCAAAAGAAAGTTTTTGTATGAGGATAAAGTGTGACATTTTGCTAAAGCAATCAATCACTACCCAAACGACAGTATTCCCATTTGAGGGTGCAAACCTAAGTGAATCCATGGACGAGAGGGAATGGGTCCTCCATAGACAATCCTCTATATTGTGAGTGTTCCTCCCTGCCAATGGAAGGGGGGGAGTGGCGGGGCCCTGCTACTGGGGGACCGTGGCAGGGCCCTGATGTGTCAGCCCTGGTGGTCCCTAACCCCCACCCTGCAGTCTGACCCTGCATAAAGATCTGTATGACTGTTTCTAGTGGGGAGAAATTGTATCACAATATATCGGTAACATTAGCTGCACTGGCACAGTAACTCTCTGTCTTTGATGCATAATTAATCGCTGCGTATCCACAATCTCCTGTGGGTATCTCCTCCCAGATCTGCTAGACATGGCTGGAGCTCCTGACCTCCCCCCAGGAGCCCGGAGACTGGGGGCAGCAGGGACCTTGCCACTGAGGAGGAGTGATGGGGGTCCCTGCTACTGGGGGAGCTGCGGTGGGGCCCTGATGTTTCATCCCCAGTAGTCCCTGACCCCCCACTCACACTTTCATCTGGACCAACACCCTAGGCCCGGGTCTTGGTGGCCTCTTTATTGTTAGCGAGGTGAATTTACCCAAGAGGTCATAGGCCAAGTGTTTTATCTTCTTACAAATGCTATATGTAATTTAAAGTATTTGCACTGAAACCTCTCCACATGAACACACATTGACAGACTTGGGAGCATCAAACAAATATATTCTCCCTGTGTACTCATTATATTGTCTTTTGAAAATGGTCTGGTTGATAGTCCTTGAACAGACGGCTGAGAACCAATGATGTGAAATTAATGCATAAAGATGAACTATTATTTTGCCCAAATACCTGGAGACTGCAAATAAACAATTCATAACTTCACTTCAGCCTGTCATACAAGCTTATCGGAGGTTGGAAGACAAAATGAAATCTAAAATACACAGAGAGGCTACACAAATTGTTAAAATATCCCTTCAGATAAATATATCAGATTTGTTTTATGAAAATAGAGGCTGCTCTGGAGTTTTACTGGAGGGATGCACATAGGAAAAAGCCAGTATACAGCAGCTACAAGGCAGCACATGTGCAAACACACAAGGTTTGGCTGTATTTGTGTCAATAATATTGTGATATCTGTATATTTGTTTTTTGTAAATATATGTAGCCTATATTAGGCATACATCATGTTTCCATAACATTACTAATTTTCCCAAGGAATTCCTTTAGAGAGATGACAGTTCTAAAAAGCTGTAAAGAAATTTACATTGACCTGAAAAGTTGAAATTATTTATTTCACCAATCTATTATTGCTCTTGCTGCCCTCTTTCCAGCTAAGGGACACCTAGAAGAAGGGCGGACTAAATAATGTATAATAACTGTAAAGGGCTACAAAAATATGTTGGCACTAAATAAATACCAAAAAATAAATAAGACTGAATTGCCCTTATTTTTTCTGGCAGCAATTCTCTATTTGGAGGAATCAGGATGACTTCAAAGGTAAATATCTATGAAGAGCTATGTTCATCCAGGTTACAATGAGTCTTAAAGGGATACTGTCATGGGATTTGTTTTTCCAAAATGCATTGATAGTGCTGCTCCAGCAGACTTCTGCTCTGAAATCTATTTTTCAAAAGATTTTTTTAAGATTTAATTTTGAAATATGACATGGGACAAGTCACGTAACTTGTACTCTGATAAACGTCGGTCAATTTTTACTGCTGCAGTGCAAGTTGGAGTGGCATGACCCCCCCCAGCAGTCCATCAGCAGAACAACGGGAAGGTAACCTGATGAGAACTCCCAGATACCGTAGATATAAAAAATGGCACTCAATAGTAAAAATCGATGTCCCACTGCAACACCTTCAGTTACATTGAGTGGAAGAAACAATAGCCTGTCAAGAAGCAGTTCCATCCTGAAAGCACATGACCAGGCAAAATGACCTGAGATGACTCCCTACACACCATTATTACAACTGAAAAGAAATACTTTTGTTGGATTAGGTATTAAATTTTACACAGTAAAGTGAATTATTTGCAGTGTAAACAGTGTAATTTAAAAATAAAAACTGCACCATAAAAATCATAACAGAATCCCTTTAAGCAAATGGACTTGTTTCACCTAGATTTCTGTGGAGATTCATTTTCTAAGACCAGTACCTGACCCATAACCACGACCTGCAACCCACAATTTGCCCCACTGATCCACTACCTGATCCAGGCCGTAAAAGTTCAACTTACCTTTCGACCCAGGACAAGAGAAACCAAAAGTGTCATCACTGTGGACCTGGAAATGACGTCACTCTGATGCTGAATCTGCAAGCAAAGGGAAGAAAACTGCCAAAACCACAAGGGGGGGGGGGTGGAATTAGTCCTCTGCACCATACCTGGGTACCAAGGTGGGTTACCTGCTGACCACTTTTCAGGTATTCCGTGGTTGCCTGACCTGGAGCAGGGCTCTAGTTTCATGTTTCACCCTACATCCAGGTGGTGAAATGTTTTTGAACTGAACTAAAGACATTGATAGATGAACTGAGAAGTCACTTGGACTCATGGTGATGTATTCAAGCTGAAGTTCTGGAACTGATAAAGTTACTTGTATGGTGAACATATTCAAGGTTCAACTGAAGTCCCTTGCGCAAGTGGTGCAACGTACTAAAGCGAAACTAAAGTTCATAGTTGACCTGAAGAAGTCTTGGATGGGTAGTCAAACATTTTCAAGAATAAAAATTAATGATCAAAAATATTTCTAAACACCTCTCAGGATAACTTTAGGTAAAGTTAATTTCTTGTCAGCAGCTGTCAGTATAATAACCACCTTAAATTTCTGTAAATTCCAGGAATAAAAGCTGCAATTGCATTTTGTTTCTCAGTTGTAACTTTTTAAAAAAGAATAGTAAAAAAATAAAGCAAGTGTAGACTGCAGAAAAATAAGATAACCATAACAAGCATTCCAGGCTTGTGAGCAGGATCCACAGTCTCACATTATAGCATATCCCATATAAAATGTTGGAAATGTTGTTGTGTAATGACCTGTGTCAATACATCTAAATTCAAGGTAAGGCCAATTCTGAAAAACATTTACAAACACCAAATTTCACTGATTTCAATTCATTTTACATTTTATACAGAGGGCTAGAGGTTTTTTTCTGGCCATTCGTCACTGTGTGATAATGTACATAATCAAATAAATTGCATGCCTAAAAGCCAACCAAATAATTGATTGGAATTATCATTTACCCTGTAATTAGCAATTATATGAATATAATTAGAAATTGATATGAAAAGGTTATCGTCATAGATTCAAAATGTAAAATGCATTGCCATAGTTTATTACACTTTGTAATATTTCTAGGAAATATAAGCATTAATTGAGAAGAATTCTAATTAAAAAAAACTGAGGTTGCCAGGTACTTGTAATTACTTAGCTCCAGCCTGAGGTGTTTATTCTATATTTGTGTTGTTAATCCTCTTTTGAGTTATTCATTAAGTTGATTATTTCTTCATTTTCTTTTCTTTGTGTAATGGAACTATTAATCTAGGCTAGTTTCTATGCAGGTGTTATTGACTCATTAGCCACAACAAACAAGGGAAAGTTGTGATCACCACTAATTTTTTAAAACATTAAGCGGGGGTGCAACGAGGTTGTGACCACAAAATACATATAGACAAATACAAGAGGACCTCTGCACTCAACCCATTATCTATAAATTAAGGACATTAAAACATTTTGTGCCTTAAGCTACTAAAAATGCCTTCCCTTTTAAACAAAACAGGGATTGTTTTTCCATTTATTGCAATATATTTAAGCTGGCCAACTACGTCAAAGTCATCCCATATCTGGCCAGTCCTACACTCAACTTGTATCTGATTCATTAAGAATTATATTGCTCCATTGTACATTTTACAAAGGGACTACGTTTTACCTGCAACTTAAGCTGGCCATAGACGCAAAGATCCAATGGTATGAATCGAGGATTCGTACGATTTTCGGGCCATGTGTCCATCCCCAGACCTGCCACTGACCTTTAGATCAAATATAGTAGTAAAAGCACAGATCAGCTGATGTTCTGTCCCTACAGGGATTGGATGAAAATTGTGTCGGACAAAACCTAGTGACAGTCTCCCACTGAAAATCATACGATCCGCAATACACTCAGAGATATTATCAGCAGCCAACAGAAATTTTCTAACCTGTTTGATCGACCAAAGGGCCTCTCCACACGCAGTCCAAAAATATTACGAATCCTTGATTCGTACAAACTGGTTATTGCGTCTATGGCAAGCTTTATATATTGCTGCTTTCAATCTTGGTTGCCCTTTTATTGGCCCCAGTGGGATCACCTGACTATAGCTGGGAAGGGTGGGAGTTATAACATGGAGCTGGCCACTGCTCCTGTATAAACTATAACAAACAAGGGAAAGTTGTGCCCACCAGTAATTTTTAAAAACATTAAGCAGGGGTACAGCATCCTGACCATCCAGCCCTGCTCTCACCTGAAGACAGGAGTCATATGGGGCTGCGTTGGCTTCACTAGCGTTTGCCGCACTTCACCAGATGTAGTTTTGCCAGCACTGTGTAAATTCACTACAATGCGAAGTTGAGCTCAGGGAGGTGAACGGTAGAGAAGTTGCGCTACAGTTACTTCGTTAGGCAAAGCCAAGTTACACTAGTGATGCCTAATTTGCATACGGCGCGAAGTTAAAGTATAATAGATGTATATGCTGAAGCCACTACATTACACTACCCAAGCCCAGGAAACCTTTAATAACTCAAATAATGGTGTTCTATTGCCCTAAACATGTGTCCCCTGTATAGTCGTGTTGGCATACGTTCCAGCATTTTAAACATACTGTGGACCATTACCCTTAAAAAGCAAATAACAGTACCAAGAAGTCTGAAGAAACATATATATATATATATATATATATATATATATATATATATATTTCATAGGCCTCTCCTTATTACTAGTAGTATTTCTTAACAGCCTTAAATGACTTGCAAGGATATACCCTTGGTTGTTGACTGTATCAGCAAATTGTATTTATATAAATATGCACACGCATCATAACTTACAGAGTAGAATCCATTATGTAAATCAGTGCTCTCCTAAATTAATACTGTTTACCTTCTAAATTAAAATCAGAGCCTTCCATATTTATTTTTATGTAGATTAATTTCTCAGATATGTTTGCAGAGCACAACTAAGATATTTATATGTAGAATGTAGGCTGTCAGTTTAGGAAAAAATAAAATATTTGCACATGATGCAGGGCAATTGGCTGGATGAAAAAAGTATTTACTTACTACTAAGAGAAGAATAAATAAATACAGTGTTTAGTCTTCTTGTTCCCCAGCTAGCCTACCTATTCATCTAAATCTCCACCATGTTTTGTTTGTATGAGCTCAGTAAAAGACATAAAATTTACAGAAAGTGCTAAGTTGTAAGTATGCAATATCAATTCTTTTTAAATCTAATTCCTATTTCTTCTCTTCGAATGAACAAAGAAATGAGGTTGAGAGCATCAACTGAAAATCACAGCAATAAATATATTATAATCCTAAATGTACCGTATGGGTGTTTCAGATTTTCAACCAAAAATCTTCCATTTAAATAACCTTACTTTTATCTAGGCTTTCAATATTAAACACAGAAAGAATCTCTGGGTTTTGTCTACCCAAACTGCTGCATTGATTATTCTGTTTCAATGCATATTATAAAGAATCATTTTGAATATGTCTTTGTGATTTCATTTTTAATGCTTCTAAATGGACCCTGATTCTTCTAAAGAGACAGAGAGATAACACTGGCTAGCGAATGGCTGTGCAGAGAAGTCTTTTATTCCACCTTTTTATGCTGGTTTGCAAGCAATGCTAAAAGAAAAAAAATATAGTTAATGAAAGGAGTAAATTAGAAATATAGCCAACTAGTTGCCAAGAGTTTTCAATATACAACTTTAGTATTATGGAATGGAACTCTTCCATGCATAGTTGAAAATGCTTTACAAAAACAAATTTAAAGTTAGACAAGGAAGAAGAAGTGGAAAGAAAAATATATAATACTGCACAAGATAAAATCTAGCTTGCCGGAATTCGAAAATAGAGCCTGTAGAGGGCTTCTTAAAATATCTGGGTTTGGGTTCAGTCAATGAAAACTTAAGGTGCTTTGTAAAAGTGTTCTACCCAGTTCTCTCATTAACTAACCCTAGCCGACCCTCTCTCCCATCCCTATTACTAACATCCGCTCCATAGAGAATAAAATGGACTACATTCGACTCCAGTGAACTACCCAGCGTGAATTCAAAGTACTGCATGTTCGTATTCACTGAGACGTGGCTCAGTACTGGATGCCACCATTCAGCTAGGTGGGCTAGTCGGGCTCGAGCTGCTCTGATCAGTATGTTTACATCAACACAAAATGGTGCAGGAACTCTGTGCTTGTGTCTAGCCACTGCTCACCACTGGTGGAGTTTGTTGTTGTGAAATGCAGACCCTTTTATTTACCCCGTGAGATTGCCTCCATTCATATTATTGGAGTTTACATTCCTCCCAGCGCAAACACCAAAGATGTGCTCTGGGAGTTGTACAGCGCCATCTTGGACATACAAAACACACACCCAGATTGATTGATTATCATCGCTTGAGATTTTAACCATGTGAATCTCAGGTCAGTGCTCCCATCAGCATGGTGAACATGTTTAGGTAGGCTGCAACCTGCATCAACTTGGATGAGTATACATCATTTGTAATCAGCTACATCACAAAGTGCATTGATGATGTCACTGTCTCCAAGTGCATAACTACACGCCTCAACCAGAAACCGCGGTCCACTAAAGAGGTATGTGTGTTACTGAGGGCCCGGGACTCTTTTTTCAGGGAAGGTGATGAAGTTGCCCTGAGAACAGCGAGAGCCAAACTTTCCCGTGCCATCAGAGTTTCTAAGCTCGTATACACTCAGAGAATACACAGCTTCTTCCAGGAGAATGGTGACACACGGCGCATGTGGCAGGGCATCCAGGCTTTCAGAAACTACAAGTCAACACCATCTGCTTGTGACAGTTACACCTCCATTGCACATGTGCTGAATGTCTTCTATGCACAGTTTGAAGCGCAGAACAAAACAGGAGCAAGGAAGATGTCACTCTGCCTAGTGACCAGTCACTGTGTCTGACAGTGGCTGACTTGAGGATGACTCTGGAAAGAGTAAAACCACTGAAGGCCGCAGGACCAGACAATATCCCTGGCAGAGTGCTAAGAAAATGTGCAGATCAGCTGTTCAGATAAGATGTTTTCACTGACATCTTTAACATCTCCCTGTTCACCTCCACTGTCCGAAGTGCTTCAGAACCACCACCATTGTCCCAATGCTGGAGAAGTCATCAGTGTCCTGCCTCAATGACTACCGATACAGTAGCCACCACCTTCTATCTGGCTCTCTCTCATCTGGACAAAAAAGACACCTATGTTTGAATGCTGTTCATAGACTTCAGTTCAGCATTCAACACTAACATTTCTCAGCATCTAACAGAAAAACTGAGCCTGTTTGGACTGAACACCTGACCTCTGCAGTTGGGTTCTGGACTTCCTGACTGACAGACCTCAGTCAGTCAGTACTGGAAACATTATCTACAGAACCACCACACTGAGCACCGGAGCCCCTCAAGGCTGTGTGCTTAGTCCTCTACAGTTCACTCTGCTGATGAATGACTGTGCAGCTACGCACAGCACAAATCGCATCATAAAGTTTGCTAATAACACGACCATGGTGAGTCTCATCAGCAATAATGACGAGTCACCATACAGAGAGGATGTGCAGTGGTTAACAGACTGGTGCAAACCCAACAACCTGTCTCACAACAAAAAACAAAGGAGATGGTTGTTGACTTTAGGAAGAGCAGAAGTGCCCATCTGCCACTGTACATCAACAGCTCTAATGTGGAGATCGTCAAAAGCACCAAATTCCTTGGTGTCCACTTGGCAGAGAACCTCACCTTGTCCCACAACATCAGCTACTTTGTCAAGAAAGGCCAACAACACCTCTACTTCCCGCACAAACTGAGGAAATCCCATCTCCCACCATCCATGCTCACAACCTTCTACAGAGGGACTATCGAGAGCATCCTGAGCAGCTGTATCACTGTCTGGGCTGGGAACTGCACTGTCATGGAGTGCAAGATCCTACAGAGCATAGTGAATACATCAAAGAAGATCATAGGCATCTCTCTTCCTTCCATTATGGACATTTACATCCCTCGCTGCATCCGTAAAGCCACCAGCATTGTGGCTGATCCAGCACACCCCCCACACTCGCTATTTACACTCCTGCCATCTGGAAAAAGGTACAGAAGCATTAGGGCCCTCACTACCAGACTGTGTAACAGTTTCTTGCCCCAAGCCATAAGGCTCCTGAATACTCAGGGACTGGACAGATCTCCCACACACACACACACACACACACTCTATCTGACCTTATTATATACCACAATGTTACACAGCCACTGTATGCCATTGTATAAATAAATAGCCATTGGATACAATTGTTATCTATGAGCACTTTATCATGTTCTTACTATCATATCACAATGATGTACTCATCATGTCTGACATTTAGTATTATTTACTTTACATATTACATCTGTTGAGTGTGCACTGTATTGTCCTATGCCTGCACTATACTGTCCTGTCTTGCAGTAGTTGCACATTTTTGCACTTGCACTATTTGTCTGTTGTCCGGTACTTCTATGTTGTATGTAGCACCATGGTCCTAGAGGAATGTTGTTTCATTTCACTGTGTACTGTACAAACGTATATGGATGAAATGACAATAAACTCACTCTTGACTTGACATGACTTTTCCTGCTTCCATAAAGTACTCTTTTTTAAGCCTTCTGAGTTTCAGCTTTGCACTCAGCTCAGATGTAATTTTGGCCCATCCTTCCACAACACAAGGCCAAAGTAACAATGGACTGGTTCAAGAACAAAGCAAAGGCCAGAGGAATGGAGTTTTGCTTGGGCCATTCCTATGTTACTGTATGGTTTTCATGTAAGAGGAGGAACCCCACACAGACAATGGAAGAATATTTGGAAATAGTTCCCTGGTACTAACCTAGGAGCTTAGCACTGCTAGACTGCAATACTAATCAGTGAGCTACTCTGGTGCCTATGTTTACCTACATTTCCTCCTTCTATTTTAAAAGATAGCTAGTACTGGTTTATGAAAACAGACCCACAGCATTATGGAGCAGATATAGGACCTGTTATCCAGAATGCTCAGGACCTAGGGGTTATCAAGGGGTCTTTAAGTGATTTGTATCCTCATACCTTGTCTACTGAAAAATCATTTAAACCATAAATAGACCCAACAGGATTGTTTCGAATCCAATAAGGATCAATTATATCTTAGTTTGGATCAAGTACAAGGTATCGTTTTATTAATACATAGACAAAGTAAAAAATGTCCTCCTTCTATTTTACAATATAGCTAGTACTGGTTTATGAAAACAGACCCACGGCATTATGGAGCAGATATAGGACCTGTTATACAGAATGCTGAGGACCAGGGGTCCCCAACCTTTTTTGCTCATGAGCCACATTTAAATTTAAAAAAGAGTTGGAGAGCAACACAAGCATGAAAAAGTCCATGTTGATGTCAAATAAGAGCTCTGATTGGCTTTTTGGTAGCCCCTATATGGACTGGCAGCCTACAGGAGAGAATGTTTGGCAGGACATTTGTTTTTTAGGCAACCAAAACTTGCCTCTAAGCCAGTAATTCAAAGATAAGCACCTGCTTTGAGGCCACTGGGAGCAACATCCAAGGGGTTGGAGAGCAACATGTTGCTCGCGAGCTACTGGTTGGGGATCACTGACCTAGGGGTTATCCAGATAAGGGGTCTTTAAGTAATTTGTATCATCATAGTTTAAACATTAAATAGACCCAACAGGATTGTTTCGAATCCAATAAGGATCAATTATATCTTAGTTTTGATCAGGCCCGGACTGGCAATCTGTGGTTTAGGGCAAATGCCAGATGGGCTGCTATAAGGTCCCATAGAAAGTCAGTATTTAGTGGGCTGGTGGGGACTGTTTGGGCCTCTATGTGAGCTGATTGGGCCTCTGTGTACCTGAAATGCCAGGGCCTATTTTGATTCTCAGTCCAGTCCTGGTTTGGATGAAGTACAAGCTACTGTTTTATTAATACAAAGACAAAGTAAATAATTTTTTTTAAAAATGTTAATTATCTGATAAACATGGAGACAGCCTTATCATAATTTGGAGCTTTTCTGTATAAAGGGTTTCCAGATTCCACACCACGGATCAGATTCTACACCTGTATGATACTTCAGTGTAGGTATATAAGGTTATCTAGATAAAGTCTTTTACAATGAAATTTCCCTTCGAAAATATCTATCTTTTTATGTTAGGAGGGGTCTACCTTTCTTAGAATACCCAGGCACCACCATTATAAACATGAGCAGAAAGGCCTCTGTTTGTTTAATGTTACTGGGTATACATTCTGTTCTCCATGTCCTTGGCCCAAGAACAGATCCCCTCTTTGGATATGTACAGTATGTACCTGATAGTTTAACGATGGCTGAGACACTCTCACAGATGAGCAGATGACCATATGTTAGAAATTCAGGAGTGACAAACAAACGGATTGCATGACAGAAATCCCTATGGTAGCAGGCAGATAACATCTGTTAAACTGATGTTACAATAAAGGAATATACATTGAATCTCCGCCCTTGGGAACAGGAAAGCACTGTTCTGTTTTCACCTCTCATTTTCCACACTTTAAATGATGACACTTCTTGGTAGCCATTAAATATGCACAGTTACACTGACTTTCCTTTCTGCTTCCCCTGTTTTACGGTTCTATAAATTATTCTTGAAAATATATACTGAATAATGTACATCATAAGCAAGCTGTTTGAGCTAGAGGTATTTATACAAGACAGCTGCTATTCTTGCTGTAGCATGGAGAATTCTCGACTCCTAAAAAACATCTTCTTGGGAATAAAGCTGAATTCATTTTCAGTGAATGACTAGCTTAGATGTTGCAAGATGGGAATTATGTAATAAGTCAGCGTGGTTCTATTTTGTTTTTTTCCCCTAAGTAAATGAAGTTTTAGTTACATTCTATAATTATTTTAATACATCGGCATGCATGAAAAGCTTGAGGCAGGCACTACAGAATGCAGCAAGTAAGTAGAAGGGAAGACAACAGTGTTAGGCAGGGGTTAGTATAGTCACAATAAACGAGCACTGGAGACTTAGATTCATTTATTTAAAACATCTTTTTTATTTATTAAATTTAAAAAAAAAATCCATCAAATGGAGACTTTATAGTACAAGTATTGGATCCCTTATACGGAAACCCATTATCCAGAAAGCTCCGAATTACTGATCGCAGCGGCGCGATTTTAAAAGTCGCTCAAAATTGCCTCGCCAGGCAATTTTGAGCAACTTTTAAAATCACGCCGCTGCGTGTGAACAAGCGAAGGCGACTTTACGCCTAGCGGGTGCGCAGCGCTATTTAGCTATTCGGGGAGATTCGGGGGAGATTCGTTACGGCGATAAGTCGCCAGGCGACAGATCTCCCCCGAATCTCCCCGTCTGGCCTTGCCCTAAATGCTCAGTGTTGCGCTGAACTAGCTTTCAGGTTAGATAGTCTTGCTCTTGTGTCATGACAAGAGGTTACAGGTATGGGATTTGTTCTACAGAAACCTGTTATCTAGTAAGCTCTGAATTATAGGAAGGCCGTCTCCCATGGATTCAATTTTATCCAAGTTTATGGGAGTTTTAATTTGAAATTTGACCCTTGATAAATGTGCCTCTTAGATTGTTGGCTATTTAGTTGTCTGGGGAATTCACTCCATGGACAAAAAGTGCTGCCCTTTCACTTCATATCTGAAAGCAAAGACAGTTCCTTCTTTCCCCAGTGAAGGTTTATTTGCATATCTAGGCCAGTAAACTCCCCCCCAAAAATAAAAAAAAGCAATACCCCTTGTGGGAAAGTGTTGGTGTGTATGAGGATGTGCAGTAACTGTAGAAACTGTAAGGTAACATCACAAACACAAACATCTTGAAGCCCATTGTACTGTACATGTATACTGCAGGAGAACGCTGTATCTTCATTCATTATTCTGTCAGTGCCTACTTAAGTAATAATTGATATTATAATTATTGCTCTAAGAAGTGCCCTTATTTCGATACCCAATAAAATCTAAGCTTGCTCCACGAATCCTGGCAGCTCTAAAAATTAATTCCCAGCCTTCACATTTCTCTGAGCTCCTGCATTAAGTTGAGCTGTGATCCATTTTCCAGAAATAAAGGCAATTTCATATACAAAGCAAAAGGCAGGCTCTGTCTTCCAATATAATTGAACAAGTTTCTTTTTTTTCTTTTTTGAGGAAGGAGGATTGTATTATATGTGGTTATTATACAGAGTCCCAGGAAGAAGCTTTCCACAGTAATAAAAAGAAAGAAAGAAAAAGGCAGATAAGGTACTCTAGTTAAGTGCTGATCTCTCTTGGGTGCTTGGTGTCAGCACCTTATTCCCCAATTACTATATGCTCTGGCAGAAAAATCACAGACCCTGGAACTTACACAGTCTATCAAAAGCTGCTGCTACTTATAGGAACCCTCCAGCTGATGGAGACATACAGAGAGTTGTACTTTAGAAACATCTGGGGTTTCACCAGTTTTTTAAACTTGTTGTAGCCAATCACATATTTAGACTGTTCCTAATGTAGATGTCTGTATTAGAACATGAAACAAATGAGTAATAAAAGTTGCAGCTCTAACAACCCACAGCAACCAATCTGCATACAGCATTTACAGTTCACCCGACTGTAATCAACATATGACTAGATACTATGGATTAGTATTTCTCATTTCTCTTTGCAACTCATGTACTATTCAGTAATGGAAAACACAAACCTTACAATTACAGGGGACAACGTATTAGAATCTTTCAATACCAGCTATCCTCAGAACCCATAGAGTTATGTATCATGGGTGTCCTGTCTCCCTTTAAAAAAGTTTACATTATTTTACACCACTGATACACTTTTCCTCAATGTGCAGGCTCACTGTTATGGCTAGAGTGTTCCAAATCAGACATTGTCAAGACACTTTATAGAAAGTGTAGTAGTTTGATAGACAGAGAACAAAAAATGTCTGATGTCCCTAAACTTGCTTTTCCTACTGCATTTTCCTGCCAGTCTTCACCAGAATCAGTCTTTCTTTTACTCTGTTTGAACCTCCATGTTCTCTTGCCCTCCTATCTTCGTCTTCCCTTATATCAGTGATCCCCAACCAGTAGCTCGCGAGCAACATGTTTCTCTCCAACCCCTTGCATGTTGCTCCCAGTGGCCTCAAAGCAGGTGCTTATTTTTGAATTACTGGCTTAGAGGCAAGTTTTGGTTGCATAAAAAACAGATGTCCTGCCAAACATTCTCTCCTGTAGGCTGCCAGTCCATATAGGGGCTACCAAAAAGCCAATCAGAGCTCTTATTTGACATCCACATGGACTTTTTCATGCTTATGTTGCTCTCCAACTCTTTTTTAAATTTAAATGTGGCTCACAAGCAAAAAAGGTTGGGGACCCCTGCCTTATATTGTCTGTTGTCCCCATGAAGCTCATATAACCATGATCTCTACCTAACTCCATAATACTACCAGTTCTCTGAATAATCTCCATTCTCTGCCTCATATCACTGCACCAGCCAACCTCTCCTCTTCAAAATGCTGTCTTTGCTCTGTTTCATCTCTGCACATTATTCATATTTCTAAAACAGGTTTATCTTTAATGCTATTATTGCTGTGATTCCTCTTCCTAGTGATCTGGCCCCAAGAAACCCAACTACCTACTTCTACCTATGATTCATGCCCCTGCACCAGTCCCTTGCACTTGTGTAATGCCATTATTTATGTGGCTTGATAATGGGCATAGATCTTGCCTGAAATGCTGCTGTACTGATGTGCTGATTTTGAATATATACACTTTTTGCAAAGATTTGCGTGCCGCTCCATTTTATATATATATATATATATATATATATATATATATATATATTGCTCTACAATATGATTATACAGATAACGTAGAACAGGATTTGAGGATAATCCATTCAATCACAGGAATCAATCCAAATGAAATTCATCTGTTTGATTTATAATTTGCACTTGAAAGCACAGACTTGCAGTTGTTTCTTTGGCAGCTCACATGCACACTTTACTATATGTGAACATAAATCGATGTTGTCCAGGACAATAAATAAGCAAACTCAATTAACCCTTTTAGTGTAGAAGCAAAAGCATCATCGCTATTCGGCACTGCAAGATCAAAGGGAAATCTTGAAAACTAAGGATCTAAGGAGCATGGCCATTTTACCTCTTGTATCAATATTTTATTTAGTATGTACAATATGATGCATACACTCTTCTATTGTACAGTGCTGTGAAATATGTTAGAACTTTATTAATACATATGTATCATTTGAGCTATAATGGAAGGAGCTGAATTACTGGGTTTGCAGCTATTAACTCAGAATATTGTGGCCCCTGTAGTTAGAATCCTGTATATTTTCTCTAATGTAGATTCAGTTAATGAGCAGTTCATAATCAGTTCAGTTAATGAGCAAATAGTTAGTTCTTTGGTCACAAAGCTGCCCCCCCCCCCAGGTTTAATTTGGGTCCCATGAGAAAACATTAAGAAACAGTGCACCAGGGAAAAATAAAGATGATGTGCAGATACAAAAGATACCCTCCAGCAGTGCTCACCCTCAAAGTAAATTGAAAGGAAAAAGGTATTGGTAAATGCATATAAAACTCAACTTTTATTAATGTTGGCCATAAAACTATGGGGTTTCAATCTCAAACTGACGCATTTAAATTCAAAAGGCAATGACAATTTTACTGCTTTATTTATCCACAATCCACAAGAATCAACTCAGTGTTTTACGATAAGCATTAATACACTCCAGAATAATTTTTAAATGCTTTTTCTTGCACCAAACAACGTAAAACATGTAACAAATACATTTTTTTCAATATTAGCAGTCACAAACAAAAGAAAAACCGCAGTGATAGACTAGGGTCACATGCTGAGCATTTTTTGTCCTCATTTAACCCTATTCCATGCATCTTGCTCATGGGAGGAACAAGCAATAAAGAAGCAAGATGGGTAACGGATTTTGACATAATATCCCACTGCATTGTTTAAAGCTCCTGAAAGTGCAAGGCAATAAGAAGTGCTCACATGTCTACTATTAGTCCACAGTTGGCATAAAGTGCTCTGTCAGACCATAGTTATTCACTTTTGGCTTCACAACTTAAAATGGGCACCCATGTGTTTAAATAAACTGCTTTAATTTGAAGAAAGTGTCTGTTGTGGTGTGGATCTCCTGCAAAACTTAAAATGAGGGTTGTAATGTATCTACTCATATCAGTGATTATTAGGTAAATTAAACATGCATTTTCAATAGGTACAGTAGAATTAACCAGATCTTTAATGAAGGCTGATGGATTTGGCATATTCATAATACTATTCAGTACCATTCCAAGGAGCAACAGACAAATTATTAAAAAGTAAAGCTATTTGGGCTTCTTCTTCATGACAGTATAAAAATGGCATTGAGATGCATTAAAATTCAAAAGCAGAGACACCTATAAAAAGCAGGAGCTGCATTTGCACTTGTAAATCTGTTGACAAGCAACTTAGTGTAACAGCCGTGCTGCAAATATAATATGCAGGTTCAAGGTTATTTTAAAATATTTTCTTGTTATGTAAGTGCATAATGAGACACTCACTGCTAATATTAACATACAAGATTACATGGTTTCAAGAATGCAAACTGAGAGCAGATGTGAATGAGACAAGAAGTAAGTGTCAGAGATGCTTAGATAATAACAGGATGTAAAAATAAATTATAGGTCAGAGTATTATAGGGATCCAAATTGTGGGTATTAGCGACACAGGCCATAGAGTGTTAGAGGAAACACACATGGAGCCATATGTAAATGTAAATGTCTGCAAGTGTAAGGATACGTAAGGAAGTTCTGTGTGTTACTTGGACCATTACTGCTCTTAAACTGGCCATCGACATTGCCAAACGAGCGGATCTTTCCCCGATATGACACTTAAGCTGGCCATAGACCTAAAGATTTTTGAAAGATCCAATGGTTATCGTGAGACCACGATTGTCTCAAAACGATCGTTTAAATGCCTGATGTGTCCGTCAACTAAAAAGACCATTTCAGAAGATATTGCCAGCAAAACTGAAGGGTCGCTGCCTGCTTGGCCCTGCAAACATAGGTAGATAAAGGGACCAATAAAGATTTTCTAACCTGGCCGATCAATCATCAGACCGATGTCGGACGAAAAATCGTAAGATGAACGATCGTTGGTATTCCACTAACCGCACGATAATTTGGCAGATTGGCCATACATGCAACGATCCGATCGTATGAATCCTCGAAAAAGGAAATATAATTTAAAATGATGAAATATTTAATAAAAATTTTATCTATGGGAGAGAGTCTTTTAGTAATTCAGAACTTTCTGGATAACGGGTTTCTGGATAACGGATCCTATTCAGTCACTGGGTCTCTCCTGAAAGCAGTGCAGCATATACAATACCAAATTGCTTTCCTTAAAAATATACTACTTTACGTAACATTATACTTTTGTCCGTGTATTCTGTCCGCATCCCTTTCATTACAGCAGCACTTGTTAGATGTCCCACACAGAATCCTGCACAAACCCCTGATTTACATATTCAAATGTGAGTAAATAATATACAAAAATAATAAAATATAAAAAATTGCATGATTTGTGAACGAAAGCCTTTAATACTCAATGGTAACAAATACATTTTGGATGACTATAAATTCTGCAAAAGAAGTAGGGGGGTTGGCTGAATTCTATAGATAATCCTTAATTTAGTTATTTATTACAGAGAAAAACTCTGTTGTTAAACATTACACATATAGATAACAGCATGACAACCAGGCCCACTGGTAACACAAACAATTAGCTGCTTCTCAGCCTGGTTTATACCCAGCAGCGAGATGATTAATCTCATTCAAGCAACAAATGAATTAATAAAGAGAAGATATTTAGAAAAGAAACAATCTTCACTACATGTAGATTCCAAGACCAATGTGTAACCAATGCAAGTGTCGTATTGGTTATTATTACAGGTATGGCACCTGTTCCACAGAATGCTCGGGACCTGGGGTTTTCCAGATAAGGGATCTTTCCATAATTTGGCTCTTCATACCTTACATCTACTAGAAAATCATGTAAACATTAAATAAACCCAAAAGGTTTATATATATCTTTGTTGGGATCAAGTAGAAGGTGCTTTTTATTATTACAGAGAAACCCATCAGCAATTAGATTCTCGACCGTAACCTACAAGTTAGAAAACAAAAGATGTTATAGATGTAATAGACCCCTAATGTATCTTTTCTCTTCTTCACTTTTCCCCAATAAGAGATGAAAACATTGTGGAGCCATTTAGCACTTTAAACCTTGCCTAACACCTAATAAAATAACAGCAGCCTAAGGGAACATATCCGCATGGTTTCAACTCTGCACATTTCTGAAAAAAATGTTGGTGTCCCTTGCCTTTTAGGAAACTTTTCTTAAAAAATGGTCCTAAGTTGTTCAGCTCTTCCAGGTGCAAAATATAGTCCCAAATATACTGCCTCTTTAAAATATATAAACAATATAAATAATAAAAATAAGAATAAATAGGCACTTTTCCAAATACATATACATCTAAAAACATATCCTAACATATATCACAAGAGACAAAGACCTAACAACATGTACAAGAGCAGTAAATTACAAGGGTGGTGATCCCCATCTGTACAAGTGCTCAGGATTCAAAAAACAGCTTACGGCATATAAAACTTTCCCAAAATTAATAGAGCTTAGGGGTTTTTCATTGTGCTGAGAAAGCATTTTCATTGTACTGCTTTCTGACAGCTAGGTAAAAGACTTTATAAAAGATTTATATAAGAACGTTAACTTTCTCACTTTTCTTATGGAAAACACCAACATATTCAATTCCTAGCATCTGTTGCTTTAAAACTAAAGTTTTTTTTTTATATATTTTTTTTGCAATTAAAAAATTAAGCTTGATTACATAGAAAATAATTACATACATTATATACATTTAAAATGTATCTGAGGCCATAGTCCGGCCAGGACTAGATACACAGATAGGGAAAAGGAAAGAGAGAAAAAGAAAAAAAATCTCTATGCATAAATTTAGCACAGGTTTGACCCTAATTCTATCAAGGTAAAATTATTCCAAAATACCCATTTCTTAATATGTAATACATTTTTATTTCTAGAATTATAATATTCAAGTTTTTCTGTTAGTTGTGTAAAGTTTATCAATTCCGAGATTACAGGAATTTCAGCAGATTTCCAATGTTGGGCAGCCAGTAATCGAGCTTCTTCCAAAATATGTACTACAAGATATTTTTCATAAGGTCTTAAAGGATCTAGATCCAAGTTAAGGAGGGCATTAGATGGTGTTCATGGTAAGGAATAGGTAGTAATATTCTTAGATAATAAGTCAAAAACCTGAGACCAATATAAGAGGAGTTTTGGAAAATCATACCTATTTGTTCACAATTCAAGTAAACTTTTTGTTCACAATTACGCCAGCACTTCTCAGATATTGTTAATGGAAACATCTTGTGAAGTTTAGCTGGCACATAATACCAGCGATTCATTAGTTTAACTGAGGTTTCCAGTAATCTTATCGATTTAATAGATCCCAAAATTAGCTTGAATGCACTATCCCAATTCTGTAAATCAATCGTAACAATTAGATCTTGTTGCCACTTTACAGAATGAGAATCCAAGAGATCTTGGGCTGTATCATTTAAAGTGGCATAATATTGGGATAGTTTTGTTGCAGCTTGTGTTAATAAAATTATCCTGGATTGCTGGGCAGATTCAATTTTGATTTTACAGGACTGAGTTGTTCTGAAATAAGTTGCTACTTGTAAAAAAGATGTATTAGAAATATTCCATTTTAATTGAAGTTCTTCAAAGGATAATAGGTTATTATTCTGCACTATATCTGCTAAATGATAAATGTCTGCTGTAATTGTGGGTTGAAATTTGGTATGATACCCATAAAAGCTGCTATTGGAATATTAGAATAAAAACCATCTTTACTAGAATCCGCATGAATAATACTATCCCATACTTGAGTTGAAGCCTGAGTAGTTGGAAATGCAATATACAGAGTTTGTCGTAGTTTAGGTGGTATCCATAGTATCTCTGTTAGCTGAAAAAGAGAACCTCAGAGATCACCTGACCAGAAATACTGCAGCTCTAACTGTAACAGGAAGAAGTGTGGAAGGAAAAGACAGAACTTTGTCCATTAATTGGCTCATGCGACCTAACACGCTTGGTTTGTTTGTGTGTACCGTGAATCGTAAGATCCTAGAGGGGGCCCTAATTTCTTAAAATGGAAAGTTTCTATTTATGATTACCCAATGGCACATACTACTAGGAAAGCTTATTTACATGAAGCAGGGTTTTACATATGTGATGTTTAATGCGATATATTTTTATAGAGACCTACATTGTTTGGGGATAATGTTTTCCTTTAATTAGACTATGGCATTATCTATACATATGCCAAACATCACCACTTGAACTCCATAATATATTAAACAGAATTGTGTTCAGGTATGAATGTGGAAACCAGAAATATTTAACCACAAAACTTATGCAAACAAACAAATGTTGGTGCAAGGCACTCTGGTAGGCCACAACTAGATCAGACTGATAGTGGTTATATAAAAATAGAAATCTTTTAATTATATAAACATATGTTACCTAATGCGTTTTGTGTCACTGGGACACGATGCTGGAAACCTGTTATCCAGAAAGCTCAGAATTATGGATAGGCCCTCTCCTGTAGACTCTATTTTATCAAAATAATCTAAATTATAAAAATGATTACCCTTTTCACTGTAATAATAAAACAGTAACTTGTATTTGATCCAAACTAAGATATAAGTAATCCTTATTGGAAGCAGAACCAGCCTACTGGGTTTATTAAATGTTTACATAATTTTCTTATAGGCTTAAAGTATGAAGATACAAATTACAGAAGGATCTGTTATCTGGAAAACCCCAAGTTCCAAGCATTCTGTAATGAGTTTTGGCACATGTATGTGTAATGGGGTTTGAACAGCAATGATTCTTATCCAGAAATCCAATATCTTGAGTTACAGGAAGGCCATCTCCCATAGGGCCCATGATGTCACAATAAAACAGTAGCTTGTATTTGATTGATGCTAAGCTGCAGGAATCCATGTTGGTGGCAAAACAATACTATTAGAGATATTTGATTCAGAGTATATTTCCTCCTGTTTTGCAAGTTCCTCCTCTATTTTTAGCCTTCTGCAAGTTCAGCAACTACGACTGAGCCACATAAACAAAACCCAAAATAAACACTAAAGAGCTTTTTCACTAGGGAGAGCAAGTGCAAAAAAAAATGGTTTGGATTGACTTTTTTTGCCCAAAATGGATTTTATCATCACTTTTGCAGCACTAGGTACTGTCAAGCACAGTTGTTTGCTGCACCCAAATGAAGGGCAAAGAGTTGCAGCTGAAGTGAACTGTGGGTGGTGAGCAGGCCCAGATTGGCAATCTGTAGGTGCTGCTCAGAGGAGCTGCTATAAGGTGCCATAGAAATTCAGTATTTAGTGGGCTGCTGGGGGCTGTTTGGCCCTCTGTGTGGGCTGATTGGGTCTCTGTGTATCTGAAATGCAAGGGTCTATTTTGAGTCTCAGTCCAGGCCTGGTAGTGAGACTCCTCTTACCCCTGCTAGTTAAGAAGTGTGCATGAGGTCAGCCCATGGGTGTTCCTACACAGAATTATCGGCTGCATGTTGGTGCAAGGCAAACCGGAAGCCTAGTAATTATTGTCTTTCTCAAAGCATGCATTAAAAAACTAAAGCCTAACTAATAATCCAGGACTTTGATAGTGACCACAGGAGTCTGCCATCTTGGATCTTGTCAGGCCAGTTCAGCCTGCGACAGCAAAACTCACATGCTCAGTATGCACTGGGTAACTTAGGGGTAATTAAAAATAATAATGCGGAAAATTAGGTTTGTCTGTCATAGACGATCATGCTACAGGGCTGAATATTAAATTCTTATGCAGAATGCACTGGTTTCTAAACTGCTGTGGAGTCTAATTTGCCTTCTATTGTGATTTATATAGACACACATATATCCATCTGATATATTGTTTTTAGCCTGTGCTTGGAATAAACACCTCTGTACTGTATATTATAGATGCCGGTTCACAGATCTACTATGCAAGGATTTTACATATCCCTATTTGTACATCAATGTAAAAAATATTAAAGGGATCGTGTCATGGGAATTTTTTTTTTTTTTCAAAATGCATCAGTTAATAGTGCTGCTCCAGTAGAATTATGCATTGAAATCAATTTCTCAAAAACGCAAACAGATTTCTTTATATTTCATTTTGAATTCTGACATGGGGCTAAACATTTTGTCAATTTCCCAGCTGCCCCAAGTCATGTGACGTGTGCTCTGATAAACTTCAATCATTCTTTACTGCTGTACTGCAAGTTGGAGTGATATCACCCCCTCCCCTTTTCCCCTCCAGCAGCCTAACAACAGAACAATGGGAAGGTAACCAGATAACGGCTCCCTAACACAAGATAACAGCTGCCTGGTAGATCTAAGAACAGCATTCAATAGTATAACCCATGTCCCTCTGCGTACTATTCAGTTACATTGAGAAGGAAAAACAACAGCCTGACAGAAAGCAGTTCCCTCCTAAAGTGCTGGCACAAGTCACATGACCAGGGGCAGCTGGGAAATTGACAAAATGGCTAGCCCCATGTCAGATTTCAAAACTGAATATAAAAAAAAATCTGTTTGCTCTTTTGAGAAATGGATTTCAGTGCAAAAGTCTACTGGAGCAGCACTATTAACTGATGTGTTTTGAAAAAAATATGTTTTCCCATGACAGTAACCCTTTAATGTAAATATGTATTTTTTTAATTGTATGTGGCTAATAACTTGTGTAAATGGTTACTGGAAATCAAAAGCCAGTATTAGGAAATGGCAAGTCAGTTATTGAATTATCCTATCCTAATGTAACTGCTGAGGTGTAATTCAGTTAAAACCTTCATGATGCTGCTCGGGGAGAATACAATCCAGTAGGAGCTTGTATCAACAACCCAGGCAACAAACAGATATTCATTATGGAACAGTACTTTCAGGGCTCTGAAGAAGATATGTGTGAAACAGTTATTGATAAAAACAGAGTGAATAGGAACAGTGGTATTGCTTCCAATAAACAAATGCAATTCACACATCCATCAAGTGAGTGATGGAATAAGTTAAAAATCGTTCCCTTGCTATAAAGCATTATGCTTCTTCTTTTTTCTAATCCCATTGGTTTATGTGCTCATGCACCGACTTTCTGGCAGATTCTTGTTCAATCAGACGTCTTCCTTTCTTCCAGGAAAACAGAAGTGGCTATCAGCACATACATGAATAGGTGTCACTCACAAGGCTCTGAACATTAGAAGTGACACTTTCAAAGCAATTTATTGCTAATATATTCATTTGATACTTCACTTGAATTTAATAGGGACTGCTTTTGGTTCTTTAATGAAAGGCAGTTGCAATTAAAAGGCATGGCTAATTCCAAGTAGAGGAGATTTCATTTAACCCGTCACTTCTGATTACAAGCAAGGTACTCTAACTCTACTGTCTCAATACTTGTTTCATAAAGGGACTGTAAACATCCTTGTCAACTTAAGTTAAATGATATGGGCTTGTGCTGAACATACTTTTTACCAATGTTTTAATTGTGAAAAGGCTATGGTTTTTGTTATTTCTTGAGCTAATCAGGGAAATGGAACTTACTTCAAATTTGATCCTTGCAAGTTAAACAATTAGACTACCAATACCCCCTCCGTTCTTTGTCGAGACAGATATAGTCTATTAAACAGGGGGAGCATCTCTGTACCTCACAAGAAGGAACCAAAAGAACATAAATGTCTCACCTCTAGTAGGGACAGAGAAGAGAAGACATATCACTCTCAGCAGTTGTCCCTGGGAATAGTAATTGAGCAAAAAACATACACATTCCTGGAAGTCACATTTATATAATCACATAAATATCAGTATTGCAACATTTGACCATGTTACTAGATAACCTGTCCTAACCCCCCCAAAAAAAAAAATATATGAATCTTGTAAGAACCTATCCATTAAACTAGGGGCAACTTGTCTTCAAGGAGTTCGTGTTCACCCCTTGCTTTTATAGGTTTATTACAGGTTCTCCTGTTTCCTTACCCATTGTACAGAGGAACAGAGGAACTCACTCCGGATAAAACGCAACTTTAGTGTGAATTTGACAGAATTCTATTACTGGGATGGGACTGTTGTTAATAATAATAATAATAATAATTTATGGTTTGATATGCCCAGTAGATCTAAATGGGGTACCCAAGAAGCTGTTGAAGTTTGAGTTCAATATCCCTCTCAACATATGGGTTATTTTGTCTCGCTTTCTCCATAAAGTTAGGGCCAGATGTAAGAAGAAAGACACCACACATCTATGGACAGTTATAGTTAGCAGCTGGTGAACCAAATTCAGTGGGTTATATCTAATTTTAGCAACAGACTAACACACCCCAGAGCTCTGCACCCAAGCTATGAAAACAGACAGTGAATGTATGCTCCTCTGTTTTACTTAAAGACAAAAAAGTCCAAAACCCCTACCTCACACTCAGATTCTAGGGAAACTCTTTCCATGCTGATTAATTCCTCCAGGACTGGATCCATCTGCATCTGAAAGGAAACCAAAGCAATATATATGTAATATATGCCGAATGAGAATGACTAAATCTGCCACAATTTCTATAATTGTTTACCATCAAGTTAAGGGTACAATTGGCTACATGTGCAAATGTTTTAAAATTATTTTATAACACCTTTGTCTCTGAAATGAGTGAGAATGTATCCTATATTATTTTAGAAATATTTACATCCCCAAATTTTTCTCTTTTTCAAAATCTATAAAACAAACTGCATGCACTTCTATATAGTTCTAGGATATTCTTTGCTACAAGAAAAGATAAGATTTTTTAGGTGTAACAAAGGGGGTTTTCATCTGAAAAAATGTTTTCCTATTAAAGGGGAATGCCAGCTTCCAAACCAAAATTTCCTAAAGAGGCTCACATATAGGGTTGCCACATGACTGGTATTTTATCGGCCTGGTCAGTATTTTTAGTGGTCGATCCCCATGTTGTTAATAGGGAAAAAAAAGATAAATATATAGGAAGGCCGGTATTTTTTTCAAGAAAAGGTAGCAACCCTACTCACATAACACAGAAACCCCTAATATACCCATCACAGTTACCTATTTCTTCAAAAAGTATGAATAAATACCATTTCCTATGCTGAAATCCAGCTGTTCTGCATCATTTAAATCCTGACAGGGAAGGAGGGACTAAAATACAGATGTTACAGATTGTAACCACTTCACAGTTTACAGACAGCACCCACAGTGCATTGCACTGTGATATTTCACGAATGGTCTGGGGCTAAGCACCCAGAAAAGGTGCACTAAATAGTGAGCAATAATTTAATGGAAGTTGTCAGGGAGCGTTATCTGGATACCTTTCCCTTGTTCTGCTGATAGGCTGATTGGGGGAAAGGGAGGGGTGATAGCAGTCCAACTTGCAGCTCAGCAGTTAAGAGTAAATTAATGTTATCAGTGTATAAGTCACATGGTTGAGAAGCCTGGGAAACTAATCACATGTCTAGTCCATGAAATATAAAATAATCTGTTTGGTCTTTTGAAGAACTTTTAGTGCAGAATTCTGCCGGAGAAGCACTATTAACTGACTCCTTTAAAAAAAAAACCATGATAGAATTGAAATACACAGTTACTCTACACTTACAGTACATAATTAGTAAATAATTGCAAAAATTTTTTTATAAACAAGCTACTGCCTAGCCAGGGACTGCAATTCAGGTTTTAAAAGGGCACATTTGCATAGCAGATAACAGATAAACTGTTTGGAGTACAATGGTTTCAATGTTTAAGTGCTGGTAAAATATCACTTATAGCTCTCTGCAAACATGTATAATGCAAGGCATTCTAATATGAACTATAACATTTGCTGATAATTAATATTTTATTTGCAGTTGCTAGAGAGGTAATTCTGATGTATAAATGTGATTATAAACTATTGCTTTGATGATAGCGCCCATTTAAAAACAAGATTATGGGGCAAACTCATTAAAGCATGAAGTGTCTAACTAACAGTGTCCGTTATGCCAGGCGAAGTTGCGCAATGAAGAAGGGATGTAACTAGGGTTGCCACCTGGCCGGTATTTTACTGTTATTTATGGCTGTTATTTTTGATGGTTGATCCCAATGTTATTAATAGGAAAAAAAGATAAACGTATAGGAAGGCCGGTATTTTTTTCAAGAAAAGGTGGCAACCCTAGATGAAACTACACTAATTCACTAAGATGACCATTTTACTGAACATTACCTCTTGCGCTAGACTTTACTTGGCCAGGTCAGTCCTGGTGAAGTTCAATACAATAGATAGGAGTTTTTAAAAAACTTTTTCCTAAGTCCCAAAAAAACACTGGTGTCTTTTACTTTTTTTTTAGGATGATAGTCTAAAAAATAGCGTAATTTTTGGGGGGTTACCCTCTTTCCCCCCTACATTTCCTAATATCTGGCAACTCAACTACATATAGGGGGCACATGTTTAGGGCAATAGGACAACTTTGTTTTAATTATTAAAGGTTTCCGGGGCTTTTGTAGGTTAATGAATTGGCTGTAACATATACTTCTATTAGACTTTCAACTTCAGGCCGTATGCAAATTATATGCAAACTGCACCTGTAAATTGGCTGATAAAATTTAACATTTTAAGCTTTCCCTAGCAGACAAGATGTTAAAATCATGTAACAACCATAAGCTACCCTTTTAGTAGAGTAATACATTCTAATATTAGTATTTAGCCACCCGTGGTTGAGTGAAGTGAGTGGTTTACTTTATATAATGCTTTTCCATTCGCTGTTAATATCACAAATGTGTAACGGGAGAGCCCTTTTCTGTTCTGTCCAAATGGGAGCAATTGAATGGAGCAGATAAGCATCAGGAAGCATTTTATGCATCAGCATTATGATGACGAAGTTCTGTCCAAAGCATGCCCAGATGGAGAGAAAAGGCAACGTGTGCTCCATCAATGTTTGATCCCTAATATCATGAAAAATAATAAGGTGGCCATACACAAAGAGATCTGCTCTTTGGCAATGTCACCAAATGTCACCATCTCTCCCCGATATGACACAGATGTGACTCGATTTTTACCCCTGGCTTATCAACATATGGCAGACTTTCAGGCAGATATCGATCAGGGAAGCCCATCGGAGCGTACACAGCCAATTAGCTGCCACCTCAGTCTGTCAGCAGATTTTAAAGGGATCCAGCACAATTCTGCACTGAAATATATTTTTGAAAAGAGCAAACAGATTTTTCTATATTTCATATTGAAATCTGACATGGGGCTAGATATATTGTCAATTTACCAGCTGCCCCAAGTCATGTGACTTGTGCTCTGATAAACCTCAATCACTCTTTACTGCTGTACTGCAAGTTGGAGTGATATCACCCCCCCCCCCAGCAGCCTAACAACAGAACAATGGGAAGGTAACCAGATAACAACTCCCTAACACAAGATAACAGTTGCCTGGTAGATCTAAGAACAACACTCAATAGTAAAAACCCATGTCCCACTGCGTAATATTCAGTTACATTGAGAAGGAAAAACAACAGCCTGCCAGAAAGCAGTTCCCTCCTAAAGTGCTGGCACAAGTCACATGACTGGGGCAGCTGGGAAATGTCTAGCCCCATGTCAGATTTCAGAACTGAATATGAAAAAAATCTGTTTGCTCTTTTGAGAAATGGATTTCAGTGCAGAAGTCTGCTGGAGCAGCACTATTAACTGATGCGTTTAAAGAAAAAACATTTTTTCCAACGACAGTTTCCCTTTAACCGCCTATTCCCCGGATATGCTTCTATTTAACACTTGGCAAACAGCTTAAGGCATGCACAGTGTAATTATGGTATGTATGGGGGACTCCTGCTGTATAAAGCAGCCTTAAATAAAACAAGGTACACAAACACTATATGACAATGTCATAGTTATTTTATTATTATCATTCCATCTCTGAGAATTGACATTACATACAAGGCAGTATCAGGTAAAGTAGAAATCTCCAGGTACGGTTAAAACATACATTTTTATTTTGCACAAGGTGAAAAGATTTAGATAATTATCACAGCAACCAATAGTAATAAGCCATCAAGAAATACCATAGAAAAGGCTGGTCTACTGATAAGAGCCATTTCCTCCCTTAAGTTATAACATCCCCAAGTGACTCTTTCCTAAACTATAAAAAGCCATGTTCTGAGAAATAAGTAAATGTTTTTGCACTTGATAAAAGATATTTTTGGGCTGCTTAGTGGAGCAATTTTGCCATAGTACTGACCCTGCTGGCATAAGCCGCTGGGTAAAAATAACTTTCAAAGTCGGTTCAAAATAAACACCATCAAAATAAAATCTTCTATTCAGAATTGGAAACCTTCACATACTCTTTTGTGAACATCAAAATGCTTTATTTCACAGGAGAATGACTTTAACCTTCGTTCTTTTAAGAATGAAGCAAATGATCCAGCATTTTCTTGATGCGCCGTTATACATTTCTCACATTCGCATGGCTTTTGACGTCAAAATGGGCCTTTTTTTGGTCGGTTTCCTAACATAGAGACACCAAATGCCATAAAACAGAACAGATTCCCAATACTTCACTGTTTATTCACTGAAAGCAAGCACAGAGCTTGTATCCTTCACAAATGACTATCATACTTTAAATAACATTAAAATAAATATTTACACAATTAGCAACATTAAACATTTTTCTGTTGCCAGATGGTTTCTGTTTAAAGTTCATTAGCCGTACTCATTGATGTTGAAAAAGTTTGAACCTTCTGCTCTGAGACAAATTTAGCAGCAATAAAAAATGTAAAAGCCCATCTAATCGCAGCTTTTTCCCTGGAATCTTTTATTTTCAGATTTGTCACACTCTTTATGTTTATTTACAAGGAATAACAGCTTTAATACATTGCTTTGCAGTAGAGGAGTACTAGGATGATCTAGTGTGTGGCCCCATTATATTAAGATCTTAAATTCTCAATGGTCAAGCTATAGACCTCTAGCAGTGAGGAGGCTGCTGTACATTAAATAATTAATGTGTATATATTGGTATGGGATCTGTTATCCAGAAAGCTCTGGATTATGGGAAGGCAATCTCCCATAGATTATATCAGTGATCCCCAACCAGTAGCTCGCGAGCAACATGTTGCTCTCCAACCCCTTGGATGTTGCTCCCAGTGGCCTCAAAGCAGGTGCTTATTTTTGAATTACTGGCTTAGAGGCAAGTTTTGGTTGCATAAAAAACAGATGTCCTGCTAAACATTCTCTCCTGTAGGCTGCCAGTCCATATAGGGGCTACCAAAAAGCCAATCAGAGCTCTTATTTGACATCAACATGGACTTTTTCATGCTTGTGTTGCTCTCCAACTCTTTTTTAAATTTAAATGAGGCTCACTAGCAAAAAAGTTTGGGGACCCCTGGATTATATTATAATCAAATAGTTCACTTTTTTTTTTTAATTCTCTGTAATAATAAAAAGTTCCCTGTACTGTATCCCAAGATATAATTAATTCTTATTGGAAGCAAAACAATCCTATTGGGTTTATTTAATATTCAGATGACTTTTAGCATGGGAAGGCCATGTCCCAGAGATTCTATTATAATAAAATTATTCACATTTTTAAAAATGATTTAATTTTCTCTGCAATAATAAAAAGTACCTTGTACTGTATCCCAAGATAAAATTAATTCTTATTGGAAGCAAAACAATTTATTTAATATTCAAATGACTTTTAGCATACTTAAAGTGATACTGACACTAAAAATGTTTTTTTCAAAATAGTAATCTACATCAAAAGTTACCTATAGGTCATGTTGATAATTTTTCACTGATCTGCTTTTGTAAGTAATTATCACTTGAAGTTCCTAAACCTGACTGTTTTGCCAGCCCGACTGTCCCTTCTTAACCTGTCAGTTAGAGTTTCTAATGCTAACAGACTGTTGAAGATCAAATAGGGCAGCCCCCTCATAGAGGAGCGTGGGGGTAAAAAAATAATGTAAAAGCATCAGGCAAATACTTTCATGGCAAAATTATAAATAGCACTCAAAGACAATGTTATGATATATAGTATAAAAAAAAAGCTTATTTTCTGACAGTATCTCTTTAAGGTATGGAAAGCCAATAAATGGAAAGACACCATATCCAGAAAACTTAAGGTCCAGGGCATTAGGATAACAGGTCCTCCACCTGTATTAACCTAGATGAGTTTAAATTTGTTTGAATTTATTTTAGCTTGAAATCCTTGAAGGAAAACTATACCCCCGAACAGGTTAAAAAATATAAAAATATAAAAAGATATGGCATAAAACAACTCATATGTAAAACCTTACATCATGTAAATACACCATTTCCATAATAATATACTTTTTTAATAGTATGTGCCATTGGGAAATCATAAATAGAAAACTGCTATTTTAAAAAATAAGGACAGCCTCCTAGGATCCTAGGATTCACAGTGCACACAAACATACCAAACAAACCATACATTTTAGGTCACATGAGTCAATTAAAGGACAAAGTTCTGTTTTTTGCTTCCACACTTCTTCCTGTTACAGTTGGAGTTGCAGTATTTCTGGTCAGGTGATCTCTGAGGCAGCACACAGACCATCACACAATGGTGGTTCAAGGCAAGAGATGTAAAAGGGCAATATTTACTTAAATAAATATTCCAGTTTGGTAAGATTCTTTAATATGCCACTTAGTATGATATAAACTCTCTGTTGCTTAAGTATTAATTTTGGGGGTACTGCAGAAAATGCACATGGATATGAGGGCTGCACTGGTAACTAAAGACATCACTTCAATTGAGAGGGACACTAGTCGGTAAGAAGCATCCATAGGGTATATTTCTCAATGAATGAAAGGTCAGATTGCCACAGAGAAATTTCACATCTCAATCTACTTGTAAAAGATTTTGAGTGGCATAGTTATCAATGGCTGAGAGAGTTTTCTTCTCATAATGTTTCCCCTATTCTACACAAATAAACAGAGCCATGAATTTCCCTATGGCAACCTTTGTCCCCATGTCTGAATTCTACATGTTTTAACAACAAAACATATTTAATTTGGTCCTTCTACATGCACAAGTTGTCAAGTATCTTTATCTATATAAAGAAATATATAGTCACTGCAAATTGCAATGGTTTCTAGAATATAACGAAGGGGATAAAGTCACACGGTTTGTATAAAACAGGTACCAGTGTGATGACATGAAACATAGAAACAAAATTCCTAGACCAAACCCCCTCCCCAGGACCACAATAAATGGTAGGATAAGGGTTGCAGAAGAAATTAGCATTAATTTAATGCAATGTTGAGAAGTAGATCTTGCTTTTAAATGGGTCATTCACCTTGTTTAGATCAGTTGTTTAGAGATTGTTGATCAGATATAAAGGATTTTTTTTCAATTACTTTTCAATTGTAATCCTTTTGCTAATGAAGTTTAAAGTTTCTAAATTTCAGCTTTTTATATCTCAGTTATGTATCAGTACTCACTCATCTGTATTGACATTAAAGTTGTTTGTGAATTTGGGCATTAAGCTATGTCTACGTTTGCATTAAATATATCCGCCAGTGACTGGGTCTATTATCATTTCAATTATTTAGATTCTTGTATATATGAATATCTACAAGTTAGTCAAGCTCTGTTAGGGCTCTTAAGCTGGCCATAGACGTAAAGATTTTTGAAAGATCCAATGGTTATCGTGAGACCACGATTGTCTCACGATCGTTTGAATGTCTGATGTGTCCATCAACTAAAAAGACCATTTCAGGCGATATTGCCAGCAAAACTGAAGGATCGCAGCCTGCTTGGCCCTGCAAACATAGGTAGATTGCATGGGGACCGATAAAGATTTTCTAACCTGGCCGATCAATCTTCAGACCAATGTCGGACGAAAAATCGTAAGATGAACGATCGTTTGTATCCCACTAACCGCACGATAATTTGACAGATTGGTCGGACTTCGCTAAGATCGGTCGTTCGGCAGGGAAAGATCGTTGCGTCTATGGGGAGCTTTACACGAGTGGATCTTCAATGCATTCCAATGCCAGCAGTGCATGGACTTGATAAAAGACCCTGCATGGCCAAAAACATTGTCTTTATAACACCATGAGCCAATAAATCACTTTGTGGCACTAAACCTAGAAAAACCAATGGGCTGCTGATTATTTGCAATAACAATGCAGGAAAAAAAACTCAGCCCAGTGTGTTCTATAAGTCTTTCCTCACTAGGACACAGCAAACGCAGGTCGAATGTATCTTGGTGTGGAAAAACAAGGCTGCGCATTTTGACCCTTTACAATTCAACGGTGGTTACACTCAGGCAGAACGGGCTTACAACACATGTTCATATCTCAGCAAAAGTGCCTAAAATGATAGGTTGATTGCATCCTTAAAGAAGCAAATCAGGGTTTAAAATAGATAGTTAAAAGGTTAAAGAAACACAAATCAGGCAGTATGTTTTACTACTTGCAGTGCAATGGTATGGTTTTGGAAGCTGAGAGGCCCCAGTGTGGAACCAAGTATGGTCTCAAATTATATTATGCAATATTTTTTCCATAATGGAAGTACATACCAGGGGAAGGATATAATATCCACAATGTCCCTTACTAAATTCATGTTAAAAACAAAATACTATATTGTGCATCGACAATACTACAGGCATACAGTATACTGATTACAGATACAAGATATTATATAGAATGTTTTACTGTTGTAATGCATATTAAAATTCTTCATTCCATCAACATGATTTAGTCTATTATGCATGTAAGTGCCCCAGAATTTAGCATCTTATTTTGAATATCTGTGATAATAAGAGGTTAAAGTAAGCTGATATTTATTATCCTCAAGGGAAAAATATGTATGTTTTCCAGAGAAATATGGTAGGTTGGAGTCATATATATTTAAAATAATGTTACACTCTCTTTGCTTCTAATAATAAATAACAGCATCTTTATTTTATAATTCCATATCAGAATTTCCTACTGGAAAGTTTGCATAAGCAACAATTAAAGCATCACAATGTTAGCCTCCTTTAAACCCTTCAGGAGTAAAGATCTGTGCCTCCATGTAGCTTCCCATCTTCTTTTCCACAGATTCACATGCTCTGTGCCGCTGTCACTTTATGAGTTTATGGACCTATGCAAAAGACACTGAATAAATACCATATAAATGCCACAATATAAGGCTAGTAAATAATTCAGATTATTGGTACAGCCCTTTAGTAGCCACTTATATAGCAGGCAAATAGTGATGGGAGAATTTATTCACCTGGGGCGAAATCGCTGCAAATTCCCAAGATTCGCCACAGGCAAATAAATTTGAGAAAGGCCTGGAAAATTTTGCCTGGGGTCCAAAAACAGACGCCCGCATCCAAAATGAGACACTGCTGTGACATTTTCGCGAAAAATGCAGCAAAGCAACACGCTCCAGATTTGCCCATCACTACAGGCAAACCTCATTTTCTGCTTGATGATTTGCAACAACCCCAAAACTTGGCAAGGACATTGTTTCAATTAGCTTTTTAAACCTTAAAAACAGAATTGCAATGTTCTGAAAGCTTACTGTAAAGGCAATGTTAGCCAACAAAAGTATTACCTTTATGCCACTTTGTGCCATGTTGTATCCCAAGTGTTACCCTGGTATGATAGTGTTACTTATTTGGATAGCAAAAAAACATCAAATATATGACCAGAAAAAGGTTGATTTTGTAAAAGATCATTTAGATCAGCTAGACAGGATTATTACAGTATCATCAAAGTGTATATTTCTGGTGTAAAGGTGGTCTTGTAACTGACCCAAGATTTTAGCATCATATAATAAACTCTGCAATGACTATGTAGAACCCTTAAGGGTTTTAAGGACTTAATCAATAAACATTACTTTTCCTTTCTGTTGTGTTTTGGTAGCCGAGGATGAGCAGGGTATAACAGTGCTTTATTAGCAGGTTCATGCAGCCATTACATAATAGTAACATAAACTCTATCACTCTCAAGCTGTACAGAAAGTACTGTGTATATGCATAGTACAAGTAATGTGCACAGTGACACCCGAAGGCCATTTGTATAAACACCACATTCCCCCTATAGTAGGAAAGCATTTGGACAAATAATAAACAGTAACAATTAAACAGTATGTATCTTAAAGAAATCATATACATTCTTCACATCACATAGTCCTTGGTCCATACAGGTAGTTTTCTGATTCTCTCAGTATGCCTTATAGGTTCACTGTCTTCAGGCCTATTGTGGTTGGCATCAGGAGTAGGAAAATGTCCAGCATCAAATGAAACATCTCCAAAGTCATAGTTAGCAGGAGCCAGACGACTTGCATTCCATATGCACCCATCAGACAGTTCATATGTGTATGGTCCTCGCTGGCATCTCACTTCAAGTGGTGTAGTAAATTTAGATTGTCCTTGTTTCAGTATTCCTGGTTTCTTCATTCTGACTAAAGATCCAGGCTGACAATTTGGATTTCCCAAGGATACTTATACCACAGGTGTGTATATTGGGAATTTTAGATGATATCATAACTACTAATCACGCCAGAACTGGATATAGAGCCCTTTTATATTATGCCAGGAAAATAATTGCAATGACGTGTATGGGCCCTAAACTTCCTACAGTGCAAAACTGGATTATGCTAGTGAATCAAAATATACCACTTATTAAGCTTACCTTGCTAGCTACAGGCTCACAAAAGAAATTTGATAAAATATGTAGTCCGTGGTGGGAGGCAGGACTGGGAGGTTGTGGTTCTCTTACATAAATAAATTATGATTTATGGGATACGTGATATACATACCCAAGAGCGTTTATGACAAAGTCAACCCGGTAGTTCATGTCTGAATGAGTAATTGCTTATGATTTAGAGACAATAAAGCATCAGCCAAAATAATGAGATAGAACATCAATGCAATGTAACATGCTTAAGTACTTGCCATGAGAATAATATCGTAGCAATGTTATGGCATGGTTCGTTTTATATTATGTTTTATGTTGTGAAAAACAATAAAATTTTTCCTTTAAAAAAAAAAAAAAAAAAGATCCAGGCTTGCACCACGTTTTCTATTAGTATAAGCCTTGCATTTTGCTTGTTGCCATTTGACAATGTCCGCAGTAGATGATTATGTAGGAACAGTATTTAGTGGAAGTTTGATGTCTGCAACATGTAATTTAGTGCTCATCTGTCTGTCATGTAATAATTCAGCTGGCGATGCTTGGGTTGTTCCTGTGAGACAGTCTCCCTTATAGAGTAGGGCAATTGCCTCAATTTCTGGTGTACTAGTTTTTGGTCTCAACTTACCTTTGTGCACAAAGTTCTTTGCACAGTCCAGTGAAGTGTTGCTTTGTGGTGAATTTCTAGACACTGGGTGTGTGGCAGGCACTGGTGCTGTAGTAATTGTAGGTTTAATGCAGCAAAGAGATCCCCTCCAAGTATAGCAGTATCCTTATTCACTATGTAAAAGTCACATTTTGCAGTATTTGATTCAACTTGTACAGTCACTGGCAAGCAAGCAAGCACAGGAATTGGATCCTTTAAGTAACTAACCAGGGCAAGTCTCAGGGCAGGTGCAACAAGCATATCTTTTGCAAAGTATTTCAAGAAACTATGCTTTGGTAGTATAGAAACAGCTGAACCTGTATCAAGCATCAGGTCAATGTAGTGTCCTTTGTCAGCAGAAGCAGTATTGACATTGGCAGTGCATATAAACTTGTCTGGAATAAATGTACCAGCTTTATCCATACTTAATACTGTAACATTTGTAGTAGTGACTTCATGAACATCTTTAGCATAACTACGGCAGACCCCAGCAAAGTGATCGACCTTTGAGCATCTGCGGCACTATACCACTTTTGCAGGACAAGTAGCATAATTTGCAATGTGTTGTGTTGAACCACAGTGAAAGCAGTATTTTTTATTTGTATTTGCTGCACGGTTTTGCAGTGAATCCCTTTTCTTAGCACAGTATTTTGCCTGTGACTGTGCATTATTAGGCCACAGTACTGGATTCACAATCTGTACATTCCCAGCAGTTGCTTGACAGAGTTTTAGCCTCTGCCACTGCGGTTTCAATTTGGCTAGCAACTGTAATAGTCTTTGCAAGGGTTAAATCGCTCTCTAATGCTATGTGAGTTTGTTTTTTCCACTGTTTTGTCTCTTAGCATTTCATCTTCCTAAACTCACAGGTAACAACCAGCTCTCTCATAGCTGCTACAAAATGTTCTGTGGATTCGCCATGACGCTCTCCATGTTGGCAAAATGTATAACTTTCAGCAACCACATTTACTCTTGGCATGAAAAAGTTTTTTATAGCAGTAAGAGCAGTTTCATAAGTTTCATCAGATGACGGTAATGTATAGAATATACGCTGTCCCTCTGCTCCCAGACAGTGAATAAGTGAAGCATGCTTTCTAGCAGCTGAAATCCCCTTGGTCAGCAGCAATAATGTAATTATCAAACATACAGATTCAAGCAGTAATAGGTATGGTAGGCTCATCAGGGTTTGGAAGAAAAGGTGCAGGCTGCTGCAGAGGTAGAAGAGACATCTCATCGCCAATCTGTTATGCTTTGGTAGCCGAGGATGAGCAGGGTATAACAGTGCTTTTTTTGCAGGTTCATGCAGCCATTATACAATAGTATCTTCCAACTCTATCACTCTCAAGCTGTACAGAAAGTACTGTGTATATGCATAGTAAAAGTAATGTGCACAGTGACACCCGCAGGCAATTTGTTTTAACACCACATTTTCTTTACTTCTACTTGCCCGTTATGTTGGTGTTTTGAGTGTCTGCTTGTTTTTGCTGAAATAGTTAAGTCAGGGTCTTCACAACAAAGAGAAACCCAGCACAGTTATTCAACTGTCGACACACATTATATTGCCTAGTACATGGTTCTCAATCTAAGGGTCTTCAGACAACATGTGGCTTTCTAAGTGTTTAGCAGCAATCGAAATGATTGATGATGAGGGTAATGAAAGAAATGTTTTTTTCTGTCAATATTTTAATAGAATAGAAATTTGTGGTACCAGTCCATTATAGCTGAACACCAGTGTTCTAGTAGATGTATTTATCAAACACCAATCATTAATCAATAAATAAAAATATTAGCAGCATCTGGACCCGCGTGCAGGATGTACCTCTGTACCTCTGGATTCATGTTTCATTCATGGACAAGTCTGTCCTGCCATCTGCCATAAATCTTATCCAATCTCTAGTGGGCCCCATTGGGTGCGAGTGTATTTTTTTTAGTCTCAGGTCATTTTGCCTGGCCATGTGCTTTCAGAAAGAGCCAGCACTTTAGGATGGAACTGCTTTCTGGAAGGCAGTTTTTTTTCTACTCAATGTAACTGAATGTGTTGCAGTGGGACCTGGATTTTACTATTGAGTGCTGTTCTTAGATCTACCAGGCAGCTGTTATCTTATGTTAGGGAGCTGCTATCTGGTTACCTTCCCATTGTTCTGTTGTTAGACTGCTGGGGGGAAGGGAGTGTGTGATATCATTCCAACTTGCAGTACAGCAGTAAAGAGTGACTAAAGTTTATCAGAGCACAAGTCACATAACTGAAGGCAGCTGGGAAACTGACAAGATGTCTCACAGGCAGCAGAAGATGGTTTTGGCAGGGGGGGCAAATTTTTAGCCATGCCCCTTTTTGGCCACTCCCCTTTGGCTCCACCCACCTCCCCC